>JACCIE010000006.1:0-1211375 GCA_018906755.1 Sycophaga agraensis | reverse complement strand
TTCGCGAGTGGACAAAGACGTGGACAATAAGATACCGGCCGCGTTAGTGGAATAGACTCCCTGATAAAAATGATTGCGCGCGCAATCGGACTTATCAGACAGCTGCACGGTTAAACGCCGAGGATTGCCTACATAAAGCATCCCGTCGTGCAGCTATGCCGTTTTTACAGAGCCGGGCAACTCCATTGGCCCCGCCGCTCGCTCTGCAGCCGCAAAACAAAAGACTGCGCCTGGGAGGATACATATACGAGAAAAAAAAAAAAAGCACCGCCCGCGCTTCCCTTGCACTCTTTCCGACCGAGCGCGTGTTATTCGCGATCGGGTCGCACCTACACCCCCCCCCCGTATCTAACCCCCGCGGCATAATTACAAGTCTTATCAGATGACCGGCCGGCTGCTCTCCAGGTGAGCCACGCCCCAGGTGCAGGGCCGCGACGCTCTGTGTATACACACGCCGTAAAATTCAACGGGGAGGCGCGATCGGCACACCTGAGCCACCCGTGGAATCGCACTGGGCAGGATATGGGACTCGCCGCGCGCCGCTACCTGCGGACAACGGCCGGCCCAGCCAGGCGGAAAACCGCGGGGCAGACGCGCGGCCGTGAAATCTTGGGGCGATTAGCCGCGGCGGCCGAGCGATGAACCCGGCTTCCGTCGCGGGGTCTAGGAGGCTGCCGCGGCTTTGTCCCGCCCCGTCGCCGAGTGTATATATATACGTGTACGTGTAATCGGGTTAGCGCCCCCCCGGTTATCTCGGCGAGAAAAATTTTTCCGCCCAGCCGGCAAGTTTCCTAATGGAATTTTCCCCGAGTGTTTTTCCCCGGGCGCTGTCCCCCGGCATTCGATTCGACCTCGATGGAATTCGGCGTTTTTCCAAGGCCGCGAGCGAGCGGCTGACGAGGCGCGCGGGGGGATTCTTTCTTTTTTTGTTCGCGTACAGGGCCTCCCTTTTTGTCCGGCCTAAGTGCGCGCGGTCCGGCCCTTCCATTCGCTGGCGGACAAACGATCGGCGCGTCGTCGCGGGCTTTGGGCCGCTTCGAGTCGGGCGCGGCGCTCGAGATCTTTGGCACGCCGGTTTTATTGTGTCTGCGCGCGCTCGGGTTGAATCCCGAACGCCCGGGCGTAAATTTTATCTTTCTAGTTTGAAATGGAATAGCATAAACGAAATTAACCCGAATTAAAGACAAATAAAACACGGCAGAAGGATAAATGCGCTTGTAAATGCCTGATTATCTGGCTATAGTAGGGGCGCAAGCCTCGTTCTTTTATTAAATAATCTGTATATTAAAAACTTTTTAACGGACAAATGAACTTCTTTTACCTTTTATTACTTCGCATAATATTTCTTTCGGAATAAGAGCTCCGCTTTTATGAAGTCCTACAACTTCATTACACCCTACAATATTGAATCTTGACAAATTTAATAACTTTTAATTTGTACCACTTCATGAATTTCTTCCCGAGATTTTTCGTAAAAGGAAGAGAAGCAGCTTGAGTTTTCGATCCTTGCAGATACTCATGTAATTCTCATATCGTCAAACCAATTACGATACACATTAATTAGATACTTTTCTTCTTTATGTACCTATACATTTTGTTACATTGAGGATATAATAATAATATTTAACGCTAATATCACAACGTTACTTTAAAATCATAAAAAAATATAAAATTGCAGAGCTTTTGAAATAAATCCGTTAAATGGTTCAGACAGCAACTTACGCGCAAGCCAAAATTTTCAAACTGAATTAATGTTACATTGTAGAAAGTACTACTAAAAGATTTTTATTCCAAAAAAGTACATTGTACATAGTCGATTAAAAAAAATTAAATTTGTATGTACTTTTTTTGCTTTGATTAATTTATTTCGCTATTATATCAGCCATATTATGCACACTTAATGAGTATATTCATATAGTAACACAGTAAAGAGCTTATTGATTAAATGCGCGATACAAAATTGAAAGTTCCTTATTAATCACATTGAAACCTGTGACGTGAAACGATTATAAACGGCTTAGTAAAAAGTATTGCGAACTAGTTGGCAGCAGTTAACGCAGCGGAATGGAGACTCGTATGAAGAAAGAGAGAACACCCAATAAAGCATGAATTTAAAAGATCTCGAACGGCATTTTTCATTTTGACTGCTTGATATTGCATCTCCCTTTCTAGATAAAGTAACAAATATTGGCTGTCACTAAAGGAAATATCGGCTTGAAAAACGTCAATATTTTTAATGATCGGAAATTGAATTTTATCATCAGCACCTGTACCGGATCTATATGGTTCTCAAATGAACGGCGACCTCCGCTATACAGATATAATTATTCTACTCCTCTGTGAATCAGCGATCAAAATGACGTCGCCTTTCCCCGCGTGTCATAATTTCACTATACCCATAATACTCACGCATTGTATCACTGCCGGAGCGAAATCTCACACAATCATCTAGAGAAACTCCGCTAACGAACAAACTTAATTACTTCTCCGAATGCTTCTGAATTGCAATCGCGCCGGCGCCCTGGTTACATGTGATCGCGTGAAATATTTCAGCGGCTTTGCTTCCCGCAGGACGGCAAACAGATTTGTCCCCTTCCTCGCCTCCTGGAATCGCGGCAGTTTTTAAACTCCCCCCGCGAGGACTGGGGAAATAAACCGTCGGCAGGGAGGCAAAATCGATTCGCCCGGATAAAACACAGCCATTAAACCCGGGGAAAAAAACAGTTGTACAGTCGCCTGTAAACGGACTCGAGCGACCCGCGCCGCCGCCCTCGAATAATCTCCTTCTAATTAGTTATCTCCCCGTCATCCGGCCCAATTTGAGGCATTTAGTGCCGCGCGCGCCCTTTAAAGACCCGGGGAAATTAGCGGGCAACAATAGGAAGCGCCGCCCTGATTTCATTAGCCTTAGCGCGGACAATGGGAAGCGCGCGGAGGCCAATCGAAGAATCCCCGCCGGCAGGAGCGCGGAGTATACACACGCCGACGTTTAAAACGGTCCTCGCTTCGTCGAGAGGAGGTTGGCCTTCCCCGTCTGCCCCGCCGACTGAGCAGGCCGAATGAAACTCGGATATCGCAGTCGTCGAGGCAGGGTTGTACGATGGAATTTCGAACTTATTGCCGCCCCTCCCGAACTCTTTTAGCAAAATTGGACCTTTTTTTTTTTTCGCGCGCTTAAAGCCTCGCACCGCCCCCGTAAGCAAGCTTGCGCCGTTAAAATAATACGATTGCCGCGCGGGAATCTGCAGACCAGCAAATAATTCACCCGGGGAGTAAAATATTCTTAATGCTCGGCATCGGAGCCGGCGCCGCTGTTGCATTGACTCCGGCGTGAGACGTGTTAGTTTTACGGCGGCTTTATACGGCGAATACTTCCTCGAGACATCGGCGGCAATTGCATTAAAGAAAATTACAACCAACGGTTTATACGCCCGGCGCTCCGGCGTAACGATTCGATTCGCAACTTTCGTCGTGCAATACTCATCCTTACACGTTGCTTAACAGAGTGCGTAGCGCGCCGCTAACAAACAAACAAACAGCAAACCTTTCGTAAACATATATGCTTTTTTTCTTTTTACCAACGTTGCCTAATTCCAGCTTTTATGTACATCCTGACGTTGGTGTGGATGAAAACGATAAATCCGAATGTAAGTTAATGCGCGCGTTTCAGGAAATAAAATGATACATTTCCGTATGTTGTTTTGTCGATCCATAATCGAACGGTAACAACGACAGAGGTTATTTCGCTTTACTGCCAAATCATTTAATCAATCCGTAATTTACAGTTTCTTTATCGTATTTTTACGAACTGCAGATAATAAAGCAAGAATGATAAAACTTTTTCTAGACTACTTTATTTCTCTAAGATTATAAAATTTTTAAAGACCACAATAAACAAGATTTTTACGAAATAAACTAGAGCTCTTGGAAAATTTAGTTCAAAGAATAAAACCATTAAAAAATAAAAGTATCAAGTTGTATGCAAATGTAGAAGTGTCGAAGCTTGAAAACTACTCGGCTCAGATAAAACTTGCACTTTAGAATATCGATCATTCGGAACTTTCTACTTTACAACTTATAGCATACATGAATATTTTACAGTTTGATTTCTGTCATTCTTGTAACGTTATAGCGCACTCATCGCTTTAGTTTGAGTTAAAAAATTTGATTATTACCACTGACTAAATCCTTCACTGTTTCATTCATGCTCAAATATTAAAAAAAAAATGAGTATTGCCATACTGTTCTTATCTTCATTGCATTATATGCGCCACTTGTAACAGAAATTATACACGATAATTTTCAATATATATATATATAGTATGTAATAATTTCTCTCGGGTACACTCCTTTACTTGTCAGAACGTATTTTCAGAGTTTACAGGATGCAAATTTGAATAAGTACCTGAGTCTACTTTAAAATTATGATTTTTTTTAAACGTAACGTACATTGCTCATGAATAGTAGATTTTTGATGATCTTATAATAAACAATTTATCTATCGTCAAAGTTTGTAATAATAGTTAAATGATAGTAAAAAAATGTTTTATTATTTATATTTATTTACTTTTAAATTATATATTTTGTATTATATTTTGCGTGAAGGTATATCTCTACAGTTGCTCATTAGTCAAGGCGTGCACAATCCGGAACAAGAACTAGAGAGATAAATCTTAGATAAATCTTCTCAGTAACTGCATACAACGAAACGCCTTCTACTCTTTAATATAAAAATAAAGATTTATCCACTTAATAAATGTTTATTCTACGCATAATGTAAGAATATTAAATCTTATACAAGTATTTGTAAATGAAATACTTCATAATACACGCAGCGTAATCATTATTAATGAGATTGCGAACTAATTCTATATATTAGCATTTCATAATAATTTAAATTATATTACATTGCAACATTTCTTGTTTCAAGTATCAGTGATCGTTATGGTTTACGTAATTTTTGGATTTTTATTTTTGTATGTCATTTTTCTCAACAGATATAATTGCATTGCTGCAACAATACAATATAATGTCGAATAATACGATTCAATTTAGTAATGAAGTTTGCTTAATATGGATAAGTTTAGACAATAAATTTGAAATTATAGTGAAACAGACAAATGTGGTTCAATTTATATTAGAGGATGATAATAACAAGATTAATTATTTACGATTATCTGGAAATTGTGAAGATTTTTTTCACATATACCTAACTCTACTTGAACAGCTTGTGTAAGTAAATGTACCGCATGCAAACATAGTGAATTATGTATGTCCATTGTTTATTAAACAGATGATCTATGTTGCGGCATTACCGAAATTGCATTTTTCGAAGTGTTTTTGAAATCCATCTCGTGATAGACTATCTATATTATATATCAAATTCTCTTCAGAAATTGCTTTATCCTTTTACTAATCGCAGCGAAACAGTACAGCAAAAGAATACATGAAATGTAACTGAGAGTTTGAATAATAAAAATTTAATATCCATAACGCACATTCTCGTGTGGATTCTCGCGTAGATTCGAAAAATCACGAGCAAAAATTCATGTGAGCACAGGAGGGAAGAGCGCTTTTGTATCACGAAACGATTGATCCAGAGGCACGCACGGTAAAAAAAACAAACATGTATCGCTCGGTTGCTTTTAAAAAAATTAGTTCGTTTAATCCGGATAATCATGACTGGGTAGGGAGTACATCATCGTGACGATGTGCGGGACTACGATTTATTTCCTAGCGCGCTGCCTACCCCGGGACAGGCGCTTTAAGAGGTATAAGCTAGTGTCGTACTTTCAGTGAAAACGAAAAAGAAAACCTATTAGGCAATTTAGCAACTTTTTCGCTAATAAATTACCATTTAACGGAAGTTTTATATCCGCTGTCTATTGTCAGCTTGTCTCGCATTCAACGCGAAGTATAATATATTTTACTTTTAATTCCCCGGTGAATTCATATAAATCGATACATAAAAGAGTAAGAGTGAAACTTGAAAAGTTGCAGGGGAATAACCAGGCCGACGCTCATTAAACTTCCTAATATCCATAGGTACTATATTCATCGGTGCGTCCCGGTAAAAGCTAGTCAAAGTTTGAGGTTAGCGCCCCGCGCGTACATCCAGAAGCAAAAGCATCTGTTGCACCGGCCCGTAAATCGGAAAGAAATGAGTGAAAGAAGTACCCGGGCATTCCCCGATAGATTCCCTTTTGCTGGTGGCGCGGGAGCCGCGGCGAACGCCTGTTAACCAGACGCGGATACTTTACTCGCGATCCTTTCGACTACGGGCTCTCTCGCGGCGCCACGACCCACACGAGGCGGCCGCACCCGAGCGAGAGGGAAGCTGCGCACGGAACGAGATGTAGAGGCGGAAAGAGGATCTGCCGGTGGCTCCTCGAGTGGTAAGGTGTGCGGCTCCTCCGCGAGGCGAGGCATTAACCCCGCGCGCGCGCGGGGGCAGTAAAACACGGGGGTGGCTGGTTGCGGGGGAGTGGCCCCGGCGTTTACGCTCGCGCGCCCGCGCGCGGAAAAAACTAATTCACGCTCGGCGGGGCTCCCGAGAGGCGCGAAATTTGAGGCCGCCGACGTGCGGGGCAATGTAAACTTTGATGGGCGCCGCCCTCCCCCCCCCCCCAGAGGTTTTCCATCGTCACTCGGGCCCCTTCGACCCGCTGGCCCGCTGCTTGACTTGCAAGTCCGCACCGGGGAGGGAGTCGAAGAAGCGCATTTCTTGTCTTGATGAGGAGTGCACGGAGCTTTATTACCGACGCCACTGGCGCCCCCGGCGTCTTTTCAAAAGCCTCCAGTGCCCGCGAGACGCCTTCGCGCTCCACTCCTTTACACACAGGATATATAGAGCCTGCAGTTACTGCTCGGCCTGGCGATCCCTTTCAATTTTCGTCGCCTAGTTTTCTATGTTGTTTGTTTTTTTTTTTTCATCTTTTTTCTCTGCTGACAGTAACGCGGATTTCATAATGTTGAATGTGCTGATGCGGGAGCTGCATTTCGCGAATCCATTAGCACTCGATCAAGTCCAAACTCAAGATGGATAGATGTGCAAGACCGCCTGTGATTGAAGGCGCTGCAGTACGATTCCCACTTTCTCTTGCACCTTATGTATGCACGAATGACTAATACATCCTTCCAAATATTTCGTTCAAGTATTCTGTTTGACATTTTTAAATGAGTTATAGTGTGGAAAATAGAAAAATTTACTAGATTTACGTAAATTTTTTTTGAGGTACAATAAAACATTTGTTGCTTCATAAAACGATTCAAAGTGTCTTTTCCCTCTAAAAGCATTCGTTAAAAAATAGCGCATACAAGGCCTATTATTCTTGTACGGCACGAAAAATTGGAAAAATAAAAAAGCTATAGCAGGGTATGTCGCATTCGCCGCAGTGAGGACTGGTTGTAATTTAGTTTTACATTTGGAAAGAAAACTAAACTAGGAACATATGTTACAGAAAGAAATTAAAAATTAGTTCTTGATTACTGTGAAATTTTAATTATATAAAACTTTCAGCGTTAGCCATTAACAATGAACAAAAATATTACTTAAAATATTTACATCATTTGTATGCTTCTAAAAGACATAAAAATCAATAGATACATACAGTATATTCTACATGGAATAAACACATTGCCTGAATCAGCCGTTCAGTTATCCATCAACAATGTAATGACTCAGTGACCAATTCAAATCCGTTACAATCAAAATTAAATAATCTATCGAGCTATCACAAATACAACTCAATTCAAATTTCTACAAGTATCAGTAGTTCAATTCCACTTCTAAACAAGTCATGAGACAACTTATCTCATCCTGAAAGAGGCAACACGAGTAGTTTTTTTTGGTAATCGACAAAGTTCTCTGAATTTTTGACACATTCCCAAGTAGATGAGAAAATTTTTCGAGTTTTCAAGACTGCAAGTTCGCCCGAGAACACTCGTTCTAATATAAACAGAAGTTAACAACGTTATTAATTTGTATGGAACCTGGAAACCAGAGTAAACGCCAAACGAGACTTTCTAAGAGTATTCACAGAAAATATGCAGATGCTTCTCTCGAGTTGCTTGCATTCTATATATTCAGAATTCTGTAAATTTATCTCATTTAAAATAGAAAGAGAAACGGTAACGGACATTTTTCGGAAAGTATTATACAAAACAATATTAAATCGTTAATGGTTTTATTTTTATTGCACCAGTGGGTAAATAAACAAAAAAATTAATAAAACTTGCTGCAAAGGCAATAATTCCAATAATTCCATCATAAAGAAACTTGTTACTTTATAAAGTAAACCGTCCGAAACGAGAACAATCAGTATTTAATCGACGCGGAAATTTCCCTAGTAATTTTCTTAATAATTATTATTCCAAGTAGTTACAGTATTAAAAAACTGAGCCAAACGGACATTGAAAGGACCCTAGAGTAATAAAAATCTTACGATTCGTTCGTGCCTCCACTTCTTACGGATGGCTGGCGGTCGATACTCTGAAATAATTAGCCCCTGCGAATTTGCGTTAGACGTCTCTCATAGGCACGCTATGCTCGCTGCTACGAATCGTTGCAGAAGATGATCGATTTTCTGGCAGAACAATTTAATCGGCGGTGGGGCGACTCAAGTGGCGTTGCACTCGAGGGAGGGAGAAGTAGGTGGGGCGAGGAGGGCGATCCTCGGTAGGCTCGCGGAGAGATGGAAAACATGTTCGATCATTAATTCCTCTCGATCGTCGATTTTAGAATCGGCAATTATCATTGGCACGCAATTGAAACCGCACAGGCGCCCGGGCTGATTGATTTGTGTGCAGAGGCGGTCGAGTGTAGGACAGGCCACCGGGCCACGGGTATTGTGACGCGGTCCAGCGCCGTCCCTCTGCATCTAATATGCTGGACCCTCGAGGCCGCGCTATCTGCACGTTACGAGGCGTACTCTCCTATAATACGAGGACCCGAGAGCGGCCGCAGCGTTGCGCCCTTGTGCACGGATGCGAAAACGCACGAAACGCGAATGCGCGCGCGCGCCTCTTGAGTGGAAAGTGCGCAACCTCCGCCAAAAATAACAAGCCCGGTCTATCTTCTATTTGCTCGTGCTTTATTACGTTCTTCAGTGGCTAGCTGTCCAACTGCGCGCGCGTCTCGAGGGTCAGACTTGATGCTCATCGCTGGACTGAAATCTTTAATGAGTTTTGATGGGCCTCCGAATGGCCTTTCCCAGAAATTACGGCCTCGGCTATTCTCTCGCTGGATGGTATTTGACAGTGAACTAATTTACGCCCGTGTTTAATGGAAGGATAATGTGTTTAATCGCAGCGGAAGACGGCAGGGCACTCGAAAAATATACAAATATTTTCAATAGGATGGACAGCGTCCCGGGATATAAATTCTTTGGGAATGAAATTGCTTTCATTTCATTCTCTCTTTTCATTCTAAGTTATTTTATCTATATTATTTAATAAATTAGCTCCCTTACTTTTAAAGTTAATACAAACAACACTGTTTGGATAAACCAAGCAAAATTGACATTGCAATCGACTTTAATCTTATATATTAAATTGACATCGCGATGCAGTCAAGGATGTCAAGTCGATGGAGCTCTCGTTAATACCGAGGTGTCTCCATGTGTAACTAACGAACAAATTTTAAACGCGATCTAAATAAATTAACCGTTTCCTCTCGTAAAATCGATTCAATTCGATTTCGGACGTGAGTGAATCAATATGCAAATGAAGAATGAGATTACCAAGTGTGTCACGCTGGAATATCAAGTGAATGAACCCATACGCTAGGATTGGCCATCCCTCCAAAATTGAACCCTTTTCAAGGAACTGTTAGGGTCCGAATAAAATTTCAGACCTGGTTCTCGAAAAACATTCGAGTAAACAACTTTATTATGTTCTTCATCAAACTTTTGTATACAAAGATACTGCAAGTTTCAAGGGCTAAAATATAGTCTAGTTTGTACTTTCTCCATTTGTTCTCAGCCATTTCTGTTGTAACATTAGCCGTTAATGGGTTTCAGGATTATGTGCATGGTCTACCGCAAGTACTAATTGTGAACATCCAAAATAGCATTATGTTATAACTTTTTTAGTTAAAACTTGGTCGTAACGAATAGTTTCTGCAGTTCTATCTAAAATTTGTAAAATGCATATGCAGAAACATTAGTAAGATAAAATTGGTTTTTATCAAAATTTCATTTTTAATGGGTTTTAATTTTATGCTAAGTTATGGTCAGCGTTGTAATTTAACTTTGTTATAGTAGCCGCTATTGCAAGTAGAACTGTTTATATAATTCAACATAATTGAATTACTCTTGTTTTCATGTGCATACACATACCATGCTATACATGTTTTATTAATGTTATATGTACAAAACAGTTGTATTCAAAATAAAATTTTAATTACTTTAATATATTAGTGTCCATATTCGACGGCAAAAAACCCTTTTTCATACTTCTCCAAATTATTTTATACTCAAAGCCATTTCGGGTACAAATGTTGATTCTGTAAACTCAAGTCTAAAAAATTTTCTAAACCAATAAGCGAGAATTACAGTTTGCATAAGTCGTATAAATATCCGTACACTGTAATCCAGATCGTCGAGTGCTACTAAATATAACGAAATCTTTCCTTCTTTTCCCCCCTTTGCGCGTGCGGCTGCCTCATCTTGCTTTAGCCGAAGCCCAAGGTACGTGAGTATAGTGCACGAAAATGTCTCGCCAAAATAAGCCGGACGCCAAACATCACGTCCCCATACGTAGTAAACAATTTTGCGCGTTAGCCGCCCGCAGAAAATAAAACAGAAAAACTTTCACTTTGACCCCCATTGCGTTTTAAAAGCTTTCACGCTTCTTTTGTTTGTCGCGCAGAGTGACTGTTATAGATCCATGGCGCGAATCCAATCGTTCCTCGTTGCTATTAGATATCAGCATTTTGAGACTGACTTTTATTGAAGTCTTCGTAAATTGATCTATTGCTAACTGATACTTTTTTATTTAAATGCTGATAATTGACTTTTCAGTATGCATTCTCATGAATAATTAATGCAGCAGCTGCTTGTTAATTACTTCATTATTCATTAGTGTATAGTAAAATATATATAACGACAGCAGCAAGGTAGTGAAATGCATTTAATTTATAGGCTGACGGATTCCACACCGTAATTTATCCATAAATAATTAATTAATAACAAAAATCTTTTTTATTACTTACATAGACTAAGTGTATATTTTAAATTGCATCTTTACTGTATCAATAGGTTCGCCGTGAGGTTTATTTATTATAAAACGAATGAGTAATATAAAAATGTGTAAAAGTTTAAAAATTTATTTCTAAACTTTCCGAAAAGTCTGTGTCAAAAATATATGTGACTTCTTGATAGTTTTAGAAAGTAGATACTCGAGTAGATAATGGATAAGTTTGAAATAAATTTATACATGCGGAAGATTTAATGTAATCAGCTGAATTCAACGTCGACGATGTTCGCGGTGGATTAGTTCGTTTAATTTCATTACACGTAATGTGCTGATTTTGCAAACCGAGTTTACGGTTAAAAACAATCAGAGTGCAGAGCATTATGTAAAGGGATTTAAGATATTAGCTGCCACATTCAATTTCAAAATATAATTAATGTACTTCTCATATGATGCGAATTTACACGAGTGTAATACTACGTGAAAATATGCGATTATTAATAAATATGTAGAAATTAATTGTGAAATTCTACATAGCTTTTTTTCAAAAAGGAAAAAATCTTAGAACTAATAGCAGAAGAAAATAAACGAAGGAGTAAGAAAGAAATACGAGTATAAAAAACTCATTAGAGTATTCTACATGTAAAATAAATAAAAACTATTAGAATAAAATACGGCATAAAATAAATGTCAAATAAAAATGTTTCAATTGAAATCATCCTATTTTTTTATTTATATTCATATAGCCGTTACTGTTATAATAAACAGGAATTCATCACTTAGAATTTTTAAAGTCATTAGTATAGGTTAGGTCCTGTTGTGAAAATAGTATATTTATATCTGTTTATAAAATATATAAAGATAGTTCTTGTCTGTCACAGCAAATTAGTGAAAGAAAAATTTCTCTTTTACTCTTAGAAATATAATTGACAATGATTGATTTTTTTTCTCCAATTAAGTTTTAAAAACGTCGAAAAGAATGAAATGAAATTCATTAATAATTATAAGGTTACAATGAAAAAGTTTTTACAGTTTTCATTTGACTCCTTAATAAAAAATATATTTATTAAAATAATTGGAAAAAATATGATCAGAAATGGTTGCAGATAGAATTCTAATTTTATGCAGATGCTATACCGGTAATCTACATCTTAATTGAATGGACCTTTATTATATTTCACATAATTCTAAATAATGATGTTTATATATCCAGGTGAGTTGATTAAGTCTATAGATGAACTTTATTAATAAAAATTAATGATCATTTAACAAATCATTCCAACTATTATACGTGTACACGTAAGCGGTAAGAATGTACTATTAATACAGTGAGATGAGCGTCTTGTCTACACATGCAAGGATCCGGAAAAAGCACATAGGACTACATTCGTAGGATCCCTTTGACGTTTACACCGAAGAGGCATTAAGAGGCAGCTAAGGTCGTCGATGCGATCCGTGGACGATCCACTATAGCCGAGCCACTATCCCCAATCACAGCCACGCGTCAATAATCAAAGTGGGCGTCGTATTTATAGAAAACACCATTGCGAGAACAAGCTTGGGAGGCGGGCGCACGCGGCCCTCGTCCCTCAAAAGCGCGGGGCCGAGGGAAAGATAAAAAAAAAAGGCGTTCGGCCGGGGGAAAAAAGACGAGAAGCCAGGGGACAAGAATGAAAATCGGAGCGGGCCGCGTCCGCCCGAGCCCAGGCAATTAAAGAGACGCCCGCGGCGGTTGCGGCCCCGCGCGCCTGATTGACGCCCCCCCGGTGACTTTTGTTTTTCCTCCCGCGGCCGGGGCGTGTCGGCCTGTCCGCGAGCGCCGCCGGGAAAACTGATATGCCCTTAGGCGCGCTCTCCGGGAAAAGTGCTTCGAAAATAAATACGCCGTGCGCCGCCGCCGCCGCCGCGTAAACGTTACGGCGCCAAGAAAAACACGCGAAAACGAGGATCGAACCGGGCGCGCTATTTTTCCCCGTACCTGCTTCTTCGAGTTTTGTTTCCCGCCGCGGGGAGAGAGGGCGTGAACCGTCGCCGGGCCGTTTGCCTCCCCCCCCTCCCCGCGCGCGTGCCTGTTTGCTGCCGCCGCGGAGTATAAATGTTGAGCCAGGCGGGCGCTTGAAGAATCGACCGGGACGCCCGAGCCTCCGTCTTAATCGCCAGCTCGGCCCGATTAATCGGCTTCGACTGCTTTGGCTCTGCCGCTGATCCGCGCAAACTACTTTGCATTGGCAACCCGATCTGTCGCAATATTTCTATTTGCTCACTGGACATTGTTTGTTTTTTCCGCTGCATGTACGGTTTAGAAAGGGTGGGACAATAGGCCAGGCCGCTGTTATGGGACGATGCTCGGAAGGAATGTTTATGGATTATTATTCTTCGGTGCGAGAGGCAGCTTGCGAAAAGCGCGCTCGCGAGCGCACTTCTTTTCGCCGTTAAAGCCGGGTTGCATAATATTCTCATAAAGGCGAATGTTCGAAAAATTTAATGTTTCAAAATACATCCAGAAGAAAAGCATTAACTTTTGAATTAATCAAATTTTGATCTTTTATAAGAAAATACTTTCTGCAGGTGACGCGCGTGATAAAACTCCTAGTATGTGCGAGGCATCGGGAAGGCTGCAGAGCTGAATGTGAAAAGTCGCCCGAGCATTATCCAAATTCTCATTTGGAAAAAAAATTGCCTGCATCTGTAATATATATCATTTAGCGGTAACATTCGTTATTAACATTTTCGCGAAAAATTGAAATTTTATATTCCGCACAAAATATACTTTCTAGAACAGAAGGGTGCGTGATTCTCGGCATTTTCAGGATTTCATTGTCTACCGCGCCGTTCAATCGAACTATGCATCGTACGTGCGAGTCGGTTCCGCTTGAAAAAAAATCTGATATGTTATCAAAGCGTTATTATTACATATAATTATAAAATTTCGAAGCAGACGAAATCCTAGTAATTACTTTTTAGCAATAAGACAAGGTAATTCGTAGAATGTCCGCAAATGAAGAGTTTATACGAGATAATGGCGCTCGCGTCTCACGCAAAGGGATGCTAAATTATACTAGACTTGAAATTAGCATCCTGTTTGTAAAAATTTGCCCTGATAGCGATAATAGAAAAAGAAGGAAGGCCGCACAAACGAGGCTACAAGCAAACAGATGTAAATCGCCCTCGCCGCAATTGCAGGCAATCGCGGCGTGGATTTTAATTATTAAGATTAGGTATTTGGACAATCAAGGGTACCGAAGAAGAAACCGTGAGCACCGCGCGAGCGGCGATTTTACGAGCGCACGAGAGCATTGGAAAACAGAAAAACAACAACGCCGCTGCTCGGGGCTATATACCCTGGAAGCAGCTTTATTTCTTGATGGCTGCACAATGACCTTTTATCTCCATGTTTTCTTTCCCAAAGCGATGATTATTTTCACAAACTAAAAGTTGGGCTTTTGATTATAAAGGGTACTTTATTCTTAGGACATCTTTCGCGCTGCTTTAATAGAACTCTGCTGGCGCGTAGTATTTTCCTGTAATTCTAAAGAGTATAAAGAGCGATTGAAATAAGCGCAAAACGTCTCAAGCTCCGTTATAACTAGGCTGCTCGTTTTTACGTAAGGAGAAAAGCCGAGAGAAAAGCATTATGGAGATTTCGAAGAGGTTTGAGGTATTCGAACCGCTACAGCCATTCGCCAAATCACGTTAAGCATTCAACATTTTAGCTTAGTGCAAAATTGTATCAAGTTTTGTGTGTGTATACAGTCAAGTTTTGTTGTCTTCTTTGGCATTCTGCCTTGGAGCGTTTGCAAAGCTATTATCTCCCAATTATTCGAAAACTCGTAAGCTTCTCAAAAATCCTCTCGAAAATTCGAGACCGTACATTTTAATAGGTCGGAAATAGAAACAACGTCTCCTCCAGTATGTCCACATATTCCCTTGAATAAGTTATGCCGCGGCTGGGTATTATTTTGAAACAACAATTAAGCTGCACGATTCGACTGCTCGTTTATTTACAATCAAAAGCGATCACCAAAAACAATCGAAAATGCGCGCGCCAGTTAGCAGTGACACACGCCGTTTAATAATCCTAATAGATCGAACGACTGCGGAACTTTGGTGCGCGCCGGCCGAGGGCGGCAATAGTTTGTCTCGATTCGCGCAAACACGTTAAAGCGGAACATTGGCATTGTTGAAACCGTTCGCAGGAACTTAACTAAAGCATAACAAGCTCACGCCGAGCTTAACCTCGAGTCGACAACGACCGGTCGGGACTCGAGAGCGCGGGAGGTGGGGAGGACAGCGCCGCGGGGGCGGGCTGGCCGTTAAATAGATTAGCCCCGTTCGCGCAAGAAAGCGCCGAAAGCGAGGGAGAGAAAAAAAAAAGGAGGAAAAGAAACCGGCGGGGCGGAGCCCGGCTAAGAAATTGAAATTAATGCTCGGCCGCGCTTGGGAATCGATGGGGAGGAGACAAAACTGACGTCGGGCGCGCGCGCGCGCTCGCGAGAGCCTAATGACTTGCTGTGCTGCCGAGGAGGCCGTAATAAGCCGCGGCGGGTAATAATTCCTTTGGAATATTTTCGGGGCGCGGCCTGCCACGCGGGAGGGGGGAGCCGGCAATATTCCGGGGATCGGCGTAATTTAATTTTCGGCGGTTTTTCTTCTTTTTTTTCGACCGCTTGACGGTAACATCGAGAGCGTACTTTTTTTTTTGTTCCCCCCTCCCCGTTCCGAAACATATTCCGGCGCATAAAAAGGAGGTAAAACGGTCCCCTGGCCAGGGCACGAGGGGTAGGTAGAGCCAATTTCGAAGAAAATAGACTGACCTTTTCCGCCCGTAAACGGGCGAGCGACATTTTTATTCTTATGCGCGGGCGCACCGGGCGCGGCTTTGTCGGAATCGAAAAGGCCGCTATAGGCGAAACGGACTCGTTACACGGCCGCCTAATGCAATCTCGCGATATGTACGCGGGCTCCTCGGTCCAATTAAAAAAAAAAAACAAGCGCCGGGCCCTTCTTGCCGGGGGGATACGTCAGCCGCGCGGGGCGAGGCGAGTAACTTCGCGGACTATGTGGCCGCCGAGTAAAGGAAGTTTCTTGAAACGGTACGACGACGGGGAGGAATACTCGCACTTCTAACACGCGGAAAATTTGTTAAAATTTTCTACTACGTTTAATGCCGAGTTCCGTCGAGGCATTCTCCCGGCAATTCCCCGAATCACACAAATGACCATAGACTCTGATAAAAATTGCAATTATTTTTCCAATTTTCTCCGTTAATGCATTAACTTTTTCGCCGTCTGTTTTCATTAAACAATAACTTAATTTAGTTTGGGGAATGAATCTTTGAATATATTGCGAGTTAAGAATATATTTAAATGTCTGGCTAAAAGTTTCTGAAAAGTTTCGAATCAAGATGATATTATAACGGATAGCAATTAAGTGTCGCGATTCATGCCAGGGATTTATGCAAAATTCAGCTCAGTTTAAGGTGATATATGTGATGGCGGAGGCGATACTACCAGCGATGCCTAGCATATTTGAATACAGCGCATTTTGCCTATAGTTTATGGTGAAAATGTACATCGATTGCCGGCGGGCATTTCGAGCAGTATATGGTTTTGGCCTCTCCATTGACGATCCCGTCAAAAATCACGGCAATCCCTCAACTCCGCTACAGTTTTCCATTTTTCCACCCCGGAATCAATATACAGCCTCGCCCGGCAATTGTTGCAACTTTTGCCGAGGCCTACTCTCAGCCCCCTGGCGAATGCATGATAATGACACTGATTCCGCCTGGCGGTGGTGTCCCTGAAAGCCGAGTGATTAATGGAATCGGCGATAAAGCACCGGGGGCAGGCCGAGGAGACTTATCGATCAATCTGCCGGGGCGGGCATCGCTGAAAGCTGCGCGGGGATTAAAGTCTCCGAGTAATCGAGTAATCGCGAGTGCGCGGCTGGCCGACGTGCAACGAGCTTTGTCATCGCCATATAGCGGCGAGCGCGACCCCCTCGGAAGCCGTGTGTGTCCCGGGGCGCCTCTGCGAACCTGTATACATGTATACACACGCGTGCCTGCGCGGCTCAGTCAATTGGCCGGCGAAGGAGCGGCCCCGGGAGTGAATTACGAGGCGGGGAGAAGCCTTGCGGGACACGGGGGGGAGTCCGACCTCCTCGTCGCTTAAAAATGCAAAGGCCGCCGATGGGGGAGGAGGCGGGCTGGAAGGAAAGGAAAAAAAAAGAGGGGGGGGAGACCCAGGGAAAAATCCCGAAGGCTGCACCCGGCGAAATTATTAGACGCAATCTCTCGCGGTGGAAAAAAACATGCAAATTGAGGGCGGGGGCGCATCGGCGGGGCGGCCGACCGCCGGCGGACTTTTCCCCGGGAAAATCGTAAGCGAAGGAAATGCAAATCAAACCCGCGGAAGCGGCCGGCCGTCGGGAGGCGTCGCGGCTTCGCCACCACCGTCGTTGGGGGGGGGGAGGCCAGATTTCTGCGCGCCCCGCGTTTATTTACTCGCAGCTTTTTCCAAAAAGAAAAAAAAAATAGGAGAAGGAGAAATCCTCCGCGCGATCGCGCGGGGAGCCTTACGATTTATTAAATCCGCCCGGCTACGGGGGGGTGGGAGAAGAGCCCTCGGTCTGCTCGCGTATATAGCAGGGGGGGGGGGCCGATTGACGCAGCTTTTTCTCCTCCCCCCGGCGGATCATCGGCAAAGCGACTTCCCGGAATTTCGAGCGGCTTTGGCCCCCGGCTCGTATCGGCCTCTGCAGCTGCGCCCGCCGACCTTCTGCGCCGCGTCTTTCGCGGCCCGCGAGCTGCCGGTGTAAACAATAACAGATATACGCGGGTAGGTGTACATTATGCGGGGAAAAGCTATCCGGCGCTGCTCGGTCGAAAGAGGCGGCTTTTATGGTCGTACAATTCATTTGGAAGATTTTAAACGTATAATTAGTGTTTGAAAGACGCACCGAGAGATGGGCGTACGTACGCTTTGGTTTTATATCCTGTCGCTGGGGCTTTCGGATGCATTCCGGGCCACTCGTATATGCGCGTATGCCAATTCCCCTACACTTGCATTTATGTTTCCAAAATTAATAATATTCAGGAGGATGACGATCGCTGAAATTTACGCGCGCTTACATTCTCCCGGCAAATGTTTGACTTCAAAATACCAAATTTATGTGCTACAAATGTTTACGTAGGCAAATATTGTCAAGCAATAACACTATTAAATTTAATTACATTTGGATCCGAGCTGCAGCTGCATCTCTCATTTAAATATCATTTTAATCGTATAAATTTAAATCCAAGACTTTTTCAAGGGCCAAGTATACAGTGACTGCCGGGGTAATTATGGGAGTAATTAAAATTTCAATGATGCTGCACGTGTGTATTAACAAATTCGCAAATGTAAATAAATAGACGCTTCATCTCTATATTATGTATGCGATTAAAATTAATACATAGAGAGTTACATCAAGGCGATATTATACATTTGACTATTTATAAATAACCTATTCATTCGTGTATTTATTAGCTTTCATGTATTAAGCGTATCATTCATACACATTATTTAAAGATTCACCATTACGCGATATTACAGATGCAAATGAAACGAGAAATGAAAATTCAACATACACTGCAGCTGAATATTATTTTGTCATTGTGTTTTCTATTTTATTACACCGTGACTGTAAAAGTTTTTCACTAACTTTTGCATGTATGATAAACGTGATTCGGATCCGTTATTAATGAAAGTCTTCAACTTTCAAATTTCTCAAATCGCGGATTCCGAGAAATTTGAATACATCATTTATAAATTGGAATTTTTGCGTCTCACGACAGACCCGTGCCTACACAACCAACGGAATTTTTAACACCTACTTTTAACGTTGTAAATTTCTTTGCACTGTAAAAAATTATCAAAATATTTGAGTGAATCTAAACCTCGGCAGTAATTAACGAGCGGCAATATACGCTAGGTAAATCAACTAATTCGGGTGAATTTTGTTAAATTTATTCGAAAATGTCCGTGCTGCGGCATAAAAACATTAATAATCCCGAAATCTGAGGAGCGGCGTTAATAAATGTACACAAGCATCAGCGTGTCTTTAAAGAGATAGATTGCAGCAGCGAGGGACGCGAGACACGCAGCGGGCGCCTATTAGCCGGCGGCGCGATGCAATGTTTTGCGCTCGATCGAGCTAATGGGAGCGACTCGTGGAAGAGGCTTTAATCAAATTAGCAGAGGATGCAAACGTGGCCGAATGAAAAGGGAATTGCTCGAGGCCGACGTGAGCCGCGATAAGAATACAGCAATTGCCCGGGGAAGAATCGGCGCCCGCGGGACTTTTAGAACAAAGGCGCGCCGCGGCGCCACTGAATCATTTATACCGGCCCGCCGATGCGTCATAAAGTCAAGGAGTTGTTTAAGAGAATTAGCCGGATTCCCCGTGATTTATTTCGGCAGAGTCCCGCGCGCGACGTCTGCGGCGCCCCCCCCCGCGTAAAACCGAGACAAAGGGCAATTCCGCCGTTTTATGCGGCCACTGATACGGCCTTTGATAATCCCCGATATACCATTTGCCCGGAATCGTAAAAAGCTTTTCAGCCCCGGCGCACGGGACGCCCGGGGGGGTGAAAAACGCGGACGACACGCCTCGTCAAATTACCTGCATATCATACCGAAGGGGGGATGGATGGATTTCCAGGGGCGAGCCGGTAATAATCTTCCGCTGCAGTCGATAGGCCGCGAGTGCATCGGAGATAAAGATACACGCGCAGGGGCCGCGTGTAGAGGTTGCGGGGGTAAACAGTGAGGAGCCCGGGCGGGTAAGTAAGTACCGCTAAATATTTACGTAAGAAAATTGGAAAAAGATATCCGGCCGCGGCGGGGTATTTTTTGTTTTCTCTCCGGCGGCACTAAATGACAATCCATTTTGCGCGGAAACCGATGATTTTTTTATTCATCTCGCGCTTACCGGCTTCTCTGAATATGTAAGCAGGGCGAAAAAATATACGCGCCGCGTGGAAATGTATATCCTGTCGGGATCCTGGAAAAACATTTATGTAAGGGACTTACTTTTAATAGATACACACGGTGGAAATCATGTAAGCCCGTGGAGTATAACCCAAAATTTTACGACCAGTGTAAACGATGCATAATGGAAAACGCTTCCAATTGAAAGATTACGCTTGAATTCGCAAAAATGAACGAGTCCGATATATAGCTGGTTTATGAATTTATTATGCACTTGTATGAATTGCGAGACTTGAAATTGTAAATGAAACGTTCATAATGATCAAATAGAAACGAATCAAATGGACTAATTATATTGAAATGTGTAAAATAGAAACGAGAGAGCTTATATACACTCGACGATTATACTAATAATCCATTTGCCAGAGCATTTTCACGAATGACCGAATAGCGTAGCAGTAGGCCTCCTGCAAACCAAATTACTTTGATAATTAAGCGTCGCTATTGCCGGGTAAAATGATCTGTGAATTATCTCTTGACAAAGAATTAACTCCGCGAGGATATTAATTAGCAGTTGGTAAACAATTCTCATTAGGCACAAAGCGCCAAAGAGACATAGGCGCGCGCATGCCAGTGGGCGCCTCACCGCGCCGGGACAAAACGTCCCCGGTGCATTTGGACAGAAGTGCGCGCGCGCCCAATCCGAGAAATGCCAAAGTTACTCGAGGGACTACCTCGACGATGCATATTTTCCGAGGCACATCGGCCCGAGTGTGCATTACGATCACCGGGGCAGAAAAGGGCCCCCGTAAACGCGGCCGAAGGAGGCGCTGGCGACCCCCAATTTTCCCCCCGAAAAAATTTCCCCCGGCCTCCCGCGCGAAGTTACATTAGTTCCGCACGCGCGCCCCCCGACGACGAGGCCGCGCCCCGGGCGAACGACCCCCACCAGGGGGGGGGAAGTCCGCAAGGAGGGGAGCGAGCACCACGCGCGCACACGAAACAGGAGGCAAGGACGAGCGAGCGAGCCGCCCGGCAGATCGATCTGTTTTTTTTTTTTTGTTCCTCTCTCGCCCCGGAATCGAATATCGCCGCCGCGGAGAAGAGAAGGATTCCCCTTTTTTTTTTTATGCGCAAGGTGCAACCGCCGAGGATATCGAGTGCACGTGTCCGCGGCGGCGCCGAAAGCCCGGGGATTTACGGGCCGGCCGTGTGGCCGCGCTAAAATTAAATTACGTGTAACCGCGGCCCCGCCGGCCGGATTTTATTCCCCCGCGTTACCGGAAAACCCGGGCCTTGGCGTGTGTGGGTGCGCAGCCTCCCCCGCACGGGCCGCTGCTGTAAACACGGGGGAGCGGCGCGGCCGCTTGAGTTACGGCCATCGACCTGTTCTGATTAATCGGCCGCTCGCGATTAAGACGACGGGCGACTGGACTTTCCTGAGGGCCGACTGCCGGCCGACCCGTTGCAGTTGCGTTACGTGTATAATGCTTCGCCCGCGGAGGCAGCCGGGAGAAAGACTATTTTAATTACTGGCTTATTGATCTGCTATGGAGATAGGGAAACGCGTTGGCCGTATCAATGTAAAAGCTTTTCTCTTGCCTTTTACAACTGTTCCAATCAGGCGGAAAAGTTTGAGAATAAATGAACTGTGTACTTTATACCAAGGTTTGGATAAATTAACTGCAATGTTTTTTGCGCACTGTAAGCATACGTTTGTAATGGGATTTTCATCCACTAAATCTGTAACGTATATTGCCAAAGTTTGAAAATATTAATTAAGATTTTCACAAAAAAGAATTTGTTAAACGAATATCGATGTTAAAGCATTTTTTTCATAGTTTTTATCATTGATGTGGTCTAATTAAAAAAGTTTTTTTAAACGATAGTTTTGAATACTGTATAAAAATTTAGTTAATGAAAACTTTGAGTTAGTTAATGTATTTAATTAATATTTTCAAATGACTTCGCCTTAAATACCGTGAAAAAATAATTTCAATTATGTATCAAAGTTCAATTTTTGTACAACCTTAAAACTTTAAAAATTGAACAGTACATTTAATGAAATACAAATTTTACAAAAAAATACTCGAATTAAATTTAATCGTTTACAGTCGATCAGACAATTTCGAAAACAAACATAGCTGCTTTATCCCTTCTTTAACTGTAGTATTTCACACGTGAATGATTTCAATAACTAAATGATACCAGCTGGCCCTCGAGCTGGCCCCATACAGTTTCATCAATAGTAGCGTTATTTTTAGTTTCAAAACATACATATTATTTACTCTTTTAGAATGTACTAAATTTCATTTACAATTCACTGTATAAACATTTGACTTCTGATTATTTTGTTAATTACATTAATTTGATATTATATTTCCTCTTTAATATAAATTTCTTTTTAAGTTGTATAATGCATTACTTCATTTTTAACAATATATATATGAACAGTACATTTCTGTAAATCATTATTTTTTGTAAAAGTTCGATTATTGATAAATTTTTTATATCTAAGGATTGAAATAATTTTGAAATCTTCTAAAGATTACTTGATTATTTTCAATATTTTATCAAATTCACACGGTATGGTACATGTGTAGAATACATCGGTGAATCGTAAACGACGCAGTTAAATGATAAATGTCTTATGCAAATAAGCTGCATAAGAAAAATATAAAAATCTAAAATCTTATATAACTAATAATTACATAATGTTAATAGTACAACATTGTTTTGTGTACTAAAAATTTAGTTGATGAACAATCGCAAAGTATTTATACCAATGTTTTATATATTGAATCGAGGAAACTTGATATTTCGTTAATTCTGCAATTCCATTTATATTTTCATATTTTTTCACAAAAATATTGGCGCCCTTGGTTAGAACAAAAGTAATATTAGACTTATAACTCATTCGACTATAGCTAATATCTGATCTCCGATCTCGTCTTTTCATACGTACTATTCGATTTCAATTTTTTTGCAGTAATGCTAATAGCCTAATAGTAAGTAGTAATTTTAAGCCTTGCCAATAATTAAAATCATTGCTTATTCAAGGTTAAAAAACAATATTGACCATGTTATTATTATACTTCATGAACACATAATTTACAAGTATCATATTTTCTATCCAGGTAGGAAATTAAGGCATTTTTACCTATATTATTTTAAATTTTATATTTTGTAACCATTATGTAACAAATTATGCCCATGTACCGTTATAGGAAACGACTGCAAGTGAGTATCATGCAATAGATAAATAGACTTATTGATGTTTTTCATACATGTTTTTACTTGTTAAAAAACTATTTTATTTAACTTCACAACCTTAAACGAGTAAGAAGTAAAAGTCCTCATCGCATATATTTTTTTTGTTTTTGTTTTGACGTATTTGATATATTTATTGATTTATCAATTATCTTGGCTGTGCTATATTTTCCATTATACGGATATAAAATTGAATATATAATACAACTTATATATATTGGTACAATATAAATAAATATTGTTTAGACAAAATGTTAATATTTATAATGGAAACAAACAAGCGATTGTAATTTTTTTATGATAAAAGTATTTGAGTTCCAATTGTGCCTTAAAAAACGTCGAGACCGAGGATCTAACTATCAAACTATGGATCAAATCAAGGTTAACATCTGATTAAAACTTATACGCGGAAAGGAAACAACAGACTTCCCTGAACACATAATTCAAAGGGTAAAACCGCACTGACAGCAACATCTAAAACGAGAAAATTAGATCGCGTGAAGATAGGATCAAAGGCATAGGTGCCGGCCCTCGTGCCAACCCTCGTGCCCGCCATTGAATATCTTCATACGACGCGAGAGGTGCGGTGTAAGCGGATCAGTGTCGATCCGCAAAAGGATGATCCATGCGCTTTACTTTGGGTAGAGGAACTGTGTAAGGAAGAAAATCAACAAAAAAGCATGGGTTCAGATCTGGTGTCTGCTACAGTCGACATCAGCTGTTAGTTTTAAGAGTACACTGGAAGTTCATAACTATATATTCATTTTTTTTCTAATATACGGTAATATGAAAATGCGAATTATACGCAACGACAATATTAAGTTGCGTATATATTACGTAAATAAGAAGTTCCACAGCAGCATTAATAAAAATTTATTTAGAATAGCACTCGCTCATAACAAATGTAATGCAAGAGCTTGTAACTATATATACCAACTTGAAAGTCAAAATGAAATTCAATCTCGGATCATACTAAAGGGAATTTTCATTCTAATAAAACATACATGTATTTTTTCTCATTGAATAAAATTTTGTGCTTGGAAACGAAAAGTGATTTTCGCTCTGATAATTTTTAGTAAGTTGTAGAGAGCATATTATAAAATTCTGATTTCTAGTACTTGCAAAATATTAATCCTACTTTTAAGCTCAAAATGAATGCATATGAAAGATTAATTTTTCATGAAACAATTATTCTTTTTACAGTTTCACTTACAAAATAAGTATAAATTGAACAATGAAATCCGAGATGAAATCGTTTTGTTATTGAGAATGATAAAAATGATTGACTAATGGATGATTATTTTTCAGAAAAAAAATTTAAGATAATTTTTTCCAGTAACTATAACACTGTAAAAAAATTTCACGATATTATGATGATAATATTATCATATTTTTCAAACATCATTAGTTTACAACGGAAAACATCATCGTAGTATTGGTTATGGACAGCGTTTTACAATGATAAACTGATGAAAATATGGTGTCTGTTCTCTATTTTTCTCAGTAGTACGTTCGTCAGACGTTGTGCAAAAGAGATTTCTTTGAAACACGTTAAGTATAAGATATTAGAAAACTAAATTCTTGATTATCTTGAATCTTGTTATAAACAGAGTTTAATTACAAATGTTGAACAATATTTCCTTTTTTACTAGCTCTATGTAAATAAAGATTATTATTTACTAATAGAATTATCAATCTTTTATTGTAAAGAAAGTATAATTTTCTAAAAAATATTCAGCTTTATCATATAAAAGGTTGTATTTCCAAAAAATTTCCCAAGACAAAGATGAATTATTTTTTGAATGCACTGTATAATTCTAAATGCTCTATATATTTTATTATACTTATACTTGTAGTAGTAGTAAATAGTAAAATAAAATTTAAATATTATATTAAAACAAAAAAGTAAACAAAAACTTTACTTATATCGATTACTCAGGCAATTGAATGACGAAGGACTGATGAAGGTAATAATTACAAAAACCAATACAGCGTAGATATAACGCCCTAGATGTGAATAACCTAAAGGTTAATTGAGCAGACCATATGGTGCCACACGTGTCTGTATTTTGATGAATCATCTGATGTAGATACCCCTCGACCCTTTCAACTTATTTTTACATCATTTACAAAAAAAAATATTGGAATTCACATTTATATATAGTTTAACATAGTTGTATGCTATATAAATTGGATGGCATATGGATAACAAAGTAAAAGTGAGGTACGCCAAGACTCGGGTTGAGTGTATATTCACTCAAAAATTGTATAGTAGCATGGACTTTTGTAATAAATTATAATTTATTAAATATATTTTTACGACCCAAGTGTATATTTAAAAATGAATTATTAAAGTATAAAAACGAAATCTAATACCACATATATCAGATTTTTTATCCTTTTTTTCTTATCATTGTAGATAAAATAATACCTTTTTTATCAAAATTGACTAAAATTTTGAAATAAAAGCATTTAAAAAAAATCAAATTAACAATTATTTATAAGCTCAAGATTTGTTATCAATTCTCTTTCCACTCAAATGCATTTTAAAGGTTAATTATCACTATGAAGTTTAGAGAATATTTAATTAAAAAAAATCGTTTGAGACACCTTTAATAATCGCTCGGTATTTCATTAGCGCTCAATCAGAGTCTTGCGATGATTGAAAAGTCGTTTCACTTTGGCCTCAAAGCCGCCTCGGTAAAGAGTCCATCACGTTGCGCTCGGTCTAAACCTAACTGACAGCTTCATTTCCCCATCAAGCAATTCATAGGTTGAATGGGGCCCCGCTAATTAACTGGAACAATATTACATACAAACTTGAATATGCGGGAACAGTGGGTCCGTCACTAAGGGCTTTTGCCACTGTGAGCTGAATTCGATCACGAAACGGATCTCCTGCCTGAGAAAGAAACACCGTGCGCTCAAAAGAAAAAAATTATCGCGAGCCGATATGCCGATGAATTCGATACGTCGCTCGTCACCCACGCGACCCTTCCTGCCACGTTACGACTTCTCTCTTCCTCCCTTACTCGTTCGCACATGCTCTCTCTGCGGAAGATCGATGCTATCTCCATGCCTATCGAATTTCCCACGGGATAAGGTGACGATACCTGTTCTGTACAATGGATCGACTGACCGAATGCGGCTTTGACCGTCGACAGAAAAAATAAATAAGAGGGCGACAATACACGATAACCGTATTGCAGCCATATAAAGGTCTCGCTTATTTCCGCAATATTTCTATTCGGTAAATTCTTTTTGTATGGCCTCGTTACAAGTTTTGATCAAGTATAAAACAAAATGGAGAAATTTCAATATTCAGATATTACCTATTTTCTAAAACTTCCCTACTAATGTTATGACAGTCGTCATCAAAGTAGTTTTGTTTCATTAAATGTATTAACAACTTAAATTTTGTATTAAGAAATTTGCAATTAGATGAAATTCACAAATATAAATTAAATCATGTATTATAATATTTACATTATAATAAAACAAAAATAAAAAAACTTTTTGTAGTTCAGTCTGTGTCTATGTAAAATGGAAAATAATTTATGGCATTACAAATTGAAACTCAATTATACGACAGTATATAGATAACAGGATTTATTTTTGATTTATAAAAACCATACCTTAATTAGAGGATACGAAGCATGAGTTAAAACATCATATTAAATATACAAAGATGCGATATATTTATTGCGCGGAATCGGAAGGAATTTCTACGAGAGAAGCGAGAATATATTGTAAATATTATTATTACAATTAAAATCACTATTCAACATATTTTTATAAAACAGTGTTTACGCAGCAGTCGCGTCTTCGCAACCCCCCCCCCCCTCCCTACCCTTCTGCCGCTGAGCCTCAAAAAATCGAGCATAATAACGCACCGTCCAACTCGTTAATACTTTGGAAGCTCGTTTGAAAGCTTACTTTCTTCCAATTCAATGACCACACCACTGGAAATGCGTATGCTAATGTCCAAAGATTCCCTATCGCGCGTGTCATAGCGCACGAAAAGTCGATTAGCGCCGCGTCCATTCCCTCGACGCGCGTACCGACGCTAATACAAGCCGACCCTGCCCCAAAGTCCTTTAACCCCGTCTCACCGGGGGCTAAAATTCACTCGCGCTGGTCAATAGTACACAAGCGTAGTATTAATACATGCAGACACGGTCCCGTCCTCTAATTATGCAAGTACTGTGCTTTTCTTCTTTTTTAAAGCATTATTTACCATCGCGTCATTTTACTACTCTTTAGGTACATATTCGCAATAAGCAATGATTTTGCTGTTAATCAAAGTTTACACATGGAAATCGAAGCCGTTTAATTAAACTCTAGGATTACCTTGGATAGGAATATTAAGAGCGGGTTTTGGTTTATCATCGAATAGGTCATGCAAGTCTTCTTTTCCGCTTTTAGATGATTTTTCACAACTGATTGCGCACAATAATCTAATTTTTCGATGTTTATAATTTCCAATAGCAAGTAATTTTCCATTTTTATTGATATTTTTCATTTATGTAAACCTATAATTATTTTAAATAAAATTTGTTTGCTATTAAATATATATAACCATTTTCAATATTTCAAGTTTCAGGGGAGATTTCAGCATTGAATAAGCTGTCAGGGTTATTGCATATTTTAATACTTTTTTATTCTGATAATTTGATACTTTAATGTTTTATAATACATTGTCGATATCCCCTTATTGTTGTTCCACCATAATATTAAGTTATGTGAATTTTATAACGAAGTCTTTACAAAATATTTTTTGAACTCAATTCTAGATTATTTAACTCCCATTTTCGTAATGGAAAAAGCTTTTTATTTTGCAAAAAGTATTACCTAATTCAAGAACTATATAGTGTACGGTCTCATTTGAGATTTATTTATTATGACCTTTTTTATATTAATATAATAATAGTATTTTAAGTAGCTTGCAATTTATATTCAAAAGTACGAACATAAACATGCACAATAAAGGAAAATGCTTTCAGAGCAACTATTTATTTTACATACAATGTTACTAAAAAATATTTTAAATTTATTATAAAGTTAACATATTATTCAAACCAAGAAGTAATGAGCTTTCTTTTATTTTTAGGAATTTCAAGAGTATCATTTTTGATACGTAACTGAGAGACATCTAAAAATCAGTGAGTATAAAGTGCGCCCAATACGTTGAAAATGGTGTGTCAACAAAAACGGAAAAAATTATCATGACACCTGATTAGTATATATGAACAGCTGATTCAACGCTACTCAATCAAAATTTATTTGACGATTGCAAAAAAATGTCGCATTAAGTATTAGTTACATAGATTATAAATAAAATTGTCAATATTAATCTACACTTATATTTTACACGAGATTACAATATAACGTTTTTTTCAACTCGTTTAAGAATAAAAGTATATCGAAATAGCATATTTTTAAGAAAACACGTATTACGCGTATATAAAAACGTCATCTTATTGGACTTTTGAATTTATGAGAATATAAAACTGCATCGCGACAAAACCATCGTTGCTTTTTTAAAATTCAAATATGGTTCTTAGCGTAAGTTTTATTTATATATGTGGGTAAGTATTAGTTAATAACGTGTATACTAAGGTTGTATTGTACCAATAAAACATTATAATTGCGTTTAAAATGTATAGCTTAATTGAATATAATATATAAAACTCACAGAATGCAGCAAGGACATTTAATTATAGGGCTCTCTAACTCACCTGCAATATAAAAGAAATTACAATATTAAAAATATGTATTAAAATGATGTATTAAGAATAAAGAAAAGTATTGAGTTAAACTCTCTTCTATTTATTTTTTTTAATTAATATTATCGCATATACATGTGCATGTACACACTCTTTGAAGGCGTGACTATCAAATTAGTTGATAAATGTAAAATTTCTTTATCAATATTACAAATAAAAATCGCTTTTTGTTTTGATTTAAAAAACGGTATTAATCGAACTGTTGTAGATTCATTTGATTACAAAATCACAATAAAATATCATGTTTAATCGTTTGATTAACACGAAAAAGTGGGATAGAAAAACTGAATTAAAGAATGAATTTCAATTCACTAATTGTAATATAATATTTTAAATGAATTAATTTATTTTGAATACTAATCGATTCTATAACACTGGTAAAAATGTATAATGTATAATTTAATGTATAATTTCTTATAATGGGGAATAAAATTTTAATTGAATAAAAAAATAACCAATTAAATAAAACGATAGGTTTACTACATCTATGATAGCTGTGAGGATAACTGCATTACGAGCAGTATTGCTTTGAGTAATGCTTATGTAATAAAATTTCTCGTTTGCATATGAATTTAAGTCGAGATTTAACTATATAATTTAAAGCAGCGTACATAGCACAGAACACTTTATGGCCGGTCTTATGTGGGTTATAAGCAATTTTGCTTTCTTTATCATACAAGTAGTCTATGCAAGCTGAAAGAGCATCGAGCTTGCTAACAATAGTCACGTAGTGTCCGTTGCGTACCATAGACGAACAAAGGCTTCAAGGAAAAGTATTTGGCCAGCATAAAATTTTAATTATACGATCGCGTACACACATCAGCGCATAATAATCCTGGACTTTTCAGCCGTCCTATCCCCCGAACGTCTCCCGTCACCCGTTCCCCAAATTAATTAAAAATGCCCCAAACTGCCCGGGCTTGCCGGGAAGAAAATGCAACGAGCCTCGGTCACGGGAGCTTTCATTCCTAGTTAAGGGATTATACCGGGACGAGCGTCATATCTCACGGGGGGATCGACAGGGGACTTGTTAATTGGCCCGGGTTAAACCGCCGGTTATCGCGGTCAAACGAAGAGATGGACTTATCGGCTCGCGGCGCCGCGGCGGCCTTCTATCTCGCGCTTTTACACTGGGGCTAGTCGGGGCGATAAAGCGCCGGGGCCGTTGTCCCGGCAAGTGGGCAGCACACACCGGGCCGCTGTAACGAGTAGGGCACGTAACCTGTGCGCCGGCGCCCCGTCCTCTCGTTATGAGCGCTAACGATGCCAGTCCTCTTCTTTTTCACTCGTCCACCAGGATATTACTCTCGGTTTCTTTGTTTCTTTCTTCCGGGCCTCCCCGCCCTCCCGGAGAAACTTGTCGCTCCTCCGTAGCTGCAGTATCCCCGGCGCTATAATTCCACCCGTTTTTTTGCACCTTAGCGCCGCGGCCGGCCTCTGCCAGTGAATCCGTTTAATGACTTTTTCTCCCCAGCGGTCGCCCCGGGGTTTGCCTACACGCGCCCGCGTCCGTTGTACTTTAGCGAAATTAAATGTAATCGATTCCGAGATTGCGAAAGTTCTTTAGCCATCTCTGCCCGCTTTTCCTTTTCTCAACAATTTGCCCGACCTGAAATGTCCCCTTCTTTAAACCATTACCCATGCTTCAGCACGTGGCGGTTCTTTTCTCCTCTGCCCCTTTCTTCTTATTAGATTGTTTGTTATTGTTTTTCTACCCTTGGTGAATTCATGAATTTATAACTTTTTGAATGAATCGGGAAAGCATTTTACGCTAATACTTTAACCTCATAATTTAAAGTCTTCGTTATAAACGATCTTTGATCATTTAACTAAAATAAAATTCTTTTAACGTTTTATCTTTTAACAGCGCCATTTCATTATTATAATAAAAAACTAACTTTATATTCAAACAAGTTTTAAGCTAATGATAATTTAATATTATCTTATAATACAAAAACTTTTTATCAAAAATATAACCATGACGTTATAAATGCTTGGGATTAAAGCGAGGCTCAACCTCGCTGTAATTAGGGCTGTGGGGTAGCGCGTATTATAACAATCAATAATATTATTAATGAACCGTTAAACCCACGAACACCTGCAGTGAAACATTCATCCGCGGTATCCATCATTACTCCGCGTCTGTAAAGTAACGCTCGCGTGTACGTTAATAACCTTTAAGCTCCAAGGTTTTCTTCGAGCGCTTTTATTTTTTTGGAACGCCGCTCGGCTGGAATCGGCCTCAAAGCCAGCTAGCCTCAAATACCCATTAAACAAAATAACAACGACTCGCTCGATTTGGATACAACGAACATTTATCGGGGATTCCCAAGCTCCCCGTGCAGCCGACAGCGTGAAAGGAAAATATTCCGTGAGCACCGGGGGCCGAATACGGCTGACCGCCACCACCGAGGGTTTCTGCGCTGCATCGCACGGCGTCTCCGGTTGGGCTTCGGCCGCTGGCGGCGGTCAGCCGATGCCCTCGTCTCAGAGGGGAGATCCGCATCACGGCCGCTATACACACGCGCCTTCCCTCGGCGGGATCGAAAGGTATATATCTAGCCGAAACCGTTATCACACACAGTTTCCCTCCCACTGAGATTAAAGCATCCCGAGAAGTGTCCCGATTGATTGACTCGTCTGGCTTACGATAATATTTATGTATTCGAGGCATCGTCTCTTATTTTCTGTCGACCTTGGTTTCACCCCTTCCTTCGAGTGCGCGTCTGTTTTGTATGCTAATGGCCTCTAGAAGTCTCCGAGGCATAACTCATTATTTATATACTGGAGCAAAGTGTCGGATTGAACTGCAGCGGCTTCATTAGAACTTAATGTCGGAAAGACACTTATGAAATAAAGAATTACTTGCAGGTTTCTCTTCGGCATTGAGACATTCGAATTTAGTTATATTAATCAGCGGCTTTTAAACACCTGACTGTCGTATAACACTCTTATCTTATAAACATTAAATTAGTTTGTAAAAATAAAATTAAATCAGATTAAGTACACCAGCAATTTTCATTTTCTTTATTTGAATTGATTATTAGTTAATCAGTTTTTAATAAATGAGCTCTATTGCTGATACTTCGATTGACTTACTATTAATAAATATATGTATAATAATTATACAAGTCAATATTACGTAAAAAGTAAATTTATTTAATTTGTTATCGCAAACTTTGGCTTACTTATTAAGCATATATTTTTATATATATCAGCCAGCTCTATCTCCTTATTTCATTCAACAACGCAACAAAATCACTAAGGCTCTTTCCGATGAAATATTTTTCTGCTTATGAAAATTTGCTCTGAGCCGTATTTATTTGAATCTTGATTCGAATATTCGTTTGAATTAATCTTGTAATTAAGTTTACGACTTCGACTTGCTGGGATTGCTAATTAAATGTTTGAAGAACAAAATGTTGCTTTGTCAATTGCAATGTAGATATGAGTCGTGTGATTAAACGCCATTTCATACGCAATAATTTCTATAAAAGCGTCGGGCACAGAATGTGTTCCAAAGTTTATCGAGTTATGATACAAAAGCACTATAACTACACATCGACTTTATCAGCAATATTTTACAACCCATGTATTTTATAAGATAGAGAGCAACGCGGGCGGCATGTATGCTGAAATTTAACCGGTGGCGAAACTCGTGCGTTTGTTGCTATAGTTATTGTTTCGCTTCAACTCAAGTCGTACAATGCAACGTAAAATGCAAAACCTTGTTCCTATATATACACACACAGATAGCTTGCACAAAGGGTTTTATTTTGAAGTTAAAGGAGAGAGTGAATGGGAAAAACGGACTTGACATAATTTCTCCGCGGCATTAAAGATTATTTTCAGCAGAAGTCATAATGGAGGACAGTCGGAGTATAAGACTGAAGAATAATATTTTGAGAGATTTCCAGAACATTAGCTTTAAGGGCAAAACGAAGCCTCGGTTTACTAATGAAAGAGAGATAGGGATCAGGGCCTCTCTCCTCGCGCAACGCAAAACCACCCGGTCGCCCGTTAGCCTTTTTTTCCCCCCCACTGCCGCCCCTTAATATCGTACCGAATCCCCTCATTAAAAAGTTAAAAAAAGAGCAGAGAGTCAAAGCCGGGGTCAGTCGGGCCGTAAACAAAAATGCGCGCGCGGGCGCGCAATAAAAAAGTTGGGAAACGTCGAAACTGGGTCTGCGCCCCGATATCCCCGGCGCCCGCGAGTCCCCCGCGCGCATCCATCATCTAATAAAAATCATCGTAAACAAGCAAAGTTTAGCGCACTATTTAAAGCCCCGAACTCCGAGGCTTTTCGAAATTCCTTAATTCCCCCCGGGGGAGGGGGGGGGGGGAAGAGCGCGAGCACCGGACCGTCTATATCGGGGGGCCCTCGCAGGGGGGGGTGGGGCCAAAAAAGCCTTCCGCTCCATAAAGCTCCACAGCGAGAGGAGTCCCTCTGCCCACTCCACCTAGGGATTTTAACGAGCGGCTTACGGGACGCGGCTGTCAGTCAGCCGCGCGGGGATTCCGCGCGCATATATATATATCCGCCGGCAGAAACAATCGGCGCGCCCGCGGCCGCGCCCCCCATCTCTATGTATATGCGGACAAAGAATTTTAATCCGCGAGAAGGAGCTTTTTATCGGGGCACTTGGCCCTTTATCCGGGGCCGGCTTCCCCCGCCGAGCGATTTTTCTTTTATTGGCAGGCCTTATCGCGCGCCCGGGGCGGAATGAAAATTTTTATCGGGCGATATCGCCCGCGTATATGGGGGATTTCGCGCCGGCCGAAAAGCGCAGTAGGCCCTGGAAGTGGGTAAGGGCCCGGGCACCAGGAGGCCCGACTCTCGGCGCCGCGAGCTTTTTTTTTTCCTTTTACGCGATTCGCGCGATGAGCGGGCGATTGTTGGGGTATTTCGGGCCCGCGGGGGCTAATGGAACGGACGGGCGGGCAGCCGGCGTCGATGAGAATTTTTATCCGCTGATGAATATTATTTATAACCTGGTGAAGCCCGGCCTCTTCTGTGCACCGGCCTCACCATTCGGTGTAAGCGGATGAATGGAAAAGGGCTTCGCTAAAAAGAAGTATCGGCTTGGCCGTTTCCTTTTAAGGCCTTTTAACCATTGAATTCTTATCGTGGAGTTTAATAATAAAATTTTAATAACGCCTTTCACGACCAAATTGAAATTTGGATTTTGTACGGAAGATTTCACGCGCGATTCCGTACCTGTAATGACAATGCGAGAAAAGATCAATGTCTAAAACTCGTCCATTTGTCTTATTAAGTTGTCAAAAGTGCCTTTACTTCAATGTAGATCAAAAAACAATTTATATGTACCACCTCTACCGAGTTTATCAATATTTGAGAAGGCTAAACAAGTAATTTATTAGAAACCTTTTTTCTCTTTATCGTGTAGATATTTTAGTACATTTTTTTATTTACTGTACGTGTGCGTGTGATAAAAATATACACAATATGCATCTAAAAAGTTATATCACTGGAAATAGATCAAAGTTTAAATTCAATTTCAGTATACAAACTCACTTATACAACATATACCGAAGCATCGTGTCTATAATTGTCAAACGGTGTTTTTGAAATTAAAATCAAACCTGCACGATAGGGATTACAAGCGGGACATCGAGAGTATCCGAGCAGAAATCCAATGTGGCTAAACCCATTACAAAAGTGGCAAACCTCACTAAATCCTATTTTCGTGAATGCTAAAGCGGTTTACCACGACGCTCGAATATCGTCTTAGTGCGAAATGTAACCTAATTGTTTCACTGCAGCTGAAAGCATTTTGAAATTGTGTGACCTACAGTTGCTCGAATAATCACATACAATGTCGTATATTTTGTTGTTTATTTGATACAACCTTTTTTTTTCTCGTACAGAGTTTAGAAATCCCAGGAAATTCCTCACTGATAAGTTTCGTTGAGATAAGTGTAAATTGTCCACTTACTCGTTTCCAGTTCCGTAATCATTTTTATCTTACCGTTTTTTTACTACTTGACTCTACTTTGAAATATTACAAAACTCCATCCATTAGATTATTCAGTAAATGTTCGAATTCATGTGTTCCAAACATGTTTACACCATCAACATTTTTGAATGATTTGCTCTGAACGAACGGTTATCGACATTCGTTGCTGAATGTCATCCTTTTTTAATGTAGCGCGCATTCTGTTAATTAATAAATAATTACGAAAATAAACGTTTCAAATTACTCTTATATTGTCATGTTGGCGACATTGAATGCTATGTAAAATGTACATTGGAGAACTTTTTCAAAAATTTTCCAACAGTTTATACTGCGCGAGATAAAAACACAGTTTATTTGAGATATAAACTTCAAAATATTTATTCTTTATCTTTATCTACCATGCATAAAAATAACACAAAAGTATTAAACAATATAATATATAGTCAATACTAATATTGTAAAATTTTCAATAAACTATCAATCATAAAAACTTTTATAATTAAACATCATCAGTTTAATTCATATCGGCTGCTCTGCACATACGCAAACTAATACAACAGTTTCAAAACTAATATATAAGCGAGTGTTTTCAAAAATATATTTTACACGACTCACAATATTAAGCGTATTTGTGGCACGTTAACTATTCAAGTTCCCCATGTTTAACATAGAGTAAAGGGGTATTTATAAAATATGCGTGAACTGGTGAGATTCGGTGCCGCCAGAGGGCAAATTAGTCACCGGGCATTTCACAAAATGTATAACGCAATTCGCTTTACTTAGCGATTAAATTCCAGAGCTAGATTGATCGCGGCCGCTCGGGCCTCCGGATATCATTGCCGAGCGTGATTAAAATTGTTTCTCCCGCGCCCTTAAACGTCAATGCGGCCTCCCCCCGAGGGGCCCGCGACCAATTCCCGACAAGTGCATCAATCACCGGCGGATGCAAATTCGCGAGAGGCCGACAATCGAATCGATAAATATCCCGTCCCGGTAATTAATCCGCGGGCCGGGCGCGCCCCCGCGGCGCCCCCGGAAGCTGGCTCCAAAAAAGTCCGCGCATTAGCGTCATTCCGCGGCTCCGCCAATCCGCGGCCGGCCCCCGCCGCGCCCGTGCGCGCGCACATTTATAGATTTCGACGCGAGGCGTGCTTCGGAACACACATCTCGGAAGCCGCCGCGGTAATCAAACAAGTCGGCCGTCTTGATTACAAGCGCGGTACATTGCGCACTGGCTGACAGATATAAAACGGCCGTTTGTTGTGCCTTTTCTCCATGCCCTTCTTGCTGTTTTTTCTCCCTCCCTCGAGGACGGCTCGCGGCGGACGAGCGACTCACGGCCCGCTGTGTATACGCGGATAACGAGTTATGTCGTTATTTTCGGATCGGCCTGGCTTATTAATGAACTCCTCGGCTTGATAGATGCACTGGCACATGGGGAGAGAGAGAGAGAGAGCAGCCGGGGAAACGTCGTCGGTAAATTAGACGCTTTTTTCCCCGATCGAAATAAAAATAGGCGGACGATTAGGCCGGGATCAGGCGTGAAAAATTACAAAGCGATCGCGCGGCTACCTGCTGCTCGTTCCTTGTGTTTTATTTTTGATCCACTCTATTAATATCCATTTCTGTAACCTGTACAATAAAATGAACCGCCGTTAATAACGAGGGCTTCTTGCGAATTGTTCGGGAGGCACACACCACGCACTGGCATCTAATAACTGTTGGGATTATTTATTTGCTCCCATGACAAAAAAACATTTAATATTCCAGTTTTCCCTTTATGATTATGTATACGTTAAATTTTGGATATTAATATTTGTAGTATATTATGTTCTTGATTATTGAATATTTTAATACCACCGAGAGCTCGTAAAAACTGATTAACGAGAGGAGTATTATAAATTTCAGGCTTTTAGAAGTAGAATAGGTTTTTTGTAAATAGTTAGAAAAAAATGATCGCACATTGAAGCAGTGATGATCGGCGCTTAACACGCTTTTTAAAGCCAAATTGTTACGCAAAGTTAATAAACTGCGAGGCCATGAAAATATAAAGTATAAAAGATGGGAACAGCGTGATTGGAAAAGTTGTTATAAATGTCCCGATTTCATATACGCATAATTAATGGTATTGACGCAAATAATTCGGAAACCTATATTACTGGTATATGCTTTAAATTCTTATTCCAAAGGTTCAAATAAACTAATATTCCACAATAAAGCACCAGTGCAAGCTCTGCGTTAGCATGCAAATTTATGCTGAACGATTTAAAAATGAGGTCTATTTACAAGTTCGTTCCCGAGTTCGTTCCCCATATAATCTAGTTCGATTACAGGAAATCCAACATCTCTAGCAATTAAATGCAAATTCAAGCGCGCGGATATCGATCTATTTTTTCGCATAAATATTCAAATGCGCAAAAATGCATCGCAATCGATCTTTTTTTTTCTTTCCAAAACAATTGAAATTTTTTTTTGTTCTTTAACTCGCGACAAACAATTTAGTTTGAGCGCGTGTATACACCTTGAGGCAGCCCGATTGCGCACAACGGATTCGACGTGTATAATTATGTGCGATGTCGCGGTAGTTCGTACTCGATTAAAAAAAAAGCCCGTTTGCAGGTATCGGAAAGCGATTGATGAAGTGGACATCCCTCGCGCACCGCTCGCCATTTATCTCGCGGGCCCAAGAAATTCAACAAGCGCCGAGTTAGCCGAGTACTCGAACAATTTCCAACCGAGAGCCGCTTGAGCGCGCAAAAGGGCCGCGGCCTCTTCCAAACCCGGCATATCAACAGAGGATGACCGCGGAAGCCCGCAGCCGCAGCCGCATTAACGACCGACTTATATATATATATATAGATATTTTCCCGGGGGCTCTACTTGGCGATCCAGTCGCCCGCGCGGATCCTTTTGATAATCCGGGGAAAACGCGAAAACGCGCGCGCCGCCGCACACATGCCGCCAGGGTGGGGCGCACTTCAGCGAGGCAATTTTCCGGCCTGTTTCCGGCCGTTATCGACAGACAGGCCGCGCGTGTAAGCCTCCTCGGGGATACACCTGAAATTCGCCGCTTGTACGGGGCTTCGGATGTCATGTTGGACAACGGTATAAATCGCCTATTCTATTTAAATACCATACGTAGGTAGTATTTTTATTAGCCGCGTGTTCACGGAAAAGGTTGTTGGATAACGAGAGACACATTTTGACACTCCTCGCATCTATATATGTACGGAGTAAACCTGTCGCTCTAATGAAGTTGTAACATTTGAATGTGATTAAGTGTGCACATTCAGTTTTGTATAATTAATACCATTCCTTTTAGAATATATAGATAAAGGATAAGTGTACTTGTATCTTTTATGTGGCTGGAATTACATCTTTAGCAGACCTTGAATAAGTTACCGCACAAGTTTGAATAAATAAAAAATGAACACCTCGTTTATTATATAAAGAACTTGCGCGGGAACTTATTTATTGCTTTAGCACAACTAATTTAGATTTTAACATTTTTAGTGTTAATTAGAATACCTTGTTTTGACAGTGCATTTAGAACGACATTCTACTATGCACAATTTGTACATTTTTTTAGTTTATTACGTATTTCTTGTTGACCAGCTCTGGAAGCTGTACTACTTTTAATATACACGCATGAATTTTCCACAATTTTGTCATTTATTGGCACACCAAGGCTTCACTCGTGCTTTATAATAATTACGAAAATCATTTTTGCCTTCTACTGTAAATCATTTGTCATTGATAAATCGTTTCCGCTATTTTGCGCTATCTTCGTTTTTTGTATCGCTCGTAAAAATCATTAACTGATATTCAACGTATTTTAGATGTAGTAATTTCCTTGGTCATTTCCAGTTATGCTTGTAATCAAAGTGTCCGCAGTTTTTCTAGCTGAGTGGCCGAATATCAAACCTCGTATCAAACTATATCCAAGTATAAGATGAACAAATGCGAGTGTATAAAAAAGTTGAGCTTTTATGTTATTAATTTGATATTGACATATGATGAAGAAATGCTATATTATTTATTTTTGATATAAAAATGTTTGTAAAAGTGCGCAAGTGCAGTAATAAATTTTAAATTACAAAAATGAAAATCAACGGAAAATAAAATAACATAATGTTCAGACGAATATATATTGAAAATATTTAATGAGTGAATTTATTGTGACACATCCTCCGAGCTTATTCTTTCAAAAAAACAGTGAATCAATCACTATTTTTGACAATGAAATATTTCACTGCATTTCAGTGAGATTCAAAAAATGTAAGGTATTTATATTTATTCAGGTAGATTGTATATCTGCTATAAATACCCTTTGCTGAGTCAATAATTTTTATATAAACAAACTAAAGCAACGTAAATGAGTTTAGTCTACCGCAACTTACTATACTTTCGTAGGTTGGTGGATTCATGCGGGGCGTTCGGGATTTAAGTCCACGCGTCGGAAAAATATGCGTTTCATTAGATTTATAATATTTTATTGTGGCATTAGAGATTAAAAAAAAAGTTAACAATCTTAAATGTAATATAATGCAAAAAAAATTATTCATTATTAAATTACGACGTTACTACGTTAGTACTTTTAAAAAAGACCGTAATTATTATTTTTATAATAATTATTTTCGCAAACAAATAATAAAGAAATAATGAAAAATAAATAATGATCTGTATAATTATGTAGTATATAAGAGCAGCAGTGTTATTAAATAAAAATATAATTTATTTTTAGTTATAATTTTCCACTTTTATACTGTTGTTATAATTTAAGATTAAAAATTTTAGATACATTAGAAAATATTAATAATTTTTGAATATTCTTTTAAAAACTTTGACCATAAGTTTGTAATATTACAATAAGAGAAACGAGTTCTAGTTGAAAAATAGATTTTTTCATTAAAATAAAATTTTATAGTTTATTACTCCAAACTTTTTAATTAATTTATGGAAAAAAAATTCTATAATTTTTTGTTCAGCATACATGAATCATTAATTGACTTTGTTTGTAAATTTTCATTAAAATTCAATGAGTAAAAATAAAAGAGTTCATCTAACTAATCTGGAGAACTTAATTGCTTTGATAATGCGGCAACTTAATATTATATAAATTTTCAATATTTCTAGTTCATTGCATTTAATTCCGCTACTTTCATCATTTTCAGAGATACATAATAACTGTGAAATAGTACTTGGAATTTTACGATCAATATTCGCGTTTATTCTATAGAGCTTGCCTACTCTCTAATTGACACGATAAATCGCCCTTTCTAAGATGATTATTTAACTGCACTTCATTTATATTCTATTATGGCTAGAAATTTGCTCAGAGTGTTTTACAGTGTGCAAGTAAAATAATTGAAGGTTGATTAAGCATAAGTAAATTTTGTTTAATCGAAAAAATGGGGTTTACTTTTCTTAAATAGGAAAGCTCTAATGTATATTTCAAGATGATTATTTAACAAAAAGAAAAAGTACACTAGCGTTTGAAGAAGTCAATCGAAGATATTTTCATTTAGGATATCAATCAAATGAGATCAATTTTCAGGAGCCGGAATTCAGAGGGGAAATCCTATCAGGCATTGGTTGATGCCATTCGTCAATTTACGTAGTAAATTTCGTCGGTACCATGATACTCTGTGTATAATATAGAATTATTAGATAATCCGGGCAGCATAACGTTTATAATTTCGCTCAGCTGCACATATCTACAGTGCTTAAATATATTGATGTGGCTTTGCTGGCAGCGACGTCGCAAACTGATGCAGAAAACCAACGGAAATACTGGCCCATATCGCGTCGAATAATATTTTAGGGAGACTACGTCTTCTCGGATCGGAAATCGGAGCGCCTGCACCGGATGAGTTGCGGTCGATTCCCCCAGGCCATCGACGAAAAATAATCGGCCGATCTTAATTTATCGCTTGGCCGACGGGGGCGAATACGAATTCGCCCGCTAATAGGTATAATCCAGAATCGAAGTTTCATTAGGCAAGAGCTGGTAATTATTTTCTCCGCCGCTCAAAATCCCTCTCTTTCTATGGATATTTAATTTTGTCTCTCGCTATATATCTGCGCGAGGCATTCACTTAAAGCCCTACCCGCAAACTTCATCGGACCCCCTGTCAGATTTATCTGGACGCGTTATTCTTTGGCGGGGAGCGTGCTTTTTTTTTTTTTAAAACCCTGATTCACATATCGCACATTGGGAGGAAGACGACGCGCGTACACCGGCCGGCTTTTATTGCCCCGGCATTAACGCCCTCTCATAAACACGGCAGCCTTCAATGTAACCGAATATACACGGTGAACAGTTTTACGCGCCGGCGGCTTGTTTTAGTTGACAAGCACCATAAGGCTCGAACGCAGGCGGCAATCGGAAGCCCGCGCCTACCGCGCGAATCCATCAGCCGGGGCGTCCGTCAAACGGGGCAAAACCTCCACACTGCAGCGAGCGGGGTAAACCCGGAAGCCCCGCAGCAGCCAGCAGACAGGGGGCAAAAATAATTATATATCTCGAGGGCGGCGCAGCTTTTAATCAATGCCAACGGCCGCGGCCGAGGAGCCTTTGGTCGCGGATCGTCCGCTCTGAAAAGTAATTTCACTCGGAGGGCGCTTCTTTTAGGGCGCGCGCGGATAAGGAAAATAGAAAAAAAAAAAGAGGGAGAGGAGCCCCGGGCTTTGGGTTCTCGCGCTCGGGGCCGGCCGGTGCAGGCGCCGCGGGATCCCTCCTTTTTTTTTCTTTTTCTCCCTTGCAGTTGGCAGCGCGGGCCGCCCGCGCCGCCTCAAAAGGAATGTCCGAGGGCGCGGCGCGCGCACCCGGGGGGAACCGTCGCTCCCGGCAAATGGATTCGAGAACGGGCCGCTGGATGACTAGATACATCCCGCGCGCGGAATCAATTTGGGAGCCTAAGCCGCTTCCGGGCCCCCGTAAAACTTATCCGCGCGGCTTCGCCCGAGTTTGCATAGATGGGGCTCTCTTGTAAAGCGGTGCTCCCGCAAGCGGCGGCCGAGTGCCGAAAGGGATCCGGCACCCGGTGTATATATATATGTATATACATCCCCGCGAGCTCTTCCCCGCGTAAAACGCTTTCGCGCGCCCCCCAGCGTATGGGAGTGTGTTTGCGGAAACGGAGGAGAAAAAGGGGATTTTCGTATGTAAAAAGAGTTTGCCGGCCGGGGAGGAACAACTCGGGCCGGTCGATATCTATAAGAGCGATTGCATCGCCGGGGCTTCCCCGAGCTCCTCGCGAATTGAAGGGACGGAGCCCAGGCCGAGCCGCCGGGAGGCCCGATTGAAAAACCGCTCCCGAGATGGGAGTATTCCAACTTTTTATCGATATTAATTACTCCGGGGGGATGATTGCAAAAATTACCCGCTAACTGCGTTATTACTTTCCAAGTGCGCGCCGGGGGAGGGGATTGAGGTGCCGCTACTCCCACGTCCCGCTATCGATTTGTGTGCGGACAAAATTACTTTTACTCCATCATATATACAGTTTTTTAAGCGCCATACTTTTCCACTGAGGTATATGAGAAGTTAACAAAAAAAGAAAAAAAGAGAGAAAAGTAGACTCGAACGCTGTGTATATCGGGCCGGACGCTTCGAGCGCCCGTCGAAAATAAAACCGCGAAATTCGAATCGGCGGAAACGTGGAAATGCAGGACGAAGGTAAAAGGATCTATCACCTGGGGTTGAGAAAAAAAAAAAAAATAACGGTCAGAAGCCAATGATGCACGACGGGCTGAAAAAATGAGCGATTGTTTGCGCCCCCGATCGTATTGCCAAGACAATTGATCTGTATTATAGCCAGCCTCTCCCAACATATACCCTAGTTCCTACAACTCTTGCAATTGCCGCTTACGGTACAGCGCGGCGGGAGGTTCGGTTACGCGTATAAGAGGCCGCGATCACGGATGCCGGTGCGAAAGACGGTTACTGCTCTCGCGAGCATCTTATCGAATCGCTGGATATAGCCTTCCCCCCCACCCGGGGGAGGAACGAATTACCATAAACGTCGCGTGATATAACCCGGACGATTAGCGGGCGTTTCCACCCGGCGACATCCAATTATCATCCCCCGGGCGGGCCCGGGAGTATGAGCTCCTCCCGACGCGCGGGTGTATTCCGAGGTAAGACGGCGGACGCCGCGGCAATTCGCCCGTCATTTTTCTCGTCTAATCTACCGGGGGGCCCGTCGTCGTCTCCGGCCCGCGACGCCGCCCGCGGCCCATCGATCACGCGGCTGGCGAAGACGCGGCCCGCGTATGGAAAAACGAACGCGCCGGGAGATAAATTTCAAGGCGCTTATGTGGTTTTTCCGGGCGGCCGCGGCGTTACAATTGCGGGAGGGCCCGGCGACAGGCTTGCCGCTGCTCTCCCCCTTATCTAATCTCGCGAGATACGCCGGGGTACGGGCGAGCCGAGAACAATCGGGGGCGACACCGCGAGACTCCGTAGCTCCGACCGCCTCTTTTTGTTGTCCGAGGGGGCAGCGGTTCTCCCCTCGGCGGCGCGGATGATTCCCCCCTCCGCCCGGCCGATGAAACATTTCGCCGCGAGTCGCCGGGACGGGCTATGAAGCCCGAGGCGCAACTTTTTCTCCCGGGCGATTTCTTTGAGATTTCCGCCGAGTGCCTCGAAGCGCGGACGGCCGATAATAAAGGGTTCCCCGGCTCATTTTTTACCGCGGGACGCTCGGGGGATAAGGTGGTTAATAAAGATCGCCTTAAATGAAGAGAAATATGTTACGTACTGATTTTTCTTATCGGGCGCTCCTCCATACGCGATAAACGCAGATAAACTGTGCCGTGAACCGAGCGCCCTGCAATAAAATAATCCACGTAGAAAGCGGAATTTATCATTTGTTGCGACAAAAGCGCTCGTGTCGGAATGGAGCTAAGCATACATCACTAAGTGCAGCACCTATCAACACCTTAGCCGTATCAAATCCAACGTTATCCATTGATTTATATATATAAGCCTCGGGCTGATCGCATCGCGCGCCGCTCTATTACCCCATAATTTTTATCGCCATATCTCTCTTTGCCGAGTCCACCAAAAAAAAACATTGGAACGCTTCTCCCAAAAAAAGGAAAATAAAAAACTAAGAACCCGACCCACGGCGCGTTAATCTTGAGCTTGGTTTCTGGACCGCGGCGCAGACGTGTATATATATATATAGGCCGCTTGGCCGTCGCACCCTCAGTGGCGCCCTTACATCGGCAATCTCCAAAAATTTATTTCACTCGCGCGCACAGTCATCGCGAACAAAGGGGCACTAAGGGCGACTCGGCCGTTGCGTGCGCGTCGCCCCCCGCAGGCGCACAAAGGCAAAACCCAAGCGGCAAGCCAATAGGCAATCTTGCTTGCGCACTGCCGCGGCACGAGTTGTGCACTCGTGCGCTCAAAGCCGACTATACTGGGCCGGCGATGCCGTACACGCGGCGAGAAGAATTTCCCTATTGCCGGGCGTCAATCGCGACACTAGCCAGTCAGTCAATGGCTGCCGCACGCGCCAAATAAATGGGCTTTTTTTAAGGCTCCGGGTTAATCGATGTATTTTATGTACTCCTTCCTGGCGCATGTGTACGATATCTTCGTAGCGTTTTGAACGCTGATTGCTCGCTTGCCATGACTTTTAACTCGTGGGGCTTAACACACATTGTTACGACCGCACGTATACCTCGCAGGGAAATCAGAAAAATGCATTATTCATGGGGGGGCATTTTGTGTTCATCGTGCGTCAAAATCAAGAGCGTTTGTAAAATAATGTACAGTTGTTCATAAATTACTGATTATACGATTCACGCGTCACTCACTTTGTACCCGAGCTCGCTTGGTTATATGCAATTCGCTTCATGCTTAAACTTTAAGCCTTATTCCATGTTTATTAATATCAGCATGGCTCGCGCTCAGCCAAATCTGCACGTTCATCTCCTTTGACCTATTTTCATTATGTATATTCATCCACATTCCGTATTCTATCATGAAAATATTAAATTCATCAACGAAGATTCTTTGCTTGCGACTTCGGCATTTATAACCTTCTATAAGATGAAAATCTTGAAGTGCCTGATTATCATTATGATTTTATTTGGATGTTTTATAATTAAAAACTTACAACCAGCTGTCAGTCTATGAGAAAACATATTTTTTTACACATAATTTTTTGTTTAAATCCACGCAGAATAGCATCTGTGTTCCTATACATGGTTTCACGCAGCAATCGTAAATTACTAATGAACTACATAGTTCATGACGTGCTTTTCAGGCCGTCACTTCGTTTGCAAAGTCCTTATGGTTTATATAGAGTTACGAAACCCGGATAGATAGTTTGTAAATCCATAAATGGTGCAGTATATCAATATACCTTAATTTGACTTGGCAACGCTGTCTAAGGTAATATATATACTATATAACTACGTGATGTAGTCGTTAACAGCTCTCAGCATCATTAGACTTCTATTGTTGTACCCTTCACAGACATAGAGTTAACAATTTTAATTTTAATTAAACGTAATCGTGCGAATTTAAAATTTTTTACAAATTTAAATTTCTTAAGCTACATTTAACAGTTTCAAATCTAACGATGTAACAAAAAAGCAAATTTCATTTAAGAATATGTTTTATATTTTTTAATCGACTAAGTATGCGCTAATTTCAATAATAGTTAATTTCACATTTATGAGATAATAATTAATTTAATCGAGAAATTAAAACTCTTTAAAAACTTTCTTATATGATATATATATGTACTGACATTAGTTTGTAGTTTATAAGATTAATGTGCAAGCCCAACATCTCACTTCAAATTAATAAAGTTACAAATCTATAAAATAGATTTAACTTTCTTTTAGAGTTCAAACTTCTAAATTAAATCGAGTTACTTTCGATAAGACTGCTGATTGCTCCATATACGAGTTCATCAAAAGCCTTTGTCATTGTAACAATCAATTTTTCAAATTTTATGTACAGAAATATACTTATCGTCGTTTCAAAATCAAGCTTCGATACTTTTCAACCAAATAATAAATATAAATAAACCTAAACAGCAGAGCAGATTCTGTTGTAAATGCGGAAGCCTTTAATGGAATAAAATGCTACGTGACTTAGCTGTCTTTAAGCGTACTCCAACTCTACCGTATCACGGCTTGCAATCCTCGTTTACGTCCCGGAACATTTAGCAGGCTTTCGGAGTTAAACACTCACCGTAACTTTTCTCTCGCAAAATCTAACTTAACTCACATCGTTTTTATACTTTTATATATTGCTTAATACTAATAAAATAATAAGGATTCTACCATAGTTATATAAATTAATAATTATTCAAAACATAATCTTGTGCAATATAAGTAATAAGAAAGATGATATCGAAAATCGAAAGTTTTAATTTTTTTATCATCTGGTGCGTTTTAGTTTATGGTAATTTGTTTAATATTATAAAAACATGAAATTATAAAATACTATTAATATTTAAGTGTATTATATTAATACACTTTTTATAAACACTTCTGTAATAAGTTTAATATTAATTTTAGATACTATGTAATATTATAATTATAAATTTGTATAATAAATGATTTAAAATTGATTTGAATGTTTGATGCGTATTTATTGCAATATTTGTTATACACTTTTAAACGAATATTTATCTAATGTTCATTGAATGCCTACGAGTTACTGAACTATTAATAGAGCTGCCATAATGGATTACAAGAAAAAGATGGCAATAAAAAATATACGTCAATAAACTACATTTTCCTGAAAATGCTGATAAAGAACTAGGGTCATTCAGATAATATAAAATATATGAAAAAATCAAAGGGTTATAAATAAAAAGTAAAAACCAGGAGTGGAAAGAGGAAGATTACACAGAACAAAGAAGGGTAAAATAATGCGACGGTTCCAAAGGTTCCGAGCGTGCATCTGCTAAAATAATCTGGTGCTGTAGTAGCCGACCGTATAATTAAAATTATGACAATACATTTCCTGAATTGTTGTAACTATATATATCATTATTATTAAACCAATTTATATCGAGATTTGTATATTCTGTAACATAAAAATTAAAACATTTAAATGTTGCGATCAATCCATGTTTGTTAAAATTGTATCTACATTAATAACATAATTCTATTATATCTATAGAACAAATGGCTTTTAGTTTTATTTATGATTTATTCTGAACAGATTGCGATTGCTGATTAAAATAATTACATTAATTTTCAATATAATGATGAGAATGTAACATATTTGATTATTGATTATTCCGTTAAAAATAAGTTTCAATTCATCTTATGTGACGTCGATCTAAAAATTTAAGTGTTAAAAAAATGTTATGCTTTAAATAGAAAATTGCTGAAACTTCGTTCTTATCAGTAAATAGTCGTTTTAAGACTACCTTATAATCATCAAAGTTTCTATTACCGCAAAAGACAGAAAGGTGACTATAAAGCTGCGAGGTAATAAAATAAGAATAAAATTTCGTCAGTATAAAGCCAACGATAAGTGAAGTTACTTCTTCACAAAACTGTAAATTATCAATAAACGAAAATCTTTAATTCATCAAAGATTTACGCACGAAACTACTCGTTATTTGTTTAGAAAACAATTTATATTAAAATAAAGTTTAGTCCTTCCTTTCAACTTACAGCATATCTAATAAATAATACTTGGTGAAAAATGAAGTAAGAAAAAATTTCTGCAGGAAACCAAAAAAAGGGTCGAGGTGGAAGGCAAGGAAAAAGAGAGGCGAAGAAACAATGCATTCATTGTGCCCATTATCACGAATAGCTCATCTCGTACCTATTTTTCTCTATATTTTGTTATTGTTCAAACAGAGGCCGAAACTCTTCAGGATTCGGGTAGATTGACAATGAATCTTTTAATGGGAGTAAATGAATTGAGTTTCTTTTGACAACTTCCTCCTGAAAACATTCATTTTTTCCTCTATTTCGTATTCAATTTTGCATGTATATGATATCAGTTATATATAAATTTATTTCAAATAGACACACTCACACAATGATGACAAAAGAATAAAAATGATCATTATATTTTTATAGGAAGATGATAAACGTTTAGTAAGCTCGTGATACTCAAATAATCCTTACATTCACGACATTCGCCCGAAGAACTAATAGCTTATAATGCTGTAACCTGACTTCGTAACTCTCTGAGCGTAACTGCTTAGTACTTGAATAATTATTATGCTAATAGAATGGGCGCATCCGCAAACTCCTACGTCATTTAAATTTAAGCAGTTGTACCTCTCCACACGCACGCGGTAATTATATGCATGCTGTTAATTAAACTGCAAGCTAACCTAATAATTATCACAACTTGTGAGCACTAACCTACAAACAGGTCGATAAAAATTTACCATCATTTTATGCAAAGAATTGCGCATTTTGTCTTTAAAATTTGAATCATCGTGTTTTTTTCTATGTATCTTTTATGCATTAATCCAATTTTTAAGAAACTTCGCTCATATTATGCTTTTAATAAAACTTTGATGCTTCTTTCCTCTTTTAAAGCAATAACGTGCAAATACCATTAGCACTGCTTAGTCGTTTCATAAATTATAGAAAAGTTAAGTATTTATATTCAAATTTTAAATAAGCTCTCCAATTTAAAAACACTTGCATGGGCGGCGGCTTCTTAATTTACTGAAATCTAGTGCAACTTTAAAAATCGATCCGAGGCAATTTTCGCGAACGTTCTCATGCTAGATTCGAGGTGTTTTTCCGATATACAAATGCGCAGTTACCTTATCTAAGAAACCATTCTTTTCATAATGAAACATCCATTTGCAAAGAACCTCGTACTGCAAGTAGAAGATGTTGAATGCGTAAGTTTAATATAAAGTGTACAGTTTGCTCGGTAGTTTACAATTCAATATTGTAATATTTTTCATTTTTCAAACCCAACAAATAGTTTATAGATGTTTACATTATTTATTTAATACCACATTTATTAAATAAATGACGTAATAAAAGGTGGTTTATTTCTGTAAAGGAACCTGGCAATGTTAAAACTCACAGGCAAGATTTTAATTCAAAGTCAGTCGTGAATAAGACCGACGAATGTAGAAAAATCTTTTATAACAATCACATACTCTACCTATACACGGCTCACTTATTTAGTTTAATATGACAAAAGGATCAAACATACACTCTGTATATGCGTACGCAGTCATAAAATGAAAAAATTATGCTTAATACCGCATGCTAAATTTAAATGTTAGATGAAACAAAATGTTTTGAATTTAAGTTTACAAAAATTCATAACTAAATAATATAATACAAATTTAAGGTAATTTTATTATGGAGAAACGTTTATAAAAAATACAAATAAATATATTTATCTTACAATTCGATGCTGCTTGCTTGAATTCTTGATTTTTTATATTATTCATTAATTTCCAATATACAATATGCGTTAAATATATTAAATGATTTATACTGCCGTTTCTATTATAAATAATGTTGTTAAGAGAAATTTTCTTTTTACTTAATCAAGTAACACATTATAAAGAAATTTATGCATTTGACCTAAGTGCGTAAGTATGCAAATATATGATCGGTAAATTAGTCTGTGCACCTTCAAATCTACTCTAAAGTTGAAATGGTCACGCGCAGGCCATATGGCGCATGCGAAGTATTCTATAGAAGATTCAGCTGGTAAAAAACTACTGGGCAATAAAGTGAATAATTTACTTGCGATGCGGCAAAATTGGCATAGATTTCAGGTGCCAGTTGTGTTCTATTTTTTGACGCTCATGCTCTATATTTTGGTTTGATCAATGTATAAAATCAAAATTATTGACGATAAAACTGATTGTAAACCGGTTTCTCAGTTGTCATTCTTCAGTTATACTGAATCTTAATTACATATGATAAAACGATGTTAATTATTATATAATTTCTAGTATTAAAAATAAAAAGATTAATTAGTCAAATTCACAATACAATTGGTTTAAAAATTCATTTAAATCGTGATTTTACAAGAGATCTTCAAATTTAATACTTAAGAAAGAAGCAGCTTCATCACTATATACATGTGATATTAGAGCTTCTTTTAAAATACATTGACTCAAAGATTATAAAATATATAAGATTTTTCAAAAACATAACGTATAATACATTATTTATGCAATTATACAACTTTAAACAATAATAAACTTACATTTAAATTGAGAAGAAATAATAAAAAATAGATTGTGATGAAAATCAATTATGATATATAAAAAAATAGTAGTAGAAGATAACTCTGTACAACTGGAAATATCTACATAGCAATATTTACTTTCATTATACTACATTGTTTGAAGTTTATTAATTAAAATATGAGGATAAAAGCGCGTTCTAGCTGCGAATTATCTAAGCGTACCAAGTACGGCGATATTATATAGTTTCGAAAACGTACCGAAAAAGGCAAAAGCAGACAAGTTTCTAATTACTTCGTTAACAAGTACAGAACAGTTACATACATTAAATTTTGTAGGATAATAAATGATCAACATTTATTTTATTTAAGAAAAATAGATTTAATTATATATAAACAAATTTAAGGCAATGCTTTTAAGAAATCTAATTAGCCTCGATTTATAACGTATCTTTTATATTTAAAAATTATAAAATTTTGACTTTTATGATATATATTATGAAATGCTTTATAACTTTGAATAAATAGGAATATTTCATTTCTAAAGGATATCATCCCTTTTAATTATAGATGGTTAGTTTATTAGGTTATTGCTTATATGAATTAAAAAAATATCAAAATGAAAAGCACTCAAAGGAAAAAAATGACAGATGAGAAATTGAATGATTAAGTGATGAATCCTCCATTAAATTTAGCCCTCTACATTGCTGTTCTCACATCGAAATCCACAATTTGAACTTTAAATTCACAATCAACGACTTAAGTTGAGATTCGTAATCAGCAATTCCACAAACTTGTGGGTAAAAGTTTTGGTCAATTGATTGAGTTTTCGCACTTTTGGTTAGTCGTTACGAACTTTGAAGTTCTGATTCCGAATTTGTAATCAGATATCCGAAAAATGTCCATGCATTTATTTATCGTAGATAGTGAATTTTAAAAAGAATACCTAGAAAACAATATTTACGTTTTTTATTTGATATTTTTATATCGTAATAACATTTACTTTTTTAGACTCGTATAACAAAATCAAAAATTTATTTGCAAAGGAAGATACGAATGAAAAATACACTTTTTCTACATATTTTTCGAAAAACTTTCAATGTTTATTTTATACAAAAGTACCTCCTTCTAAATATTTACAAGATTAAAACATATTTTGCAGAAGATAGATTGAAAAACATTTGTTTTGCAAAATCGTTATATAGTGAGATTCCACGTTTATTAAATTATGATTTGTACGTAAATAAATCCATTTTAGCAATGCCAAAAAGACTTTACAATAAAAAAAATACAAAAATGATTTTAAAAACAAAAGTTCAACAGCAATGTATTTCTTATTTTTAAAAATAATGCCTCTCTTAACAACTTGCAAAATAACACCGTCTCGAACTAATATTTGTATATAACTTGTAGTATAACCACGATCTTAAATATTTAGTTTATTTCGGCAAATAAAAGTTTTTGAGTCGTTAATAACGATTTCAGAGTGTTTCACACTACTTTCCGTTTTTTGTAAAAGTGTTACTTCCGTTCTGTTTCTCAACTAGAAAATATCATCTCCCGCGCTCTCGCAATCCTGCAACTAAATTATTCCCCCCCCTTTTTTTCTCCCGCTTTGGCCAAAGGTTGACGAAAAACAGCTCAATATTAAACAAAGACGTATTCGGTCTCAAAGGAGTCCACTTTGAAAACGAAGCGCGAGGCAAGGGCGCGGAAAAAGGTAAGACAATAAAAGCAAGAAGCATGAAATAGAAACGGCCATAGAGCAAGACGCATAGAACATCGCCGGCGTTTAATTCCCAACGAATTCTTTGATAAAAGTGCGCTCGCGATTATTGTCCCTGTTCAAACCCGAGCTGGCTTTGCGAGTGCCTCGGCAGTGCACACAAGCCGACAAAGGGTCAGGAGGCGCAGCCGGTTGCGCACCTGGCTGCTGGTCCTTTGCCCGAGTCCTGCGGCGCCGGGAAGACGGCCGGCGGCGGCCCCCGCGAACCGCAACAACCGCCAACGAGCGACAATGAAAAATCTCATCGCGGGGGGGGGACAATAAAGCCCCTCGAAAAGATCGGCAAGCGCACGGCCAGCGTGCCGCCGACGGGCCGCAACAATGCCAGCGACTCTCGGCCAATAAACTCCCGCGGGCGGCTCTTTAATTAATCAGGCGGCGCACGGGCCGCGCGTGCACACACAGGCCTATGTGGGTGTACGTATACGAGAGAGCTTTGAAGTCGGCCTCGGTAAGGGGAGGCGGGGGGAGGGACGGGTGGGCCGGCCCCCGCCTCCTTCGCTGGCAAGCAGCCGCGGGGAGTGAAAAAGGGGCAACGGGCGCTAACCTCCTCGCGTTAACGCTCATTAACGCCCCGCGAGGTTCAACTGCCGGCGGCCGGGGGAGGGATCGCGCGCCCATTGTTGGTTCTGGCCGCGCCCCTCCCGCCCCGCGCCCTTCCTTATCAGCGATTCTCTCTTTACGCCACCCCCTTCTTTTCCTTTTATTGCGTTTTTCTCCCCCTCTCGCTCTCCCGCGGGTGCTTTCCCCTACTTCTTCTTCTTCTTTTTTTTTTACGAGACTTACGTCTTTCGGCGATTATTTTTCTTTCTTATTTTTACCGGGAGGTCTTATACACACTCGGCGGGGAGGCGGCCGCCCCCGGCCCTGTGTACGCGCGGGCACCGCGTCCGGGGGATACGCCGGGGCGGCCCGCGCGTTCCGGCCCGCCGCGCCCCGCGCTTGTGTTTTCTCCCATTGAGCTGCCGGCGCTCCCTCCTCCTCCTTCGTCCTCTTTATCATTCCAAGAGTTTCCTCCTCGTACCTTATTCTTTTTAGCGTTCCTCTCCCCCTCTCCCTCTCCCCGGGGCCTCGCGCCCACCCGCCCCCGCAGCTTTTTTTCTTATTGCCCAGAAGTTTATTATTCCATCATGAAGAAGCTGGAGAGAGAGGAGGGGGGGGAGACTCTCGGCGGCGGGAGGGAGAGTGACGTACGCCGGGGAGTATATCGATGAATTAATAGAAGGCCCCGGCGGCGGCTCCCTGTGTATCGACCGGCTCACTCGCGCCCCCAGACTGTATATTGATTTTATAATCGATGAAGCAATTAGAAATCCCGTTATATATTGCCCGTGTCTATTGCCCGGGAGGTCGGAGGGGGGGAAGAAGAAGCGCCCGCCCTCCCCCCCCCCGCTCCCGACTCACCGTGACTTATATCGCCGCAGGGGAAACGTTATATTTTCAAACGACACAATTCGCCGGGCCGCGTGTTCCGAGGGTACACATGCCGCTGATGCGCCTCGTCAACCAAATATTCCGCTTGGAATGCATTAAGTAAGTCTTCTTTTCTTACTGGCGGGGAGAGCTGCATGAATTTAAAGCCGCACTCGCGCAACGCCGGAAAGAGGGTTGAAAAAAAAGGGAAAAGTAAAAAATGCTTTCTCCTTTTTTATTGCGTAATTTGAGACGTTAGCCGCACTTTTTTTAAAACTCTTATCTCATCTTAAAAATAAGAAATACGCCCGAAGCTTCCGATATCCGCGTTCTAACCTCGTAGTGTTAATTAAGAACGTCTGCACGAAATTGCAGCTTTTTAGCTCTTTGCAACTACAACTTGGATTATTTCAGTTTTACTTTCATAAAAAATCTGGCTAAAAATTTCATTTTTTTAGAGCTCACTTTCGACCAAAGCTATTATACTCTATTTATGCATTGAATTATGTTCCTTGATCCGTTCTAAAAAAGTAGGCTTGGCCTATTTCTGTCTGGAAAATGAGTCAAAAGTTCATTAACAAAAATGCATCCGTCTTTACGACTGCGTGTATCGTTCACGTCGGGCGCAATTAACCTAGCTTTTGAGTTTCCTTATCGCGACATATACATGTATATAGCAAGAGTACTATTCCTTCTGAAAACAAAGTATTGCCTCCCTTCGATACCAACTGACTATTTGCACTATCGGATATTGCTTGTAAACACATTGTCAAGAGACTTCTTGAAAGAGTGCTACTTTTACACATATGTAATATAATACATGGTCGTTATGCAATACAATACGTATATATAAAACTCTTGTTGCCATTTAATAATTTGTACAGGTTGCGTAAAGCTGCAATATATTTTTATCTTGCCATGAAAAGCTTAATAAATTAAAAATAAATTTTTTGATTTTTGTACCATGAATCACTTAAATAGCTTATATTCTTTATCTATATTTGCAAATTATACATAGAAAAATAATTTACAGAAAGACAAAATTTGTTTGCTTATTACATTATATTCAACAATGAATTTATATTTTCTATTTAGAAACTTATTTTCGAAAAAAAATCACAAAAGCGTTTTAGCCTTGACATAAAGGAGAAAGACAATGTATAATAAATTAGCTTCAAGTAACTTATGAGCCACCAGAAGCTCTTGCAAGAGAAGTTGAGGATTATAATACGTACTCATAAATCAGATTATAATAATGAACCTATATACGTTTTTATTTAGTTATGCATCTAGTAATAATAATGGGCAGCTAATCACCGTTGCAGAATAGGATAAACAATCACTCTGCACGACTAAGTAATCCCTGCAACTTTAGAATTTACTGGATTTCCTAAAATTTACTGTGAAACGGATTAAGAAGCTTTGAACCTTTTACGCGAGCACTCGATTGCCTTGTCAATGTCCATGCGAATCCGACACTCAGTCGAAACTACTTGAGCTCACAGTTCTTGGACCTCGTGGTTCAGCAAAAGTTCAGGAGGAGGAGGCTATGCGCTACTGTCTCATCTAAGTAAGGAATGCGACTACTACGGGATACCAATATACCCGACGTTACAATCCCGAATTCCGTGTAAACATAAAAAATTCTCTAAACAATTTTAGGTATTTATTACTGTGCTATAAGGATTATGCGAAAAATGTTTTTGCGTATACAATCCTTTGTACAACCCAATATCGAAGGTAAATAAGTAAGGGTAAAAGGGTAATCAATATATTTGCTCTTGCAATTTCAAACTGGCAATTTTGCTGTATTAAGATTAATAATAATTTCACGTTACATGATATGTAACATGAGCATTACTCTCTGAAATTCTAACTGTTCCCTTTGGACTCAACGAATAGGAGCTGTCAGTTTCAGCGACGTTAGAAGTAGCCCCTAAACGGGAGTCTCTGTTTTTCATTAAAATTAAAATAATAATGAATTTAGTGGGTATGCAGTAAATTATTATTAATTTTATTACATTGTTTTCTGTACTCTATGCTTTGTTTCGAATGGTCGGCAAAATAATCATAATTATAAGCAAACATAAAATAATAACGATTAGTTGATATTGTCATTTAAGGGAGCTATAAATTAAATTGAATAATTACGAATGTTCTGATAATTGTATATTTAAGGTGTTATTCCTTTTAATTATTAATGGGTAAATGCCAAAAATATAAGTACGAATATTATTACTCGTAAAACAACACGTATTAAACCATCGCCGCAAATGTATTCTGAAAAGCATAACACAATTCGTTATAGTTAAATAAATATTTGAAGGATATTCTGGAATAGAAGCTCGAGAGAAACGGTTTTTAAATACGCGATTTAACAGAAACAGTGCATTTCTATATTTATGAGCAATTAGTATAGAAACGTGCTTAAGTTATATATAGACGGTTGCAAGCTAGCCGGCGACGATCTCGCGCACAGCAAACTATTAAAAATCGATGCCACTCAAACGTAACGGCATGCTAGTCGCACTCCTGTTGCAGAAAAATACGCGGAATACCGGGGGGTTTGCGTGCTTAGGAGCTGTCCGAAGAGCGACACAGATCGCCGGGAGACTTGGAGGCCCCGTCGGGTCGCAACGATGAAAATAAAAAAAGGCAGCCTCCCACGCAATAAAAGAGGTTAAACTCCTTTGGGCCACGCGGCACAAAAGAAGAACTCGCGTCGATTGGCAAATGAAGTGGCTAAAGGGGGTAATGTGCCGTAACTCCTTCAGGGGGAATCGCGCCGCCGGCAGCCGCCCATTCACCGGCGAATTCCCGCGCCACACTCGACGTAATGAAGCGCCTCCCCACCTACTCGAACTTCATTACAAGCGGCGGCGGCGTGCGTCACGGGAAGCGCGGTGGAGGAAAAGAAAAGGAAAGAAGGCCGAAGATCCGGGAGGGGCGCCGAGGCGGAAAAGCCCGGCCGCGAGAGACGGCCTTCCCGCGGGAGGAGGGAAAAAGGGCTCGAGTCAAAAAAAAAAGGAATCGGCCGCGAGCCCGGGAGAATAAGGATGAGGCCGGCGAGAGGCAGGGCCCGTTATACCGACCGCGGGAATTTCGCCCCGGCACTTCCTCGGCGTGTCCGCCCGCTCTGCGCGTCTCCCCCGGCTCTCTAATATTTACTCTTCAAATTTCCATCTCGAGCCGGGCGGCCGCTCCTCCGCCAACCACCGCGAAACTTTGTCCCTCCCTGCCACCGTACCCCCTCTCCCCGCGGGGGGGGATCGGTTCTCTTTCTCTCGATTTCACCGGTTTTTTTTTTTTTCGCCCCCGCCACTCCCCAGGCGCCTCGGCCGCATCCTTCGCTCGCATTTAAACGGTCCATCTCTGTTCTTAATTTCTCTCATTATTCTTGGCCCCGTTCTCGCGCCCCGCCAATTTTTATTTCTTCGCATAATTCAGCTGCCTCGGGTGTCCGCCCGCCCCACCCGCCTGCCTACGCTCATCCACTCCCTCGGCTACCCCCGGCCGAGCGCACCGTATACCGGCCCCCTGTCTATTACCCACTATTCTTTTTCATTACTCTCTGTATATATTCGCTCGTTGTTACAGGGATAAGATACAAATGGATATGGACACGTGCTGAGATCTCGATAATTTACGATTAAGTTTTTATTAAAAGTGACGCTTTGATATTAACGATCGCATTATAATGTTGAATAGAGTATCGGCTACCTTCGTAATATTATGTTACATTAATTTTATAATAACTTTTTTAATGACTCGTCGGATTCGTGATTATTTTTTTCAGGGTAAAGGTAAAAAAAAAGTGTATTGATTAAAATGATTATAAAGGGACCGAGGAAACAATCACTTTTACACTGTCGGTGTACACCGACGCGAAAGACAGTTCTGCAATACGATATTTAAGACGAATTATCCATTCAATTGTTTACTTTTCCTTGCTGCTTCTTTTTGTCAAGTAATGTGTGTTGTTCCATGCGCCGTCGAGTGGATTTTCAAATCAGTTATTTAACCGTAATAAAAACAACAAATGTATAAAATCGTGAAAACCATTTTAACAATGCAAGCGAACGCATCGTGCGCATATAACAGAATCCTCTAAGTCTTCCACGTATTTCAAATTTTCAATCATGGACTAAGTGTATTTGCTTTTGGCTTAACTGACTTTTCAATTATCTTTATATTTTTATACGTACAACAGCGCTCAGAATGGTGCTAGAAAACGCTTTACAAAAAATACTTTTGAAATAAAATGTACTATTTTTCATGTTGGATTTTGAAAGAATAAAAGTTATGTTTGAACACAAATTGGAACAACTCAAGGTACTTGTTAGCTAGCCCGGATGAATGAAAAATGCATGAAATAGATTTTTTTTTCTTTATATTTTTGAATTAGAACCGAAGTAATAATTAAAATTCCTTTTCGCAATTCGCATTTTATATAAACTATTTCCGGAGACCGTAACAGGAACATTGTCTTACGTATTATTAGAACGAATTAACAATTACATGTTATTTATGGGTAAGGTAATTCAATATTATTTAAGACGAAATGTCTATTTTAGCCTTGGGTACGGTTGTAAAAGTAAAAACATTAATTATTATCTTCTGGTAGGAAGAAACTGAAAATTTCCGCTTGGTTTATTGAAAAAGTCGTCGTTTAAGAGTTAAGACAGCTGTACACTTGCAGAGGTTTCCTGCACTATACGCGTGCTGCTCGTACTTGCTCTTGCTCCTTGTACGCATCCTCGGTACCTCTTATACTCTTTCTTTCCGTCTCCCTTTCTTTCCCTTTCGTTGTGCCTGTACTTTTGAGGTTGCCGCTCGCTTCTGTTCGCTCGACAGCTTCCATCAAGCCCCCTAAAGGTCTGCAGAAACTTCCCTCGTGCAGCGCAACCACGAGGAGGTCGTCGCAGAAACGATGACAAGCGAACACCCATGAGATATGCAAGTTATCAATAAATTTCCCAACTTTCAATGTAGTGTTACGCTCGGCGTTATGAAATATCCCTATTCAAAACCATTTTCCATTATTTCAATTTATATACTTTATTAAAAACGACATTATTCGCTCAGAAGATTATTCTCTTCCAACTTTATACTTATATATTATCCAGAGTGCGTGCTTTAGCAAAGTTTTTAAACCACTTACTCTCTTGATGTACACAGTTTGCCAACGGTAACATATATACTAAATGTTACCTTTAATATCCTGAACCTGCACTTTTTTATCAAAACGCACTATGTACATACGCTTTTATCCCTTACAATAGAATCCCATGAGATTCAAAAATATATAAGTTATACCATCCATTATTCAAAATGAGATCCCATAGTGGCAACTATGATTTTCATAACGATCGGCCCCTGCGAACAATGCTTGCCGAATAATCCTAGCTGAATGCAATGCGCCCCCAGAGGCCAAGGAGCTTATCGTAGTTAACTGATAGTCTCAACGGGCAGCTATTGGGAAAAAATTCCGCAATCAAGCGTTATGCTCTCGCGGCGGATATTGTACCAGATGCTTGTCAGGACCTTAGCGCGCGGTACTCTCGCGTCGCCAGCTCGCTCGTCGCCGCGGAGTCTGCGTAATTACGCGTAAATATAGAGCACCTTTCTTGTGCCACTCCCCCCCCCCCCTCCGCTCTTCGCGGCATTGAACGGCAAAACTCGCCAGCAGTCGCCTAGCCCAGCAACTTCTCTCTCTCTCTCTCTCGCCTAGGCACCTGAAGAATGGCGATCGCGCAGACTTTGCGAAAATTCCTTCCGGCCTCATACCGGTGCAGTTTCTCCCTCTCCTTCGTTCCGCCGCTTCCTTTCGCTCCAAATTTCGCGCAAACAACGCGCGATAAGGAGGAGAGAAATGTCGACCGCGAGAATCTGGGGGTGAATGCACAAACTATGGGAAAAGGAGGAGCCCCGCGCGCAGTCGGTGGGGGGGGAAGAAAGAATTAATAAATTCGAAGGGGTTTGAAATTGCCGTTCTTCTAAATCACAAATGGTACAAGCGACTCGGAGTTCTCTACTCTGTAACTCGATTGTGTATCAAGTTTCACTTACAGGGATGGCGCCTGTTGGCACTAAAAAAGGAACATGCAAGAATATTTAATATTTAAACTAAAACTCCGGGTTAGTCTTTTGGGGTCAGAAGAACATCGTTTGCGAGCCAATCAAATAAAAGTAGTTAAAATAACTTGTAAGACATCAAAGATGATCGTTGCACGATTAATACCTCGTAACGGTTCAACTTTTTATAGCTTTATAGGGTTGTCTTTTTTTAACAGTAGCATTGATTACAATTTTTACTAGGGTCGGAGTGGTTTTATATTCCTCATTATGATTAAAATTCAATTTAATTCGCGACCCGCTTGCTTCTACGCTTGTTTGGGTAAAAACAATTAAACTAAAACAGTTAGGTTTAGTCTGTTGGGTTAGGCCAAAGTAAAATAACCTCGAAAATAACAGGATCAAAAGTGATATTTCGGAAAGGGCTACCTTGGTTGCTTGACTAAATCTTCAAATAAAAACCCTTTAAAGATCCGCGCAAGTTCAAACAACAAGTTGTACAAATATCGACGGTTCTACCTCATTGGCTTGTATGCACAAACTATTGCAGCGGAGCACACAGTTGGGCCACACGGCAAACAACAATGGCCCCTGTAATTTTCAAAGCGATACGCATCGCTTCAAACTGAAAACTGTCTTATTTACCCCATCGTATCTCGGCTCTGATTATTAAGGGCTTGTTTATTTTTTTGGAGGCTCTACGCCCCAATCCCCGCAACTATATGCATCACCACCGCAGATCTTGTGTTTGCTCCTCCCTCCTCCCCGATCCGACCTCTGCAATAATTCGGAGGGCCGACGGCAGCTGCTCTCCGGGCGACCGAGGCCAACGCATCGGATTTTAACGAACACACATAGACACACGGCCAGGAGCCGACTGCCGTGTACACACACACACACACATATGAGGGTCGAGGCCCCGCGGTCCGGCTGTTACGGCGCGGCGCTGACTTTATAATTCGCGATTAGCTTTATGATTGACTCGGTCGTCGCGTGCGCGGGCGCGCGTGTATAACCCCCCGGCGGCGGCAAGTGACGCGATTAAGGAAACGCGATGCGCGAGCCCCGCAATATCGCCGGCCCCGGCTTTCTTCATACAACGCCGGCCGGCGCCCCCGTTAATTGGATTACACGCGGCCGCCTTATTTTTTTTTTTTTGCTTTCCGCAATCGCGCGGACAAAGCGTGCGCGCGACCCCCGAGATTAGACCGCCGCCTACTGTGTATTATAACACGAGCGGGGGGGGAGGCCCGTACATATATATCAGAGACTCCCTCTCTCTCGCGCGTCCTAATACACTTTGATATCGAGAGGCTCCCGCGGCGGTCGACCGCGCCCTCGTACTGCAACGACAATAACAACGAAAAAGGGGAAAAAAAAAAGGACTCGTGAATGCAGCGAGCCGCGGCGTCTCGCGCTTCTTACGCCTTGTCGCTGTCTAACGGGAACATATATTTTAGAGCTTCCTCTCCGCCGCGCCGGTACGAATTTCCCCCGGAATTTCCCCACGGTGGCGCCGTATCCAAAAAAAAGGGGAAAAAATAAAAGTACAGATGCACCTTCTTGCGCCCAAATATTAACTCGCCCCGCGTGCTTGCCATTTCCGGCGGCTTTGCATTCTTACAGGCTTCTTCTTCAGCCGGTCGTGTGCGTTGTATATACGTATAACTTGCATTTATAGTCTCTCGACGTTGCGCGCGCCCGGGGAGGAGACACACTCTTTATGGTTTTTTAGCGTAATATGTAATGGGCCTTTCTTTCCGGGGACGAGGAAAGCAGCGCGTCCTGCGCGCGTTATAAAGCAGAACCAGGCGCGCGAAATTCGCCCGCGGCATAATCAAAGCGAGGGTATAAAAGCCGTTCGGTATAAACAGAGTCATACGGTTAAACGTACGAATATAATATATATATGAGCGATCGCAGAGCGATAGTCGTCTGCCTTAATTACGTGAATTAAGCTGATTAAATATTACATAAAATGCCATGTCGGGGGAATCTTATCTAAGAGATAAAGCGTATGCTTGTCGAGCAGTCGTACACACGAGTTGTAAAATAAAATCTATACACAAGTCCAATGACTTTCTCGTGTGTCGCTGCTTCCTCTGATTTTTTTTTCCTTCGCTCTATAATTATCACGGGAAAGAGACGAGAGTTATTATTTCTATTATATTTCTGTGCGAATGCAGTGGAGGCTTTTATTTATACTTGTAATTGCACCGAGTATACGCACTGGTTGTCGTCCACCAGGCGCGCACTAGGCCAGCGTCAAAGGGGAGTTGGGGAAATATCAAATCCGAGTAATGAAAATGAGTGGAAATCACCGCATGCGGGCTGAGTCTTTCCTCCGGCTGTACGTAGCCGCACGTCGAAGATAGAAAAGGCGATTGTACCGGTGTCGAGCCGCGCATTCGTGTTCTTATGAATCATGAATAAGTCATTCGCTGCTTCCATTTCTTTATTGGCTTTTCCGACCGCGGCAACCGTATCCATCCAAGTTGACGTATAATTTTTAAGGGCGTTTCTTTTAGTTTATCGACTGTAGAGACAGGATAGGCAGGCGGAGGCAGGTATGCAACTCTTGGGGCGATCCGGGGCAAATGCGGAGGCCCCGCTAGTTCCAGCCTGGAATTGACCTGCTTTACGATATCGAAGTCCCCGTAAAGTTTAACTGCAATAAGAAAGCAGTATCGGCGGCGCTTCCGCCTTCCTACTTTGCGATTACGCCCCGACAAAACGTGTTTATAATCTAAACAAAAAGGACGGAGGGGGGCGGGAAAAAAAAAAAAGGCAAAACAACAAGGAAGAACCGAGAGCATAACCAAGGTGGAGCCGCCCCGGTGACTGACGCGCGCGCGCGCCCCGCGTTTTCAAAAGGATGGATCGTCGCCCCGCGGGAAAGAGAGGACGACAGGATCCCTCGGTATATACTAATTAAATTCCTGGGATAATCGGTTAAAGGAGGGCCGCTCGGAGAAATGTGTGCACGCCCAGGGAAACACAGAGAGCGGGGCTCTGCTCGCGCCCAGCCTCCAACGAGCTTAAAGTCGCTAATTTTTTTTTTTTTTTGATAAGCACCCCAGAGCCGCGCGTTTGTTTATACACACGCGTATTATTGTCATCGCAGGGGCGGAAGGACCGCGGCGCACAAGCGCGGGGTAACGAGGGCCAGGGGGTGGCGATGGGGCGCACTCGTTCGACTCGAGTGGCCGCGAGTCCTTTGAAGAGGCCGGCAAACGGGGCCGCGCCCCGGCAAACTGCGAGACGCAACAAATAGTGCGCGGCGGGCCAAACGCCCGGCTAATCAATTCCGCGGGCCTGCTTCTGACGGCCATCGGTCACGGGGGCCCCGTACCCCCCTGGCCCTCGCCGTGAAAAAGGAACATCAAGCCGCGTGTTACGACGGGGGCACCAGGGTGCGGAGGGACCGGCGGTAAACAGCGGCGCCGCGGCGAGCTAATACCGCTCGGCCGGGAGGTTTTAACGAGGCCGACCGCTCCGCGCGGCCTGTACGTGTGCGCGCCTGTGTCGCCAATTGCCGGGGGCATTTCTTTCTAACCGGGCTGCGGGTCGTGCGCACACGGGCCGTCGAGCGGGGGTCGGTTAACCCGCGGCCCCTAATTCCTTTTGTGCAAACCGAAACCTGGGGGCCCCGCGTGCCAGTCGCGTCTCGCGCCGCCCCCGCTGAGTAATGAGCGGGCCCCGCCCGCTAATGGGATCGCCGCTCACTTTGGGCCGGCTCTTATCTGTCCCCCTCCCATCGGTGAATCACGCGGCAATTATAGCCCCCGGCTGCGTTTTACTGCGGGCGCCGGGCCGGATGGATCGGTCCAGGGGGCCCGATACCCCAAGAAAAGGGTACTCTCGCCGTGGCAATATGTACGCGGATGCGAGGGGCGGGACCTAATGAAAAGTATCGCCCGGGCGAAAGTGCAGGAGGGTGACGCGGCCGGTATACCTGCGCGGCCCTCCGCACGCGTGGCTCTAATCAATTGCGATCTCCTGCGCGGCCTCGTGCCAGAGTGCACGCGCACCTTTCAAAGGCGCAGTAATAGAAAGGGATCTCGCGGGCTTGGCGCCAATGCCGGAGCGGTAGCCGCGCGGAATCTAACCTCTTTTTTTTTTTTCCCTTTCCTTCGCTCTCGCCCTCCTGGAATGAAGTTCCCATTATTCGTTCTCTCTATGTTTGTAGGCTTGGGAATTACGGTTATTTTTTTTTTTTAATCAAGCATTGCACTTCCTCGCGCGGCTCGCCAGTAATTCCTTTCAATTTGCCAAGATCAGTCATTATTGTTCCGGGTGGGTTGCGGGCGTGCGTGCGCGGACCGACTGGCTGCATAACTTTGCCGCGACATCCCTTAATGAGGCTTTTTGTTCGTATTCAACAAGTGCCCTTATAAATTTAATACTCATTTGAATTAATTTATGCCCTCGTTAAAATTATTCCCCCGAATATAAGAATAGTTTGTAAGGCCGGCTTCAACCCGAAAGAAACTTTTACGCGATTGCCGGAATGACCGTGAATATATATATATATATGTATATGCACGAATCGATAAATCACTTTTCTTCCGGGATTTCTATTTGTTATTTGGACACACTTTGCGGGGAAATGGGCATTCTTCCGACAATGCACGCATGTTGAAACGCTGATAAAATCGGAAAGTCGTAACGACAGGCCGAACATTAACGACACCAATTAATAACACAAAGCAAGGTATCATTAAAAACACTCGATTTAATATTCAGTGAATTATATCGCGTTAGACAAATTATTCTTTTCTCGGCATCAATCAAAAATCAGGTAAACTATTTATAAAAAATCTCGAGGCGGCAACGACGATAACACAAGGGGGATTAACTTCCCAGCAAGATGTCCAATAACAGATTGTATTATTCCCTTCAAGTCACAATACATAAATACACTAACACACAATATAAATATACTGGCTGGATTTAGTTGAAGGCACGTTAGAACGCAGCTGACCACGTCACTCGATGTAATTAACAGTCGGCTTCAAGCATTAACATTGAACAAAGATAACCTTAAATACGCGAACGCGTTTGCGCGGCTCGACGGTCTGCTAAGATAAAATAGAAGGGATATACGCGCACTCGAAAGAAAGTGCAGCCAACACAGCGAGAAAATCCGCAGCAGCTATTACTTCCGCGCACGACCAACAGGAGCCAGGAGCGTTATCGGCGTCGTCTACCAAGCCGTCCTACGGGGGTCCAGCGGTCGATCCGTGCGCACGTGAATCACAGGTGGGGGGGGAGCGGGGGGTCGGCTCCGAGGGGGCGCAAGGCCGGCGGCGTCGGGGGGCGGCACACGTGCCGCACGCGCGGGTCCTTTAAAGGCGCCGCGGCGTCGGCCGCGGGCAAGCAGCGCTCCCCTGGGGACGCGGGTAAACAAAAGCGCGGCCGAGGGGAGCGTGGGCCGAGGCATCGATTCGCCCAAGCCCACCCGGGGCTTACCTGCGCCTTGTGGTGGCAGGGCCCGCGGGCGCCGCTCCAAGCCCACGAGGTCCTTCTCTGTCGCGGGTGGCCGTTCGCCAGGAGAAGTTGCGCGCGGGCCAGGTGTGCGCGCGCACCCGAACGCCCCGGTCAGAAGCGAGCGCCCGCAGCAGCGTCCCGCCGACGACTGGCGGGCGGCGCGCGCGCCTCGAGCCAGGCCAGCCCCCCGCGCGCCGCCGCCGAGCCGAGCGCCGCGGCCGCGAGCCGCCTGCCACCTGCCCTTCCCGGTCCCGATACCCCGCCGCTCCCCGCCCCGCCCGCCGAGGAGCCGCAAGCCTCGGACCCGCGCTCGGCACCTCTGCCTTTCGTCACTCCAACGGATTTTCTGCCCTAGAGACACCCCAAGGAAAGTAACCTCCAAATTTAGGGGGGCGTTCGATCGACCATTTTCTCCACGTTACATCTCTCGTCTTTTATCGCGCAAATGCGTTCTTTATGCTTTAATATATTATTGATTGTTTCTTCTAATTTTATGTAGATAATTGTTTCATTTTAATATCTGTGCAATTTGTAAACTATTATGATATTAATATCTACGATATGCAGGACATTTTTCCATTCATTTATTTCCCATTTGACGTTAATATGTTCGTATGCGGGTTTTACGAAACAACGTTAAATGTCTAACAGTATTTAGGTAGGTGAGTTTCCACTAGTTGATATTACGATTCAATTTTGTCATTCTTTAAATCATACTTTGTGAAATAACATCGCTCGACTCTGTCTCTCTTCCCATTTACCTTATGAGGTCTTCTTCCTTTCAAATACTCAAACTGCCTTAAAAATCGCAAACCAAAACCTGATGAATCCTAAATTATAAACAAATAATTAAATATACAAATTTATTTTGATTTACGGAAAAGCTTCAGTTCTCATTCTTTTTAATGCTCTTTAGATTATTTTACACCATAATATTCAGCTATTATGACTGCTATACAATGACCTTTATACAGACCCGCTACGATATAAAACACTGAAATCTCACTGTACACAAAACGGAGAGAGTAAACCGTACATGTGTACGCGTAGTTTTATTCAAGGGTGTGGCCTCGCAGCCCATTGACAGCTAATGATCGTTTGTCGAGCCGCGCATCCCCGTTGTTCCCGCGGCCCAGTTGGATTATCCCAACGGCCCCCGGGAAAGAACCCCCCGGGCGCCTGGGCGGGATGAAACGGCCGCTGATGTTTACGCCACCTCGCGTCCAACCCAAATTTTTAATAAGATGAACAAGTTTCTTCAAAACTCCGAATTACTTATGCCGCGCGCAGGAGGAGGGGGGGGGGGAGGAAGAAAGTTGGGCCGGCTCGGCGACGCGCGACACTCGCGGCTAACTCGGTCATTTTAAAAGGCAAACACGCAAAGTTTGATTGAAAATCGGCTGCACGCCGTGCGCGCAAAATGCCCGACGGCTGTTTGGCCGGCGGCGTCGGCCGGGCGCCCGTTTCATTTTCCAAACGCTCGTCACCCCGGGCCCGAGTCGTATATATTTGTTTACGATGCAGCCCGCGAGGCCGGGCCGCCTAAGTAAACTCGCTATGCGTCGCACGTTCGGCCGCGGCGGCCGCGGACTGCGCGTCAGTGTATATCAGTTTCTAATGTCATCATTCATTGGGAAATAACGATTTCGCAAACGTCCGCGCGCACGCGATTGCCGGTGTAAATTATGCCGGCACCGCGAGAGTAGACCGCGAGTCGGGCCGCAAGTGCATCAACTATTAATACCGCTTTACCTTATGTATAATCGGGCGCGGTACGCGGACTTTTTCGTGGTCGCGTTGTTCGGTCGCTCCGAGTCTATCAATTCTTCAAGCATTCAAATTACCGGTCGTTCGTTCTGTTTCTCGTCAATTATTTAGCGACGGGGCTACTACGACAGCGAGATGGCAAAAACCAGATGGTTTTTAAGTGCCGCAGTGGCTTCATTATTAAGCAAAAGCGCGCCTTAGCTCAGCTTAAAATGTATGAAAGCGACAGATTCGAACAGATTATTTCCATCAGTGCCGCACAACGAACGAGAAAAAAGACTAAGAGTTTAAAAAAGAAGCTTTATGCATCCTTGATTGGTTTCGTACGATTCATGCTATCGTACATTGCGACAAATAGCTTTCTAAATAGCCCCAGTAAACCTGATGTTGCTCTGATTTGGAGGAAGCGTCAGTAGCAAGAATAGATATAAAACAATTACATAATATCAAGCGGATATAAATAAAGAATAAACGAACGAGTTTGTGCACTTGCTTTTCTAACCGCGCATAAGAATGAACTTAATCTTTCATAATCTCCAGAGACCAGTTGAGAAAAAAGTATACCAGTCTCTCGACTAAGTTATAAATACAAATAAATTTTAAATTTGTGAGCTAGGACATGCAGTTTGTATGACAGGATGAAACTGAAACTATTATACAACGGAAATAGAAGAATGGATGAAATGATTCATTGTCTTCTATCAGCTGCAGATGATCTTAAAAATCGCGAGTGTGGAATATAATTACGAGTGCAGCGTAAATACGTAATGCCTGATATTAAATATCAATTCCTAGCAAAAATAGAGGGATTGCATTAAACATTAATAAAAAATAACATATGCCAGTGTAAGTGTAGAACCGCCATAAAAACCAATCAACCTAATTGAAGGACTTGTGCAGCATTTTGCATTAAAATTGCGCTTGTATTATTCAGCGATAAAATAAGTCGGTAGAAAATTAGATGTTCCGTAATACTGCAGTATTTACAAAATTGAAAATTTGTACTTTGCAAAGTTTGAAGTTCAAAATAAATTTCAAAGATTTTCAACTTTTTAATTGCCTATTCATACCTTTATAATCAAATTCAAGCAGTCCATGTACATCCACGCACCGTTTCTTTACACTTTGTTTATTTAATTAACAATCAATTATCAACCGAGGATCATTTTAATCTATTTTTTAAACAGTTTTTAGGCCTTCAACTAATTTAACGAGAATTGAATTTCCCGAAGCAGCATCTAACCAAGGGAATCGATTCTCCTGAATACACCGCGGATTAAGTCGGAGTCGGTGTACGTGAGGATTTAATTGGTTCGTGTATTGTTACTGCAGTTTATTGGATAGTTGAAATGAAATTACTTTCGTTCCGGTTTCGAGAATATAAAGATTTTGAATGTGTTTATTATTGAAAAGTTCCCCTATCATGGCTTGTCTATTATAGAGAATTCTAAGCGAATTGAAAAGTATAGACGAGTGACGTCACTTACGCTTAAGTATTGCCTTTACGTAATCAATGCGTTTGCTCAAGTAATTATTTATAAGACTCAGCGCTTAAGGTTTGATGTGCTGATTTTATGCGTGAGTTAATACATTGCTAACACAATTGCCGTGTAGCCTTGTACGCACAGACTTTTCTTTATACTGCCTAATGCATTTAATCTTGACGTTTTTAGCTCTATCACGTACATGCCACTGCACAACTCGTGATTTCAATTTAATGGATAATAGGATAACTTTGAAAGTTGAACCCTAACAATTTTATGTTGGTATACTATCGGTGAATAAAAATAGAAATTCTAGAGAAAAAGTAGCATCACGCAAATTTTTAATTAAAATATACCTATAACATACAGGTTATATACCATTCATAATTTTCTTTCTTATTAAAAATGACTATAAGCCACGTACACATTTAACCAAGCATCTCTAATACTTTGAAGTATATTTAAAAGATATATGAGGTTGTAACATTAAAGTTGCTTACAGTTTTAGAAGAGAACTTCGAAAGTCATAAGTTTCACAGATTTTCTCATATTCCATTTTAACTTCTTCGTAGAGTATAAACTGTGGCCAACTAATATTCTTTGCTAAGTAAAAATAATAATTAGTGCCCTTACAATCCGTAACAGATGTAAAAAATATACCATTAACAGCTGAAAAGAGTTTTTTGTTAACATTTAAATAAGTTATAATTTATATAAATAAAGGTAACATTCTGAACTCGAAGAATTTATTGCTCCGATTATGTGTTAGTGTTGAATTGACACGTGCATGCGCGTGTGTATATATATGTACGATACACAATGTTTCCCGAGCTGCTTCCATACTTTCGTTCTTTTTTTCTTTATCGACTGACGCAAGACACGCGATCCAAAGTACTGTAATCGCCGGAAAAAGTAGCAATTAAAAAATTCCTCTAAAGAAAAAATGCAAAGGTAAATAAACAAAATTCCCGGCAACTCATACACGTGAATAAACATAACCTCATAGAGCATATATCCAACACATACGTTGCGTAGTATACACGCATTACAAGACGGAGCTGTACGATTGATCCAATGCCCGTACAACAATAGAAAGCACTTATTACTAAGCATTACTATTATCGCGCGTCATCGCGGACAAATATCGAAAGATCCCCGCGGGCTAGCCTCCATTCACGAGCCATCCCTCGTGCGCGCAAGAAGACTCGCGGCGAGGACGCCGCGATAAAAATCAGGGCGGGAGACGAGGGCGGAGATTAAAGCGCATGGCCCTTGAATCGGCGTCGCGTGCCGCGCACTTAGTTAACCGCGCGGCCGCTTTATATGTGTGTGCATAAAAAGCGCGGTCGGAAAGGCGGCGCGCGGCGCGGAGTTTAATGTGTAATGGCGGCGCGTCGGCACGCGCGCCCCGAGCGAAAGTGACGGGGCGGAAAAGTAGTCCCCGCGGAGGGCCGCCGCCGCGTTACATCCCCGGCCGCGCGGCCCCGTTTAATTCGTAATGCGCGCCTCCTCGCGGAAATAATTCACGCGCGCCGCGGTCGTCCCTGCCTTTTTTTTTTTCCTCGCGCGCATAATGCAGGCGCCGAGGGGAATCCTTGCTTTGGTTTTCCGGATGTGGGTGCACGTATGGTTAGCGCGATGTAACCGGTTCGCCGGCGGAATAAACAAATCCTGTGTTGCGTTGTTCGTTTGGAGTAGGTGTGTATATAAGGGCGAGGTGCACCCGCGCGACCGATGCTCATTAATTGCTCCGCTTGTCCGCGGGGCCTGCAGTTGTTTAACGGATAATCGGGTATTATATTCAAAGCCGTTGAACTTGTTCTTATATTCCTTATAAGCGTAATGGATGCGGGAGCACGCGCTCAAAGTCTTAGTTTATCGACCGTGAATATGCCGTAGAGCTCGATTCGAAACTCGTTACTGGGACGAAAGGAAACTTGCTTAATTTTGGCATAATTATCTTTCCTTCGTATACAAGAGTATCGCGAATAAAGCAATTATTAGTTTATATTTAGTTATGAGCTATTACTACTTTACAACTTGATTTATTAATAACTTAACGCGGATATCGAGTCTTATATAACACTATATGCCACAAACAGTGTAAGCCTGGGTAAAAAGACAATTAAATTAACAAAAGAAAAAGGGCGAAAAGGGAAGGATGAAAATACATAAAAGTTGGCAAACTAGCGCGCGTTTTACAATGATTTAAAAGCAATCGATTTCAGTTCGTTTGATTCTTATCACTTGATTTTATCGTAATAGAAGAAGGTCTTTCGAATATTCGCGAAGGAATAGCATAAAGCACTTCCTGTGCTTATATGCATAGAAATTCACCGCTTTGAATATTTCAACATGGAGACTTATGGTTATTACATCGGACGAGAAATGAACTATAAGAACACGAGAAGAGCGACGATCTTTGACCGAAGCGCCTGGATCCCTCTAGCGGCTGGCTCGACGGCCCGGCGTATCAAGGACCCGCGTACCACTGGCAAGTGGTCTTGCAACCTTATAATGCGCATCGATTGCTCTCGATCGGCACTCACCTGTTGACGACGTTGTTCCAGCCGAGGAAGCCCCCCGCGGAATGCGCCCTCGGGCCAAAGGACTTTATTCAAAGGAGGCGCGAACAAAAAAGTAGTCGTCGTCCGGCCAAAGGCAATCGACTCACCCTCACCTATATATCTCCGCGGCTCCCGAGTTACACACACGTCTGCCTTTCCCCGGCGATTGTTACATCGCAGGTTATACATGCAGATATTTCTCGTGGTAAGGTATATATATATACGTTTACGACGCGAGCGTTTCTTTCTGCGCGGGTCGAATTCCTCGGGTGGGGGGAGGGATGGGCGATCAAAGGCAAATCGACAGGGCGCTCCTTTGAGCCGCGGCGGAAAGAGTCCGGTCGGCGCGGCATTATAAAACATTTGTCGGCTGCGATCTCTACGCGCGCGTCTGTGCGCCGCGAGCGGGAATTTCACAAAGGGGCCCGGCGATGCGGTACGCGTGTGTGTGTGTGCGCGCGGCGCCCCTCGAGTCTTTCGCTCAAAGACGCTCGGCGCGGCGCCCTTATACAACCCCGGATGCACGCAGACCTGTGTGTATATGTATAGGTGCACCTCTTCGCCCCGGCGAGTGTCCCCGATTGATTAGTTCCCATTCTAATGGAGCCGGCTAACCGGGGCACTTGGCAGCCGCCCGGGCCGCGCCCAGGCGCCCTTTACACCCCGGGCCGCGGGAGCCGCGCCCCCGCGCGGTTACGTCGAGGACTTGCGCAACGCCCCGGCGAGCGGCTCGCGAGAACTCCGCGCCCAAGAATAAAACCGACTGCACACAGACATACTATACATTTTATACGCATGTGCGTGTTATATATCCCCTCGAGCGGGATACATGTAAGTCAGCGATGGGAATGTATTATATATATATGTACATACTCGCTGGGGGCGCAGTCGAAAGTACGTATGATGTACGTTGTCGAGGACGAGTGCCCCGGCGACGAGCGCGTTATATATCGCGCGGGCGCTCCCGTCCGGCTTGCCCCCTTTCGGCACCCGGCGGCGGGGAATCCCCGGCCGCTTACTCTCTCGCGGGGGTGCGTACACGGACGGATCGAGTCGTGCTGATTACACAAGGGCACACCGCGTCCACCAGCTGCGATATACTTTGCCGCGTCGCTCCGGTTACATCGGCCCGCCCCCGAGATTTTTCTACCCGTCACACATGCGGCCGCACGGATTTGCTTTATCTCCGTGCGATTATCGCCGCGTGGTTATGGGTGTTTTATCGGCCGGTGTGCGTATAGTTCCACTTTTCTCCAAAGCTCTCAGTTGTCAAGCTGCAGCATCGATGTTGTAAGGGATGTGTATATATGTATATAGTCGCAGCGTGACCTCCTTCCAGCGCCTGCAACGGCTTGATGCAATTAAACCAATTTCATTACAGAACTGCTGAATTATTTATTCGCAAATGTAATATAGACAGACCTCGTGGACTACCCGCCAGATATTTCAATGTACAAATCTACTTTAGAAATACGAAGCAGCTTCTTTATCTTTTTTCCAGAATTATCTTGACAAATGTATATATATATATAAATTATTATTTGTATTTTGTTCGTGTAATACGTTCCATAATCCAGACGTTATACAATATTGTTCATCACTATTGGAATTCTCGCAAGCCCTCATTGAGGAGATGAAAGGGATCGTTATGCGGGTCCATCCGATTCCTTAGATATCAACTTTATCGGCATAATTACCGAATGAAGAACGGCGATAGAACCTAATAAATAAGATCTCGAGCGCGCGACTGTTTGTTTTTTCTAAACTTGCCCCGGACGTGTTTATATATATATACTCCCACTCGCGGAATCCGAGGAGCAAAGTGAAAAATGTTTATTATACCGCCTGGAGATATTTAAAGTTGCGCGCTAAAAGTGTACATGTATATAATTGGGCGGGGGACGATATGGATTCGGCCGAGATGAATTTCGTGATAAACTTCTAAAATAAAGTTTCCTCGCGGATTGAAAATCCGACGGCTCCTCTCGGTCCCGATGAAATTAATCAGCCCACGTACACACGGACACGCCACTATTGGAGCTTGTATAATAAACACACTGGGGCGTGGATGTGTAGGTGAGGCGTAGGCGGGTCGAAAACGTTAGCCGCAGGGAAGCGCCGGCCGGGCGACACTTGGAAGTACATAACTTTTGTCATAGCCGGGGCACTCAATTCCAGGGCCGGCGCGCCTCGTTAACCTTATATATTTTTAGAATCTCGCTAGCCGCGTCGCTTTATCTCCCTCGCACGTTTGCGCGCGCGGGAGCGCGAGACGCGCGGTGTATATACGCGCACGCGCCGGGAGCGCCTTTTTTTTTTTCCGCCGAATATCATTACGTTATATATTGGCAGGCCTGCCTTTCTTACCTATATATACCGGCACCCGGGCGCCCATATACACCCCCTGGTATCTTTTAATATATGTACATATATATGTGTCTCCGAATCGTAACGAGGCGCGGGGGATCTTTTCCGCGGCTGATCGCCCGCGCCGTACATATACATCCGCGTGCAATAATGGCCGACGGCGGTTATACGGAGTAGGCGGAATAACACACCTCGGGCTGCTTTCGGCTAATCCGCGGGGGAATACCGCCGCCGCTCTCGGGGAAGAATATCCCGCTGGCGTGGGCGTAATGTCCGCCGGCGGCCGGACTATTATGACCGGGGCCCACCCCCCCGAATGCCGCGGTCACGCGGCCTCCCCGGTCTTATTTACCTCCCCATATTCGATATATCGCGCGCGAAAGTTTATTCCCCGCGCCGCCGCCTGAATACCTAAAAAAAAAATAGGAACTTACGACCGCGGCTCTGCATACATATATGTGCACACACGGATGCATACACGGTTTACCTGCAGATGGAGGGCCCCCGCAACTTTCAGCCCCCCTCGGAAAATTGAAAAACAAAGCATAAAAAAATGTATTACACACATGTATAAGCCGGCTCTCCGAATTGGCGTTTGGCATTGTTGCCGGTCGGCCCGGCAGTCGGGGACGACTTACAACCCGGGAGGCTGCATAAATATTCAAAGTATGCCGCGTGTATCGGTTTCTGATTGTTCCTCACATTCCTCGGCCCTTATTCAACTTGCCCGCGCGCTGAAAAGTTACGCGCCGCGGAAAATATTGACCGGCCGTTCCTTACGTTCGAGGCGCGTCGCTTATAGGGGCAGTCGGGCGCACTCGACCAATGTCCACTCTAATTAGACACTCGCGTCTACGCCTGACAGCTGCGTATGCATCATTGCTTTAATGCGTCGTTATAAAAATCCGCGCGACAAAGAATGTCCACGCGTGATCTGTGCGCAACAATATAATGTATATATATATATATACGCGTCGAGTAATCGCAGTGCGTGAACGGCATTTCGTCGTGTATCCATTCATAGGGTATTATATTTTTCATGCGCATATTAAGGGTATTAACATTCGATGGAGCGTTGCATACCGATTCATTCCAACAGAAGTATTATTTCATTTTTTTTTTTTTTCGATTTATGGTTCTGCGGAATAAAAGTCAAATTTTACGTCCAACCGCGGATTGCTTTACTATTATATACCTTACGCCCGCCCATTGTTGAATTCTTTACCCTTCAAGTACACATTGTTCTTGTTTTTTCTCTCGGTATCCTATATGCACAAGCGTTCAAAGAGAAAAAAAAGTAACGATGATTACCATAGCGTAAGGTAAACAATAAAATTCAATTTGACTCGCTCGTTAACTTTTTAAAGGACTGCTTATCAAACTTCTCGGATAATGAGTCCCTGTATACTTTTTAGACGAGGGCCTCGACGAAGATTATTAAACGTATATAGTACGTACTTGATCAATCGTTATACTTCTTTTCGAAATTGCATTCGTTTTATCATCAAGTTATATTCGTTAAAATTTATTGCGCGCAATTTATTACATGGTAGTATTATTATTAAGCAATGGTACAAATTTAATTCATTAATAAGTAATGAAAAACAGCTAAGGTGCAAGTATTGATCAAGAGGCCCGCAACGGCCAAGTTGTATATAGGCCAATTCTTGAACATTTCGAAAGATATAAGCGAGATTAGATAACTGTATAAGAACTTATATAGATAATCACGAAAATGCACTGATATCGCATTATCATTTATCCTCGCTGTGATGATTCCTAATACTTTTCGCAATTACCGACTATCCGAGAGCGCGTATTAAAATTCTACAACAACTTTCCCTAGCATCATCAATTGCCGAGCTTGTTTTACGAACGTACACTGCCCCGCGGGTAAAATTAATGAGAAGCGCGCTTTTAATTGAATTACCATAAAGTAGTACATTGTTACTCGTGTCATGTGTACTGCTACATATAATTAAGCAAAGCCCTTGGTCATGTTTTACATGCAGCGATATTCCGTCTTTCACGTGGATAAATAGGAGGCAGGAAGAAAAAGGCGACACCCGTTCAAGCGAGGAAATTATTTTTAATTAACAGAGATGCACTTGACATGCGCATATATGTACACATATGTTCTCCGGCGCTACTGCACCCTTGCCAAAACTAAATGCCTACCCTTACGGACAATCCGCCTTTTACCGAAAGGCCATTGAATAAAAAGGGCATGTAATCTCCGTGCACATCCAAATATCCACAGGCGCGCGTATATTCGTACGAAAGAAGGAGTCCGGTCGAAAAAAGCGCGGTGAGCTTTGCGGCGATGCAAATTTCAACCCATTTCCAAGGCTATTACGAGCGAACAATAAATCCGCGATACGCCGCGCTCGGCCTTGCACCCGCACTTGGACCTGCGTCCAAGGCCGTTAGATACGGGGGACGTACGTGTGTGTATGTAAGCCGAGGCGCAGTGCGGCATCGTCACCGGGCGCCCGGGACAGCCTGTATACACGTAAGTTTGCCCCCCTGGACGACGCCGACTTAGGTGCGTGTGCACGCGTCGCGGGCGCCGGCTGGATAATTTTTATTAAAAAATCTTGGCGAGTACCGCGGGAGAATGAGTTTCACGGGGGTGGAAGGGACCTTTGAAAAGTTGTGCTTTAATCTTCCTGGCGCGCGCGCGCGGGTGTCGCACGTATGTATATATACGGCATAATTCGCAGGGAAAAACACTTGATTCGAAGGAGCGGTCAATTTAGAAAAAGGAGCGAGAGGTGCAGCCGTTAGAAAATTAACTAACATTTCCCCCTCTAATCTTTCGAGCAGGTGGGGCCTTAAGCCGATTAAAATTAGGAGCCGCGCTTTAGGTTCGAGCCGGGTGAAAAAAAAAGGCGACTCGCGTCCTTCCGGTTTTGTACCATACCGGTATGTGCATATCCACCTTTGCGCGGTATTATCCATACTGTAACTGGGCTGCTCGCGGGCGATCGAGTAAACGAGCTTCCGAACACGCCCCTCGAATCAGAATTCAAAAGCGAAAGAGCGCCGAGTCTCCCCGAAAGCGCCGGCATCGACTCGGCAGTTGACGAAATTGAACAGCGCACTCGCAGCCTGCCGAAGCCCGGCTGGCGCAAAACTTGCGCGCCGCCTTGATTAACTGCTTCAGCCGGGGGACGCGGACGCGCGTGATTTTCATTAAAAAATCCCGGCCCAACTTCCCACACACACCGTCTCGAACCAGCCGCGTCGCGCCTCGCCCCTCCGTTCGTTCCTCCCGCGGACTTTTTCCACGGCGAGATATACACACAGGTATATATATATATATATATCGCCGGAGGAAGGAACGCCCCGATTGAACCGCTCCTATTATATATATATCGCGCGCCGTAAACACATCGCACCGACGTATGTACATATATATATATATGTATGTATCTATCACTTGACAAGCGCGGCCGGGCTACCGCAGTTATCGCAACTCGCCCACATATATATATGCATCGCGCGGGGGTAACCTTTTATCCCCGGGCGATGACTTTATTTTTCCCGGCGGCCTTACACGCAGAGAAAGGCGCGCGCGCGCGGTTTAGCCGCGGGTCCTCGCGGACCTGTTTTTTTTTTTTTTTATTCGCGCCGTCGCAGCGGCCCGGTCACTAATTTCGTCCGCGGCCGCTCGATCGTAAACTGCGCAATTTATATACGCGACAATTTTTTCCCCGCTGGCTTTTCCCGGGACCGCGTCAATGTCCCAAATATGAAAGTGTTGTATTTTACTTTGTGAAAAGTGACATTCAGCCGAAACATCCCGAGTGTTGAAACTCCCGCTGACAGCGCTCGTCATTTTTTCCCTTTATGCGCCTATATCCAGCGCGATATACAATTTCTTGGCTTTTTCACGTTTTTCTTTGCATTTGCAAAATTCGGCTTACAAAAATCAAACAAAAGAATCAGCTAGTGAAAATTCGTTCGATTATATAACAAGTTATTTATGTGTATCGTGTGTATCAATATGCAATACATTGCATTAATTCATTGAAATGTTAGTAATGATAATACTGAATGTAAAAGGTATTTTTTTTAAATGTATTAATAGAGATCGGATGGAGCTCAAAACATACACGAGTAGAAAAGTAAACTGTTTTCCGACTGCAAACTATACCCGTTTTTCATAGTTTACTACCTGGAAATTGGGTATTTATTGTGCTTTTTGTAACGCTTTTTGTAACCGTTTTCGGATAATTAACATAATAGTCTAGTTATATAAAAACAAATACAAAAAGCCCATAGACTGGCTAGATAAGAAACAGAACTGTTTATTCATTTCTTAAATGATAGAAAAATTAATTTTATTTTAAACTGAGTTAAAATTCATTAATTGATATAAGAGAATTCATTTTATTATTTAATAGACACTCCTTTTTATAACTCGTTAGATAACAGCTGTTAAGTATTAACTACTTCAAATAAAATTATAAAGTGTAAAATTGATTGTATCGTATTAATAAAAATTGAACTGTACTATTACAAAAAGAATAATAAACGGTATGTTATTGAATACTCTTTATGATTAAAATAAAACTTTTAATTTTCATCATATTACCTTTATTTAATAATAGCAGGCCTCCAGCATTACTTTAAGTTGTAAAATTTTGTAATTACAAACTATAATTTTTCTGTTGAAAAAAGTAAACTTGATTTTATACTGCAAATCCATCCCTCCTAGGAGAACTTTGACTTGGCATTTTAAGTCCTTTTCTTATAGTTTAGAATAAATTCACATGAATAATAGATAGTGTAACCAAAATTTAATGATTCTTAGTTCACAATTACTATTTTTCAAAAGAAGTTGAAAGGACGTCCAGAGATTATTGAATATTGAACTTATTGTGTGCATGTCAAATTAATTAGTTTTAAAATAAGAAGGACTTGAAATGACAAGCCATTGTTCCAATGATAAAACACGGCAGATTAAATTTAAATATTTCGTTTTTATAAAATATTAAAATCATGAAATATTATAAATTGAATTACAAAAAGCTTTTACTGTTTAAATATATTTACTTGAAACATAAATACAAAAAAAATTACGAAAACAATCTATAAAATTCACATCTACACACTAGGAATTAACAAGAAAAGATCACAACAATATTATTGTTACTTAATTTGATTTTGTAAGATTTACAACAACAATTTACAACTGGTACATATGTAAAAATAACTCATCTTGTTTATTTCTAAAAAGAAATAATTAAGTAATATTAATGAAATAAATAATACTTTTTATAATGATTTATTATGGATTTAGGTAATTAGTTTTCATAATAGAAATCATTCGCTTTAATTGTAGTATTGAAATGTAGTTTTGACAGTTTTAGTCGATGCTGATTTTTGTTTGTTATGAAGGATAGAAGTTTACGTTCTAAATATAATAATATTGCGGGTATTTGAAACAGCTGTAAGATTCGCGCAATCTACCCAATCCGTTTGCATCACCATTAGCGCCTCAACCTCAGAGGGGTGCAACTATATTACCAGCCCCCGGCCATCGGTGTCCGGACCTCCTAAGTTTAAAGTTTTGATTTCACGCTGGCTTTCTACATACATAAATCTATACTGGGAGAGTGTATTGTTTATTCTACATGTTTCATTATTCCTGGAATGGCAATATTGTACTCGATATTGTATTGTGCTCTATATCACGGTGCGTCAACTCGCGTAGGGCGAGTAATTAAATCCAACTAAATCTGACTAAATCTTAACAAAGTAGTTAATTCGAGAGGGCGCCCGTATCGCTATATATTGATAACGCCTTATTAACTATCGGTATTCTTTACACCAAATGTTAAATATAAATAAATCATTATTTATTATTAATATTATTATAATAAATGATTAAATTCTAATTATTCTTATTATTGTAAGTCTAAGAATGTATTTAAATGAATTTTAATCTAATATTAAAGTATTACTGATATTTTCTCTGCGTTGGTATTTGAGATGAGACCAGCGTACGCCGTGCATTAAGCGCAGCCACATTAAAAGTATAAAATAAACGCCACAGTACAAACAACAAAAAAATTTAAAATTTAAAAAATGCCCGCATATATATATAAAATATAAATGAATATTTGAACTATACAAATACAATGATAATAATAAAATATATTACATACAATTGCATTTGTACAAATATATATATATATATATATATATATATATATATATAGAAAAAAAAGATATAATTTGTAACTCAAAAAATACGCGTACATTTAATACAACCAAATTATCCGTATAATAATAAAACAATATATAAACGCAAGTTCATAGCGAACTCAACATTTGTGTATAAAACGATATTTGTATTGATATTAAATTATAATAAATAAACATAATTTTAAAAAACCACTTACAACATAAACATACAAATGTATTTCCAATTACTACTTCAGAGTTTAAAATTTCTCCAAAATATAAAGATTTTGCGTAAGTTTAAAAAAATATTTTCTATAAATATGTAAAAAATGAATTTTGGAAAAATTGAAACTCTAAGATTGAATATATTAGTGCATGAAACATTTTAAAAATACAGACACAAATTCTCTTCTGTAGTTTTTAAAGTACTATTAAAGTTAAGTTTGTAATGTAAAAGATCAAAGTCGCTTAAATAAATTAGCTAATAAAAATTTTTTCTCAACTATTTTGTAAAATTCTTTTTATTGTGAAATATCAAGTTGTTCTTTTTCTAGAATGAAACTTATTGAAATCTTAAATTCATGTGTTTGAAAATGATGTATTTTTATTTCAATGCAACATAATTTTAAATTTATAATAATTAATTTACATTTGATGATTACTTTATTATTTAATAATACAGCTGCGTGTTTGAAATTAAATAAGAATAACAGATTAGAAATTAACCCAAACCAATAAGTTATTATGAATTTTCAAGTCAATATGCAAATTAATTAAGTATAATATTACTGTTTTTTGTAAACCATAATCTATATAAATAATAACCTTTTTATTTAGTATCTACTTGTTTTTTAACGTAATTATAAAAGTGATAGGAGGTATGTAAAATAAAAAATTCGTTGATTATTTATAGTACACATTTATTTTATTAAATTATTAGTTATGTTAAATGAAATACAATAACTTCAAGTTCACTTATTTAAAGCAAATGTATAAATTGGAAGTTTTTCCGGACTACTTAAATTTCGCGTCCAGAATACCAGTTGCCAGTAACCAGTTGCGTTACCTACATATAACGACACTGCTGCCCCCTCAAATAGCCCGTTTCGTTCAGATTTTAGCCACCGGCCGCCAAGCACGGGAATGACGTACCTTGGCCAAGCCGAAACTTGTCACTACTGAGCAGCTGAGCTCGCTCTTTTTATTTCAGATAAATTTATATTGTTTAATAATAAATAATGTTGTATTAAATTTCATTCAATAAGATACGTACTTACTTTAGCGGAGGAAAAGTAATAAAGCCTTACACAAAATGTTACGAACTTATGAGGGGGTAATGCGCTACATTTCGGACAAACAAGTTATTGTTTTTGATATTGGGAGTGCCTATACAAAGTAAACATTCATCAGAACATTTTTTAATAACTAATAATAATAAGATTTATTTTATTAGATATGGTTACGTAGAAGAAGCAGCACCTCGTGGTATTATAAGGACAGAAGTCAAGTGCCCAGAAACTAAAGAAATAAGAAAAATTTTTGATTACAAAGATGAAGAAGATTTGTTCCAACTTCTTGTTGAATTTCTACACTTAATATTTTTCAAGTAATTGATTTAAATGATAACCATGTTCTAATTATTTTTCTAATCTTAATTTATATTTTATTAGATGTATAGTAATAAGCCCAAAAGATAATAGAATTGTTGTTTTGGAGTCACCACTTATTCCTTCAAAATTCAGGGATATTTTAGCAAAAGTTATGTTCCGACATTTTGAAGTTGGATCATTAATGATACTTCCAACACATTTAGTTACCATTAGTACATTAGGAATGAACACTGCTTTAGTATTAGATGTAGGTTATTTAGAAGCATCTCTAATACCTGTTTTTGAAGGAGTGCCTATTTTAAAAGCTTGGCAGGCACTTCCTTTAGCTGGTAAAGCTGTACACGAGTAAGTTTTTAAATGTAAGATAAACTACATTTTATGATTTTCATTATAAAATTTTTTGCCCTGTAGATGCATTAAAAATGATATGAAAGGAATTGTATCTGAAAAGGATTTATCAGAAAAATTAATTGAAGACATTAAAGTTCAAACATGTTTTGTAACAACTATGAAACGATCTATTCAATTACAATCAGATAATCCACCTAGTCCACCACCAAATGTAAAGTTCTACACCACAAGCAGTTTTGAAATTCCTGGTACAGTCAGAGAAAAAGCTTTTGAAGTTTTATGGGAAAGAGATAATGATAATCTCAGTATACCAACTATGATATTAGATGCTTTAATCAAAGTAATTAACAAGTTTAAAAATCAAATTAAAAAAAACACTTTTATTTAAACGCTTTTATTTTTTGTTTGTAGTGTCCAGTGGATACAAGGCGACAATTAGCAGAAAATATTTTACTAATTGGTGGTACAACAATGGCAAAAGGATTTGCAAGCAGATTAAAGGCTGAACTTTTATTTTTAGTTAATAGTGACCTTTATGCAGAAAAATTAAAAGTAAGGACATTTAAATTTCATACTGCTCCAAGTAAACCAAATTACACTGCATGGTTGGGTGGTGCAATCTTTGGGATAGCTGATTTACCTTCAAGATGTATTTCCAAGGAAAATTATCTTAAATCTAACAGAGTACCTGATTGGGTTAATCTCATAGATAATTCAAATGAAACTTCAAACACAATTTAGCATACAACATATAAATGTACGCTTTGGAAATTCTATTTAAAAATTTATTTGCTATTTAAAATAGCTTTACAATGTATAAAAGTGAGATTTGCGCTATTTGTAAATTTTGTATAATCAATTTTATATAATTTTATTTCACAATTTGATATAGTTTTTGTGCAAAAGTTTAATACGAGTAATAAATACTAACTTTTTATGACAATTTTTATTATTTATTCTATTTTTATCCTTCAAAACATTTGATTAAAAAATAAAATAACAAATTAAATACTCTTTATTCAGAAAGTTGTTAACAGTGTAAGTTTCTCATTAAGCTGCAGCTGAGTTTTTATAAGTTGGGATAAACCAACCACCATGAGTAGATCTTTAACATTACTGTTAAACATATTATCAAATTGCTCGCTAGTCATTTTCGGTAAAGAGTTCACCATATCAAGAAGTGCTCGTCCCACCTGTAATAATATTTAAAGTAACCTCTAAAAATCTATTAACCAATTTAAAACTAATTTGAAATTTTAATATATATATAATTACCTGATTATCAGGAAGTTGTTTACCAGACAGCACGTCATCAACATACTGAAGGACACTATCCAACATAGATGCAAGCTTAGAACTTGCTTCTGCAATTTGTGCAAGGTCCATCATAGGTTCTACAACTCCACCTAATTTATTTCCTTGACTTTGGCCAATTGTTTTAGAGCACAATTGTAAACCTACAACTTCTGGATCATAACATTGTACCTGAAATAAAACAAATTTATTTTGATCATTTTTGTTAAGCAGTGATCATTTACTGATTATTTAACTAAGGTAGAGCTAGAATTTTACATAAAACCTATATTATCAACATTGAAGCATCAAATATATCAAATTTTTAAAAGAATTATAATTTAGCACTAATGTATCTTTATTTAAACTATAATGAATTTTCTACTATGTACAGAATAAATATAACAGTAACAGAAATTAGAATTAAAGCAACGTTAATGAAATATTAAGCAATGCTAGAATTTATTTAAAGCAAATTAATAAATATATTGAAGTCATGGATTTACTCTTGCACAGTTCAGATATTTAAGTAATTTATTTAATAATAAACTCAAATTGCCTTACTCTATATTCCTATTCTCATTCTACATACTTACGTCTACATGTCATAAGTTTTTGAAAAGTAATGATTATCATTTTACCTGTACTTTAGCTGGTGTGAACATTGATCCAGTTTTACCATTTGGCACTCCTAACTTTACACAAACATATGCTTTAATGCCCATTCTTGTGGTATCATTTAAAGTTGTATCAACTGTTAGATGAATAGGGTTATTGCATTCACGAGCATAGTATTCATGAATTACAAAGGAATGATTGGTCACCTAAAAACAGATTAAAAATATTATTATTTTACTTATGTTAAAAAATGTATACTTAATAATAAATCCATACCTCGTTTCCTGTAGCCCACCATCCAACAATATTTTCTTGTACATTAACTCGTCGATTGAGTTCATACAAATCCATTGCATAGTTGAGTTCAGCATCAACCTGGTCTTCATATTCTTTGTGAGGGACACAGAAGCAATTGGTAACCTCAACGACACCTTTTTCCACGGTTCCTGCAAAATGATTCCTTTATGAATTGCTACAAATAACAGTTAGTTCCTATTTTCTCAAATTTATCAATTCTCATAACAATCAACATAAGCTGATGATTAGGGGTTAGTTTTTGTTGATAAATAATTGCTTTCTTCTTTAACTTTATCATCAAACAATCTTTACCTAACAAAGTTCCGATAACACGATGTGCTTCGGCTCCTCGACGTTCATAAGCATCGACAATCTGAAATAAAACTACTGGATGAACTTTGACTAAGAGGTTAAGAGCCATTTTTGAAAGGTATGTTGGCGCGTGGTCGGCGTCGTCGACAGCAGGCCGTAAGGTGCATCAATACCCGATAATCCAACTCCGTATATTTCCGTCATAGACTCACAGTCCCGTACTTAGCCGCCGGTTGCGCTAAAATCCTAGCAGAGTGCTGAAATCGAGGTGGCGCTCGTGTTCTTGTATATATAGATAACACAATTTGCTACTGTTATTCTGAACACGAAATTTGAATAGTGCAAAAGAACTATTAATTTATACATAAACTTTGAACAAGCGAGAATAAAGTTGTTTAGAAGTTTAACGGTACTAATAATTTAAAAATATAAATGATTACTAAAAATAAACACTGAATTTTGCTATTTTGTTGGAGGTTGTGCAGAAGCTGCGGGCTTGCTGTTGAATGCGGGCGCTAATATCGGCTAAATTGAGAAAAAACAATTATCACAATTGTTCATACTCAATTATTTATATGGTAGGGTAAAGGGGAGCCTGAGTTAAAATCTATCCTTAATTTCTAACTAATTAAAACAATTTGTTGTTAAACATTTTATTCAAAAACATTGACATAAAAGTAGCAAAAGAAAAATGGAGCAGAGTATGTAGTAATTGTTTGTAAAACTCAAAAATCTAACTTATGTATATTTTATTAAATGTGCTATTCTTATATGAACGGAGCAGGTGGTTTTATTAATTTCACAAAGTTCGCGTGTAATCGTATACATCGAATGTTATTTTCTATTTCTACAGAGTACGACCTGTATAACGTACACTTACTTCTTTCGTACTTACCGACTCAAAAAATCATTATGGTAATACTCCTGCGATAACGATCCATTCGATTCCTGCATTACTTAAGCTATACGGATTGTTCACAACGTCAAAGCAGTCATTTTCATCTCGACCACGCTCGGCTGTCATGATTTCTGGACATTCGGTACTTTTGCATATTCGGGGCTTTTTCATGTTCGTCACATTTCCACCCTCCCCCGCACTCAAATAGCTCGAGTGGCAACGGGTTATTTAGTACTGGTCAATTCCGACGGTAAGCGCTGCATGCGAATTTTTCTGATAGTTTGGACTGCTTCGGACTGCTTCGTACTTCTTCGTACATCATCGAATTAGTTCGGATAATTCGGGTCACTTCGGTTATCTTCGAACTCATTGCAGCTCACTGCAGCTCACTTCGCTTAATATGTCGCTTGGTGTCGCTTGGGTGCATAAATTGCAGCCATTACCAAAATAAGCCCGTGGTATTACGCGGTGTACAGTTTAGTTCGTGTATAGATTTATATTTATTTATTTCTTGTTAATAGTCATTCAAATATTTTTAAAGACTCATCTTTCACATGGACTGTAAGTGCACGTTTAGTTTTGTTAAGTGTAAATAGTGTACAATATATATAATTTATAGGCTAATAGACAGTGCGATACTTTTAAAAATAGTTCGCGTTTTGTTATTTTTTTTCTTTATTTTTTTATAGATAATAGAATTATTTTTTCTTGACAATTAACATCAAGAATGTACGCAGCTCCGACTTGGAGCAAATGTGCAGTCCCTTACTGTGATTCGAATAAAAGAAGAAATCGGTTTTTCTCTTTTCCAACCAATGAATCGCGCTGTTTATCGTGGTTGCGCGTAATGAACAATGTCCACATACAAAATCTGACGCCCAAAGAAATTAATGCTCGAAAATTACGTGTTTGTGAAAAACATTTCATGAAAGAAGACTTTGTAGTGACGCCGAATGGTAAACATAAGGTCACACTTCTTGCAATTCCAACTCAAAATTTAAGGGACACAGAAGTAACACCAGCATCGTCGGATATCACTAACAGGCTAATACCTTCATCTACACCTTCCGCTAAAATTGTAGGAGGAGCAACACTTCAGAGCACTAGAAATAATCAAACTCCGAAAAGTAATCAAGAAATAGTGTTGCGGCGGCAACTTCTGGAAGCAAGAAAAAAAATGCACAATCAAAGCCGCAAGTTGAAAAGGTATGCACATTATGTTTCTCTCGATATTTAATTTTAATTTAAATAATTAAATTGCTATATTAGTTAAACTAAGTTTTACTGTTAGTGTTCAATAACTGATTATAACATTTTCATATATGAATAGATTATCCATACTACGAAATCATCAATGAACCTATATTTATGAAAGTAGCCTTAAGACTTCATTCGATACTTTACATCCTTTATAATCATATAAATATAATTAGGTTGATGTAAAAAAGTGTGTTAAAAGTTATCCCTAGTAAAGATATTAATTATATAATAACCATTTGTTGATCAACAGTTGATAAAATTTAATAATTTTTAATATAATATGTATCACAGTACTATATATTAAAATTATTAAAAACAGCCAACAATAATTTACATTAAAGTAATTACTTTATTAATGGACTGATGGATTTTTTTAAATTTATTGTAAATCTTAAAAGTTTTTTAGTATTTTTCATATGTCCAGGTAAAAATATTCCTAGTAAAACTAATTTATTCTAAATTTTCAATATTGGTTCTTTGATGACTTAAATGAGTGTAATTTAACTCTTTTTTGAGGACCATAAAATGACAAAAATTTCTTCAAAGAGCCTAAAAATGTGAAAATTAATATACAACTGCTCTCTATAGCACAAAGATTCTTTTTCAGTAGTCTGTTCACACATTTAGATTCTTTGAAAAAGTGTTTATCATATCATGGCCTTCAAAGTACAGTTTCATTACTTCTTGAAGTCATCGAAGGACAATAATTTAAGGAATCAAATGAAAATGAATAATTAATGTTTATAGAAATAAACTGTTTAGTTCTGTGTAAGTATTTCTTGCTGTTTTTCAATTAGTCAATTAATATGACTTACAATTTACACCTTTACTATACAATCAGAGTCATTATTTTATTCAGTGTATATAATTTCCATTAATGTAAAAGGTTAATTGTAATACATGAAAATTTCAAATCAATGGTCTCTAAGCGGTTGACTAAAATCATTAACAACCATTGACTAAAAAAAATTTAGTTAATCAGCCCATTTTGCTAGATTTATTTTTATAAAATTACCTATGAAATTATAAAACACTCTGTGTTACTTCGAAGCATATCTAGAACCTTAAACAGATTTCAAAAATTCTATTTTCCCCTTCAATACTGTTTCTTTAACACAAAACTAATTAAATTGCATATAAATTAATAATAAATATATCATATAATAGTGACTTTAATACATATATCACTTTACCTGCATTGTATCGATAAAAACTACAAAATGCCTTGTGTAAAACAAATGCTGGTTCTAAATACTGCACACAAATTGCACAGAATAAAAATAGATATTATTGTATTTTATATACATGTATGTATGATATACCTATTAGAGCTCTCCATTCATTCATGCTATTGAAAGCATTAAGAATAATGTCCTTAAATGCATTTGGTAATAAAATTATCTGCTTAGAAATGATCTTCTATTTAATACATATTTTTTAATGTAAACATTCAGTTTTCTTTTGAATTAGTAATAGCAAAACTTATATACAGAATAAACTTAAATGCTTATATCTAAACTTATTATTTATACTATATTTAAAGTTAACCACTTGGGTTCTGGGTATGCAAAAATGATGATTGAGTACAAAATTTTTCATATTACTTCCTATATGAATAACAATCCATATTGTATCTGATCATTTATAAATCTACTAATAATCAAAGTATATTTTTTAAATATTGGCTTTAAAGTATTTGCAATGAAATAATGAAATATTTCTGCATTGTAAATCTTGTGATTGGTTTAGTTTGCTAATTTTTTTATAAGCTTTTTATAACCTTTGTTTATTGGATATATAAAGATTTAATAATTGAATATAAGTTATCTAAAAACATTTTAAAATTAAATAAAAAAGATTAGAATTTAATTATTAATTATTTATTAGCTCACTATTTATTATCTTATTTTAAATACAAAAACTAAACATTGTTTCTATTCGTTGTCTTTAATTTTTTAATGTATTTAATATTTATATAATTTAATGCATCACGTTGTGTACTAATTGAGGATAATTTTTTCTACTTTAGTTCATTGTTCTTTATAAATAGCTTCAAAATTTTATTTGTCAAATAAGTTGTATAACATTGGTTCCAAAGTATACAAAAGTATCCAATGAAGTCTAAAACTAATATGGTAAACATTATGTATGTGTGTAGTTTGAATTGGAAAATAATTTAGTTTGGCTAAATGAAAACAATATCTATGAGTGGGATAACTCCTCAAGTGACAAGTAGTTTTTCACTAAAATGTGTAATTGCATATCATGCTTAATAATTTTAATTATTTCTATAGACAAGAAGCGGCTCGTGAGAGGAAAGACAGTAGTTTAACAGACAAGATTCATTCCTTGGAGAACTTATCTCCCAATAAAAAATTACTAATCAACATGTTAATAAAAAACAACGAGAAGAATAGTGCAAGGTATACTACTGAGGAAAAAGGACTTTTACTGTCGATATATAAATCATCTCCTGGCAGCTACAGGATGCTACAAAAATTTGTTAGCTTGCCATCTGAGAGAACTTTATTGCGGTTCCAAAAACATGTCCAGCCCACTCCAAATGTGAATATTAATATTGTAAAAGAACCATAGACTTAACAGATGAAGAAAAAATAGTGATTGTCACGTGAAATGATGTCCAGTTGGGCCACAATTTCCAGTGTGATAGGGAATTCGACTTGTGATAGGGAATGATTGCAGTATTACTTGATTTTTCAATTACTTCTTTAATATAACTAAATTATTTGTTTAATTGATTTTATGTATGTAATATAGTTGGTGTTAAGTTCAACTGAGTAGTTTTAAATCAATAAAAACTTTTTACTTTTCAAAATATTTTACACTTTAATTTTTTTTACATATTGAAAGTTTATCATCTAAATCTGATAGATTATTTATTGCTAAGAAAAAATAAGGTAATGCTGTTTAATTATTTTCCGGTGAACTACAGTAGATACTAATACTATTTTTGACACGTGCCTCTCGGGAAATATTATTGTAAAGTTCTACTAATAAATGAAAATGTTTGTTTTAACTCAAACTATGTACGTTTGTGGAGTAGAAATCGTGTCGTTTTTCGCTGTAGCTCATCTATTTAAGTGCATTCGTATCAACTTGTTAAAGGATATGCTTACTATATGCTTTCCAAGGTTATTCACTTAAAGGGAGGAAGCGTAGTCTGGAGCGTGGTATCAATGTAATTTTTATTTTATTTTGACGTATTGTGATTCTTATGATGTTAGTTTGATCCGAAATATTATGCAATATTTTTGTTGTACACGGTGTCTTTTAATTCCTTGTCTCCAGCTACATCACGGGATAACTGAGGCAATTCCTGTGTGTTTTGCTATTTTTGTCGTTGAAATTATTTCTATTATCGCTATTATTGTCTTACTATTATTACTATTGAATTCAATCACTGCACTATTACTCGCAGCTCCAACGACCCGTCTTTTATTTTTAACTTAATATTTAACTTAAAATCCAACTTATACTCTAACTTGCTTAAAATTACATTTAATACTAATAATTAATAGATTTTCATTATCGAACATCTCGGTGCCCAGGATGTCTACTTTGTCGATAATTTTAGTCATGATACTTTTCAACAACTTTTAATAATATTTAAAGTATGTATGTTCTCTCATTCACCGCGAATGCAATACCTTGGAAAATTAAACTAAATTAAAAAATTTCAAGAGTTGGTCAAAAATTTTTACAAATTAGATTCTGATTGCTTGAAAATATTAGAAACAAAAAACTACAGTATTACTATATGAAATCATTATATTTCACAATTGTAAGTATTTCTTTTAGAAAAATAAAATTGGATTTTATTTATATAACGACAAATAATTATGAAAATAATAACTTCAAATCTTCAATAGTTAATTCATTACTAACTGTTCCATTTAAAACATTTTGAGCTATTTCTAGCTTTTTATCTTGCAGTTGTTTTATCTTTTCTTCAATTGTACCTCTACAAATAAATCTGAAAATAAATTTTGAAAAATATTAGTGTCAACATGATAACTGAATCTAATTTTAATCTTTTCACTTTAAAACCTGACTTGTATATGTGAACGTTATTTTCTTGTCCAAATCGGTATATTCTATCTTCAGCTTGAGTTTCTAGTTGAGGATTCCAGTGAAGATCTATTAGTAATAAGTTATTAGCCCCTACTAGATTGAGACCTACTCCACCAGCAATTAATGAAAGTAACAAAATATTTAATTCATCATTATCGTCATTCAGTCTATCAACAATGAGCTGAAAATAGTTTAATTTAACATTATTACCAAATAAATCAATTACACTTAAATAATTAAAATTTTTTTAACAATACTTGTCTATCTTTAATATTAACTTTCCCTGTAAACATTTCATATTTAGCAGATTCCACAAATTCTAAATTAGAAGCGATAACTTTTAAGAATGATACCCATTGTGAGACTACAATGACTTTTTCTCCCCTATTTAATACATCTTCAATTGTTTGTAAAATAATTCGAACCTAAGGAAATAATTGCAATTAATAACATTATATATTAACAGTTTGGAATCATTATTCCCTAATCATTATTAGTGAAACAGAAAATAAATTTTGTTACAAAAACGTATTTGAATACAACATACTTTAGAACTTTGCCTATTATTTTTAAAAATAGGATTTGTTTGTGACATAATATTCTTCCCTATATTATTCTTGCTAGAATAATCATCATCATCATCATCATCTTCATCATCACTTATTAATTTATTTATCTCATTCAATATGTCGGTATTAATCTGTTCCGACTTAACTACATTATTTTCTAATTCAATATCATCCTTGTTTAATAAAGATTTGATAAGAGCTGGATGGCAACACATTTGTCGTAACCTTAAAATGAGTACTAATATGAAATGTGTCCCTATGTCTGCATCATATTTCATTAGTACCCTCAAAATTTTCGACATTATGCCTGGAACTTCTATTGAAATATGATCAATTATTGCTATTAAACTTAAAAGCAATTTATTAGATACAATTTTTGGGAAAATGGCTAGACTTTATTTATAAAAATAAGTGATTTTTGTTATTAGAAAATTTTTCTTTCTATTTTTAATTTAATTCAACATAGATCTTAGTAAAAAATAAATATACTTTAACAATATTTTAAAACCAAAGCTGAAACTACCTTGATAAAGTAAAGATGGCCTTTCATGGCATCCAAATAGTTTTAAATGTTGTTTATCTTTTCGTTGACGCAAGTATTCAAAGAAAAACGTTTGAGAATAAAGTAGCAGTTTTTTATAAGCCAATTTTTCATCTTCATCTAATTTGATGTAAATTATATCTAGTTTTTTGTCAGGTAATTTTTGTATAGCACCAATAGACATTAATTCATCTTTTGTACGTCGAAGCATAAGAGACTTAGTAATGATTACTAATCTTTGATTGCCAGCTGAATTATTATTGCTAACCCATTTTTTCCATACTGATAGTTCTTCAAAAGGAGAAACTTTAAGAAATTTAAGAAGCGCATAAAGATCAGATTCTTTATTTTGAATTGGAGTTCCTGTTAAAGCCCATTTATATTTTGCAAATAGTTCACATACTGCTTTACTACCTTTACTTTTGAAGTTACGAATATAGTGAGCCTCATCCAAAATTATACGTTCCCATTTTACCTTGAATCATTTGTAGTTTAAGATTAAAAATATTTTTTGCAACGTCAATTAATTTACAAAAATTAATATAGAATATTTCATATCATTTAATCTAACTTAAATTGCCTATATTTATGCAACTAATGTATACTACATACATTTAAGAGTTATATATTAGAATTTTAGACTTTACTAACTTCAGAATTACTTGAAAATTATCCAAGTACCAATCTTTTTAACAAAAAGGTGAACAATACATAATTACTTTGAATATTCTTGAATCCTTATTTTTTTTAGGAGCAACATAAAGCTCATATTCATTCATGACATGCTTATATGTAGTAATAACAAGATCAAATTTAGCTAATTCTCTTTCCATAATTTGCTTTGATGCTCCATGATACACATAAATACTTAAAAGTCCTCTTTGACATTTACTGCTTACTTCTCTTGCCCATTGTCTTATTAAAGATGCTGGACAAATTACAAGCGTTTTGCCATTATAGACTAAAAACAAAATGGTAATGAAATGTTAGAGCTTGTTCCCAGAATATTATTTTAGGGAAATTTATTTTGCAGCTTTTCAACACTACTCTAAATTTAAACGTAATTTGGTACAATTCTTAGTTACTTTTGCGTGAACCACAATCTAATTCAATATCCAAATCATCATCGTCACTTTCGACCATATCTTTATTATTTACATCAATATTTTTCTTCTTTTCATTTTTAGCAGCTAAAACTAACGAGATCATCTGTAAAGTTTTCCCCAAGCCCATGTCATCAGCTGCAATCAAATAGTATATTTAAACGTAATATTAGATAACACAATACAACAATGTTCAAATGAATTAATAAACATTACTTACCTAGGATACCACCACTTGGATTTTGCTCTTCCCTCCATTTCATCCACTTTAAACCATACTTCTGATGAGGCATTAACTGAACATTCAGACCTTGTGGATCCTCATCTATTCCATCTTTAGGAACTTTCATAAGAGAATCATATAATTTTTCAATACATTCTGTAGTTAACAACCTTTCTCTCAGGTAATCTTGCATACCTTTTTTACCTAAATTATTCATATAAGAATGAGTTTGTGGTTTATTAGGTATAGTACTAGCATCAAAATTGATATTTTCTAAATTAGGATAAGTCATGTTGTAATCCCATCTATTTTCAAAATCTTCAGAATTACAATCACTTTCATCATTTTCTGTATCCTGGTTATCATAATCATTCTGATTATAACATTGAATGGAACAATTTTCCTTTTTTACATTTAAATTTAAAGGTTCATTTTTTGTTTTACAGCCAATAAATTGAGAAGCCATATTTAACTCATACTTTTTTCTATGAGGACTACATATTTCTGTATCTATAAAAAAAATTAAATTATAGAAAACTAAAGTTTTGAGATCTTAAAAATTAAATTTGTTTTAAAAATTAATAACAGCAGATTTTTAATTAGTTTTTAATTAGTTTTACCCAATTTAGATCTTTTTGGAATTGTATTTTCAGTATGGTTGTCATTCGCAATATTACTCAAAATTCGTTTCCGAGAATTCGTGTAACATCTAATTCCTGAAATTTTAAAAATTATTTACTTTTTGCTTATATAAGTTCAACAAACAATCTCACCCTTAGAAGTACTAGGAATAGCAGGTATTTCAGGAGAGCTGATTTTTGAAACAGGATTAGTAGATTTGATTGCATATTCTGCAATGGACATATTAACTCGTGAATTTGTAGAATTAGATACCACTGTTGATTGCTTTTTACATGCAACACCATTAATTTCAATCTCTGGAAAGTTATCAAGAAAATTGTCATCTAAATCATCTTCATTGACTCCATTGTCATCCAATTCTCTGTTTGCTTCACTACTAAAATTTGTTATTATTATTTATATATTAGTTTCATAAAAAATAAATGGATTTCTAACTGTTTTTATATCCAAAACAATTCAATAATTATCATATCAAATCCAATAATCATTCATACCTAAGAGCTCATATGATACCAACGCGCGCGTAATATGTAGCAAAGCCTCATAACTTATTAATTTTCATTTCATTAACTTTCGATTAACAAAAATTCTTGAGATTATTTAACATTTATTAAAATACTGAAATAAATTTTTTAAATACACTTTTTTTAAAATAAATAATTAATAACGATAAATTTTAAAAAGCTTGAAGAAACATCGTCCGCATTAATCACGAAAGCTAAACAATAAGCAATTAAAATATCAATCAGAAAATTTAATTAAATAATTTTTATAGTCTTACAAATAAGAATAATGATTTACTTTTAATATTTCGTAATAATTGTTAAAAATTATTTAAAGTAAAATGTCGTATAAAATTAATGAGTATTGAAAAAGTTTACTATTTTCGTACATTAATGCATTTGTATTATACAATCATAAAGCATAATTTACCTAGTAAATTTGTCAATATCAAAATCCTCATCCATTTTCAAAGATGAAGACTTTCTATAAAGAACATTATCTTCTGTACAGCAGGCATCATTTGATGGAAATACTTCAGAAAAAGACATCTCGCCTGATGTAGTGTAAACTCGAGTGTAAACTAATTCTGTCTTGAAACTAATTTCGTATACAATCCATTTAATATTTACATAAACTTATTGTATATTAGTCACATTATTTTTAACTTATCACAATTTTACCTTCGGGATCATACATTTGAAAGCTGCTTGTTTATAGAATTATTTCTCTATTTGAAATTTTGTAATACAATGATCTACATTTACATTTCAACAAAATCATACACAGTAAGTTACAATTTCAATAATCAGCTTTAAACCTACATTTACATATAAAATAAAACTCAAGAACTTCAGTTAAAGTAAAAAAAATATCAAGATTGAAACATGGTTATACAGATAACTGCAATAAGACTGAGCTGGTTTAAACGTGTCATTGTGAACAGTAATCGAGTTTGAAAATACTCATTGAAGCTGATGCGTGTCCCGTCGCACTGGGCGAGCTATGCTGCGCTTTTGTTTCTTCCCTATCATGTAGAATTCTTTGAATTTAAACTCAATATACACACACACATATATATATATATATATATTAAGGTAGTTTATCGTATACTGAAGAGTCAAATGTATACTCCCTGATGATTGGCTACGTAGTTTTACATGCGGCAACATCGCGATGAAGTATATGGTAAACAAGTATATGGAAGTAATACGAATAAATTTATTTATATGATTAAATAAATGTAAAACTAAGTGTTTTAGAAAAAAATGATCACTGCAAATGTGACTTTTAAAATGCTTTTGGATACATATGCGAACTTCTGCACTCATTTGGGGAAGGAGTGACGGTATGAAAAGCGAGCAAAAAGCTCGGCAAAAGGAAACTTTATATTTTTGTTTTATATATTTGCGACGAATTGAGTCTGGTTAAAGAAATCGAAATGCAAAACAAATTTCTTAAGTTTTATTGAATGTGCAAAAAGTATAAAAAATCAAGAAAAATTTTATTTTGTTATAGATTTAATAATTACAAGTACATGTACTATTCTATAAAAAAGCTTATTTTTCGTTCCAAGAAAGTATCAAAGTACTTGCGTTAGTTTCGAGTTTAATTTTTTATTTGTATCTTTATTGTGGTTCAAGGATGGTTTGATAATAATAAAATCTATCAATTGTTAATTGTATTGTTATTAAAAAAGCAATAATATTGTTTTTCTTATACACTATTACTTATTATCGCAACTTGTTCCGATCTTAATCTTGACAAAATCGAGGACAAAACCTTAAGTCTAAAGATGCAACGACTTAAAACCGAGCTTAAAATCTCCTGTATTCGATTCATATAATTGGCCCTGATAATGTAATTCGTAGATTAACAAGATTTACAAACTGATCTATGCTGCCCGGTGAACTGAGACTTGGAAAAAATCCTTTATAAACATTATTTCTTCACTTATGAATGATATAGCTAGATTTTCTATCAATAATCTTAATTCTCTTAATCCACAAATTAAAGAAAGGAAAATCAGGAGGAGAGGATGGAATAGAGAATGAAGCATGGATTAATGCAACAGAGAATGCAACAGAAAACGTAGCGGAGGCTTAGAAATACTTAGTGAGAGCGATCTGGAAAGAGGGTGGGATAGTAGAAGACTGGAAAGTAGAAAAAATATGCCCAATCTATAAAAAAAAGGAGAAAAAGAAAAGGTGGAAAACTATAAAGGAATCACTTTAATTGGAAAAAGAAGCACATATATATATATATATATATATTAAATTACCTAATAAACAGAGAATTGAGCCAAAAAAAAGGACAACTCATGATTTTCTACGTAGTACGAAAAGCCCTACGAGTCAGCCCTTAAAAAAAATTAAAAAAAAAGCCAACACAACTTAAAAGAGTCAACACAAAATATTTTCGAAAAGCCATGTGTCTGCATTTCTACTTAGATATACCATTTGATTTTAAATGAGCATAATTATATAATAAATCTAATTATTATAAAACTTTGACATTGCTTCAATCTATTCAGTCAGGAATTATTTAATTATTTCTAATTTTAAGTGTAATCAAAAAAAGATTGCATAGTTTCTGTTATATTACATAAATACTTAATTTTTAAATACAATTCTAGAATAGATATTTAGGTTTGCACAGTAACACAGTGTATGCACAAACTATGAATTATATTTCAATAATGTTTAGGTTAAATCTATATGATACAATTAACTCATTACATATTACTTTTTAAATGGTTGTTTATACTTGTTATTTTGTTTTTAAAATTTTTTTTTAAATTACATCGACCTCTAAATCTTTAATCTTTTATTAAAGTCGTGTAGGAGTAAAGAAGCTTTTTAATTTTGAGTGGATACCCTAATGATTCAATTTATCCTGTATTAACTGTATTTTTATAAACATTATAAAATACGATTCGTAATTCATTTTGTTAGTTCTAATTTATAAATATGACACAATATTAATCATCTTTGTATTAAAATTATTTATTTTAAATATGTGTATATAACAATAATTATTTAGTAATGAAATGTACACATTTTGTATAGACTTAAACATTATTAACAATTTTATTTCTTTTTTTTAAATTTTTTTAATTCACTTTGTTGCATAGCAGCATCACCGAAAATTTCTTTAACTTTACGTTTTCGTTCAACATCACTAGCAATTTGTTGTTTTATTTTGACTTTAGCCAAGAAAGCAGTATCTCTTCGCTACTTCACGAATAGCACTTTTTGTTTCTTTCTTAAGTTTATGCAATAGTTTTTCTGTTTCAGCCTTAGCCTTTGACATAGGTTTATGCCTTTTACCATCATGCCTGCAAAAATTATTTGAATTTCATATTGTATAAAATTAAACAAATTTTTTTATAGTAAAATTATTTTAGTAATAAGTTACTTACACAACTTCTATTCGAGGTTCATACATCCGCAATGCTTTTGGTTTCTTTTTATCGTACGTCAGATATTCTATTTCTTTTTCTTTTAATTTTCCTATGTTGTTTATTAATATTTTTACATTTTCTTTTATTTTTTTAGGATATCGTTTTATAGATCCACAATTTAGTAAATCAAAAATAGGTTCAAAAATTGAATGAGCTGCATCCAATTCACTACAATGTTCTTGAAATTCACTTAACAAATTTACAGCAGTAACAAATGTCCTTATTCTATATTCATCATTTATTTCCGATTCAATAAAATCTTCTATTTGCATTTTAATTAAAGTAAGATCAACTTCTTTTTTCTTTTGATCTTCTTCAAGAACTAACATACTACTATTTTCATTAAATGTTTTAAAGGGTGGTAATGCTTTAATGACTTTTGAAAAAGGCTTTGGTAGTGAAACATAAATTACTCCTCGAAGAAAATTTATTGCAGCTGGTGACCATCTTTTGCTGAGTAATGTATACTGTAATATACAGTATAAAATTTATAAAATAAAGAATTTTAATGGCTACAAAAATATATTCTAATACTAGAGATTTCAATATAACTACAATATAGTTACACTAATATCAAATTTAGTTATTGTATTTTTAATTGAATTTAATTTAAAAATATATTTAAACAAGATTTTATATAATTGAAAGTGCATATTAAATGGTATTTTTAAAAATAAATTATATATTATCAAATGTTTAAGTTTTTACCTCTAAAATAAGTGTACATATAAAGAGACCTCTTGAAATATCACATTTTTCTCTTATTTTACATCTTAAGAGTATTTGAGACATGAAAACTAAACAAGGAGTAACTATTGGATGTCTAAAATCCGATGTTGGATATAAAATTGATACTAATTTGAATAAAAATATCTGAAAAAAATATAGCAAATAAAAAAATAGTTTATGTAACCAATGTTTATTTACTTATATAAAACAATTTACTTACTGTATCTACACCAGGATAAACCTTTATATTACTTTCAAATTGATCATGCTTCTGCTTCAGAATGTCCATTAAACAAATTTTGGTTGCTAGTGGATTAGCATGAGTTAAATCATACAAATGTGGACAAAGTCTATCAAAAATATTAAAAAATAACTCTAACTCTTCTAAACTGCTCACAGATGCACGCTCATCCAAGTATTTAATCAAAAATACAAATAAGTTTGATAATTTATCCTTATTATTTTCACTTAATTTCCAATGATTACATTTAATAATTCTTTCTATTATCACTGATTGATAATCTGGGCTTTGATCTTTTAATAAATTTAATAATTCCTCATATGTAACAGGTGCGTTAAATGTATAAGGTAATTCTTGACGTGCTTTTTCCATAATTATTTCTTTTTCTTTGATGATCTTATCAGATTCAAATTCACTCAATTTTTCACACTTGGTTAAATCATCAGGTATTATATTCTTATTATTATTGCTTACAGTATTAGTTTCTACTAATGAAATTTTTTCCTTTTGATTTTCTTTAGTACAAATAATGTTTACAGCTTTTACTTCATCATCTTCTGATGAATCAGAAACTTTTAAATCAGATAAATCAAGTTCTGATTCTTCTTCTGACTCTTCATTTTCTTCATCAGATTCATCAGCTTCATCTGAATCCTCTTCTGATTGTTCTTCTGAATTATCATTTGTTTCATCTTCACTTTTCTGACTATCTGTTTTATTAATCATTGTATCTTCGTTATCATTACTTTGTTTTAGTATTCCCTTTTTTCTATTATCTTCAGACTCACTGTCAGATGGTTCTTCTTCAATTTTTTCAATATGAAAATTATCTAAATCATCAGCTGATTTATGCTTTCGTTGAAATTCAGCTTCATCTGAAAATCCTTTCATTCTTGCTAACCTGTCTTCTTCTAATTTTTCTAATTTTATTTTTTCTTCTTCAGCAATTTTTTCTTCAGATTTCAATTTATCAGTGGGCATACCTGTTGCTTCAAATTTAAGTTGCCTCATAGCAATATCATAATCATCAGGTTTCACTTTTTGTTCAACGTTTTCTAATGCCTTGTTAGAAGATGACATAAGTGGTAATAAATCACGCCATTCGGAATCTAATTTTTCTGTTAAATCAATATTTTTTTCTCTTAATTTCTGCCTCTCAGCTTTTCGTTGTTTTGATTCTGCTATTAATTGATCAATAATATCTTTTCTTGACATTTCAGAATCTGGTTTTGATAATACACCACCTCCAAAATGTGCATCTTCTACAAATTTTTTGTTTAGCTTCCCTGTATCATTTTCATCTTCACTCTCATCGTCACTTCTTGGATCATCATACTTTTCAACTTCCATTAAAGACTGACCTCTGTGCGTCAATATTTCATCATCATTTAAATTAAAAATGTTCTTCTTGGTGTGTGCTTTAACTTTTTCTGCAGCAAATCTTGCCATAATCTTGTCTTCACTTGACATACCACGATTTTTTTCTCCTATCCGACGATCCAAAAATATATTATCTTTGTCTTTAACTTTATATTCGTGTAGTAACGTATTTTTTCTTTTAGAGATTGCTTTAGTTCTAGCAATTCCAGGCAATCCATGATCAGCTTTTAATTTTCTTCCTAAAACTTTTTGTTTATCTCGATTTATATGAACTTCAAATGGTGTAATGGTTTTTTTTGTGTTCATTTGCTTTCTTCTCTTAGCATAAGTATCTGCTAAATTTGATTTTTTATTCTTTACTTTAGCCATTTTGATTTTTTTTCAATTGCACTGCGAAACAAATTCTTTTATAATATTTTGCTTTTGAACATATTACTCTGGTCTACTGTAAATTCAAAAATATAACCTAAAATATAAATACTAATTTTAAAAAGCAATGGACTTACCTGTCTGATTAGTATATTATTTAATATGACCATAAATTTGTACTACGTTACTTTCTGAGTACATAATTAAACATTAACATTTAAAAGTAAGCAAATACTTATAATTGCCAAAGCACGTGCGTCACACACTTTTACAATGCCGACTGAACAGCTACACACGTACACGATCCTCTCACACCATCGTGCAGTACATTGCAGAAACATCCATCCGTGCTAAACAGTCTGCTCAGCAGCTTTACCAACACCGCAACTACTTTTATAAATAAGTGTAAAAAAGTTGCAAATATCCCATCTTATCAAATAAAGTCAAAATTAAATAATTGCATAATTAATGATTTTTTTATAATTTGATATTAAACAAAATGATTTTTAATTTTTAAATTATTTAATATAATATTCCGAAGAAGTGTTCAACAGAATTCTGATCTGAATTGAAAAATAAGAATTCCCACAAAAATTTTCATATATTTTCATTCCTTCTAACGATGAATAAAGACCTGTAGTAATGTCAATAATTTTTATTTGTTTTGTACCAAAAATATCAATTGTACCGATCAAGTTATTAAAGCGCATCCCGGTAAGTTTTGCTTACGTTGCAATATATACTGTTCAGACAATAGAAAAATAATAAAATAAACTAATCTGACTCTGAATATACATGATTGTTGCAAACTAACAGATTAGAAAAGCCAATTGTAATTGAAAAAGCAGCTGATTTCTTTGGACAAAAAGCTATATGGTTTTTTAACAATAATTTAACAGTTGTTTTCAATTACTTTGATTCAATGTGAATGAAATTTGGTATTAATTGTAACAATTTTTGTTAACATTAGTAAAATGAATTGTCTTATAATTTATTAAAATTACTTTTTAACTTTTATATAGTAAGAAAATATTTTTAAAAAATATATTTGCTTCATAATTTATTAATTTTATTGAAACATTAATATATAATATCTTGTATAACATTGTAAACTTAAATTAAAGTTCATCAACCGTTGAGTCCTCTCCAATAAAATCATCAGAGTCATATTCAATTTCAACATTAGTTGGATTTGTACCAAGTATGTTTAATTCCTCATTTTTCAAGGCTACTACTAGGTATTCTTTTACTTTTTCTTGAATAAAAGAAGATATTTGATAATCAATAATGAAGTCAATTTCTGACTTTGATAATGATCTATAATTTAAGTGAAATATAGAATTTTTAGTGTATTATTTTTAAATGTTTCATGTTAAATTTCTAACTTACTGAAAATTTCTAAATTCACATTGCAATAAACTAATGTCTAGTTTTTGTACATCAATTCTTTTGAGTGATAGTTTTAAAAACGAATCCTCAGTTTTAAAATATTCTTCTTTACTGATGTTTCCATCAGTAAATTCAATCTGTTTGATTCAAATGATTTATTATTTGTAAAACAAAAAAAATAAATTTAAAAAAATTAATAAGTAATCTTACACATAAATTGTCAAAATTTATAGAACTGTAAAGAATAACTAAATCATTTTCAGGTAAAACAACAAGGTCATTGCTTCTTTTCAAAGAATTTAAGTTCATTAAACAACCTTTAAACTTTTCAACTTTTCGTTTGTTTTCTTTGCTGTTTAATACTCCAAATATTTTTGGAATAATTATATTAGATGCTGCATTTTTAATCAATTGATTTGTTATATCTACAATTTTATTAACAAAATTATTAAATGCTACTTTTAACTTTTTTCCATGGATCCTTCAGTAAAACATAAAAGTATTGTAAATTTCATTATTTTAGAATATATATTTGGAAATTTTTTTTTATTAGTTATAGTTACCTATATTGATTTCTTAAGGAATAATCATGACCAACAGAATCACTAACAGATGCTCCATCCTCAATAGTTTTTAATACAGCACATTGTGTAGCAATACATACTTCTTTAGTACAATGGTTCAATATGTAAGAAATTAAATTTTCTGAAAAATGTATGTTACATACAAATAAATGTTGACTTAATAAATAAAGCAAAAAATTTATTTTAAATTTTTCACATTCATGAATTAAATGGAACTTTTTAGATATTTTAAAAAAATTAAAATTCTTAAAAATTTATAGATCATGATGCTAGTTTTAAATAATTTCTTTTTCTGTGCTGTTCTATTACTATTGTGCCATAAACTTGATGAAAAACAATAATATTATTACATAAATAAATTATTATTGTTAAATTTAACAACTATATATTTATATAATTTTTTATACATTCAGTATAAAAGTAAAATTACTGAAGATATAAATAATTCTTTATAATTATCAACAGTGTTTAATTCAAATTTGATGATAAGAATTAATGAATAAGACAAACTCATTAATTTTCAATTTTATACTATATCTTATGTCCTGTGAATTGTCAATAAGTGAAATCTCTTCTGATCCACAATTATATGTCAAAGATAAATCTGCATTGTCAACTTTTCGATGAATATAGGCAATTTCATAACCATCATAAACAATATTAAATGCAATTGCGATCAGTAAATCAGCATTTTTTATATGAAGTCTATAAATAATATAATGCAATATGAAGAAAAATTATGCTAATAGACTTTTAATATTTATTTTCAAAATATGCCTACTGATATTCTGAAGAGATAGAATTGAAATCATCTAAAATAAAGATTTTCCCTAATATTTTCATATTAGATATTTTAAATTGACATGTCATTGAAAGTGTTTTTGCAATTCCACCAATATTTGATGTAAATTCAACATTTGGATCTTCATCAATAAAAGAATCTAAAAGTTCTCTAAAATCATTTCAAACTTGTGAATGACAAATTTATAAATTTTAACTAATCCACTTACATATATTTGTTATCTATGGTAAAAATCACATTGTTATTTATTTTGGTTTTTTCATTTCTTCTGTGGTATCCTCTGGCTTCTTCCAACACATCACCAGCCCAAAACTAAATATATGAAGTTGTATATTTAAAATAAAAATGATTCAGGTTATTCAATATTTTTGTAAAAAGGAATCAAGTTACAATTTAAATTTAAATTAATATTTAATATGTAATAATTGATTAATAAACTAGTATTTATTAAATATTGAACGATTTTTACTTAACTTACTAATTGAAACATAGAAGACATGATTTATATTTAAAAGTATACATTTTGTCAAATTACAACAATGTAAGTAAATTAACAAGTCACACAGGGTATAAAATTATTTCTAAGAAATATTATAAATTTATATAAATTAATTAAATAACTTATACTATCTTATACTTGTATAGAAGATTTCAAAATCTTTTATACATAATATATTTTATAAAAATTTAATGTATTGTACCTCTTCTATCATATTTGCCAAATAAAATCGTCTTTCTAAATACATTGCTAACTCATGGTGATGTTTCACTGAAAATAATTAAAATATTATTAAGATAAATAAAACATTAATTGGTAGTAAATAATGATATAGTAAATTAGAAATTATAACATACTTTCTATGAAATCCATTGCAATAAATATTAATAATTATAAGTCATTTCATATTTTCTGCAAATTTTTATATAGTTACTTTCTAATAAGACAGCAGGTATCTATCAACAGGTGTTATTTCGCACCACGCATTCGTGAAACGTTTGAAACACTAAACAGAAACAGTAAACTGTAACACACTACCGACTACACCTGCACATGCATGATGCGATTTCAATTAGAGTGCTGTAGAGTGCGCAACAAGCTGGGAGCCCGTGACGTACTGACTGCGTGTAACGTTCACAGTAACGTGACGTGTATCAGAAAACTTGTGAATTTGAATTAGCAATTTGTGACTTATGAATAGTGACTATTATGCACTATTACGTGTATGCTTATACAGATAACAAAAATCGATCATATTAAATATATTATAGCATGTAGTCGTCTTATAACTAATTAGGTATAATAACCGGCTGTGTATTATGAAGCATGAAGAAAATGTATCTAAATATAATTAGATAAGATTTAAATGAATCCATGTCATGAATGATTTTTATGACTTCAAGATAAGAAAGAATAAGTTTAAATAATACTTAATTACAGAAACTACTATTTAAGAATTTTGTAAAGTTTATTTGCAGAATTTGTGTTTTTATGATTAATAGCTGAGATACATAAGAGTATACAATACAAAAAGTAAAAAATCAAACACGCTTACAGCTATTTCAGTGTCTATACAAAAATCAGCTACAATATTCATTTTTTATGCTTTAAATTTTATGAGATATATAAATCTTATACAAATTAATATATATTTAAATTCAGTATCATACCTGATAATTTGTAACAACTTATTTTAAAGTATATCTTCCATTTATTATTTTGTCAAAATATTTATTTTGCATTTAATTGTTAAATTTTCAGATTAATGCTAAAAATGTGGGTAAACTTTGTTATTTAAACAATATAAATCACATGTTTTATGATTCATTGAAAATACTTTAATATTTTCTATTCTTATTAAAACCTAATTGGAATTTTAAAGCATTAATTTAAAATTATCATTTATTGTTTTTAATCAGCTTTTGAATAGAAATTATAAATTATCAAAATTTTTAAAATTTACTAATTTTCTTTTATTCTATAATGATTTGAATATTGTGATAAAATTATTACTTGACTAGGAGAGACTTGACATTTATTTAATGGTTTAATTCACTTAGGTCACTTTATAATAGTAACAGTTTTGCTATATAGTGGATATGTCTTCTTCATATCCATCTAAACTTAGAAGACTTTCAGTATTGAGTGCTAGAAAAGAAATGATAAGTTCTGAATGCCTGCGTGAAGCTAAAAATTTAATACATTCGAGTCGATTTGTATGTACACGTTATCAAACAGAATAGATTGGAAGGTAAGAGAGAATCTCTATAATATTTCCTCACCATGATGCAGTTTCTACGAGTTACTGCGATTTCAAGTGCATATACCGCTGGTGCACGTCCCTGGGAGTCAAGGTCATGAAGAGAAGCGCCGCGATCTATGATCAGCTCGATAATGGGTACGATCTCATGGTAGGGTTAGTATGCAACAAAGTGCAGTATATTGCGGCCATCGTGATCCCTGCAACTGGTGTCAGCCCCAGCCTCAAGCAGCTTCAGTGCAACGGAACCAACTACTTCGTGTGCCAAGCCGTGGCTAGAAAAGATGAGTAGGAACGCAGTTCGGCCATGCGGTTCTCAACAGCATTGACGTCGCAGTTGCGCTGAAGGAGCAGATCCATGATTTCCTCGCGGCCCTTCGTGACCACTTCGAAGTGTAGGAGCGTGTAGTCGAGGTGTATGTCCCTGTATACAGTCGAGCGCTCCTGCACGTCTGCACCAGCTTGTATAAGAAGTTTCGTGATGTCCTTGTAGCCGTTGACTGTGGCTAACCAAAGAGGCGAAAGTTCACCTGGTGGATTGGGCGGATTCAAATTGACCCTGTACCTCACGAGGAGACGGACCATCGTTAGATTGCGTCGTTTAACGGTCACGTGCAGGGCTGTGAGTTTATCCGTCGGATGGACAAAATTCACGTTCACCGGCTGCGTCTGCAGCACCTCCTCGGCAAGATCGAGAGCATTATCTTCTACAGATCTCCTCAGCTGGTAGCTCAATCAAATCATACATTTCCGTGAGCATTTACATGTTTCGTGCGCTCGCTTTTCTACTCGTCATCTAGGTAGAGCTTGCTTGAGTCCTGTTTTGAATTGACGAGTTTGTCGACAGTGTACTTACAGTAAGCGGCTGAGCTCCATTGGAAATCAACTAGCGATTTCGTTGATTCCGCCTTCCACCCCGCTCGTCACGTGTCCGACTCTTTACTTATACCAAAATGTAAATATTCTCTTGTGACGATTACATATCTGTTTACAAATATTCAAAAAGAACTTGCAATTATTATTAATATTAAATTACTAAACTATAGCTGAGACCTCGGCCGAGACCTTATAAGTGTCCTATCAAAATAGTTGATTACAACATTTTCATGGTAACACAGGTTTCGATACGTGCAGTTTCCGTCTTCAAGGCAGCTTCTTAATTTTATTATTTTATGAATCATATTAAGCTCATTATATCGCTTAATAATGTGAATAACAAAAAAAAATTATATTGATCTGCTCAATATGCAAAAGATTTATCCAAAAGGTCCAAAATGTCGCAAAAGGTTTATTACCTTAACAATCATAAAAATGATCATTAGTGATCCATGCAATTTATCGGAATAATTCGGGCTCAAGCCTTGTCATATCGAGTTTTATGTAATTAGCCAAAATAAGTTTTTTCATATACATCTTGATTAACAGCCCGAAAGTAGTTTATACGCTAAATCGATATAAAAATACGATTACTATTCAAAAAGAATATTCTGTAACTTGATTTTTTAATTTACTTTATAATCGGATTAAAAAATTCGAAGTTTAAAATCTTTAAACTTTAAAACATTAAAATTTTATTTCAAAAATATTTACGAACACTATATACTGTCGTCGACTGTCGTACAGTTCCACTGCACGTTAACTAGTCAAAATTAGATTATTCAAATGTTTAACTTAAGATAAATGCTAAAATGATTTCAATTTGTAAATTAAACAGAAGAAAGAGGGAAAAATGATTTAACAGTAGCTTTTAAATGTATTATTAAAAGAAGGAGAAACACAAAATGATATTCAAAACAAAACTACATCAACCTATATGTAAAAAATACATTTTCAGGCAATCAAAAGTACAATTAGTGTACAGAAATTATTTAAGAAAGGTAAGTAACCAGGATTGAAAATGAAAGGTGATATTATGTATAGAAGCCGAGGTAGAAGCATGCCTGAGCGAGATAATCTGCATTCACATTTCACACGGTAGAAAGAAGCCCGATGAATACCGAGATGAATACAAATAAGTTTGTATCTCGGTTTGTACATACACTGTTACGCATGAAAATTAATGAAACTTAAAATTGATATTAAATTAGAGATTGATTAATCTTGAAATGTTCGGATATTTCTTTGAATTTGTTTTTTAAATAATATTTTTCGTAATAGGATCAATTCTGAGCTTATAAATCGAAAATTGTATGCGAGAAGATTCTTTATTAAATCGGGAGTCATCTTTTTAACCTCCTGTTTAATATGTTAATATACAAAAGATGTTTTTATCATCCCCAGAACTAACCACGTAAATAAATGTCCTTTAACTTGGATAAATATTTAATTTTTCATATTAAAATAATTTTATACTTTACGTATTTGCCTGTTATAAATACTAATACGTTCTGCAGTTACTGAGTTGACAACTCGAAGAAATCCATTTGAAATTTAATTCGCAGTGAAGGATCATTATCTGCATAGAGAGGGCACTGCGAGGGCATTACGCAGCCCACCAGCTGTAAACGGTTGCAGTGGCCGTTGTTATGGGTAGTTTGCAAGTCGATGTTATAAATCAGAGCGGAGGCGACACGGTCGCAGACTCGCGCGTCCTCTATTTTTAGTGTAAAATTGCACATTAGCGGGATGAGTGGAAAACTCGCAAGTAAAATACAGTCCGCCGAGTATTTGAAGTGGCGGTGAGTGCCGGCGGAGCCATACTAACCTGGCGTAGGGGATATACCATGATCACCTAGGTGGTTCCCCCGGGGTCGCTGCCGACCGCATTGCACTTTCGCGGTGGCAGTGCCTGGCCCTGTAGACGACTCGCAAATTGCTTCGTCTTTGCGCTTAATTTTTGGTAGCGCGACGGGCCCCGAGTGATTTTCGCGGACTCGTCGTAACATGAATCCTAATCAAAATGCGCATATAGTTTGCTTATTTACCAGCTGTTCCAAGAAAAATGGAGTCCCCGACGGATGCTACAGCGTGTATACAATCGTTATTCTGTACATGTTTTGTATTTTGGAAAAAACTTGGGTATGCATGGCTCTAGCTTTGTATTTTGCTTTCGTTCCTTTAGTGGCAATTAAATAAAACAAAAAAACGTGCAACCAATGTCTTGTAATGTGTTATTTTAATCAGAATGCATTAATTAATTTTTATTAATTAACTGTGAAACATTTTATTTTTTTTTGTTGTTACGTATATTTGTTGGTTTTTTTTTATGTAAATTTCTTTTGCTCTGCTTAACTGGAATATTTTTTCATATTTTACGCAAAAAATGTTTGATAATGGTTATGTTATTTAATAAATTATATTTATATTTACGAATGACACATTTTGCCTGATATTTTGCTAATTGACAAAAAAACATACATAAATTATGAAATCAAAAGCTTTTTTCTAAATTAACGATGTAATGTGTATGTACGATTAACTTAATATAAACTTTATTGAATTTTGATAAATCATAGAGGAATTAATTAAAAGGCAATATACAAGTGAATATAAAGTTTAATTATTTTTTGAATGAAATTGAGAAAAGCTTATAATACTAGTGTACAAAGAGACCTCGTAATAAATTTATTCCAATGTCTCGAAATATAAACAATAAACAGTCGATCAAGAGGATCTAATATTGTTTAACACGTTCTCACAGACGTTAGAAAACAATTCCCATGATAGAATGCAGTGAAGCCTTGATTTTGATCCCAGCAGGCGCAGAAGAATGAAAAGAACGGGAAGAATATAGTTGGCAGTATGTTATTGTGATTGTCGTTATCGAGTATTATACGGAGCAGGAGGAGCAGCATAACCTCGATCATAAGTCTGCGGGGTGACTTTTAATGGTGGGACGAGGCAGAGTTTCGAAAAGTGGCGGACACTCGATGCACCGGTATCCCGCGAATAATTGCGGCGCGCGCACCTCGAGCCTCGGCATGGAAATATATATTCGGCAATCAAAGGGCCGAGCGGCGGCGGCGGGGCATTCGTTATAAGCTCGGCCGCGATCCCTCGGTCCCCCGGCTTTATATATATTCGCCGTCGCGCGATTTCGTTCCCCGGCGTTTTTACGGCCCGGCGTCCCCCGCGCGACTGATTTATCGACGGCTATGGCCTTTCTTGCTCGCTTCTTCTTCTTTTTTTTTGTTCGCCGAGCACAATCTTTACTGCCTCGGTATAGGGCGTGCGCGCGCATATATCGCGGCGTTGCGTGCGCGCGCAGGAGACGACGCCTCGTCCAGCGAAGCCACACGGGAGCCGTCAGCGCGGAAACAAAAAAAAAAAAACACGCATCGTAGATGCGCGGCTTATTGGCCCGGGGCGCCCTCGAGCCTGACTGCCGTTTTCGCCCCCCCCACCCCGGCGGAAACATCCCAGCGCCTACGTACGTGGCGCGTACGTCCAGAGGAGCGAGCGGAATCCGGGCGTCGCGAGGGCATCCCGCGGGAAAAGTGGCCGCGCCGCTTTTTGCCGGGCGAGGCCAGCCTCGGCGTGATTGCACGGGCCGGGGGATGGCCGCGGGGAAAGTGACAAAAAGGCCCCGGCGATACCGCCGGCATGCCGCCGGTTTTTCGGCCGATCGAGCCCCCTGCCGGCTCCCGTGTGTGCTGCGCGCATTGCCGGCGGCCGACGATCGGGGGGTGACCTGTTGCGTACTCATCGAGGGCCGTGGCTGTCGCCGAAAAGACGCCGGTGACATTTGTTAACCCCCGCGAAAAGGCGGCCTTCCTGCCGGCCGACTTTCCCGGCGTCCACCGGCGCACGTGGGAGCGACCCGCTTCCCCCGCCGAACCCTTCCCACGCACCGATCCGGGCTAATTTCCGCTCATCAGCCGGGGCGACGACTCGCGGTCTAACGGCAAGCCGCCACCGCCGAGCGTTTCTTTCCCCGCGGCCGGCCACTGGCTCTTATCTCTGCGCGCTCTGTGTTTTGCCTAATAACGCGGCCGTCGAAGGCTGGCCCGATCCCGCGGCATAATATCCCCGCCGATTGCGCCTTCCTCCTCCGCGTCTCTTCCCCGGTTCCTCGTAGCGTCCGATGAGTAGTTGGCGGGGTTGGCTGCGCGCGCCGATTCCCGCCACGAAGCGGATTTGTATTCTACAGCTACGCGATCGATGATATTCCTATGGTTGGAGTATTCATGGGCAAAAAATAGCTGGGGAAGCAACGACAAAACCCTCGAGTTCTTTGTTGAAAAGTCAACAATGGCCACGAATGAATAAATCTCGCATCTTCAAAAAAATAATCTTTAAATCTGATCGGTAGAGAATTACTTTGATGCACAAATCTTTATAGTGTGGCAATCTAACGATGAATATACATAAGCAAAAGATTTAACAAATAATAAACGGTAAATTGAGATATAAATTTAATATATTGCTCACTTATAAATAAGTTTTATCGGAATTAATTTACTACAATGCTGCGCGTGATTCTATATCGTAAGAAAATATCGAGGTTTTGCTATTCGTCCGTGTACCATAGAGCGGGCAAATTTTTCGTAGGGATCTAATCATCATCAAATTCCTGCGAGCCTTTGATTAATATACTGCAGTGTAGTATAAACCCTTGAAGAAGCACGTACCTTAGACGTGCAATATAATACAAATTCAAATCGTTACTGTCGTACATAAAAATTTTAATTGGCCGTGCACAGGTATGGTCGTTAAATGTGGCTCTGCGGTACCGTTTTAGTCACTATTTCGTATAATGTTCAACGGTTGGATTTAAATAAACAAGAAAAAAAAAAAGAGAGACACTCCCGCGTAAATCTCGAAAGTTTGACCGGAGAGGCGATTCGCCGTAAAAAAAAAATTGATCTGAAATACGGGCTACCGTGCACATAGTCATCGGGCAGCTATGCACGAGGAATTATAACTATAATAGTAAATCCCAGATGCACCGTACAGTAGAACCAAAACAAGCGCGGCTAGGGCGTGGCTCGGGGCCGTAGGATCATTTTTGAAGTATTCGCGCGGCGGGCTGTAAAAGAAAGAAGAAACGGTCCGTAACACTTTCCGAAGGCTTTTAATATCGCGTGAGAACTAAGTCACCGGGTGGTAATTGCACTGGCCGCCCCTCCCCCCAATCTCCTGGAACGTTAGCCGCGCGACGGGCATCTTCTAAACATTGCATTTCTCAAGATGTATAACAGTAGGTGAATTACCGTGCGGGCAAAAGTCTTTCGTGCGCGGACGCGTGCGTGCGCAAGCGGGAGGGGAAACCCCGGCGCCGAGGCGGATCGCGAGGAGAGGAGAAAGAAACAAGAAAAAAAAAACAGGCAGCGCGTACGCACGTATGGGACCTAGGCAACCGCGCGGCATTGACGCCATTAAAAGGCGCGCGAGCCCCGCGATTTCCAAGGCAGACGGAATGCACGCCGCGGCTGTAATCGCGAGTGCCCGCGCCGAGCACATGTATATACGCGCGCGCGAGCTGTTTAGCAGGAGTTAGTAATTGCGCGCGGGCTTACGGGACATAGCCGCGTGAAAAGTGCCCGCGGTGTCAGTTGGGAAAAAGTACAAATCGAGCGCGGCTCCAAAGGGTGTATACACACACATCGGATCCCTCCGCGGACTTGACGCGTACGTAGGCAGCCGGCGATCGGCGCCGATATCTATACACACGCGTACGCGTCCACGGAGGAATGGGCCTCTGACGTAACGGTCGGCCGGCGGTCCACTAGGCGACCTTTATTATGCCCCCGGGCGGCAATTCCCGCGGGTTCGCCTCCGCGAGCGTTTCGGGGCCGGTGTAACGTTCCGCGTTGCGGGAGGCTTCGGATTTCGTTATCGTAAAAAGGAACGGATCGGCGGAACGGCCGTGCGGGCCGCCATTGCGCGCATTTGGATTATTAAGCAAACAGTAAACGCGCCACATGGCCGGCCGGCATTTGCCGCGCTTACTGTTACCGGCCCTCGCCTCGCGCCTCTCGATGCACCTTGGCGGATTATGAGCCGGGCGATCGGGACGACCGACTGCGTCCAAGGGGTATTATTGTTCGAGGTGTTACTCGCCAGGTATCTTGATCGACCGAGTCCTGTAATGACTTGGTCCGCTGGCGCGGATAAGGGACGCCTTCGTCTTTTTTAAAAGGACGCGCGACACGGGATTCGTGTGCATTTATGCAGCATTAATGATTATACGTGCTGTTTTTTTTTTTAAATTTCCTATCGCTTGGTTATGGTGAAACTCTTGCGCGCGAAGAAAGGAACAAACGCCTCGACGGTAATATCGTATGCTAAATATATCACTTGGCTGATGCGGTACGGTCAATGCGTATTATATACATGGATAGAAGCGTACGCATCGCGCGCGATTTTGAGAAAACTTAGTACACAAAAAAGAAACGCAGTTGCTCGGCCAAATAATGAATGACTTCCATTCGAGCCTGCAGAGGGACGCTTAATTGCGGCAAAAGAATGCCTTATATTTACGTCTCGCACGGTCATGAGAACAAAGACTCATCGCAGCATGTGCACCGTTGCATAATTTAATGGCTTCGGAGCAATTGTTTCTTACGTATTAATAACATTATTAGTCTATTACCGGGTTGCATCCAACGTTGCACTACCAACTGTGTATACATGCATTCGAAGCTCCAATTTCCAGTGTTTAATTCTACGTAGGCGTGTAACGGTCACGTCCTCGGCCTCGTAACTTCCTCATTTAAGTGGCGTTTCGTAAATTACATTGCCAAAAGTGCGTCGTCTATGGTCTTTCTCCGTACGATATATATATACATGCATTCGAAGGGCCGCCCCGAACGGCACGGTGCCCGCGTAACGCCGTCGAGCTCGGCTTCGCGCGTAATGAATAATTGAAAGAGTCATCACCTACGACTGTATACTTACCTGCGAGTCTCTTAGCTTCACGTTGCAGCACCACCGCGCATGACGCACAGACGATCGGCGCGGTCGATTATGTAGACCGGCGACAAGAAAAAATCCCCTACACGTGACCGAGAGAGCTGTTCATCCCGACCCCGGAGCGTGACCGGCCGTTGAAATTGCGCGAGAGGGAGAGTGCCGCCACCGCTCCCCCCGATTCCGTTTGCATAATCGCGGCCCGGGATCTTCGCGCGCCCGCTGCATCCCCGGTTTTCCCTTTCGCCCGCGGGGGTGTTGGCCACTTTCCTCTTTGTTTGGCTGTGGTGCAGCGGCCCGCCTTGTGTCGTCAAGCCGCGGGTGCTTGCGTTGTTCGGAAATGACGTTTCTTATTGCGCGCGAGATTTACGGGTACTTTGAAGATTCGAAGCTCAAAGGTGTGCCGCCACCTACCGTAATATTGTTTTATCTTGCGGTTTACATGCCATTCTCGGTATATCACTTGCTGCCAATAATGGCAATAAATAGTTGGCGCAATGACGAATAAAAAATGAAGAAAAAAAATATTTTAAGTGTTGGAAAAAGAAAGTTTCTTCCTTGCTTCTGTGCGTAAGACTTTTTGAAGAAGGGACCAGAAAGTTGTATGACACTTCCGAGGAGTATCTGGAGAATAAGTCTAGGATCGTAAGACGTTAACGATTAATTACGGTAGAGTCATCCAGATTGTTTTGCCGTTAGCTCAAGACTTGCTAACAAGCGCGTAAATTCACAGTAATAAACTTTTTTTTATTTTTTAACTTATTAAAGCCTCGAAAAGTCTTAAAAGTAAATTTTAAGTCTTTGAAATCTTGTTTATTACTTATTTCGGCTAATTAATTTACATTTCATTTACATAAATGTATTTTTACACATTAAGTATTTTAGGCTCAACAAGGTATCGTTTTACACAGTATGTATACAAAGTTTATACTACACATACTATATAGTGAAGGTAGTATGCTAGATTATATATTATATACATTTTTATTAGATTTCATTTGTCATGCCTATTTTAAACCGAGATTCTGATAAATTGTCGCACTAAAGTGTTCCGCTTTGTCAACTCCTTATATCGATAGACGTGGAATTGAAGATCGTTTTTCCTAATACATCTGCGGCTTCCTTCTCTTGAATAACCGATGTAACGGAATTCAGAAATATATAGCAATTAAGCTTTAGTTTATAATATATTCCTTAATAGATTTATAATCTTTTAATGAGTATGAGTATAAGAATTCTTAATAATAAAATTTAAAGCAATTAAGGCAATGAATTGTATTCTCAGTTAATTTCTACGATCATCTACATTTATTTGTATCAGATTAAAGGTACGTATGCATGCTTTAAAAACAGTATTACAATATATCTTATACTATATACCGTAAGCAGATTTTAATCAGCCTACAATAAGAATACCGTAACGATTTAAAGCGAAAATTGTTTTGCCTTTTGAGTCATAATTTTATAGCATAAAAGAAAGGATAATAAAAGTACCTTTTCAACTTTGTTAATATATGAAAACCGGCTAATATTTCTACCAAGGAAAACCACAATGATTTAATAGTAAACGTATATTTGCTACATTTATTCGTTATTTCGAAAGTAACAAGAAAACGGTAAGCGCGCTCTTCGTGCATTAAACTTTTTTATCGAATCATTGAGCGCAATGCGATGCTTTTGTCGTAAAAACCTAGTCGCTATGAATCGGTAAAATATCATCCGCCAAATTACATAGGCAACCGATGAGGAATTCCGCGCGGTGCCAAATGCAGTTACTCGCCCCTTATTACTTTAACAAGGTATCGCAAAAATGACAGGCGTTTCAAGTGTGTACAGTTACGGAATGTGGCCGAGCTATTTTATTTGACAGTGATGGAATTTGATGGGGCCACGGATAGGAGGCTCCATGACCCTGAATGAAAAAGCCTCGCGCTTACGATGCGTATGTACATACGGGCGTTTAATAATATTGGATATTTATGTGCGCGCGGACAATACCTGTTTAAGACCATTAACGAGCCGGTAATGTGACTGCCTCGCGCTTAAGAAAATATTCATTGGAAAAACGAAGTTATTGAAACGAGACACGAGGCGCTGCAAATAAAACACTGGGAGTAATATTGCTATTAGATCGAGCGCGCCCCTTAATTATATCCCCGTAGAATAATACCCGCTCGGGCGGATAAACCGGGCCTCTTTTTCGACCCTCCGCGGATAATCCCGCGGAACACATATGCATATAGATGCGCCGCGCGGAGGCCGATCGGCGCACCGGCCACGGCATATATAGCCAGCTCGGCAGAGCCGCGACTGCTCCCCGCGGGCATCAAAACAAAGACGGCGGCCATTAGCGGCGGGGCAAAAGGGCGTGATGTATGTACGCGGGGAGCGGTGGCTAAGTGCCGGAAAATCATCGTATTTCTGCGGGGTGGGCTGGGGGGGGGGGTGGCGGCTGCCCTTGCGGCCGACGCGGAAAAGGGCGCGCTCTTTACGCCGCCGGAGGATTAATGGCAGGCGGTAATTATCTGGGCGCGCGCCGCTCGGACGTTAATTGAAGTGTCGGCCGGTCATCGACACGGGGGGCGGGGCCCGGGTGGGGGTAGGCGCGGCCGCGGCGCTCCGCCCGCGCTTTTGTTTCATATATATATATATATACGCGCTCTTTTTACGGCCTTGTTTGCTTTGGCCCCGGGGATTTATATGCATGTGGCCCCGGCGATCGGAGCCCATATATATATATATACGTATAGATATCGGCGCTAACGGTGAGGGTCACGTGGGCCGCGAGCTTCCGGGAAGCCGATAAATATTCCGCTAAAACCAACAGCGCGGCCCCGCCAAAGGCCTTTCTCACACTATCGGCTGCCCGGAGCCGATCGCCGGCGCTTCCATTTCGCGCCCAGCCAATAAAAACATCACGCACAATTAAACTAAAGTATATATATGTACGCCGGAGGGGCGCCGAGCGCTCTTCATCCTACCCCATTAAGGTCCGCATCTGCGAAATGGGTTTACAGCTAGGATAAGGACCCGACGCGGTTATCGGCCCAATGCGCTCAATTCCCACCTGACGGTCCAATCGGAGATCTCGCACGCGAGTCGCGGCTCACCCGTCATTTATCGCGGGCCGCGCAGTGATACGCGCCCCTCTAGCGTTCCACTCAGCTTTTATGCTTTTCTAACCGGACCGCGAGGATTTCACAAATTCCGACTCGGTCTCACTTCCATTTAAGCGATACCGCGCGTTTATACGCGCGCGGAAAGTATTATTATGGATGAGCTGTAAAGAGCTTTACCGAATTGCCGGTATCGCGATATAAAAATTACTTTAAGGTCTCTGGATTCGATACTTAACATTTTTCCATAATATGTTTATACTGTGTGCGCAATATTTGTATCGAAAAGTACACCGAAGAGTAAGTAAAGCTTTGAATGAACCTGCTGCAGTATATTTAAGAGCATTATACGTATTATCAACGCTTTAAGCGCTAAAAAGACGAGAAATCAATGATTCGTATCGAATAACCTGATTTCAATTAAATAGATTTAAATTATTCAGTAATTTGAATTTTTAGTAGTAAAAACACTTTCGCTAGTTGTACAAATTATTTTTAACTCTTAAATAATGGTGAAAAGAATGAAACAATCAATTATGAAACCAATTTGCTATAAATTTTACTTTGAAACCCGTTAAAATTCTATTTTACTAAAGTGTACTCGTATAATGCAGAAGTTTAAGTGTAAGTTACCTAGTTAAATTAACACATGTATATGTACAAGCATCCGATATAAATATGGATAGTTGAATTTAAAAACCGTTTGCATATATGTGCATATGAATAAATCTATTATTTATGTCTAAGAACAACTTTAAGTATATTCTATGCAATTATTAATAAATTTTTTCAAGTGTAGTCTAATAAGTTTTTTACAACCGCAGGAGATTGTATTATTTCGTTTTTTCGTTATAATGCTTCTTTCTGAAGTTACACAAGTTCAAAGTTGTAAAATTTTATTTTTCTACATGTATTTGCTGCACAAGGTTACATATTTTCACAAAGCCATCGCCGTACATGGTTTCAATATATTCTTTCTGAAAGGATGTTTTTGTTTTCTGTAATTTCGTGATATCTTTAAGGTATTTGAGCACATAAATAAGTGCATTTTTTCATAATGACCGTTAAAAAACTATGGCAATAGCGTAAGAAAAAAAGCTTGTTTGTACAATGATTAAAATCATTTATATGTTGATTTAATAATTAAAAAAAAAAGACTATCAAATGTAGATTGCACTACAGGAATAAATAATAAACGAGTAAGCTAACGAAATAAGTGGTTAAATTATTTTCAGAAATTTTATTTAGCATAGATTGGAGACAAATGGCCGCGGTAGCCAGTTCGACTGGTTATTCCGCGTGGAAAATATTTGTAAAACGCGTGTAGGCGATATGCACGAGGTACATCATAACGAAAAAAATGAGGTATTTTCTTTTTTACAAAAACCGGAAACGATCCGCATAAACACGCGGCCGTGTCCGAATTTTAAAAGCTCGTATACTTTGTCGTCGACGAGGAAATCCGATTAATTTAATACAAAGTTTCAGCTTACTCGCAGACTCTGGTGAAAAAACAATACGAGCGCCTTAATATTTATCCGCGGAGTTACAAGCCGAGGGAACCGCAGCGACGTAGAGGCGGAGGTCGGAAGGGGAGCGCGAGCCGGGCTTGTCACCCGGGCGTCTTGGAAAGCGAAACTCGGAGCGGCCCTCGGCGCAAAGAGGCAGGCCTCGCCGGGAGGAAGAAGCGGAGGCGCAGTGGACCGGAGCGCGAGGCGCGCGATAGCCTCCGCGTTTTGCCTAGGGCAGCGGCCGGCGAGGCTGCGCGCGCGCGCCGGGCAAGTCCGCGCGAGGCCAGGCGCGTTTCTTTTTGCCTAAATCTTTATTTCCCTTGGACTCGTTTGAAAGTAGATTAAGCGCGCGGCGGGAGGCTCGGGCCGCGCAGACCAGTTCTCACATTTTTCGAGGACTCGCGCGGCGCGCGGCTTTGCGAAACGCCGGCGCCGCTGGAGCAAGATCAATGTCGAAAAAAGCAAACACGCGCCGCGCACTGGAATTAGCCCCCTTTTCCCGGGCAACGATGGTCGCGCGCGGAATGTTGCGGCAGGAGCGGCAAGGGGGGGGGGGGGGGTCGGCCTGCCGAAATATCCTTCCTCGCTTCCGCGCGCTAGCGCACGAGAAAAAAAAAAAGGAGGTAAATGAGTAGGTAAGAAGAAAAAAGAAAGAGGAGGAGGAATCGAGAGATAAAAAAAAAAAGGAGGAAGGAAGAAGGGCCGAGGGGCTGGTGGGGCCCCGGGGTGGGGGTAAGGCCGCGGGAGGCGCGCGCGCCGCTGCCCAGAGGAGGCCTCGGGCGCCGCGGGGCGGGGGAAGATGAGGAATGGCGGGGCCGGAGCATCGGCGGCTGTCAGTCGGTGGCGAGCCGCCTCGTTGGCTGGACGCGCGCGCTCCTCTCCCGCGAGCTGCACCTCGGGATCGGGTCTGCTGGACCAGGGAGGGAGGATCTCGTCGAGTGCTTGTTGTGCGCGATGCGCCGCTGAGCGGGAGCCCCGCGAGCCCAGCCGCTGTCCCCCCCGCAGCCCCCAAGATGGCCTCGATGTGCGGGAGCAGCAAGAGCCACCCGGCCCTGACGACGAGCAGCTTCTACCGGCCGGGCGCCTACCCCTACCAGGTAGGCCCACGCCTTCCCGTTTCTCGGAGCCGAGCCCAAGGAGAGCTTGCCCGTCACCCCGGGAGGGGGTTCCCCTAGTGGCCCATAAACCAATAAAAAAGAAATAGAAAACAAGAGCCAAGGGCCCCGCTGTATAATTGGCCCCCGCGGAGCTCTTTGTCCACTTGTCCACTCCGGAGGGCGCGGGAAGCCGGAAGCCGGGGCCCGGGCGTTGACCCCCCCGGCGGCATGCAGGGGTGCGCCGGCGCAGCGCGCTTTGAAGTCGCGGCCTCGCGCGGGCAATTTTCAAGAGCGCCGGTACGTACGTACGTACGTGGGCGCGGGCGGCCTCGCCGCTTGCGCAACGGCTTTCCTCCCCGCGCGAGGCGCAAGGCCAAGGCTCCCGAGTGTCGCCGGCGCGCGTATATATTGTCTCCCGGGCGTTAGCCCGTCGCGTGCGGCCGCGCGGCGCGCTTGCCGACGCGCCGATTTTCGGGGAAGATCCCCCGAACGCGCGCCTACAGTGTCCGCTTGCGGCTGTTTAAGGCGAGGATCGTACACTGCCATCGGCACGCGGCCTCGATTCCTTATGATTCGGAGGATAAGAGGCCGATCGGCCCTTCTTTACCCGGCCCCGGTAATCGGACCGATATACGTCTATCCGTGTCTAATCAGCCGCGAGTTCCCAGCGACTTATCGTTATATATATATATGCGCGCGAACTCGGCGTTACGCGCCCCCCGCAGGCGGCCATACAGCGCGTCGTAGGCGATGTTCGGCTAAAGCCGTCGCGCTCCGCAGCATCTAGGCCAACTCCTTTTTCTAATTCGACTTGGCATTCCACCTTTATGCGATCATCGGTCGCAAAGAGGCGGAGGACGATCCGCGCGACTCCGGGCCTTATTTGCTTAATCGCTCGGGCTGCGAGTGCATGTATCGGCCGTGCCGTATCACTGATAAGCGTGTACCCAAGGGATGGTGAGTCAGGCAGACGAGGAGCGCGTGTATATACGCGCAGCCGCGGGGTAATGTCGATGCGTTTTTTATTCCGCGGCTGATGATGATGATGATGGTGGTGGTGGTGATCGCCGCGAGGAGAGGGATTATATAGCTTAATCCGGTCGGGAGTGGCGAGAGGAATGCCGAGGTACACTGTTCCATTCAATTGTGGTAAAGAGTCGCCTCGGCATCTTTGTACCGCTTAGCGGATTCGAGGAGGGAATTTTTCAGGATGAACCTTCGTGGCTGGGTAAAGCCTGGCTTGATTAATTGCGGAATGCGTGCGTCGCCGATTACGTTCGACAACGCTATCGCGCCGAGTCACTTTTTTTTTTTTATCCTGTATCGCTTTTAATAGTTGTGCTGGAGAATCGCTGAGCCTCCGTGCGATAATAACGTGTGATTCTGCGAGTTTATTATCGGCAATATATCGAATTTCTATTAATAAAATACTTTCAATATAGATAATAATTCCTATTATGATATGGATAATTAGAAGAACGATGAATATGTAGAGCAGACGTTATTATTATATGTTGAGGTAGAGAACGGAAATTGTTACAGATCAATTTGAGACGACCGCTTTGTAATTCATTTTCCCAACCAGTCGTCTTTTGGGTGTGCAACAAATGTGCACATGAAAAGCAGAATAGTGGAAACAATGAATCTATTTTCGTAATTGCAGTTAGTCTAGTTTTATTAAAGCCAACCAAAGGATGACGGGTATAATGGATACTCCCATTACTCTTTCTATCATTTGTTGTTCGCTGGCTTACGTTCTCAAAGTTATATTTTACGCCATCCCATTTCTACGAGAGAAAGTACAATTACATTATAATACAGACGTATATAATATCTTGGAGTGCATTTACTTTTTGGCAGGTGCGCGTGTTGCAACTGCCAACCGGGCAATTAAAAAAAAAGTTCAATAGCCCATTAAGCAGATTAATTTTCGAGATACACTTCCCTCATTATCGAATTGATAATACGGCGCAAACACAGAACGAAGCGCACTCGATGGCAGAGAAAAAAAAAACCCCCAGATTACGTCATCGGGATACAACGATAATATAATTATCGCTGTGATCCCGGCGGCTCCGTAACCGCGAGATGAAGACTCGGATGAAGATTCGAAAAGGCACTCGTTACCTGAGCGCGCGGCCGTCACCCGACACAAGTTGCAAAAGAACATTGTCTAGTTGTTATAATGTTTCATATATCGGTGTAATTGAAGCGAAGCGCCGAGGGAGCGACGGCGCCCATGTGTGTCCCCGGGGAGCCGCGCGCACGTGCAGCCGCCGGGGCGCTATCTTGATTTCCGACGGCACCGCGCCCGTCCCTCATCTTAACGAAGCGCACCGGGGCCATACACGTGCCCCTCTCTATAACGGGCCGGCCCTTCCGTCCCTCCCCGGCTCTAATTGCGCGATCCGTCCAACCAGCAGATCGCCCGTCGCGGCCGGAAGTCAATGGCGCCCTCGCGCGCGACGTTACGTCAGCGGCCGCCGACCCGAAAAGGAGAAGAAGAAAAAAAGGGGCACATCGCGGGCATTCCCGGGGCGCAAGTGTGCCAGCGAGGAGCGCGCATAACAGTACCCGCGGAGAAAGGCCTCCTTTCCCCCGCGCGCCGATTCGCCGGCTTTCCTCCCGCGCGCAAGGTCAGTGCCACCTCCGGCCGTGTGTATTGTAATTGCGCTCCTTCGCCCGCGGTTTTCGAAGGTGCGCCGGACGCGCGCGTGAGCACACACACAACACACACACGTGGCGCTCGTCCGACGGCACTTCGCCATTACTCGAGGCGCGGCCCGGTCGCGGTACCATTACCCTCGTTCCCGGGTGGATTGTGCGAAATCATATCGGGCTGCGACGCGCGGATGTGTACCGGCGAAACAGAGTATGAAACAAGAGTATATGGTACAAAAGTACCCCGGCCCGCCGGCCGCGCCTCCGCCGGTTTACCGCCATTTGCATTCGAGGCCAGCGCGTTTAACCAACTCGGCTCGCGCGTAAAAAGACATCGAGGGAAAAATAAAAGAAAAAAAAAACCAAAATTCACGCGGATATAATTTTCATTTCTCGGCGACATAGTCGGCGTGTACGTTTCCTGGCATTGCCTATACTTTCCGCGCGGCCGAATGAAACGCCGCTGTGTGCACGCGTCTGTTCCGCCTTCGTTACATCGACGAATGTAAATAAAGGTTACGTAAAGGATCGTCCTGAAAGCGTTCAAGGTAACTGTTTGGCCGGGTCGCTCGGGCGAAATAAAAAAAGGGGGGCCGCCCGGCCAAAAAGAAAATAATTGGCTCTCGTAACCGGCGGGGCTTGGCGTCAGGCGGGCGCAGAAAAAAAAAAACCCCGAAGCGAGTAATCAAGAGTAATCTCCCCGCGTAACGGTTACAACAATATTCGATGCTGTTAAAAGTAAAAGTATGCGGGTGATACTGTTACGTTAACAAGGTGATACTGTTAGCCGGGCGACCGCGCGTACATTTCGAGTTACCGCGCGCTCCACATAATCCCCATATAATGCGGCTCCCGCTTTAATTTGCCTTTGCGCGAATTAAGTGACCCGCGCCGGGATTGATACAGGCCGGCCGCGGCACGCGCCCGAGCTGCACCGTAAGCCGCTCGAATTTCCCCGCGCGTAACAGCGCCGCCCTCTTTTCCCTCACTTTCCACAATGCGAGCGCGCGTTTATATACGATTAAATTGCGGGCGCGGTCGCGCGAGCCGCGGGATCCTATCCCGCCGTTCCGCTGCCAAGTCGGTTAATCCGTCGATCATCTCCGCCTCGCAACTTGATCGTTATAACCTACAAAAGTAAAGAAAAGGGATAATCCCGCACGCTCGCACGCGCCAAATCATCCTCCTAAGTCTTGTCGCGCCCCGCGATAACACGCGTATACGCACGGTGTACCGATTTCGCGAAATCGACCGATCGGAAATCGGCACACGTGTGTACACCCCTTGCACGCGAGCCCCGCGGCCGCGTCATCGCGCGCTATCACCGCCGCGGATCGAACAATGCGAGGAGTGACCTCTCGGGCATCAGATAGAATCCGTCGGCGCTTTATCGGCGCGGGCGATCCTCGGCCGCCGCGAGCCATATCGCCGGGGGATGGGGTGAGGGCAGTATGTGGCGCGCGGGAAAAAAAAGGGCTATGTGCACGTGTTGGGACGGCGCCGTGCCGCGGGGGCTTTTATCGCGATGATATGGGCGCGGCCGATTTCGCTCGGCCGATCGATCGGCAAATCGATCGGCAAGGCACTGTCTGTTCCTCCTTATTGCCGAGGCGCGCTCGATTTGTCCAACTGGGGAGGTGCATCTCGAGGTTGCGTTGTTCCCGTCGAGGACGTTTTACAGGTTTCGATAAAGATGTGACAGACGCGCTGGTGATGATTGGCTCTGTGCAGATATACACACCGTGAGCTCGAGAGATGGGGCGCGAGTGCGACTTGCTTTGAAGAAACAATCACTGTCTTATCTGCCCTCGACGCTAATGAGTATGGTTGGAGTATGATTTACTTGGACGTAATTACTTGATTTATGCACTAATTATTCCACAGTGCAGTTAATAATTAACTGTGGATAGATTCTTACAAGGTTTCTTTCGCATAAGAAAAGCATTTGTAATTACTTGGCTGATAAACAATATTATATACACTCTCCGCTTATCTAACTGCATTTCTTTATAGATCTTAAGATGTTGACATTCTGTCTCTATTTGTTTGTACCTTGCGCTTCTTTCTCTCCTCGTTAATAAATGCTGTTTACCTCTTTTTATTACATAGTCCGGTGAGAAGGGCGCATTCGTATGTAGGATCCAGTGTATAGTTGCCGTTGAGATTTATCGCTTGGATAAGACACTAAGAAATCAGCTGGCATAATTTTTCCGAGAACAGTTAACAAACTTGGCTTTCGCACGCGCGGCTTCCATCTTCCACGGAAAGGCATTCTATCATTCCCGGGGAGGAAGATATTTTATCGTTTCAGTAAAGACATTCTGCTCAGATTTACCGCGCGCTTCCTTAGATTTATTTGCATAGTCGACATAACTTTGTTTTCCCCATTTTTTTTTTATTTCCAAAGTCGCAATGACAGATTTGTTTACCGTTCCCGGAAAAGAGCGTCAGCCGCCTCGGCCACCTCTACACCTATACGCGTATACACGCAGCGTCGCTCGGTCCACGAAGGATGCTCTTTTTTTTTTCTCCTCCCCCCCGGAGCCGCTTTTCCCGTCTCGGGATATCCAGGATGATTGGGCGAAATGAGTCCCTTCGGCCCAATATCCCTGTGTTTTAAAAAAAAAACCGTTGAGATCGGAAACAAAGGCCCGCCTTGCAACGATCGCAGCCGTGTAGCTCGTGTACATATATACACACACACAGCGAAGCGGCCGGCGGCTACGGGATGGATCTCTGGCACTGCAGGGTTGCGGTCGGCCGTAATCGGCCGCGCTGCTTATTCAATTTTCGTAGCCTTTGAACCCGCGCGGGCAGCGCCGGCATCCAATAACTCCGCAGCGAATAGTTTTCGCAATATATATATATATACATAAGCGATCGGGCCGATCCGATTGAAAAACAATGGGGCGCAGATAAAAAGAAGCCACCGCGGGAGATATACACCGGCGCACAGCTGCGTGCGCCGCAGCCTCCCGGCGGTATAAAATCCGTCGCGCGGGACCGGCGGGGGAATAAAAGTACAAAAAAAAAGGGCCGTCGGGGAGAATTTATTAGCGCCGGCGACTTGTATATATACACATACGGCGATATCTCCCGGGAGCGCGGCGCGTCGTCCTCCGCGCGCACGTATATGACTACCGATCGCGCGGCCCTCCCCAGGATGACGCGGCGCCGATTTCCCTTAATAACGCCCGCGGCCAGACCCTAGCCCCTCCGCATCTGTTGGAGCCGCGGGGAGCGGTGAGCCCGGCCGCGCGGGCTTAGTCGGCGGCGCGCTCCCGGCGATTGTATGGTAATTTTTCTCCGGCCCCCGGGGACACGACCTCCGGGAAGCTCTCGCCCTTGGGCCGCTCGTTTCGCCGGGTCTTCCATTTCTGACGAGCGCGCCGGCCGCGCCTCCGAGCCGCGCACGCACGTCGGCCGATTTTTTGTTTCTCCTTTGCGCGAGGCTTCTGCGGTCCTCGGGGCAGCTGGGCGATATATATGTATGTGTATCGGGTCTCTCCGCTCGCGACCTCGATTATCGCGGGGATTCCCCCGGGCAGAGGAGCCGACCGCAGGCGGTACACGGGAGGGCGATCAAGCCCGGGGAGGAGCGGTGGGTTGCGATAAGGCCCGGCTTCTTTATCGGCCGGCGACATAAAGGCGTCACGTACCGCCGGCTGATTGCCGGCCCCCACGCGCCGCGTATGTTCCCATGGGCGCGTCCGTGCGCGCGCATATTCAAATGGCCGGGCGCACGCATGCGAGCGGCCGGCGCGCCGTGCGAAAGCCCCGCGTGCGCTGGTGCAAAGGCGGCGCGGGTGAAGCCTCAAGCGCGCGAGCCGAGATCTTGATTCCCGAGGCTTGGGGTTCGTTTCTGCACACAGATATACACGCCCGCCGCTTTCTGCCTGGAGATACTCGCGCGGCTTTTTGCCAGCTGCGTTTGCCGGTTCTTCGGCTTCTCGCCAATCCTTATATATTCATGCGTAAGAAACTATCGACGTTCGCAGTGCAAAAGCCAACGTCCGAAACTTAATTACGTTTGTTAGCAAATAAAACGTTACCTACATATATGCGCTCATTTTAATTAAGGTAGTAATAATGTACTTTATAGCGTGCTTAACTCTCTTTCAATTTTTTTAATTATACTATAATGGCTATAGTATTAATTGCAAATTTAACTGTAAGATTAACCATTTTTTCATTGAACAGTAAATGGTAATTTCGATCTTGATATTTCTACTGGAAATTATCAGTTTTGTTGATTAATACATACGTATACGGGCTAATATTGGAAAAATTGATAAAAATCATTAGATTAACAAAAAAACTAAAAGTATATGACTTTTTGAAACGAACAATTTTTAATTGAAATACTATTTACCTATCGGTTACGTATAATTATTGAAAAATGAGTACTATTTTGCATCGGAGCACAAAGTTACGAAAGCGTAATAGAAAATTAGATTCATGTAGCTAGTTGGCGTAGTAACTTTTTTGGATAGAGTTTTATTAGCATGTGACATACATGATCACTTTAATAAAGGAATCAAATAATACCATGGTATTTCCCCGAGAATGAAAGTATAAAAACATATTCTAATTAGTTTAACATAACGTCGGACGGTTACATGATTTGATGATCTCACGATCATCCGATATACAAATTATTAATTACATATGTCTTTTTATTCAGGATAAAATAAAGTGTAATCGGATAAACCCAGCGACCTATTTTCAATAATATAAACATAAACTTGCAACGAGAAAACGGACGACAAAGCAGCGGGGTTTTTCACTCGCAAGAAAAAGCCGCTTGTATACACGTGTGTATAATACTTGTAAAAATCCATCGTTCCGCGCGGCAACAAAGTGGCTCGGCCGCTCTCAAAAGGGAAGGAAAAGTATTGTGATTCTAATGGAGAGAGACTTTTGAACCGCGAGGCTATATACCCGGCGAGTGGCCGTGCGTGTGTACATCCACCGCGGAGAATCGCATGGGAACGGCTCGCGCCGCCGCGTGAAATCTCCCGGCGCGCACGAGCGCACGCGTGCGTTATTCGACGCGCGGCGGCGAGACGCCGGGGCGATCGCACAGGGACGATGAGCCGGGCCTCTCCGGTACAGCATCCCACACGTACACACACACGCGTGCGGTCCGTGCGTATACGTACACACGCCTGGTAATGCACGCGCGCCGGGGAACGACGCATCGCGATACGCCGATATCGCGCGTGCACGGGAGCGGAGGGCAGGGCGACCTTCGGCGGCTCTCGAGAGTCCCCCCCCCCCGGGACAATGGGCCGAGATGACGAAGGGGTTCCGCAACGGCCGCGGTTGACGTTTTCATCCTTCTGCCCGAGCTAATCCCTCGATAGGGGCCCAATGTGATCGATTGGCCCTTCTGCCGGCCTACTCCTCCTCCTCCCCCTGGTGGCTCGTAATTTATGCGAGGCCCCGGAGCCGGTGTGCGTGGCCTCTCTACGTGCACGCGCACCCCGCGCCTAATGGCTCGGCCGATGCGCCGGCTTTGCGAGACCCTCAGAACTTGACCGACATAATACGGGCCCCGCGCCGGCACATCCTTTCGCCCTTGGACTCTCGCTTTAACGATCGGACCAATTAATTTTCCGGCGCGGCCGATTAATATTCCGATTACTGCTTCGGTTTCTTTTTTTTTTTCTTATACCATCGGCTTACTATTAAAGGTTTATAGTAGCAATAACGACTAATAAACGGCTATTTGCGGGCTTTTTACTGCGTCCGATTTGTTACAAGAAGCCCCCGACCACGTGCCGACGAGGCGTACGCGCTCATCCAGGCGTTATCGCAAAACAAAGAGAAACCCATGGGAATACGCTCCGGTTTATTTCGAACCGTGTTATAAATAATCCCGAGGCTGCAAACAAAAAAAAAAGCCTTTATTATAATTGGCATTGATATCGCTTTGATGAAAAACTATTCTCCCGCCTGTATCCGTACATGCCTGCTATATATACGGCCCTTAGGTATACGTGCAATTTTAATTATAATCGGCCCTCTGACCCGCGCAACGCGCGCGGTGGCTAAAACCGGTAATGCCGCAATGACAGGTTGGCTTGTATACCTCGTGGGATTAAAAAGTGGCATCGACGGGTAGCGCGTCCGAAGATTAATGACCCGAAATATCGGGAAACCGGGCGAGAGACGCGGCGGCAGCTGCGTCCTGCGCGTAATCGCGAGCGGTCCTCCCCGATATGTTGTTATTATTGATCGGCGGGGGCTACGAGGCTGATTACACCGCGCGAGCTCCCCGTCCACTTGGGCGCGGGACACTTTCCTGCGCGCCCGTACGTATATCGGTTTAATTTGGAGCAAGGGCCGAATTAACGTTTTTACGCTTTGCCGTCGATCAATCAGGAGTCGGGCAAGCACCGGCAATTATCGCTGAGTTATGCCCCGCGCTAATGGGGCATTAATTATTCAAATGCCCGCGCGGCCTGGCTCGGGACTCGATGTACACGCCGATCGCCTATCCGGCGATATTAATCGCCGGCCGATCAGATAAAGAATATAATAATTCTTGGTTTCGAGCGACTCTGGTTATGTGCGTGCTCATCCGCGTCGAAACGCTAGAGCCTGCGGAGAGTTAGATAAACCCGAGGCTCGGTCGTATACGTGTCTATATACATATGTATATGTACATATACGTGCGGCGGCGGCGGCGGAGGAATGCCTGCATCTGTTTAAACAGGCCTGAAAAAAAAGGGAAAAAGAACACGGAACACCGATTTCCACCGGCACACTCTTCCGAGAACCCGGACTTTTCAGCGTCTCAATCCCGAGTAATTTACGAGCGTGGAGGGGCCGCGGTGCCGATGATCGTCGGCGGCGATCGGCCGGCCGGCCCCGCCCCCGGGACATGCGTCGGCCGCGAGTGACATCCCGGCCGGGTTTTACTTTCAGGGCCTAAATGCGCGGCCCCGTAAAAAAAAAAAAACAAAAGGGGGGAAAAAGGCCAGCCAAGGAAAGCAAGAGCCGAGTGGGCGTCCCCGCCGACAATGGGGCCCTCGCCCCGGCGGAATTCCAAAAAGCCGCGGGGGCTACTTATTATTTACAGTGGGCTTGTAAAACACGGGCCGCGCGCTCGTGTGGGAACGCGGGCGGCTAATGGCCGCGCGGGGCTTCCTCGATCGGGCGGCCCTCGGAAAAACGGCCCGCGGAAAGAGAGAGTTGGCAAGGGCCGCCCGCCGGGGTGTGGGATGTTTGCGCAAGGTGATACGGCTTTTTGCCGCCGCCGGCGTTTAGTGCGCGCCCGCAATTAAGCGCTTTTTCCGCCGGCCGAGGCATCCGCGTCTTTTACTGCCCGCCTCGGCGAAAAACCCCCCCCTTTTCGAGTGCGCCGCCGGGGGAGGATTCGGTTGCGCGCCGGGGCTGGACCGGCAGCCGAGGAGGCTGCGGCCGCCGGCCGTTACCAGTCCTCGAGAGCGCCTCGGCCCTCGGTGCATGCGGCGCTCAACGACCGTTCGATCCTCGATAAATACTGATGAGTCGATGCTAATAGGACAAACTGATTGACATAGCGGCTTTTTATGTTCGTCAAACCCTTACCGTGTCCAACATTCCAAAGCGCATAAATATCATGATTAGACTGCATTGTCATTCCATAAACATCGGGGAACTATTCTGCTACTCAATTTATCTACACTATACAGTACTTTTATTCTTTCTTCAATTTTAAAGAACCCTAATCTCTGGGTAACGTTACCTTCGGCATTACATACGATTTGGTACAGTTGCATCTATTATTAGGATTCCTTCTAGATACTTTTCGAATCAATCAGAATAATGCTACAGAATTACTAACAACTACTGTACCGCGCGCTTAAATTAAAGAGCTTTACAGGAAGAAACAGCGCGTCTTATCAGCAATTACAATTTTATTACATCTTACACTGATTACAAGCACATAAAAACCGAAAACGTATTACTTATTCTAAATAGATTTTTTGTCTACTCGGTATGTATGTTTAGAAGACAATCAAACTTGCACACTGTATCTTGCAACGTTGTAATTTCTGAGACAATTGAACTCGAGATGCCTCAGTTATTCATATGAGCCATTTTTGTGGAAACGTTAATTATCATTTGGCCATTGGTAAAAAGCTTGAAAATGTTCGCTCGGAAGCTGAGGTCGACTGTTAACAACCTGTAAATCGGTAATTATAGAGACTGGAACAAATATGAAATAAAAATATCGAGGTGCATTATAAGGACATGTTTCCAAATTATTGGTTTATTGCCATTATAAACTTTGTTATTGCACGTGGGTTAATGAAAATTATTGTTAAAACAAAATAGGAAATTGAAAAAATATTCAAAAGAGGATAAAACGAACCCTTCGACTCTCGGAATATGATAGTCCAACTGATTCTTACCAGTTTTGGTGCGCGAGGGGCAAATCCTGTATTCAGGTTACCGACCGCACCTGACCTTCACCTCTTCCACGATACAACTTGATTGCAAATTGCAATCTAGTCACTTAAGTTACCTCTCAAGACTTGGCGTCAAATCTGGTAATACTCGTTCGTTTATAATCTCTTCCTTATACCCATGGCACTAAGGATGACTGTACAGAGCTCGGTACAATGTCAAAATTCGTCGCGCACGGTACAGACAGCCAGTTCTGCGCATAAATATACGAGAGATGTTCTCAGGGTTGGCTAAAACTCGCTTCAGCCATATCGTCCGTTACCTAACTAATAGCAAATCTCACAACACGTATAGTCAAGGTCGGAATGCTGGAGTGTAAAGATTTGGTAAAGAAATCTCATTGGCGGCGAGCCTGAGGAACACTACTTCATAGCTTTGCAGGTATGCCAATACAATTGAACTAACGAAAAAAATAGCTTAAAAGGACTCAGGAGTTTTAACGTCTTCGTTTCAAAACATTGTTATGATTAAATGTATTCAATTTTTTCCTGACGGCCCTGAGTAAAATCATATGGCAAGCTATTCGATACTTTTCAACCTGTGTATTTCTAAGAAAAATTAATGTTAACAATGGATATTCGTACTTTTATCGACATTATCGACATCGATGTGATCTAAATTCTTCAGTAGTACCAATCACATGCCCCGATTAACGTAACCTTATATACTTTTAATACAATGAACATTGTTTCTCTAATTTAGAAGATGACGTGGAATGCATCCCATATTTCTTCCTTCTTGCAAAGAGTAAAAACTTTATACAATACCGCATATCAGATAAAAATGAGGCCAGTAAAACAATGTTAAATCAATCCAGTCCACGAGGCAGTCGACCATCCGGGAATCAGAGATTTAGGTGAACGAAAATTCCATTAAGATAAGGAGGCGATAGGCCACGGGTAAGCTATTCATTTCTCGATCTATTCTTGCGGAAAGGGAAAAGGACGAGGCCGATGGTTGAAGAAAAGCGGATAGACGCTCAGGGAACGGGTCGAGGGACGGGTGCGCGGCAACTCGTGACGTCACGGCTCACGTGCCGCCCGGGATATACACAAGGAGGCTCGGCGTTGTGATCGGCCGATAGGCCCCCCAAGATTCGTGCGGCAATCTCCCGCGCAAACGAGATCTTTATTCGCCTGGTGGCGAGCTTGGGAAGCGTTCCCTTAGCGCGGATACGCGCGGGGATAGCGACTCCCACCTGTTGCACCTGGGTAATTAGATCTCCGGGATTGCGTTCATTGTGCGACTCGGCTTCGAGGAACCCGGCCGATCAACCGATAATTGCGGTGACAAAATTGTCCTTGCGGACATTGCGTAATTGGATACGCCGTGCGCGTCACGGGCCTAAACCAGTTTCGCCCATGGCGCGGGAGTCCATTAATCTCGCGCCGTGTGTCCGCGCGAGGAGCGCACTTACGCCGTTTCCATTAATGTTTGTTTTTTTTTTTTAAGTAAGCATATACGGGCTGTGTTCACTGATTTATCGGGCCCATCCTTTACCGCAATTGATAATTTGTACGGGGGGTTTATTTAATTTAGGGATAATTCGATACAGGTGGCGTGGCGGCAGCCGGCCCTTGTGATAATTCGTTTTGTACATATAACAGCTTACAGGGTCTAGCTCGTTGTGATATATCGGCTTGCGAAATTTTACGTAGAACATAAGCTTGCAAAGTAATTTTTTACTCTTAACGAACAATACTTTATTTCTGCTTGCTTATTATAACATGAGCAGTTACTGCAATAGAGTTACTGCATTTGTTATTCTAACATTGTTGCACGCAACATTATCATTCAAGTGTTTGTATGTATAGGGATGTAATTGTATTTTTATTCATAAGTTTTATTACATATTTTTTAGGTGGATGTAAATATTTAATTGTTCTAAAACGTTCTTGTAATCATATACATAATATATTATATTGTGTATTATGTTCATTGATCTTCACGGGGGTTATGTAATAATTATTAACTTACCAATATGCAATAAGAATTCGAGTGTATATTGTAAACTACTCAACTTACGACGTATTTATACTAGTAACAATGCTGCAACTGTACAATCTGCTTTTAAGACGTAATCATGCAAATGATTATAATCATTTCTAATTTTTTTTGGACACTAGCATAGAACATTCTAGTATTCATTAATGATACTCAATTATTTATAATTGATAATACATTGAAGGACAAATTCAAGCTATAAACGTTTATAAATGTGTATAATGTGTAGATTGTACCTCGGATTGTACATAGTAGTATGCCTGTCAAACAAGATAAAAATACGAGGATAAAACAATCGAAAAAAGTTTTTTTTTATGAATAGGTGTTCAATAAACTTACAGAGGATAAAAAATGTCGTTTTAACGTCTCAAGCGTTTTTTCATAACGAATTAAAGCTATTCCCATTAGTGTGTTTATATATTATTAAACGGGATTTGGAAGATTTACCTTAATAATCATTCAGAATCGTAAATTGATTGTTATACTTAAGGTGAATGTCAGTCTCGATGCCCGTATGCCCGTATAAAAAGCGAGCGCTGCTGGATTAAGATTTAATTTATATTCTAATATATGTAGGAGCCACTCATCACTTTATTTTCTAACCCGAGGATAATAAACGATCGCTTATAAAAGACAGATTGGATCGGAGCGGGAAACAAGTAAATCCTACGCTCGCAGCGAGCCTCGGTGCCCGGTTGCTGGAAACATTAGCGGTCGGGTGGTGCCCACTTTTTTTATTCTGTTCTTCCACACACGGCGCGGCTCGGCTCGTGGGCTAAGGCGCGGTCGCCGAAACGACCGGACGCGCACGTCGGCCGCGCGCAAGGACGCCTCCGCCTCGGCCGCGGCAAAAAGAGAGCCGGGGGGTCGGGTCCCCCTTTTTTTTTTTGCGCGGGCGCCTCCCCGGCGGCTGGGTCAGCGGCTGCAGGGCCCGACAGTTAGGTTCAACGCACCGCCGGGCGGGGCGGCAATCGGCGGAAGGCGGTTTACTTCTTTTTTTTTTGTGTGTATGTATATCCGTGCGTGTATATATATATATATCGGGGCGACGCGAGACAAAGCCGGCGCCTTCCGCGAAGTCCCGCGGCGCCTTTGCCTCGGGGAATTCCCAGCGGGAGCGCGCGTGCGCCGACTCGTAAACGCGAGGTGCTAAGTGCGCGAGGCCCGGCTTTCATCCCGGGCAGCCGCGCCCAGGAATTCGCGGACAGGAAGCCGCGGCTGCTCCGCCGTCCCCCGGAGGAGATCCCCGCGCGTAAGGGCGCAGCCTCCGGCACAGCAGGACCGGCATTGTTCTCGCGATCGTCGCGCCGCTGAAGGATGGGATGTGGGACGGTTTTTTGCCGCGACATTCCCGGTGCTCACCGGCTTCTTGTCCGCGGCCTCGGCGTCCCCCCGGTTGCCGCTCGGCTCGCCGCGGGGCAAAAAAAAGAAAAAAGGAGCCTAAGTACATAGTAGCGATGCGCCTTGAACGGCGCCGGCGCGCAACAATCGTAATCGGCAACGCCGAGGCGGCACCGGCTAATTATTGCGCGGCGCGCCGTCTCGCGCCCCTGCCCCCGCAACACGCGGATTCTCACGTGTACCGGGGGGGAGCGGGCGCGACACGCCGGAAGGCGGAAGGACCGGGCCGATGATTCATCGGCGGCGCGCGGACCCGGGCGCGCCCGGTAATTGTTTAATTACTCATCGGGCCGGTGGAGCGTCGGAGCGCCGGGCATATAACCGGAGCCGGCCGAGCAGGAAGCGCGCGCCGCCCTCCCCCGCCCACCTGAATCCAAATCGCCCGGGAGGCTCGGATTACCCGCGCTAATGCCAGATTAGAGTGCAGGAATTCCTCATTCTTAGCGTAACTTGCGTGCGCTGGCCTTCTGCTGCAGCCCGAGGGTAGATATATCCGCACGGCGTGTTTTCACGTACATACACGTGCATGTAAACTGGGCGCGCGTGTGTTCCACCTACGGCTGGATTCTCGCGCACAACACACCGAGCCGGGGAGCGGGGACTATAAGCGCGCGACAGTGCGAGCGCGCATTCCCTGCCGATTGTTGCACCCCGCGCGGATGCTATCCGCGGGGATATATATTTATTGTGCGCGCGCGGTGGTACAGCTTCCGCGGGGCAGGCGTACCGTTACCCAGCCGATCTCTCCTTTCGGAAAAGTATTGCGCTCGCGTTCATCTCGCGGCGGGGCCTCGCGGCTGCTGCTTCGCGGTGACCGCCGCGGGCTTGCCGAAGGAAATAAAAAAAGCCGCGTGCGTCTTTTCGCGAAATAATTTATGCCGCTCGCTTGATAAAGCAATTAGCCGGAGTCGTACGTGCGCACGATGAACGCCCGAGTGAGAATGGAGACGAGATTCGTACGGCTGCGGGGGTCACTGAACCCCGCGAGCTCGAGCGGCCGATCTCCTTTTTTTTTTTCTCGTACGTATTCGACGGGCCTGCATAAAGGCCGCGAGGCCGGGGGAAAAAAAAAGGTTTGCCAAAAATTACTAGGCATTTACGCCGGCGGGAGCATATATAGGCGCTTGTATCGCGCTCCCCCGAGAACTCCGCCGGTTATAATCGGCAATCTCGCGGTGATCAGGGGGCCCGGTAAGCATCCTTGCCGATTGGCCCCTATCGCCGGCGCACGCGCCATCTCCGGCCTCGGAACATCCAGATCCCTACTTTCCCCCTTCTTCACATTCGAGAAAAAGTCGCAAATCAACCGGGCAGATATACGTATACAAGGACTCGTTTTTTTTTCTCGCCGCAGCTCGGCTTGCAGCGCCAGTCCCCTCGCTCCTCTCAAGACATATATCCCGGCCGTAATTACCCCCAGCGACGAAAGTAAAAATACCTCGTGTATCGCACGCTCAATTAATCCCCGAGCGCCCATAATCCACTTGCCCGCAGTCGTTGTACGCGTAAGCGCTCGCGATCTATTCCCCGCGCGCACCTGTGACCGCGACGCGTCTCAATCGGAGGGTTGGGATAATCCGCGGGAGGGTGGGACCGTTACCCGGGTACACCGGCCCTCGGCAGCCGAGCGGAGCGGAGCCAACTGTACCGCGCGGCTAATCTGCCGGGCGGATCGCGCAGGCGGGGGGTGGGGGGACAATGAGCGCGGGCGGGGCCGCGGTCAAGTGCGCCGCGCGCGGCTGATCAAGTGGGCCGGCCCATCGCGATCCTCGCTGCTGTATACATATAGCTACGCGTGAGGAGAGGTCGCCGCCGGGAAGGTGCGCACACGCGTGATTATATATACACACACAGGGAGCGGAGGCCCGGGCGTGATGTACGCGTGTGCGTACAATCTGATGGGGCGGAAAAGGCGCGGCGAGTTTGCGCGGGGCGCGCGCGTCCGCGTATATAAAGTCGGGCTTTAGGGGCCAGTCGGGCGCCCCTGATAAATCGCGGCCGCGGGGCGCACTCACCTATTTTACACTTATTTACGCTCATTGCCCGGCCGTAAATGCGCGGCGTATTTACGAACAAGGTTAATCGCGAGCCGAGCCGCTTAAACTTTATGCTCAAAGTTATGCAAATCCGTGTCCGCTGTGCTTAGTGGAAGGCACGTGTATAATTGATTCATTACAGGACGCGCGTGCGCTTTCAATTTCTCAATCCAAGTGTAAAATTATACTCCTCTTTTTTTTTCCTTGTAACATTAATGCCAGCGCTAAAGCGGAGAAAAAGCGCGGACTTCCAGGAGCCGCGCTATGCGCTTCGCGAGAAAATTTCAGGTATCCGAGCGATTTTTCTTGATATAAGCGCGAGTATGTCATCCTCGGGCTCTTTTTGCAAGCGAGTAGTAACAGCATTGCACTCGCACGGCGGCATCGACTCGCGCGCGTACAACGTGTCATGTATTTTTCAGTATTGACGTACACACCTCCAATAACCGCTCAAGACATGTATACGGCTCCCGAAAACTCCTCGCTCGCATCTGTTCGATATGGAGAGGCGGCGCCCTCCCTTCCTCCACGCCATCTCTCTCTCTCTCTCTCTTTTTGTAATTAATTTTCTCACCAGGCGCCGCGGGGTTTACGGTCCACGAAACCTCGCGAGCACTTCCGCGGCGCTCCCGGAATTGCCGCGCGACGCTCGGGAGATTGGAATCTCCGGGCTCGGGTGTAAGGCCCTCGGCTTCCCTCCATTTGCTCTCGGCCGTCCGTGCCGGCCGCGGCCCTCTAATTGTGCGCGCGCACGCGTGCGCGCCTAACTCGCCCCGGTGCTTATTATGTGCACCGGCGGCTAAGAAGCCAGCTGATACGTGCGTATGTACATATGGCAATCTCTGGCCGCGCCGGTGGAGCTCGTTTATTTTTTTTTTTTTCATCCTTTGGCCGGGGCGCTAGAGTGTTCTGCGTAATCATCGGTATTACCGTTGATTAGCCATTATTAGGGCAAATCTACCGCGAACTGCTGCCTTATAATACGGCAGCTGCGCCGAGTAATACAAAGTTGGATTGCCGATTTATTACAATAATGCGGAGGAAATCGCAATCTCCAACTTTCGTATACAGGCACACGCGTGTATAAATACAACATCAGCTGCGTAAGTCGCAGCGTTATGTACGCCGCTGGTTGTGCGCGTATATAATGCACCACGCGTGATCGCTCTAACGCGACGACTAAAAGAAACAAAGGCTATTTTAAAAAATGCACACTTGCATGTGTAATACAGGCACGAGCATAGCAAGAGTTTCTCCAATTGCACTGTCGAATTCTTAAGGATCGCAATCTGCCGGACATCAAAGCTTTCGCAAAGTATAAGCGTCCGCGACTCGGCGGGAGATGTTATCGCGGCTGGATTTAAATATAAAATACCGGCCGAATCGCCGCTCGGACAATGCCGGTACTTTATATTTTCACTTATAACATGTTATCGCACCAGATGCCGCGCGAGATGCATATTAATGATAAGTCGGATGCCCTCGGCTCGTGCACACGCTAAACCTGCAATCGCTAACGCACGGAAATGTTTATAAACAACTAAGCCGCGCAGTGATGCGCCCCGCGAGTATGCATACATAAATACACGTGCATAATACACAAAAGAGCGAAAACGAGCCGATTTTTCCTTTCCTTCACCCCGCGAATACATGGCATATTGGAATTTCGTTCTTTTTTTTTTTTTCCCCATTCGCTCGCATAAACCGTCCCGGCGATCTTCGGGCCTGTCATTACCGCTGACGGTGCAATCTCGAGGGGGCGACGCGGGCACCTCGCGGCAGGGCGAACCGATTCGCCGAAACGATGTGCCAGGGCTAATCGAGCGAGAAATACAAATCCGAGAATAATACCCTAGGGCAGGAGTAAAATACGGCCGCGGGACCGAATAGAAAGCCGCCTAAGCAGCCGAGCGGAACCCCTGCGATTTATAATCGTCCCCGCGCGGGTAAAAAAATAAATGCAGGGCGATGCACCGCAACCGATCTCCCCCCTGGAATATCATGTCGTACAGAGGGGGACGCGGGCAGCGGGTATGTATCGGCCGGCGCTTGTACCCTCGGCAGGTATACATTCAATTAGTTTTATTAGGCGCGCCCCGCGCCTCTCCAGTGTATATATATATATACAAGAGCCGGAGAACGGGTTTGCCGGGGCTGCTCTCCTTTTGATTTGCGGCCGGATTCTCGCGACGAGGTCGAAAGGCAAAAAATGCACGAAAGTTTCACCGGCCCTTGGATGTGCACTAAGTGCGGGGGGACCTAGGCGCGATTCGCGGGCCGACTCCGGGCGACGATCTCGGTGACGAGCCTCGGCGGCCATTAATATTTCATGGGCCGGCGGGCGTCCGCGGAGGATGCACGTACATGTAAATCGTCGCGACGGCCTTCCTGCGCGGCGGCCGCCACTTCCGGCCGGCTCGGCGTGAGGCCGAGGACGCGGGCGAATTTCGGCCTCGGGGCCCGGGCGCGGAGGACCTCGGGTTTCTCGCCCTCGGCGCGTTTTGAAACGCCGGGAGAGCAGGCCGTCGACGCTGGCGCCTTGTCGCTCCTCCCTCGGTATCTCGCTTCTACTTTCCACTCCTCCGAGTCTACTTTTTTTTTTTATGCGGGCTTGATGAATATGCAGTGCGGAGGAATGTAGAGGATGTCGACAGTCTTACTGAATAGAAATCGCGTGTCGTTTTTTTTCTTCTTTTCATTTGTGCTTTATTTTTTATTCAGCTGTGGTTATAATGCGAAGCTATTGCAGAGATTAACGGTTGGAAAAGTTATAACTACGTCTTCTGATAGATTTACACAATGCCATGATTCAAAATAGTCCGCCCTGTGTCTATTGATAAGCGTATATATATACAGCTGTCTTCACTTTTTAAGAATACTTGTTTTCTTAAAAGTATACATGGGCGTGACTTGCTTGGCAGCGAGAAGAGGTATCCTTTCTATTCATTGACAAGTATAATGGAAACTTACGTAATAGCGTCAATACAAAATTTGTGAATACTTCGAGAACACGATACGGTCCTAACGATGATCTTCGCGTCTTTACATAATGTCTATAACTCTGGAACCAAGTCAACGTAAAGTCAATCTTTTAGTCTTCGAATGAAAATGACGGTTTTATACGAGCTTTTATAAATTTTTTCCATACAGTTTAAATATAAATGTACTCGTGTAAATAGGTATTATAGAAAAAAGTATATCAAAAAATTGTTAAGGTAATATTAGTGCTTATTTAATCTTACGTTACATGCAGCTTATGATCATAGATCATTTAAAGAATGATTTAGAAAAAGCTGTTTCGTGTAGTATTTACAAATATATTTTATATTTAAAGATATAATTGTAGTATCACTTGTTCGTAGATCTATAAATGTTTTTAACGAATAAATATTATTCATAATACATTAATGTCTTCTCACAACTCAAAATGTTTACAATTGACATTTAAATTGTACATTGTACAATTACATTTCAATGCTTAAAAAATTATTCTAATCATCGATCTGTAATAACGTTCTCTATTCCAAGAGTTCTGTCAATAGGACCTGTAATATATCTTGAAATAAACTAAAAAAAAATAGCATTAAAAGAGTGTGAGTGCATAAAATATTGCTGTAATTATTATACAAACTTTGATTTTCTTCAACCAAGTAGCTCCAATGCCAATCGCTAGGTAGACTACGAGGTATGAATAAAAAATTACGTATAAAAAACCCCAATAAAACGGAAACAGCTATTATCAGACTTTTAACTTGAGGTTGGGTATGCGTTACCACTTCTGATACAGTCAAAGTGACTAAATAGATGTTTATAGTTATCACAAATAGAGACAATATTGTAGCTATACCAGTATTGATTCTGCAAAAAATAAAATAATCGCTTATTATACTACACTTGTTTGCGCAAATTAAGAAATACTGTAAAATAATTTAAAAAATCACCGTCCGCTCTTGAATTCTCCCATAATATGAATATTGCTCGTAAAGGCAATAGTTGGTAGAGCAGCGAATGGTAACTGGAGGCTCATGAGGACATTTAAAATGTCATTCATGTACGTCATTTTTTCAATACTCGTATAAAAGGCGACGAAGAAGGTCGGTACGATCGCAATTGATCGAGTGAGTAGAACTCGCTTCCATCGAGGCCACTGAAGGTTCAGAAAGCCTTCCATCACAAACTGACCCGAGTAGGTACCTGTCATCGTTGATGACTGTCCAGCCGCTAGGATACCAATCGCCCAAATTATCATGGCAGCGAAACCAAACTGGCAGCCGAGGAATATACCACCATTGTAAAGATCGGCAGTCACGGTATCGTTATTATTCTGCAGTTGAAAGACTTCAATTTAAATCGCGAACATACTTTGGATTTTAGATCGATCACAATTATTCATGATCTGACATTATGTATTTAATTTTTAATTAAATCAAAACTTACAGGAAATATATCTACTCCGAGTGTGAAATTATTTCTAGTACAAATATCGTTCTGCAAAATAATTAGAGTTTTAAGTATAATTATACTCCATTAATAAATTTATTTAATCAAATTATAAAGACATTATATTAAAACTTACGACATTAGCATTCGTCTTTTGAAATAGGCCATGTCCAAAAACAGTCATGATAAATAAGTTGATTAAAAAGGATATAAATAATGCCACAGCAGCTTCCGTGAAGAAGTACATATTAGCTTCGCTCACTTTTCTACGTTCTAAGCGATTGATATCTCGAGACTACAACGAATTCATTTGACTATTAATATTTATACATTTATTCCTTGTAAAATTAAAGAGAATAGTTTAAAACTAATATAAATTTTGTAATAAATTTAAATTTTACTAATAATTTTACCCGTCTACTATACGTGATTACATATTTTTAGAGTAGACTTTGTTTACTTTGACAAGTGCGCTATGAAGATATAAATTATGCGGCTGTATATTGGCTCCAATAATCCCAACAGCTTGCAGTAGTGCACGTGTATCACAGTTTTCGCACGATGGTATAAACAATCCTTTCATGACTTCATCTTGAGGAGGTGCAGATACTATATACTGAATGTTATTCAATTTTTGTTAATTATTCATACACATATTTTGCTAATGTTTCACTTATCTAAGAGCATATTCACCTCGTAACCGAACGTCACAGCCATTATTGTAATAAAAAATCCAAACAGCATCTCTAATTTCCTTAGTCCATATTTATCCAAAAATAAGAAAGTAAATGTGTCGAAAATCGTAATAAGTATACCTGCCCAAATAGGTATTCTGCAGAAATAATGATTAATATAATTTATATATTGCTGCGAAAGATACAGTAGTAAACATTTGCGCGGAAAAGAAAAAAAGTGCAAAGTAGACTTTTGTTATAAAATCAATCTACGAAATCAGACTTTGAATTCGTCCTTACGATTTACTCGATAAAAGATAGAGAGCAATCGCAGTTCCTATAACCTCCTGCATATCGCTGCCGATAATGGCAATTTCAGTCATAATCCACAGGAGTATTCTAGGAAGTGTGTTGAATTGGCGATGGCACATCTCGGCTAAGTGCAGTCCCGTCACGACGCCGAGTCTTGCGCTCAGCCTCTGCATGACCAGCCCGAGAACCGTCGCGCTCAGAAGAACCCATAATAGCTGCAAAGTAATTTAATTCGAGAGCTTGAAGCAATCACTGTAATCACTGGACTACCGCGTGTCCATCCACTTGATTGAGTCATTTTCATTCACTTTTTCCTTACCTTGTATCTTGCTATTGTTCCTGCTTGTAAGTCAGACTCAACGTTGCCAGGATCCAGGAAAGCTATCGACATAAGGAAGCCAGGGCCCGTAAAAGCCCACAATTTTCTAAAACTAAATGTATCCTGAAATTGGATATCGATTCATTATTTGTTAAATCGAAATGATAGTTCTTTATGAATTCAAATTAATCGACAGTTAACTGACATTGTCGGTTTCCGGAATTCGAATTCGCTGATCCGAGAAATGTGTGTCGAAAGGAATATCATCGTATAAAGTTCTTCTCATAATGTTCTCTTGACTTGCAATTAGATGCCTGTCGTGACGGTTCTCGAAAAATGAATTTTCATTGGACGCAATCGTAACACTATCGCAGAGACTGTTTTGGAATATGTCGTCCTGCGGTTTGTTTGGATCTACCAAAGTAGGTGATCCAGATTTCTGCTTTACTATGTTTTCCGCATCGGCTTTTTGCTCTATAACTGTTAAATTACTATTTCTTTGGTGAGAGGAAAAAACATCAGCTTCCTGACTTGAAGAAATGCCGGAGGTTTTCTCATTCATTTTGCTATATTCTCTCTCTGAAAATGTCAAACGATATTATATAGGAGATTTATCATTTGGCTGAAAACGGAAAATGTATTCTCGCAAATTATTGCACCAAATTATCATATCATAACAAAATTTATCAAAACAATCTTCATACAATATTACATCGTAAATGTCATTGCTTTACAGTATTATTCACTTGCAATTATACTGATTTTACTACGTGCAAACTTTTTGATTTATGCAGATTGTAACACTACAATACGAAACATTCATGTACATTCATTGTATCGGTAATACATTAAATTTTCAACTTGTAAATTTGATTTTTCAATGACTATAATCATTATAAATTCTAAAATAATCATTTTAGAAATAATAAAATCTAAATAATATTTCAAAGTGCAAATCAATCCTATATTTTGGTCTAATCACACATTCTCAAATGTTATATGAAATCTTTTGATAATTCTATCGATGATAATATTACTCGACTGAATCAAGTCTCGACTAAGAGAAAATAACAAGGACGAAGTGGAGTTTATCTCGTTGATGTAGTACGTGTTTATACCGAGGATACTTTATTGAATAAGGTGGACAAGAAATTATACAATTATTAATTATATCATCGACTGGATAAGTGAAGAGAGTTTCAAAGAGTGGATGAACAATTTTTACAAGGTCACAAATACAAATGAAATGCAATAAACATTCTTCATATCTTATAGATTAAAATTGAAAATCAATATGCTAGAAGGGTTTATTTAATTTTTAATTAATCGGAACGCTATAACTGCAACGTAATTTTATCACACGGATTAATGTATCACCAAGAAAACTGATAAGGTTGCTATTTACTGTTCCTTATATCGACCGAATGCATAAGTCTGATATTACTATTATAATACTCGATAAATTGTGGTTTCTTCCATAGGCTTAATCGTATCAGATGCTATTCCTGCTCACGAGCAATCGCACCCGATAATATATTAATGCATTTAAAGCAGCGCACTTCACATTGTCCAATTGTAAGGTTATAATCTTTCAGATACATTTTTACTGACACTATATACATGTTACACAATGATTGACCGATATTTTTTCTCCACCCTCGTGACGCCCAATCCACAGATCCGCACTAATTTATAAAAAATCGCGCTCTCTTTAACAGCCACTTAAACCACAAACACTCGAGGACGGCGATCTTAATTCCCGACGATCGAGTCGGCAGAACAGGCCGACAGCCGTCGCTCGTAGGCGTCCGCGTGTACGCCGAGCGGCCTCAAATCCTCCAATCAAGTTTGGCAGCGGCGTGGGTGGAGATGACGGGGCGGAAGTTCCGGGGCCGCAGCCTCCATCGCGCAGCGGATATAACATGCACGGCTTATCTCGCGGGGTGCTATACTCGCGTAGCGCGCGCGAAGCCCCGCGATCACGACTGGCATTTAGGAGCCGCGGAAGGAGCGGCGCGCGCGCGCGAGCCTCGAATATCTCCTCCCACTGGAGTGCGCGGCTCCGATTTCTCCCGGTCGTCTCGGGTGCGGGTGTTTCCGAGTGGCGTTGTTGTTCCGCCCGCGGGATTCCCGCTGTTGCGTCACTGTCTTGTTTATACTTGTAATGATTCTATTAACGCGTGCAAAAAGAAAAAAAAAAGAAAGGAGACCTTGCAATTTCTCGGAGTCGACCTTGTGATTCACCAACGAGAGCTGATCTATGCGTCACTATGGCTTCATTTTTGCCGCGGATACGCGTAGGAAAATTAGTTAGGCCGCATTTCTATATGTGAGCACAAATGTATAATTGTTATGCTTACTTAAAGAACCATGACATCCTTAATTATACACGATGGATGTTTGAAATGAGAATCGCAATGACGTATCCTCGCGTGCATATATAGCTAACGATGTTTCCGGGAAGTTTGTTTACGATACAGCTTTACCGGCCGCATTTCTCGGGTCACTTCATCCAAGTACACGAACCGTACTTGATTTTCTTATTGTACGAACACGATACACGATTAGATGTAACTCAATATGGCGACTGTAGTATATATAGAACATTCCCGCGGTAAAACTCGAGCACTATTTTCGTGCAAATATAAGCCGGCAGACGCGAGGCAGCTATAAATAATAATAAATGAGATACAAACTTTGCGAGGAGCATCAAAAAAGCGTTAGTGAAAATTGAAATAATCGACGAGGGGGCCCGTGCCTCTGACCTGGCCGCGAGACCTCGCCTCGACTCCTCGCGTGTACATGTATACACGCTGTGAAAAGGAGGTCCGCTCCGGGGTCAAGGGTAACGAGATATAGCCTATTATGCGCGCGTGAAATTGGATGCACTGGCGGGTAGGGAGGGAGGGGGAGCAAGGAAAAAAAAGTGCAATCGAAGCGCGCGCGGCCCTCGTTGCTTACATATATATATATATATGTTTAATAAGTTCCCTTTATTTTTTTTATTTTTCGCGCGCGCCGGCTCCTCCGCCTGGGCGTACGCTCGCCATTGCCCCGCGCGCCCATAAATCAGCCGGCTCATTACTTAACGGTACAACTTATAAATGAAGAGCCGCTCGACGCGCGTAATTTTCTCAAGGGCCGTCGAAACCTACGAGGCGCGGGCTCGCTTAAGGAGGTCGACTGGGCCGCGCGACACGCGTGCAACCCCGGCCGTTTATCTCGAGCGTTTTTTTTTTGTTTGGAGAAGAGGAGCGCAGTCGTTGGGCGGGGATCGCCCGGGGCTCTCGGCGCGTCAACAAGGACGGGGCGATGTTAATTATTTATTAATAGCTCCGACGCCTCTGACGGTTTCGCGCAAGGATTTCCCCCCGCTCGGATCGCGCGCGAGGTTTATATTTAGATCGGAAACGGGCACGCATCTCTCGAAAAGCGAGAGCCTGTCCTTGCGGCTCGAGTGCCCTGATTTGCAAGTGCAGAGGTGTGCGCTGCACGCCTCGCGGAGGAAAGAAAGGAACAACCGGGGGCACGCGCAAGAGGGTCCGCGCGGGCAGATAAGGCCCGGAACGAAGAGGCCTCGAGGCGGAAGTTGTCGACGGCTGAAAGGACGCTGCGTATATACGAGAGGCGGGGGCCGCGCCTTGCGCCTGCCATTGAGAAAACGAAACAGCGGTTCCTGTAACCGCGCCTACATACCCCTTTCTATACCCCGAACTGTATACGTACATCTATATATTTCCATTTCACCCTTTGTTTTGTACGTACAAAGTGCCTAATGGTTGGTTATTTTTCATTGCAGGTGAGAATACGCGCTACAATGATCCTTTTCAATGTGCGTGAAGAGCGGCTGCGGTGAGTCGGTGCACAACTTATATGTTAAGTCAGGCGTCCTTTCTTGTTCTTTATTGGTTATTTACATTCGTGGAAGAATACGCGCGCACTTGGCATAATAAGCAAATTAGAAGAATGACAAGCAGTCCGTGTATACGAATCGTTCTCAAGTCTTGCACGTTTATTGTTATATAAGGCATATCTGGGGTTCGATACATAGAAGATCGGTTACGCTCGGAGAATGCCAGTGGATTTGCATTTTACGGATCATCGACGTATTTACGATAATTCAGGTATACATTCATACATACCGAGCGCGGGCTGCGAGCGCTCCGTGGAAACGGAAAATCGATGCGGGGAGAATACGTTTTCTTATCGGCCGCTAGGGTTAGGTTTAATAAGCACTGGCTTTCAGGCGCTCGGTCGATTTGAGTAAAATGTAATAAAGATTAAAAGCCCCGTTAAACAACGACCAAATAAAAAGGGAGAAGCGCGCGAAGAAATACGCGCAATACTCGGCGCGATGCTCGTTATTACGGGTGAGGATAAACAAGCCGGGGCTTTTCCAACACACGCGCACACGCTCCCTCCTTACCGGTAGATTAGGCTCGAGCGGGAGCTCGAAAAGCCCTCCGTGCGCGAGTGGAGCGCCCGGCGACAGTGGTAAAAAGAAGAAGGGCCGGGCGTCAACATCCTTGAGGGCCGGCGGACGACGAGGACTCGGCATTGTGCGCCGGCGCCGGCGGGCATTAAAGCCGTCGTTAGCCGCGACCTTGCGCTCCCGTAATCGCGCGGAGACGCCTCCCCGCGCAGCGCGGGCTAATCGGCCGGGCGACAACCTCGCCCGTGCTCCAGATATAGGCGCGGGGAGGGAGGCCCCAAGGCCGGCGCCGCTGGCCTTGGCTCGGCGCTTTGCACTCGGGTCGCGCATCCTCCCGGGAGTCCTTCTCCCTCCCCCGCGGGCCCGCCCGGGACCTCGGCCCTAATGTACAAAAAAAAAATCCGCACACCATATAACCTACTGCCCGGCGGCGAAAACGTACATACGATGTGCGCGTATAATCGGAACGCGAGGGCTTCCTCGGTTAACGCCGCTTCCCCGCAGGGCACTCGTTTACCTCGGCTAAGCGCGTGTTATTGCGCGACGAGCGCAAGGGCCGTCGTGGCCTTGGGCCGATTCGGCTGCCGGCGATTTATCGCTATTGAGGGGTGACTTCACTCGAGCGCGCTGGCGCCTCGCGGCCGCGAGTCTCTATACGCGTTTTCGCGGAAACGCGCGCCGGTAAATCTCCTGAGTATATATACGAGCGTTTCTTCGATTTTACAATGGGCCGGTGTGCGTGTATACGCGCGCGGGGATACTTTTTCTACGTTGGCGCGCCTCGAGCGGCACCTCGGAGCCCGCGTAACGGCAATGCGTCTCCCCGCGCATACTATTACCACGCGGGTACATCCGCGGCCCTCCGCGTGCAAATCACCGCGGGCCGAAAACCCGCGATCTAAAGAAGCCACGTGTATGTGCACCGGGTTCGCATTGGCCTTGAGGGGGGTAAAAAAAAAGGCTCCCGGACTTTCCTCGCGATCGCACGCGCGGGAAAAAGCCGGCGCATCGAGCCGTTCGTCCCGGGGAGGAGGACGGCCCTCTCGCGTCTACTCCACTAAACCAGATAGGTTTTTGCCTCGCCGCGGCAGCCCTAGGCCTAAGATGGCCGCGGCGTAGGGGGCGCTGCGCGGGGCCGCGCGTCGCCGATATTACAAAATCCCCCGCGCGGCCCGGCCGCGTAACTCCCCGGGCGAGGGATCGGCGGGACGCGGCCGACGGAACCAGTTCCCCCCGTCAAGAGCGCCTAATCTAATCGGCGCGCGGCCCCATTAGCGCATTCCGCCGCCGAGGGGTTTCCCTCTCGTTCGTTCAACCGGTGCCGCCAGGTTCGTCGACTCGCGCGCCTCGTCTACGTATATACCTATACACGTGTGTATATATATATATATGCATACATATACGTATCCCTCGCGGGCTAATGTTCTCCGGCCGACCGATTATATGTATATATGTATATGTGTGTGCTTGTGTGTGTGTGTGTATAAAAGTTGCGCGTGTACCCGTCCTGCGCCGAGGACAGGTATACCTTTTTTTTTTCTTCTTTTGCCCCGCCGCGGGGACAGTGTCGGCGGTCAATGGGCCCCCCTGTCGTCCCCATTGACATGGCGGCGCTCGGCAATTAGCCGCGCGGCGAGGCCCTTGGCGGAGCCGGTAGCCCGGCCCTCGGTTTATGCGTATATATATATATATATAGGCGCCGGAGAGCCCTCAATTATCACGCACTTTTTTTCCCCCGCGGCGAAGCAGGAAGTCCCCCGGCGGTTATAAACTTTATCGGAAAACAGTAAAGGCCCTCGTAAAGATTCCGCGGGCGCATAGGTGCCGATCGGCAAGGAGCCTCGGTGCGCGCCTCCCGGCCGTTTTTCTCCTTTTCTCCTTTCCCGCGAAACGGAGGGGCCGCCGCGGGGCTGGATATCCGCGTGGGGCGCGGGCCCCAAAGTCCTTGGCGGCCACCGACACCCGGGCGTTAATGCGCGCCAACGTATCGGACCGAGTCCGCCATCTGCATAAGCCTCCGTCCGATTACTCCAGGGCTTCCTCCAATAATCCCGGGCAAGTGCCTCCCCCCCCGTCCGAGTCGTTGGACGCGGAGGAGCCGTGCCAGAGGGAGAAACTCGAGGGGCGGCCCGCGCCGGCATTACGAGCCAGTCCATCTCGGCTTTTTATCGGCCGGGACTTGATTTGGCGGTGAAGGGCTGCACTTAGGCAAAGTGGCACTCGTCCGCGGGGGACAGGGGGCTGCCCCCGGGCCGCGGGAGCCACGGGATCATGGACCAGTCGGCCGAGGCTCCCCCGGGCTTTTGTGCGCCCGCGCTTCCCCGAAGCCCCTCGGCGGCCACCCGGTGAGCGCCCGGGCGGATCGCCCCGGTATATATATATCGGCCGTCCAATTAGCGGGGCGCACGCGCGGAGGCCGCCGGGGTGCGCGAGGGCGACACGCGCGCGCCTCCGCCGGAGGAATCGCGCGCGCGCGCGCGTCTAGCTGTTACCACGGTCGGTGATCTGCATAGTTGGACATGCTCGGCATCGCGATTTAAGTGCCCCCGCGAGGGGAGCGCGAGAGCCGCCCGGGAACGGGAACGCCGCGGAGGGACAGCAGATGAGGAGCGACGCGAGCGCCGCCCGGAGGATCTTGAACCGCGCGGTCCCCCGCGGCCCGAAGCCGGCCCCCTCGACCGCAGGCGATTCTAATTCCTTCCCGCAACGGGCCGCCATTTCGAGAACTCCTGCGCGCTCCTCCCTCCCTCCCCCCCAGGGGCCGCGCTTCTTCGGCCGCTTCTTATAAAAGTTGGCTTTCTTGCCGCGAGCGGGCGAGCCGCGCGCCGCCGGCCGGCCCTCCGCTCGCGCTCAATTTTCACGCCGAGTCCCCGGTCTTACAGGGAATTCCTCCCCCCGGTTCCCGGCAGCGAGTCGACCGCTCCACTTTGCCGCGGCCGCGTCGATCTGCCTTCGCTAAAACTCCGCCGGCCTGGGAGGTCAAGCACACCACCTTCGCGTATATATGAATTTCTAACCTAGCGCATCTAATTGTCGGATAATTACCTCTTCCACCTCATGATGTAAACATTGAATAAGCCTTACCGCCTTTATCGTCATTATCATCCTTCGCGTCTATATAAGAAAGTGCATTTCTTTTTGCATCAGATTCATTTAAATGGTAATTCCATCGTATTCCATTAAACCATACCACTTTTCCTCCACTCCCGTATAAAACCTGCGCTTCTAATCCATTTACATTCCATCTTATATAAGCTGCGCCCTTTTTCATCATTTGTTCAATTATTTTTTACTCTCGAGCTTCTTATGCCAAAGTTTTCATCCGGAGATCTACTTCCGTGCAACCAGGCAAAAGGTTCAAAAAGTACAAAACAATTTTTTAACCAACTTTTTCCGTTTTAATGAACATACTAAAGATGTAGCCAAGATTACCTGCGCTGAGAAAAATCTCACAAGAATGTTGATTGCACTTCTAAGTAAACTGGGGACAGACTTATCAAATTAAAACAAATTACTGTAATTTACAGTGAGAATTGCAATTTTTACAGAAAAGTATAGTCATTTTTATGATTTAACGTGTCTACCTCCGCAGGCCACTCGAAAGCACAATTAAAATTCTCGTTACATTTCTTACCGAGTACGCGATTCCTGTGCACTGATTCTATCCTAATGCATTAACGCCTTAAATTTTCGATGCCATGAATCACAAGGTAAACCGGTCGATGGATTTGCAAAATGCGGCGATACTGATAGAAACTCTAGTAGATTAACGTCAAAATGAAACGACTCGAAAAACAAAGCGACCCTTAAGTCCCGCGCCTATCACATTCTCAATCCATTTCATCTAAGGTAAAATGTTGAGATTATCGGGCGATTCGAGTGCAAGCGGCAGCGAACCTCCCCCCCCCGGAATGCCAGCGCGGCCTAGGGGAATCCAAACACCGCGGCGAAGCACGAGATGATCGAGGCGCGATTGCGCCGACCCTTCCCCTGCCCACCTCGGTGTATCCGCGCCGCGGATTATTAATTACGCGCCGTAAGGGTCATTCTCCACGCGTGCCTCGCCCTCGGGATCGCCCGATAATCAGAGCAAATTGCCCGGGTGCGCGCGCGATATCCTCGTAATAATCCCTGGCCATGGTATTTAATTCATGTACACGTACGCGGGCATGTGTGTACCGCGGGCGGCCGCGCGCCTCCCGAGGAAATCGTAAATTTCGGGTTTAATGGCTCCGCGCGCGCAGGCATAGTCGCCGCTTCGTTAACATTTGAATTATGTAGCTTAGAGGGGATGATGTACGCTGACGGAACTGGCTTTCCAAGATTTTACTGCGATTCCCCGGTCCGATCCTGTCCGTCGGGCTTGATACCGAGTGACGGCGATTGTGCGGGCTCGCCGACCGGAAGAATCGTTATTGTTTCCCGTGTAATTAAGTAGGCGTATATCTCGGCTTGATTTACTTGTACCTATCCAGCCCTCCTTCGACTCCGAGGCTCGTACATTCAAGCGTCACTATTAACGGATCATGGAGCGTCTGCAAAAATATTCCTCGCCCTGCAGTCGTTAATAAATTAAAATTTTTCGAGTTCAAATGCAAAACTGAAGAAACGCACCTCTCAAAATACATGGCAATAATTCAGTCTCGCGTTACAAAATTGTGTCAGGAGGATAGCTCGCCGCTATAAAATCAACATGGTCAAAATAAATCTCTTCGGGATCTGCGGAGGTGACATATGTGTATATAGAGTCGTACCAAGTCAAATACGCTGCATAGTTTACAATGTAACAAGAAACGCAACATAAACCATTTCTATTAAACTTTATCGTTGTAAAAAATGCTCGGTATATTATATTGTAAAAAAATATTCGTTAAACTTATGTATTCAGCTAATGGAAACAACGCGTTAAAGAATAGTGAAAGACTAACCTTGAAGAAACATAATTTTAAAGAGTTATACCGGTTGGCATTACAAGCGAGTACCGCGTAACCTCCTCGTAACCTCGGCCGTAACACTCTGTCTCTATCAAGCATTGTACTCGATAATCTATAGTTTTAGAATGACGAGTGGCTGCAAAGGCAGGACGGCCGGTGAATTATTGCCGAAACCTACTTAGCGCGCACCTCGCACGTCCCCCGTCGACTCTATGCAAATCGCTGCCTACTGTACATGGAAACGTGTCCTTTTTACCAAATTTATGGCGAGTTGGCAAAGTTTGGAGACACATTAGCCGGCCGTTTAACACAGATCCCTCGCGGAGGCCTTTAAAGCTAACCGGTTACAGCGCTGTAGGACGCGAGGAGGCGAGACGAGGCCCGCCACAATACACCGTTATTCCGCGCGCCGAAAATCCCGGGGCCGACGCGTACCTACGTACACACGGCCTCCTACCGGGGAGTCCGCTTTAATTGCAACAAAATGGCAGCCGGGGGCCAAGGACCCCGCGCGCAAGTATCGACAGGTGGACGGGGGAACCCGGCCACCTTGGGACACTTCCTTCTCCGCGCGGGCCATTTTTTTTTCTGCAGATCGCCGTCCCGCAGTCTCGACTCGCTGCGGCTTGCCGGCGACACGCGTGCGTGCGTGTGTGTGTAGAGAGTTAGGCCGGCTCGCTCGGCGGAAACAAAGCGGCCTGAAAAATAAACACCCCGCGGGCACCTGTCGGCCGTACCGACCGCGCGGGGGCCGTAGGGATCGAGGGCCGCCGCGGGGAATATCTCGGCGCTGTTTGACTCCGCGTCCGCCCGTAAATCAATCATTACCGGCCGCGAGATTAGCCCCCTCGATAGGTCTGTGTATATATACAGAGGCAGATATACATATCCGGGCGGCGATTGTCAGGGCGGGCTTTGCATCTCCCGCGGCGGCGTTCCGCGTCGGCTGCCCGCGTGGGAATCGGCTTTTATCGCCACGCGCCGTCCTTTCGGAGCGTAAACATTTCCTCCCTTTGCCTGCCTAATACAACCTCTCCATCCTTCTTCAAGGGTCCCTCGTTCCCCGGTCTTTTGCGCTTATTTTTCAATATTATCGCATCGGTTCCGCGTCGCTTGTGCGCACGCGCGCCGGCCCCACTTTTGTTCGGGCCCCGCACTGGTATGCTGTATATACGTATCCTTTTAGCAATGCGCCCGAACAAAGGTCATTGTTGGGTTGTACACTTCGCGGTTGTTATTGCAGTCTGCTCTTATACCTCTGGGATTATAAAGTGCATTATTCTGTCTGCGGCTTATGCCGGGCCGCTTAAGCGATGGTTACTCCGTAAAATTATTATTAGCAGGCCGGGATAAGAGTCTAAGTGTTATAAAGCTTCGTTCATTAAGAGCACGATTGGAAAAAGTTTTTCGCCATCCTTGCATCAGTCGCGAGCTATAATTGTTTGCGCGCCTGACTCTTTTTCAGAGCGCGTTAATGCACGCTTTATAGTAGCCTTAAACGAGTATTAATTCGTAATGTATATTATCAAGATTAATTGCCGGCTGTTTATGTTTATCAAGAATCATACCTTGAAGTTTCAAATGTTACCGGATCAATTTTTCCGTTCATAAAACAAATTTTACTTAATCATAGATTTTTTTATACGTTCTACTCGCTCAACAACTTTCCATAAAAGGGGAAAGAGTGTAATTTAAAAAAGATTGTATCTTACAATCCTACCGGTTCTCGCTGCAATTGAATCCTATATATAGATTTTCAGTGCGACTCGCTTGTCATCCTGGGCATCTTCGGATCATGTAATGATCGGCAAAGTAATGTTTCTCTTAATTTACTAACATTTCTCGTTGTATGTAGGAAGTCGAGAGCAGACTGTCTAAATAAGCGCGGCGCATTCTTAATTCAAACGACCAAGCTGGTTCTCAGCGTATAACCTTATGATGTTTTCTGATGAAGATACATATACCAATACTTTTCCAATCCTTAAAGAATAAATAAAAATAATATCATTCTAATTGTTGATACAATTTTATGTATTATACTCTTATTAATAATGATCATTAAATATTTTATATAGTTCATATATTTCATATAGTTAAATATAACATTTTTAATAGTATCCTAGTAGAAAATTATCTAAGCGCTAACTAAACGTTACTTAAACTAGTAGTTAACGTTATATGCTATTCGTTAGCTATCTATAATGTTAATCTGTCAGACAAGGAATTGCTTAAATAACTTTAACTTTATACTATATATTATATCTTCAATAATTCGTAGATGATTACGTATGACAGAGTAACTTTACTATACGAACATAAACTTGATCAATAAACTTGGAAGAAGCGTCTAAACATGATAGCTAAAGTTACAATGTTCATGATAGCGTAAAATCGTAAATATGGTGTGCGTATGCGTAACTGGATTAAATCCGATTAAGGGTTATAGCCAATGTAAAACTAAAAGCATTGTCGGTTTTAGCCGATGTTGCCAATAACTCTGTCAACGTTAGCTAACCAAACAAATTATTAACTACCATCAGTTAAGAATTCTACCAGGGATTGTCTTATAAAAATTTATTAATATTATGCGCAACTTTAATACTATTAACTAATAATTCTACACATATATTAAAATCTTTATACATAACAAATGAATTTTATAGCTTATATACTATACCCATTATATTACATATTTTAACATACAGTAAGTAAAACATTTATGATACTCTGAGAACTTATTTTCAATATTTGTTTTGAATTTCCTGATATTCGCCTTAGCATAGGTAAACCGTACAAGAGTCCGCATAATGAATTGAAATCATTGACGTGACAATAAGAATTGTGTACATAAAAGCAAGAAGCAAAATAATCATAATAAATATCGTTTGATTGCATAAAAGTACGTTGGAGAGGTCGAATGAAAGCGATTAAACGGCAGCTGACTTTAATCCACGGTCGTATTTTACTCGGCAATATTTCGTGGGAGACGAGTGCAGCAAAGTCTCACTACCGTGGCGGAACCAGTCCGGCCGGCGGGTCTCCCCGGCACTATAACTAAAGCTACTCTGCGAAAATTCTCAATCTCGCCGCGGGCGAAATTTACGATTGAGGATATCAAAGCGCGCGTAAGGCCCTTGGACTTTTCCCCGCGAGCGGTACCGTAAGGCGCACACGCACGTATATACACGCGCGAGCGCCGCCGGCGTTCGCATAATCTTATTTCCCTCGCGCGCGGAATAAAGGCCGCGGGTATTATTTACGGCCGGCTGCCGCAGAGCGCTAACGAGCTAATCTTTGAGTTGTCCATTACACACGGCCAGGCGGCACATTCGGCCGATCGCGCGGGGGATGCGCGTATACCGATCGACCGGTGGGTCGTCGACCCGATATACACATGGACACCCGGCAGGATGAACACCTCGGCCCGTTGACAAGCGCGCGGCGAGCTTTGGCGCTCGCCCGTGTGGCGGGGTACAGTTATGAATGCTCGTTAAACTGTTCATCGGCGGCGTCCCCGCATGATAATTGGCCGGATCGGGGAAGCCGGGCTTACGCCGGGCCGCCGCGGAGGATGCGCTTCACGGGGGAGGCGGGGGGGGGGAGCCGAGCGAGGATCAGCCAACGGGACCGAGTGATGCTGCGTGCGTGCGGCCGCTCCAAATCCCTTGTCTCCCGGGCGGTTTTTTTGTTTGGTTTTTTGGTTAACCCGCGGATCGAGGGCAACGCACCACCGCGGGATACCTGCGTATACATACTCCTCTCGCGAGTGAGTATAATGCACATCGCCTTCGGATTGTATACCGCGATCACGCGCTCGTGCCGTTTTCCCAATCGAGCCCTTTATTTTTTTCATTTCTCACGCCCGGTATATATTATCCAGGCGCGCGCGCGCAGCAGTTAACGCGCGAGGATTAAATTGCGGGCGCGAGTGGAAAATTTATTATTCAAATTTGGATCGGGCGCGGCTCGGGGGGAAGAATGAAGGGATATAATTACTAATTCATTTGGAGAGGAGTTCACGCGGTTAAAAAAGAAAAAATGAAGGAAAAAACGGATAATGATATTCCCAGTGGCGCTCCTCGTGTGCACGCGGCCCCCGAAAGACATTCCAGCGGGCAATTACGCAAGTGCAGTTTGTTAATTCCGCCGCGGCAATATACGGCCGCGCTTGGCCTGCATGAGCCGATGATAAAACCCGGCCGAGTATATATATATATATACGGTTATATCGCGGTTATATGTATGCACGTACACACGCATGTGTACACCTGCAGGCTCTTCACTGGGCCCGCGAGGCGCCCGCGAGCGATATATATATGTACGCAAGCGCGAGGCTTGAATGAAAAATATATGGGGAAGGAGCGGCGGAATGTAGCGCGGCCTCGTTGCCGGCGCCTCGTGACAATGGGCTTCCGCGGCGCTTGTATGGCAACGGAACACCTGAGACACGGAGCGGCCGCACACGGAGGCGGCAACCACTTCCGCGGAAAAGCCGACGCTCCCCCGGCGACGTATATACACACACACGTGCACACGAGCGCGGAGACCGGCTGTTTCTTATTTTTTTTTTTTTTTTCTTCCTTTCGCGCGCGCCAGCCGCGGCAAGTTCGGCGAGGCATGTCCCGCGCGAGCCGCCGCCACGCGGGGAGAGCCTTTTTCCAAAGAGACTAACTATTGTTATCGTCCCTCGGAGCACGGGGAATTACTTTCCATCGGCCGCGCCGTCCTCCTCGGTTGAATCGCGCGCTTTATCCGAGCGGCAATTTCGCCGGACCGGCCGGTGAGTATAAGAAAAAAAAAAAAGTACTCTCCCACCGGCCAGGGATGGAGCTTCGTCTAACCCGGGGGAAACGATCGACGATGGCCGTACGATTACAAAGCCAATATCGCAGTGTTTGCCGTTGATTCCCCTGCCGAGCTCCTCTCTTTTTCTACATACATATATATATAAAGACACACAGATACACATTCATAATACGAATGTTCGCTGTACTAAATTTTCTATCTCCTTTATATCCGCATTACTGCCTGGCGTTATATTGTGCACGAGTTATCATCGCACTCTGGAGATCATCGCTATTACCGCAAAAAAAAAAGGACGAAAACAATCAGGCCCAATTGAGTAGAGAGACGGAAAAAGACCGGCAGAGTTGGTGTGTATATATATATATAAACGAGTGTATAATAATCGAGGAGATAGTTAGGCAATTTACATGGCGTGGAACTGTTGCTGGGAAGAGAGGGATCTCGGCGCTTAGCGAGGCTCGCACCTCGACTCGCGTCTATATATATATATATATCTTAATTACAGTTATATAGTTTGCGCGAGGCGAGGACGGAGGCAGAGGTCAGTCGGCCCCAATTCCCATGGGGCGCCTCATGAGAACGCGGCGCACGCGCCGCTCGCTCCTCGGCATTCCCCCGGCGGAAAATCGGCTCACCCGCGGCGATCGGCCAAATACGTATATATGTGTGTATCGGCACTGGAACACATAACGGCGCGCGCATTGTCCAAGTGGGCCAGAGCCCACCGCCAGGCTCTCCGCGCTCCGAAAACATAAAAAAAAAAGAACAATGTTTTTGGCACGGCGTAAGTTGGTTTTTCCGGCCCCTGTTGCAGAACGACTACTACCTGCCCCCGAGGTCGGCCTGGTCCCGCGTCCCGGCGCACAGCTCCAAGTCGAGCCGCGGCAGCTCCACCTGGAAGCTCGGCAGCGCCATGCTCATCATCATCGCGATGCTCGTCCTGGTGGCGGTCCTCGCCATCGCGGGCCTGGCTCTCTGGATGGGCGGTGAGTCGCACACGAAACGCACGCGCCCCTCGGCACGGCCCCCGGGCCTGCGGCCGAGGGGCGCCTTGGCTCTTCCCTTTTTTTTTTCCTGGGCGACGGCCCCGGAAACAAGGGTTACTGAAAGGCGCGCGAGTCGCCAATACGTAAACGTAGAATAATATATATATATATGTACATGTAATATATCACCATTTCTCATTTGTGTCTGTCTGTCCTTTCAGCTCTGCGGACGGACTCAAAGAACGGTAAGTTGAGTTATTTTTTTTTCTCTCCCGCCGCTCCGCGAGGCGGCCTATTATACGCGTTTCCTCTCGAGAAAGGGAAAAAATAAGAAAAATCCTTTCTGTCTTTACGGCAGCCATCGCCGGTTTCGCCGGGAGCTTCAGGATCTCCAGGGGCGAGACCTACAACCCCATGCTCAAGCTGAACACGAGTATGGTGTTCCGCGAGAAGGAGCAAAAGTACAAAAATATCGTGAGTATATGCGTGACGGCCGTGGTGGCACTCCACCCCCCCTTGTACGTTACCGCGCACGATTCAATGACGTAAAAACGACGTCGATCCGCAGTTCGAGCTGCTCTTCAGGCGGAGCGCACTCGGCGCCTCTTACAAGCAGACCGTCATAGACAAGTTCGAGAACAACACGTCCCTCAAGGTCTTCTTCAGGCTCTACCTGGACAGGAGGAAGATCCCCAGGTCCATCACCAACGTCGAGGATAGCATCGAGGACGTCATTGCGAAAGAGACCTACTCCGTGTCCTCGCTCTTCAAGGATATGGAGCTCGACTTGACCAGCATTACCGTCAAAAGTAAATATCGAGCCTGACTGATTTATCTCGCAATTTTTTAAACGATATACGCGCTACTTTGCCCTGCGCGCATCTTGTCACTCTGTGTTTTCGCAATCTTTATACTCTTGATGTTCGCGAGAGATAGCTGACCTCCGTGTAAAAAATAATAACTTCATTTTATCTTGAAGACGTTGCAGAGGAGTGATATATATTTTTAAGCCCTCGCTTTAACGTCGTCTCGAAAATATGGAGCGGTTTGTTATGCGACCTTAGGATTAAGAATACAAATTATATACGAGGATCCGCCGAGGTCGAATAGTGCGTTTCCGCGAAAAGAGGACGAAAGGCAGGAGCAAAAAGAAACGAAACTATTTTTCAGGGCTGAACGAAGGAGGCGGAGGTAGCGGGGCCAGCGCAGCGGTTGCCACGGGCACTCCGAAGGCCGCCTCGAAGACCCAGCAGCGGCACACGATGATAACGAAGAACGGGATCCTGCGCCCGCAGCGCAACATCTCCCTCATCACGAACCCGAAGCTCAAGGCCGCGGTGGGCGTGGGCGCCGGGCCCAAGCCGGAGCTGCCCAGCGAGGCGGGCGACATCGAGGCCGAGATCGACTTCAGCAACATCCCGACCATCAAGGGCACCTACACGGCCAGCAAGCTGAACGCGAGCACGCGCCGCGAGGAGCCGGCGAGCAGCAGCACCGCCCGGCCCACCAGCCTCCCCAGCAGCAGCAGCAGCAGCAGCCAGGCGACCGAGCCGAGCACCAGTGCCTCCACCCCGACGACCTCGACCACCGCCGCGCCCGACTTCCGCGAGCCCGACCTTGAGACCTCGCCCTGGCGGCCCATCGTCCCGCCCCACCTGAAGCCGGCCGCCGGTGACAAGGACCCCTCGAGGCCCCCGAGCCCCGCCCCCAGCCCCGTGCCCAGCCTCCTCGACGAGCCGGACCTCGTGGGCTTCCCGCCCGACCGCAGCGGCCCCAAGGACGAGCCGTCCGAGTCGAAGATCGAGGTCTCGGGCCACCTGCCGCCCGACACCTACGACGTTCGGCTCAAGGCCTCGGCGCACTCGGAGGCCCCGCCCGGCCCGGCCTCCCCGGCCCTCGAGGACGAGGCCGGCCGCACGAGCGCCATGCCCTACTTCCCCGGCTTGGAAGCGGAGCCGGAGCAGGAGGAGGAGGAGGAAGAGCCGGCCCTGCTCGCCAGCTTCGGGGTCGGCGTCGCCGAGCCGATCCTCGAGTCCGAGATAGGTAAGTCCTCCCCTGAGTCCCCCAGTCCCCTGCGACGCCGCCCGCTGCATCGACTTGCTTTGCCCGCAGACCTGGAGAGCCGCAACAGGTACAGCGACATCATGGCCGAGGAGCCCGAGGAGAAGGCCGCGGTCCCGGGGCGGGAGGAGCCCGCCGGCCGCCCCTCGCCCGTCTACACGAGCTACAAGACGCCGGACCTGAACGGCGGCTCGAAGCCCCCGCTGGTGCGGCTGCCCGGGACTCTCAAGCCCTTCAGCCACGCCATCCCCGTGGACAAGATCAGCCCGGCGAGGGAGCCCCAGCCGGCGGCGGCCCCGCGGCCCAAGCCCCCCAGGAAGCCGGACTTCGAGCTCGAGCGCGTCATCGAGATCGAGACCTTCGTGCGGGACACCAGCGGGGAGAACGCGACGACCTCGACCCAGGGCCCGGCCATCGACGACGGCAAGCTCCTGGGGATGTCGACCACCGAGACCATGGCCGAGGTCATCCACCCCTTCTTCAACGACGGGGAGAAGCTCCTCGTCGTCCCCAGTGGCCCCGGCAAGCCCGAGGCGCCTCCGTCAACAGCCGCCCCGAGCCAGGCCGTCGAGCAGAGGAACGCCTCCAGCGAGGATTCTAGTCAACTCTTCACCACGACGACCAAAGCCAACAGGATTTACAACGATACCTTGAAGGCGAACGTTGTCATCGACTTGGTCACTTTGGCACCCGTTAAGAGCAACACGGGTACTTTATTATTTGGACCTTTTCGATATCAATTATTCCAATTACTCCGATCTTTTTTATCAAATGTATCGTTTATTTTAAAATGTAATACCGAAATAAGTGAAATTTCCCTTTCAATTAATACATTATTGCATTTGACGCAGTCACGAAAATCTTTTTATATTTCAATATTCTGTAATATTCTGCCCTTTGTGTAACGGGTATAAAGAGAGTCATTGGACAACCTTTTCTCAGGTGTCGGGCGACCCATACGTCCGCGGCCGAAGCTCGACAAGGACAAACGGCCCGTTGCCGTTGCACCGAAGAACGCAACGACGACGACGACGACGAGCACGACGACGACCAGCACAACGGGAGCGCCGCTGGTTTCAGAGGACGACACCGTCTTGCTCGAGAGGCTCTTCGGACTGCAGAGCGTCGACCCCGAGCCCTTGAAGCCAGAGCCCTCCGATGAGCACCTCCGCGAAGCGGCGAAGGAGCCGATCGAGCCCGGGACCGTCGAGCAGATCGTCGAGGTGGTGACCTCCATCAGCACCAAGGTGTCCTCGAGCGTGAAGGCCGAGCCGCAGCCTTCGAAAATCGGTAAGCTTGAATATAAGCCCTAGCTCGGCACTAGCAGGCGAGCTAACCCGACAAACCCTCTGACGTCGCAGTGCCGAGCAACTCGAGCGACGGCAATTCGGACCGGAAGATCGCCCAGACCAAGGACAACCAGTTCATCCTGGACAGCTTGCGCAAGCTCGCGGAGGTGCGCACGGGGGACGAGGCCGTGCAGAAGCGGCCGCGGAACGAGAGCGCCGCCCTGGTGCGGCCGGCGCCCTCCCGCTTCCAGCCCGACCGGCTCGTCGACCTCGAGAGCCTGAAGAAGATCGCGGACGTGGTGGCGCGGGAGAACCTCACGGCGCCGGTGAGCCTCGAGGCCGCGCGCAACTTCACCCTCAGCCGCGACGGCGTCCCCGTCCCGACGAAGACGCTCACCAAGGCGGAGGAGCGCGGCGACAAGATGATGTCGACGACCGAGGAGTCCGGAGCTCGTGAGTGTGCGACGATCCCCGCCGGCCTGGCTTCCGGGACCCCGAGGTTCACTATACCCCCGTGCTTACAGAGGCCTGCCGCGGCTTCCGCTGCGGGGACGGCAAGTGCCTGCCGGTGAGCGGCCGGTGCAACATGCTGGGCGAGTGCGCAGCCTCCGAGGACGAGGCCAACTGCACCTGTGCGGACTTCCTGCGGGCGCAGCTGCTGCACAAGAAGATCTGCGACGGCACCGTCGACTGCTGGGACTTCTCTGACGAGTCCGACTGCGGTAACGAACCCTTCCACCTGTAGTATGCGTGAATGCCGGCTTGAGTCGCTGTCGATGTCGCAGTCAACGCGTTTATACCAAAATCCTTCACGACTAATGCATGCACAGTCGCGCGATAAGGAAGGTTTTATTGACAGAAAGCACGTCGACAGTGACACAGTAGTATAGATATTATGAATGGCCCGCGGCGTGTGCGTGTACTTGTATTCTCCTCGCGGCTTGAACAATGGTAACCTAATGAGGGATTGGGCGTGCCGAGCAGAATGGTGCCGCGAGGGCCAGTTCGTCTGCGGCAGCAGCCGCTTCTGCGTGGACCAGGCGCGCGTGTGCGACGGGGTGCGCGACTGCCCGCATGGGGAGGACGAGAAGCGGTGCGCGGCCCTGATCGACGAGGAGGAGCGCAGCCAGGCGCCCCAGCCGGCCTACCGGCGCTTCTTCGCCGGGGAGGGCGGGGCGGGCGTCTTCGCCGAGGCGCCGCCCGCCAGCATCGACCGCCAGGACGCCGGTGCCCTCGAGCTGGCGGACGTCGTCGTCAGCGGCCGCGAGATCCGGCCCTCCAAGTCCCGGGGCAACGACCTGGTGCGCATGGGCCCCGAGGCCAGGCCCTTCCTCGGGCTGCCCGGGGCCCTCGAGGTCAACGGCTACAACGACCGGGGCTACCTCAGCGTGCGCAAGAACGGCAAGTGGGGCAAGCTGTGCCTCAGCGAGGCTGACGAGCTTCTGCAGCACCGCCAACTGTCCTGGACGGTCGAGGACCTGGGCAGGGCCGTCTGCAAGGCGATCACCTACCAGTGAGTATCCTTTGAGAGGCGCCACCGTCCGGTTCGCGAAAGGACAACCTCTTAATCGATTGGTTTCTCCCAGGGACTTTGACAAGGTGGAGAAGGTCCACGAGGACGCCCCGGCCCTCGGTAAGACCTACTTCAGCCTGGCGCTCAACGACGACAAGCTCACGGACAAGGCGAGCCTGGCGTTCAAGAAGACCAAGTGCCAGGGCGGTCAGGTCCTCAAAGTCAAGTGCAAAAACTTCGAGTGCGGCATAAGGACGCAGGCGCCGTCCCAAGCGAGGTAGGCGCACTTTAACCTTCCGCGCACCCTTCCTTCTGAATCTTAACATCTGCGCCAGCACCCAGAACGTCTGTTTCGCCAGTTTGTTAATGTTTGGAGTAGGGCAAGCGTAACCTAGTGAGATTTAAGAGGTTGGTGCACAGCTCGCGTCATTACAGGATTGTCGGGGGCGGCAGTTCGTCGGCGGGCAGTTGGCCCTGGCAAGTGGCCTTGTACAAGGAGGGCGACTACCAGTGCGGCGGGGCCATCATCAACGATAGGTGGATAGTCTCCGCGGCCCACTGCTTCTACCGGTAAGTCGGTCCTTTCCCCCCCTCGTGACCAGATCTCACCTCTAGGGGTTTGCAGGGCGCAGGACGAGTACTGGGTGGCGAGGATCGGGGCGACGCGCAGGGGCAGCTTCCCCAGCCCGTACGAGCAGGTCATCCGGCTGGACTACATCGTCCTGCACCCCGAGTACGTGGACGACGGCTTCGTCAACGACATCGCCCTCCTGCGGCTCGAGCGGCCAGCGAGCTTCAGCGACTACGTGCGGCCCATCTGCCTGCCGGAGGCGGAGCCGCGCAGCGGGACGAGCTGCACCGTCACCGGCTGGGGCCAGCTCTTCGAGATCGGCAGGATTTTCCGTAAGCCATCCGCGGGCGAAAATCGCGCCGTCACCGATCTTCCTAATCGACGCTCTCCCCTTGCAGCGGACACCCTGCAGGAGGTCGACCTGCCCATCCTCTCGACGGAGGAGTGCCGCAGGAAGACGCTCTTCCTCCCTCTGTACCGCATCACCTCGGGCATGCTGTGCGCTGGCGTCAAGGACGGCGGGAGGGACGCCTGCCTCGGCGACAGCGGCGGCCCCCTCGTCTGCCCCGAGACCGACAACAAGTACTCGCTCCACGGTAGGCAAAGTCTCTCCTTCTCCTCTGCTTGATCCTCTGGCCGCTCGGTGACTACAGCCGGCTTTTTCCTTCGCAGGCATCACGTCGAACGGCTACGGGTGCGGGCGGCCGGGCAGGCCGGGCGTCTACACCAAGGTATACCACTACGTCCGGTGGATCGAGGCCGTGACCTCGCGGACCGACGTGCCCTCGACGGCGACGAGCTGCAAGGGCCACCGCTGCCCCCTCGGCGAGTGCCTGCCGAGGTCGCGCGTCTGCAACGGCTTCCTCGAGTGCAGCGACGGGAGCGACGAGCGCGACTGCCTCACCTGGGTCCGATAACCCTCGCACACAGCCCCATTACTCACCGGGGAAAAGACTGACTTTCAATTGTAACATTTATGTACTCCATGTACTCGTAGCATTAGGCATACAAGCGGTCAGCGAGTCGTCGCGCTGCCGATATACCCTTTTACTCGCTGTACCTATATGAGCCTGCGCTGGCGGCCGATCCTAATCACAGGGATTCGTTTAGCTTTTGCTGACCGCCGCCACATTCAGGCAGCGCCGCGCGAATCAAAGGGCCCGTGTGTTGACAACCAAGTGAATGTGATAATTGATCCTCGACGAAGGCGCTCTTGATAAATCCGTCCTCCTTCCGGAACTTTCGCAGATGATTTCGCTCTCGTCACACTTGTCTCATTTTTACACTTTCCGATAGTATGAATTACTCGCACAAGTCGACTTCTGCACCACATAATTCAATGTGAAATCTTCGAGTCTCGTATATTTAAAAATGATGTAAATACATTCTGAAAAATTCGCCATGAGCGATTCGTGCTATGTATCCGGCTATCCGTCAAAGTTGCACCAAGAGTTGCACGTGACTCGACAAGACTTAATTTACATATTACGTTTATTCAAATTGTAGACAAGCTTACTTTAACTAGTTTTATAGACATAGTGATTTATCTTAATGTATATAATAAGTAAATAACATGTACCTCCTGTATTTTTAATAGTGTAATCCCTTCGCACTTTATTCGAGTTTTATAAAAATCTTTTCTAGTGACAACTCTAAACTAATTCAACTACATGTAAACATAAAGAATTTAGGTTTACGGTTTACTTTTGTATAAAGATACTGTTTACTACTACTTTAATAATACTTATTAATGCTGTATCATAAGTAAAATAAATTAATTATATTTTATATAAATGAAAACATATTCAAGTTAACAGGATGTTCTTGTTGATAGTATGAGCTCAATATTATAGTATTAAAATATTATAATTTAATTAAAGTTTAATAATATTAAAACATTTGTAACATCATCATTGGTAAATAAAAAATATTCAATTTATAATTTAGTTTTATATATAATTTATGTATTTTTAATTATATTAAAATTTTAACTTTTCTCATTTGAATATGGTTTACATTAGGGTCCTTTGTATTATCTATTTTGCTCAATATTTCGAATCTCTACGTATGAAAAATGTAGTATAGTGAGTTTCGAGAAATCTGAGATGGTAAATTAAATGAATTTTATAACCTTTTTTTTATATCTTACTTTAATGCTTTATCTTTTATCTCGAACAGAGATTCACGAATTAAAAAAATATTAAGGTAGATTTAAGATAAAACGATTTTTAGACATTTTTAATAACAAATATACAGTTTGTAAAAATAAATAAACAATTTCATATTGCTCAGGTGTTTTATTTCAAAATCATCTAAACATAATTTAATAATAAATTGAAACCGAACTGTTCGTCGGGTCGCTTAACCCCTGGTTAAACGCCCGTTTTTAAAATAAAGGAAAGGGAAGGAAGGTAGGGAGAAATAAAATGTACACTTGAGCTAGCTATGATTATATTTGGCTCAGTAGGGGAGGAAAAACCGCCGAAACAAACCTCCCCTGAAATTATACAGAAAAGAAAAGGGGAAGAGCTCTAAGAGCGACAGAACTATGGCTCGTGCACGAGCACTTACGTGATATCGCCTCGTGGCGATCGCCGAACGGGGCTAGCCGCACGTTCTCTCGCGAAATATTCTAGAACGCACGCGCGGGTGTTCAAGTTAGCCCGAACTTCGGCAAGGTAGCCCGCGGGGGGCTGCGCAGGTATGTGATATGTCGACGGATTCGGTGAGAAAAAGCTGCGACTGAATTTTAGGTTACAGAGGCACGTGAGCGACCACTTGTCTGTAGCTGGTTCAGTGCAACACTGATTGCGCGCCCGCTGGTGCGCCGACGCGACGCCGCGCGCATGCGCTCTCTGCCGCTGCAGAGCGGCCGGCGCGTCTGGCTCGCGTACTCCGTTGTTTCGCGAACTATTATTAACATTAATAGTAAAAAATCGACCTTGTATGTACATGAGTATTCACAAGTAGTGAGCAATTAACAAATTTATAATTGTTTCAATTTTAAAACTGCTAATGACCTTCCAAGTTTATGAAAATGTTGAATAACACTCGAATTGTAATTTTACATTCTCTGAATCGTATACATCATTTATAAGCATAAAATATAATTTTTCTATAATTTTGTACTTTTTTGCAGTAAAACTTTTATAACAAAGTTGGCTTTGATTTACGATTGAATTACATAAGAATCAATATAGAAACTGAACTTTTTCTCTCATATATTTATCTCAAAAAAATTCGGTTTTATATTATTCACTATTCACTTTTAAATTATAAATCACTGTAAAAAGATTTGTTTAAAAAGACAAACTTATTTTACTATTTTAATGAATGAAAAATCTAAATTCTACCAAATTGGAATGGAAATTATTAATTTGTTTTAATAGATGATCTTATTATAGAATTAAAAACTTTTATCTATTACCTGCTGTTTTTGTTTTTATGTTTGATAATTATACTCTAAAAATTCTTTGATCGACCTCAAATGTTAATTTCCACAAATATTTGTGACAAACTAGAATATACACATCTGTTACATCATAATTAAAAAGTTAAATTTTTGGTTATTATGGTAACAGATATTTGATTATAAATACATACAAAAAAAGAATAAAAAATATTAAACTTTCTTGTATGAATTGTATGTACAATTTTTATTATAGAACATTACATAAATTTATTTAAATAAATATTTAATCTATTCAGTCATGATTGATGAATTTTACTCTTATAAAAATATCGATTATTAATAAATTTTGAATTTTTTGTCAATATTTTATACCTATTTTTCAATAACATTTCATATATTCTTATTTCTGTTTGAATATATTTAAATATTTCCCTCTTGTCATTTCCTTAGCTTCTTCTAAACCTAGTTGATAGGCTGTATCATGCAGCTTTTTTACTTCTGCAATTAATTCATGCATTGATAAATTACCTAACTGATACAAATGATTCATGTCGTCAGTTGTTAAGTTCGTGGACCACACTGGAACCTCAGTCTGTGGTGAATTTTGAGCTACAAATTTAATGATGCTTTGTTCTGGCCATAAATCTGGAGAAGCTCTGTCTAATTTCTCTAAACTGATAAGACTTTCTTCTGTAATAGGTAGTTCACTTCTCTCAATTTCTGTGCCTTCGATAATAATTTTTTCCATTTTTCTGAAAAAAGTATGAAGCATATTTTAAATTTTAATTATTACACAGATTTTTTTGATTTAAACAAATTAATGCTGAATAATAAGAAGTAAAATTTTAACTAATGTAATATTTTGTAACTTAATATTATAATATTCGATATCTAAATTGTATTATGCATATCAGAAATTCGTTGAAATGACACAATAATTAACCTCAAAAAGTTACAAATTTTAATTTTTCGCAACAAAAATGTTATTATGAAACAATCAAAATGAATCTAGAAGTTGCGTAAAACAATTATTTTAACAGTTTTTAATTTTTTCTTACAAATAAACGAACATTTAATTGAAGTGCTTGTTTACTATAAACATAGGATAATTCGATATTTTCTAGGGACAGTTAACGTACCTTCAATTGAAGAGTCGTTTAACGATGTCTATCTGATTATATACAATTATGAAGTTTTATTTCGAAGGTATCATGCTGCTTTTATTCAAACGAACAACCATAGAAATCGGATGGTGTTGTTTACTTTTTTATAACAACTCATGCAACGACGCAATCAGGGTACATCTGGCGTCAAATCTCGTGCTTTTATGCTCATAGTCGTTAGCAATCGTTAGCGAATAGCGCGCTGTGCGTAGCATAGCTGAAATCCAAGCAAAGTGGACCATTCGAGGGGGCGCCAGCGTCGCTGTATATAGATAGCGCCATTGGCTACTGCAGTGTACAAGAATTCTGGACATGAAATTTGTATAGTGCAGAAAAACTGATAATTTATACGTATACTTCGTTATTTTACATACCTCCTACAATTTTTAGAATTACGTTAAAAAACAAGTACATACTAAATAAGATGATGGTTATTGTAATATGTTCTTTACATAATTAAACTTCAAACTTTCTTAGCTATTTGCGAACTAAATTTATATTTATCACTAATATTATGGGATGCTTTACTATATTAGAAATAAAAATATTTGTTAATGAGTCGAAGCTAATTTAATCATACTAAATAATGGCTTTATCGTACTTATTATTTGAGCGAATGCTCCTTTTTGCGGAAAAGGTTGTCGTTTCGAGAGTTGTCCACTCTTCCCGCCCCAAAATATTATGTTCTCTAATCGGAGGGCCACGCGAAGCGCCGGAAGCTCATGTCCATGCATAGGCGATACTTTGCGTATGTGAAAGCGCGCATGAATCTTCGCTGGTTTGGTGATACTGAATTGTGACATATATATGTGTATATATTATATCATATGTATTCATCAATTCAAGTAAATTCTTAAACATTAACACTCTTGGTATTTAATAAGTAATCGAATGCTAAATGGTTTATTTTACTACATAAATATAAAATGCATATGAAGAATAAATGAAAAAAATTTCATATTTAATTAGCAGATTAATTATAAAAATTAATTAGCTTTTTTATATAAAGATAGATTCGTTAAAAGAATTAAGCTATTACTTAAACACATAATTTATTGCTGTGGTTTTATATTTTCGAGTATATTTTATTTTATATTCAAATTAATGGAATCGATGTGCAGCATATAAGATTTTTATTACATATTCATAACATTAGTGTACATTTTCATTCATTATTTATTGTTGGCTATATCATTATTGTCTATAGAAAAGTAAATTATGAAATAGTTTTGTAGTAAGTATGATATTTTTCCTAATGAAATGCAACGATTTTTGCAGGACCTTTTTATTTTGTATCTCAGGTTATTTACATTCAATGTGCGAATAGAAATACATGTATAATAAATGTATACACCAGTGCTTAGGTAATTGAAATGTTTAATGCTATAACCCAAATAAGTATTCTTAAACATTAAGTACCAACCCTTTTTAATCCTTTAAATGAGAATTTGTGTCACTTCCTTAGGCTTAAGAAGGAAATAAAGATTTGTTGAGTATATCATAATATAATGTATGTAGGTACGGACGTAACAAATTAAGCATCAACCTCGGCATCAACATAAATTAGCTGCGATTCATGCGCTTTCGCACACGCAAAGAGTCATCGATACATGACATGCACAGTGCTTAAGTGTAGCCACAAAACGACCATGAACATACAGAATCACACAACACTGATCATAAAACTACAGTAGAAGAAGAGTACCGAGGAAGCATCAAATGCCATCGTAGCCGACTGCACTCGGAACACAATCGGCCCTTTTCAGTGATACAAGTCATTCAAACGTTAGGTGACTCAGTTAACTTTTTTTAAGTTTATATTTTTGTCGCAAATTACATGAATCTACTTTTTTCATCAAAGTTTTTGTTATAGTATTTTTAAGTTTTTTTATCATAGTATTTTTATATTCGTTGTAAATCATATTTGCAAATTATGCGATAAACAAATTTTAATTCTTAATATTATGTAATATTCGTGATTTTCCTAACCGCGTTGAGGAAATGGAAATAATTACTCCGATGTAAAAGAGACTTTATTTCCAAGTCTCGAAACATAGTGTCAGCAACAGCGTCCAACTCTCGGTCCAACTTGCTGTGCGACAGACCACAGTTATAGGTAGAGAAGAGGTGTCGGATAAGTGAGCGCTGAGTTCGATCGACACAAGATGCCTAAATTCAAATCAACAATTATCTTTTTTTTTAAATATTGTAAATCTTACACTCTTTTAATATGTACATTAAGGCCAAGCATTATAGTATCCTCAATTCAAATCTGTTCCCACTTGCTAATTTTACACCCTCCAAAGACTTCCAGGGTTTTTCACCATCTATCGACCCTCCACGGTGCCTCCTACTTTCACACCGCTATTCACTCAATACTAAATCTTACTATCGTCTATGATTTTTCGATATCGATAATCTCTCTATTTAATTTGTCTTCTTTCCAACAAGAGCGAGACGCAGGCGCGGATTCCCACCAGGCTCGCACAGTCTGTGTATCTATCAGGCAATTGCTGCTGAGATTCCATTTGAATTGCCCGCTCGATCTGAGCATGCGCATGCGCCACTTCAACTCCCCGATTAGTTGATCAGCCGTACAGCGACGCTGGTGCCACAATTCAGATGTGGTGTGCACTATGCACTGGTGTGGTGTGCACACGCCACACGGAATGGTAAAGAGCAGTAAAGAGTGGTAAAGAGCTCAAATAGTATAGAGAAAGAGCGAGAGAAAGTATATATGGCTGCAGCATCGTCCGTAATTCATTGATTGATGTCATGGCACATACAAGGCAGATATTTGATTATATTTGATAATAGAAGAGAATATCTGTCTACATAGTGTGTGACAGAGAAAAGAAAGCTTGTTTAGTTTCTGAAGATAATCGTCCTTGGCTATACATGCTTTCTTACCGCGATGTACGTTTACGTCGTTGCCGTCAGCAATAAACTGCAGGCGTCCGGCGAACTTGCAAAATAGAGTAAGACTTGCTCCAACTTGCTCTCTCCCTACCAACGTTAACTACTTACGAGTGTCTGAATTTCAGATCAAGTTGTTGTTTTATTACAATGTACATTGTTCACGATGATTATACTCCTTCTATCTAATTAAGTTCAATCGAGTAAAAAGTACATTTATTGATATGAAAGGTTTTTTTAATTAGCATCAATAAAAAAGATTACTTCTTTATCTTTTTTTTAAATAAGGTGTGGATACAATACAACTTTTGTGCAACTTGATTCTAAGCGAAAGGATATTTTTGATATCAATAAGTAAATTCATTGAATTGATTGATACAATTAAATTATAGATTAATTAGATGTTTTCTTTGACTGTCGTTCTAAACTGTTGAAATAAAATGTAACTTGAAATATTATAATAAATACTTGTACATCTTGTTAACATTTAAGTAAATTTAATTATAGAAGACAAATTGATTCATATTTATAATTTTTTAATGGAGCATTATATATATTCTTATTCATAATGATTGAGTTTGACATGTAAATGATATAACTAATTTACTTATAAAAATCTAAAAACAAAATCATGGAATTTAATATGCTTAAATAATCTAGGAACAGTGCAGTATCTAATTAATGTACAAAGAAAGTGTGTGTGTACACACGTGAGGCATGATAATGGAAACATGGTGAGATACAAAAACAAAGGTTGGCATGGGTTCACAAACGTTGGAGATCCTACGCCAGGGTGTTTGGGCAAGTCTTACTGGTGGTTGGTTTTATGATCCACATCTAGACATATTTTCCAATACATTTCACTTGTATGTTTGGCTCTTTTTGCTATGCCTACCTTTTACCATCTACTTGGTAAGTTTATAGAAACTAATTATAATATATTATATATCTATGATGATTCATCTAAGAATTTAAATTAATTTTATTATTAGTACTTTCCACCTTCTCTCTACGTATGGCTGGCATACTGTTCAACTATTGTTGTTCTTTTTGGCACAATTAAATGTATTAATCATGCACTTCACAGTGTTTATGATACTACTGAGTGCTTAGAAGAACCTAACCAAAATATTAGTCAACAGAAATTGGAAAGTGAGAAAAAAAGAGATACTCGTACTAAACGTAGAGAGCAACCTCAAGATCAAGACTTTCTGGGTATTGAACTTCAAGTATTAAATGGTTTGTATTATTGAAAATGTACTTATTGATGTCATTTTTTATAATTTTTAATAATTTTTATTTTATTCAGGGAAAACTGATACACCACCTGTAGAGTGTTCATCCCGAAACTCGTACATCGAACCAAATACACATTCCGTACATTCTGCAGATGCAGATAGTATCACATCAGATTACACAAGAGATAAACCAAATTCAAAAATAGACTTAAAAGTTGAAATTCATCGAAAAAATAGTTCTGAGAGTTCTGAAGAAGCTACACAATTGAATAAACCTATTTTTCCTGGTATATATGTTTATGAAACAGAATTGGCTGCTGAACAAGATCATGATCAACATTATAGAAATCGAATTTATGGTAACTAATATTTGAAATGGAACATGTTTTAATAATTTTTTAATGAAAAATAAAATTTAAAGCAGAACGGAGGCCTGTATCACCGAAATATTTGTCAACATCTGGAAAAGGCCGTTCAACATCTAGAAAATTCTGCAGACATGCATCAGAAGACTCAAGAACGCGATATCCAAAATCAAATAACCTTGGAAAAACTGGATCAGAGAGTCAAATAAAGCAAACTATTTCATTAGAGTTAGAACAACCAGATGACTATGAATGCTGGAATAATATGGAGGCACAACTACTGGATGATCATCCACAAAGTCTTGAAATTATTTCCGTAGTGTCGAAAACAGAAGATGCAGATAAAAACAAAATTCCATCTCATCCACAATCTCTTGAAGTATGTTAGAATATTTAAAAAATTTGTTTTCTATAAATAGTTTATGTTAAATCATTTTCATATGTTATTTTACTTTGTTCAAAATTTACACAAAGCTATATAGCTTTAACAACATTGGACATAATTTATGAAAGTCTAAATTAGAAAACTAATTATATTTTAATTTTATTCATGAAAGATGTTTTTAAATAAGTTAATTAAAATTTTCTTTTAATTAATATTTAATGTTTTCTTTAGGTTATATCTAAAATGCCACATCAGCAGCTTGTTCATCCTCAAAGTCTTGAAACCATAAGAGCATGTAGTAAAATTGTCAATCCTACAGATGACAATAATCTACCTCTACATCCTCAAAGTTTAGAAACAATCAATTCAAAAAAAGTGTGTATGAAAAAGCATTAGAATTGCTCAAAATTGAAACATTCAAAATTGTATTACTTTTCAAATTTTTATCCTATAGTTTTTTAGTTTAATTATCTTCTTTTGTAGATCTTACCTCAGAATACTTTGAAGCGCAATCAACTGCAATTGCTACCATATCTTAGTTGTGGATCCGAGATCAAACATCCAATTGAAGAGCAAAGTGATGAACAGATAGTAACTGAAAATTCTGGAAGATTTAATCTACAAGATTCATATAGTCCGTTACTCTTACGCAAAGAAAATGATGAGAGATTTTTAAGGTTTGCTTATCAAATAATTAATACTGTTGTAGTTCTTTTTGCCTAACCAATAATATGATTTGATATAATTTTGTATATTGCAAACAATGGGAAATAGTCGATTTGCTGCATAAAATGTTACAACTTGTTTTTATTTTAGGTACATTGTAGATACCACAGTGGATAATGATTCAGCAAATTCGCGTGATGCCTTATTGGAAGAGTCGAAGCCTGCAACGAACAGAAGATTCAGTAATACTAGTCAGAGCAGTTGGGATCTTTCTGATGGCGATAGGCGGAAAGACCATAGAAAACAAAAGTCTAAGCAAATGGACGATCCGATCAATTCAGGCAGCATTGTTGGCATTGATTGGCTGTTTGAGAATGGTGATGGCGAACTTTGGACTAACAAAAGTTTGTTTTTTATTTCTTTAATATTTATCATAATCAATGCGGTATAATTTATTAGATATTCGAATAAGGTTCTAAAATAAAATATGTTAGTCTCACAATTTTATTCAAATCGGTTGTTAGTCATTTAAATTTTTAAAGTAAAATTTAGCTAAAATATTTAAAATTTTACTAAGCACTGAAATAATGCGTTACTAAAACAAAAAGTAATTTGTTAATTAATTTTTTTAATCGCATTCCTTGGTGCTGAATTATATATAGATTTACCAAATAAGGAGCCGGATTCGGGCTCTTCAAGCACGACAACACTAAGTCTGGAGAACGAGGTGAAACGCAAACTTCTACCCAGCCCATCAGAAATAGACAGTAAACGACAGCAGGGCGCTATACCTAAGCAGAGTCGAACACGCACAAGCGAACCAGCACCGGTATCAGCATCAGGCAACGGAAGTAGCGATCACCTCATCAGTTCTAGTATTTCTGGAGATCCGGCACCTAACGGACGGACCAAGGTCAAGAGACTGCCATGTCCTCTTTTGTGGGAGCGGCGCAGTCGCCTGAACGGGAATGGCTCAGCACCAGGACTCGCGGCTGCTTCCGTCATTGAGATCAGCGACAACGCACAGTTAGTATTTGAAATCATTGAATTTGATTAGGACCAGCATGTTTGAGCAAGAACAGAACGGCGAAAGCTCGGTTTTTACTAAATCACCTGCTAGCTGAACGATGCTTATCTATATCTGCTCGCATGGTACTTTTAATGAGAAAGAGAGGCATTGGTTAATTGATTCATATGGGTTTTTCAACGAATACAGGGATGCGGGAAGCAGTAGGCCTATGGGCGGCCTCGCGAGCAGTGGAGCTCGGGCGGGCCGGGCCCGGGAGCCAGGAGGCGGCGGTTCTAATCACGAGCTGAGCACGCTGCTTCCGGGACCGAGTTCTGGACCGGCACCACCCCTCCTCGCCGCCCTTCTCAACCAGGCAGGTAGGGCCGGGCCGGAGGCAGCAGGCGCCCCGGGAAGTGCGGCGATCGCGGCCGACCCCCGGCTGACTCGAGGACCCAATGACATCCGTAGCTCGAGGTCCAGGTACAAGAGGCTGCAGAGGTCGAACCGCACGAGGCGCAGGCCGCGCGTGAACAACCCCCCGAACACGGTGAGTGCACCAGAAGCTTTGGACGGAGTGTGGCGCGAGAGCCAGGGCAGGTAAATAATAACCGTTGGGGCTGGGTGCGCAGGAGCAGGACATGACGGCCCTCACGCGCTTTCTCTACCACATAACGACGAACCCGGAAACGCCGGAGGACTCGGCCCACTTCTTCCGGGACGACAGCGGCCGCTGGCTGGCGTACACGTTCGAGGACAAAGCCGCGGGCGGGGGGGCCCAGGCGGCGCCGCTGCCCGCCCGAGTCCTCCCGCCCGAGCAGAACGAAAAGCTCCTGAACACCTTGCTGCGCCAGCACCTCAACCAGAACCTGCACTACGAGGGGAACTACGAGCTGCCCGAGCTCCCGGACCTCTCGACCAACAGCTATAGCAGCCTGTCGCTCAACTCTGCCGGTAGGGAGGCAGGCCAGCAGCTCCTGGGCCCGAGTCTAAGCTCTCGGCCTCGGGACGAGGTCTCTAACGCGTGTCCTTGATGTCGACAGGTCTGACGGTAATAATCGACGCGCCGGGTGGCCCGAGCCCGCCAGTCGTCTCCTCGCCCGTGAGCGGCGCTGCGGGGCCCGCTGTAGCCGTCCAGCCGAAGCCCCAGGGCCCGCTGGCGGCTGGCGGCGCTTCGAGCCAGGCGATCGTCGGGCCTGCACCAGGTCCCATCAACGCCGGGGCCGGTGCCAGCGGCGGTGCCAACGATGCCGCTAGCGTCGTCGTCGCCCTCAACGGCTCGGTGGACAACCCCCCGAGGCTACCCCAGCGCAACGCCATTACCGACGCCCTGGCGGACCGGAATCGCAGGCTGCAGAACCTCCTGGGCAACCTGGACTCGGCGGGCACAGGCAATGGCGGCCCGCTCGACGGTCCCGGCAGCCAGGTAAGCCCGCCAACCGCCGCCAAAGCCCTCAGTCCTCCACCGATCTCTATGCTTATTGCAGATGCCTGCGGCCACGATGCCCTTCAACCAGGAGAACTTCACCTGGAATCGCTTCATCTACGAGTTTATGGGCTTCGACGATCGCAGCCACGCCAAAGCCAAGCCCACGAGGCACTATTACAAGTGGAAGATCGGCAAGCTGCCCCACGTAAAGGTGCGCTTCGATCGCCTTTCCCTCCTGGCTCTCCTCGACAGGAATCTCACCGTCCTCGAAACGATAGCCTCGACGATCCTCGCAGTCGCCGTCGCAGCCTTAGGCCTACTCATATTGCAACAGGGCTTCTACAGGGATATTTTCGCATTTATTTTCTGCTTCGTCACTGCCGGCTGCCAATACTCACTGCTTAAGTCCGTACAGCCTGATGCTGCCTCGCCAACGCACGGCTTCAATCGAATTGTTGTCTTCTCAAGGTACTATAATTCAAGTTGCTTATTATATGTAAACCTTGGATTGGGGTTCACTTAAGTTTGCATTCAATTTCAGGCCTATCTACTATATTTTGTGTACAAGCATAATCCTCATTCTCGAGATGTCCATAAAGAATTTTAAGGATTTCGACTTTAGAGTATATGGCATGCCGATTCTCGACTACAATATAGTCGTGCAAATACGAAATGTACTCCTGGTCTTTCTACTTTGCTTTCCCATTGTCTTTTCTCTCGGGCTGTTTCCACAAATTAATACATTTCTCATGTATCTCTGTGAACACGTTGATATTCATATGTTCGGGGGCAACGCAACTACCAGTCTAGTATCCTCAGTCTACTGCCTTTGCCGAAGTATCATCACTGTATTAACGCTATATGGATTTGCTTATGGAGCCCTCATGGAACCCAAATCATCGCAGCACATTCTATTTTCAATCTTTACAGGACTACTCGTTGCCGCATCTTACCATTTAAGCAGGTATTCTTTCAATTACTTCATTTCAATAAAATATACCGATGCTAAATTTTTCTAACTTTGTTCATTGCCTGAGGCTTATATCTTTAATTGAAATTTATATCTGTGTTTCAGATCATCATCAGATCCAAGCGTAATCTGGGATATTGTTAAAACGAACTTGTGGCCTCCAGAAGTCTACCTGGAAGAGAAACAAGTTCAAGTTATTGAGAACACATCTAGATGCGAAACTTCTGGTACCACTGGAGCAGCGAATTCTAATACATCCACAAAATCTAAAAATAAATCTTCAAAGAAGAAAGATATGAAAATAGTTGTTGGAGAACAGTCGTCTGACTCGGAACTTTTCGATCCACTTCCGCAGAAATTACGATCCACTGTCAAGGCGAGACTCAAGAATGATGTAATTGCTTGTTCTGCTATTGGGATCCTATCATTCGCTATACATTCGTCAACGGTATTCACAGCTTTACAACCCGAAATCAACCCAGTACTATGGGCATTTACAGGCTTGCTTGGGTTACTGTTACATTACATTATGCCGCAACTTAGAAAGCAGTTACCTTGGCTGTGCTTAGCAAGACCTGTTTTACGAAGTTTTGAGCATTCGCAATTCGAAGGTAAGTCATCTTTTTAATTAATTTAATTGTATTATATCTTAATTATTCACATAGTATTGCGGCGTTTTTAAAATATATTTATTAATAACTATTTATTACAAAAAGACAGTTAAAATCAATTAAATAATTTAATTACTTTAAACATCGACAATTTAATTGATAATCTTATATATTTTTTCATACAAAAATAGTTCGTGAGCCAGTGAAAATAATGTGGTTTGAGAAGATCTACGTATATCTCTGCTTTTTCGAAAGAAACATACTATATCCTTTAGTATTTCTGGGTGCACTCACTGAGTCCTCAGCCAAGATTTCTTCAAAATTTGGACCTAGTATTGGAGCTCTAATAATCGTCGTATGTGGGCTTAAATCCCTCCGTTCAGCCTACTCTGACTCATCGACGCGGTACCTTGTATTAGTATTTGCAGTTCTCCTTTTTCGCATGGATTTTCGAGAACACAGCGAGACCTTTCTTTTAGATTATTTCATAACAGCAATTGTTTTCGCCAAGATACACGAGCTTTTACTCAAGATTCGCTTCATCGTTACTTATATTGCGCCTTGGCAAATCACGTGGGGCAGTGCCTTTCACGCGTTCGCCCAGCCTTTCTCAGTGCCGCATTCTGCTATGCTATTTCTGCAAGCCGGAATATCTGCCATTCTCAGCACGCCCTTAAATCCATTACTGGGGAGTGCCATATTTATTAGCTCATACGTTAGACCTGTCAAGTTCTGGGAGAGAGACTATAAAACAAGAAGGTATAATCAAAGTTTTGGATTGTTTTCGATTTATAAATTTCATAAGAATTCACTTTATGTATTTTAAAAAGAGATTCAAACATTTTTTTAACTTGGATTATTATTAATTTTTAACAGGGTGGACCACTCCAATACTCGGATGTCGTTGCACCTAGAGCGAAATTTGGGTGCCGATGACAACAATTTGAACTCCATTTTCTATGAACAGCTAACTCTTTCGTTGCAACATAGTCTTTATGGTGACTTAGCGCTTGGACGTTGGGGCCCTGTAGAACAGGGAGACTGTTTCCTTCTCGCTTCGGATTACCTTAACTGCCTTGTACACGTTGTTCAACTAGGAAATGGCCTTGTAACTTTTCAACTCAGAGGATTAGAATTTCGAGGGACTTATTGCCAACAAAGGGAAGTCGAAGCAATCTCTGAGGGCATAGAGGACAACGATAATTGCTGTTGTTGCGAAATGGGGCACTTTTCTCGCGTTCTCAGTGTAAATGCAGCATTTAGGTAAGGTTTTTAAAATGTATTTATTATATTGATCTGTCATTTGAATAAAGTACTACGTACAATATTGAATCTAAACATTCGTTAACGAGTGACTTTTTACCATTTACATTTTAGTCAGCGATGGTTAGCTTGGGAAGTAGCAAGCGCAAAATACGTTTTAGAGGGCTATTCGATATCGGACAACTCGGCTGGCTCGATGCTTCAAGTTTTCGATTTTAGAAAAATCTTAGTGACATATTATGTAAAAAGTATAATCTTTTATGCAGTGAAATCGACAAAACTAAAACAGTGGCTGGATAACCAAGAAATTGTAGATGCTTTAAAACAGACGTTAGATAAGAATTTTGTCGATTTGGATCCTGTATTTAATATGAATATAGATGAAGACTTCGATTTTAGAGCAAGTGGAATTACTAGAAGCAGTTTTTGCAATGTTTATTTAGATTGGATACAGTTTTGTGCTACTAAACAGGATAAGGTATTAAGCAAAATGAGTTTATAGTTGCAAATATAATAAACATTTGTTATAATTATATTTTTAATTTAAGATGTTGGAGAGATCCCGAGATTCGTGCCTTGTATCATTGTGTTTAGCTCTAAGTCTATTAGGAAGACGCGTCCTCGGGGCAGCTTCCCATAACACAGCATCGAGTGTAGAATTTTTTCTATACGGCCTACATGCTCTTTTTAAAGGTACAGGTCAATAATTTTTTTAAAAATTAGTATAATGTTTATAGAAAAACTTTTTCTATAGGTGATTTTCGAATAACTTCTGTTCGTGATGAGTGGGTTTTGCATGACGTCGATTTATTACGTAGCGTTGTAGCAAAAGGTGTACGTATGGCATTGAAACTTCACCAGGATCACTTCACAAGTCCAAACATATATGAAGAAGCTGGAGCTTTATATGAAGCGATTGATAGCCACGATCGTAACCTTGTTATTAGTCATGAAGCTGATCCTCTTTGGAGGAAAGCAATTCTCAGCGGTGCCCCAAGTCTCTTGGCTCTTAGGTACATATATATTTGTACAATTTCACAATCAATTAAAAATTTTGAAAGAAGAAACAAATAAATAATATTAATTTTTTTATTTTTATAGGCATGTTTTAGATGATGGCATCGATGAGTACAAAGTTATAATGTTAAATAAACGCTTTCTCAGTTTTCGTGTTATAAAAATGAATCGTGAGTGTGTTCGTGGCTTGTGGGCTGGTCAGCAACAAGAATTGGTATGTACTTTTATTATTGACCTATTATAATACAATGTCTTATAAATGAGTACTGGAACTGGAAACATAGATCTGAATATTTAAGTATACAAATATTGTGTAACTGTTTAAAAACTATTTATACATTTTAAATTCTTTCACAATATCTTGAAAAAATAATGTACAGCAGTTGCAACTAGATCACTTCATTTATAGAACTATATGGATATTACTAAATTGTAATTAACGAATTTTATAGGTCTATCTCCGAAACAGAAATCCTGAGCGTGGTTCAATACAAAATGCAAAACAGGCACTGCGAAATATTATTAACAGTTCATGTGACCAACCTATTGGATATCCCATCTACGTTTCAGCATTAACCACCAGCTATGCAGAAACGAACGAACAGCTGTGTTCGGTTATTGGCGGTCCTCTAAGTCTTAGTGCGATAAAGAATAATGTCCTCAATCTTTGGCGAAGGTATAATTATTAGTCTCAATTGTATTTGTCAATAAATCTTAAAGATCATTTTTTTATATTACTTTGCAAAAATGAATCACTTGACTAAGAAATTACACGTTATTTTTTTAATTTAACAGAATTAGACGAAGATGTGGACAAGGTTGTTCATCAGGTGGGACGGGTTCACACGATGACGGTGGTTTTACTAACGATGGAGTTTACGCTATGACGACGTATAACATACATTCAGGTAAATACATCAGTACGATTCTGTCATTTACTGAATTATGTTTACTATTAAATTTTGTGTGCAAATTGATAATTTTATATTTATTCACATAGGGTACAGCCAGTCTGGACATAATACATCTGGTTCACAGTCAATGGAATCTGGTTGTCAAATAGGTGGCTCAACAGGTCGAGGATCATTAGGACGAGCAAACACGAGCTCGGTTGGAGGAAACTGTAGAGGTTCCCTGGCGTCAATGGGGAAACCAACAAGTGCAACACTTGCCAGCCTTGCTGGTCTCCTTAGCAGCACTGAGAACAAGACTGAGTCAAAGAGTGAGACAAGTTTTAGCACTAAACTGGAAAAGGAAGAAGTACTCCAAAGAGTTCGTGTGCGTACAGTATTAAATATAGTAGATTTCATAAAAAATGTTTAAAAATTAGTTTCTGAAAAAGTGATAACATAATAGTTCCGTTTTTCTAGATAATGGATCCAAATCACGTGTACGACGCGATAAACCTTGGTCGACGTATTGATGTGATCTGGCCTGATGAAAAAATGCGACAAATGGGTGGTCGTTCCGGCTGGCAGCATTGGATACCAGAGCGCGGTATGGAAGGATGCGTCGTACATCGTTGGTCACCAAACCATCGTGATCCAAATCGTCGATCTCACGTTGATAAGGTCATTTTACTAGTAAGGATCGATGATAAATTTGTACCAATAGCAGAGCAAGGTGTACGCGATTTGGGAGCTGAAGTTTAGTCATTGCAATCAATGAATAATTCGTAAATCAATAAAGCATGTGATAAATCGTTATCATCGAGAAAAAGATTTGAATTTTTTATTCTGTAAAAGAAGTATAGAGAAAATATTATATTATTGTCAAAATTTATATTATGGTTTAAGGTCAAAAATATATAATTATCATTTAGTAACCATGCTTTGTCAATAAATTAAGTAAAAATTTTTAAGCATTAATGTTAACAAGAATTATTAAATTAAATATTGCATACTAATTCTCAGAATAATAATTCAATTTTTAACATTTTAATTATATTTTTAATCAAAACATCTGAGTCAAAATTGTCAATTGATCAATTCTAAATCAATATGAAAATAAATAATTGAAATATCGTTTCAGTACACAGTGAATAAATAAAAAATAAATCGAAAACGTTTATTGAAATGAAAATACAGAACTTGTTAATCTAAACATATTTGTTAATCTATTCTAATATAAGCTAAGAGTTATACATTTACAGATATTTTTTCTTGTCATTGTTGACATATAACTCAAAATCTTAAACTGTATGTATTATAAAATGAATCCAATGAACAATAGGTTATTTTTGATTTACAAAAATGTAAAGAAATAGATAAAATAAAACTTAGTTCTAAGGCATAGGTTGCTTCTATTGTTCTCATGAATTAATGTAATATATTAACAATGAATATTGTAAATAATTTATACATTTGCGATTTTCTATACTTTTGTTACTTTTTTCAAACTTAATAATGATATCAATCTGTAGATAGGAAGAATGTTGTAAGAAAACAATAATAAATTGTAAAATAGATAGAAATGTAGCAAAACTTAAACATATTTAAACAAAAATTAATTTTTGTATCTAAAGTGGAAAATAGATATATAAAGTATTAGTTGCTATTAACTTTAATTGAATAAGAATAAATGAGTGTACTGTTACTGATGTCCCAAAATTATAAATTCTATTTTCATTAGAGTTGGAAAATATGTCATTAACTCGAAATTAATTTAACACTATGTCATTAATTCGAATAAGTCTTTATAGTTTTATTAAGTACCCAAAACCAAATTACTATTTCCTTTTGTGAACGTGAGTGCGTGCGTGCTTATTAATTTTTTAATGTACATGAATGTTTATACGTGCAAGACATTTCTAAAATTATGAAAAAAATGTATGATACTACATTAGTACATTCTTACACATTCTTTAAATAAAAAATTGAAATGTTCTGCTTTGGAAAGTTCCATTGTTAGAATTTCAGTATTTAATGTTCTATGTGACATTTTTTATTAATTTATTTTATTGGCAAAAATATTATGATTATTAAGACAAGTTATAAGCATTTTCAAGCATTTTTTGTATATATGAATAAATATAATATTTGGAATATTTGTTGTAAGAAAATAAGGTATGACAGAATCTCATTGAATCTGATAAAATAATTATATATTTATCTGATTTATAATAAATATACGAAAGCAGTAATTTCATAATGGTGCTTTATTAAGAAAATTAAAAGAATAAGAGTTGCAGATTTAACAACAATTAATTATTATATAACAATTTATAAAAATTATGTAATAAATCAACCTTTACTAATAAATAATTGAGCGTTTTAAAAATACATAACAATCAAGAAAAAATATGAATCTTTCAATTATTGATAGTGGTAATTTTGTGAGCCAATAAAAAACAGCCAAAAATAAGTCACAACATGGCCTTATGTCAGATATATTTGTAATTCTTGACTGAAAATCAGATATTACTTTTTAAATTCTTATAGAATCCTACAATTTACATTATACATTGTTTTTCAATTAATTCAAACTGCAATAATTTATATATTTTTGAATAAACAAAAAAGCACAAATTATTTGTTTTGAAAATTTAGAATATTTACAGCTTAAAACGAACAATTTAATATTAATTTAATAAAATGGAGATTTTGTAGAATTATTTTTGTTATGATACTATGCTTGTTAATGTATAAACATGTAATTTATGCAAAGATTATAATTACTAATTAAATTGTAAAAATATGTAGTAATATTTATATACATACATTTCATTCATAATAAATATAATTAATTGTACATATTATATAGTAATAAATATTTTTTAGGATTGAAATTTGTACTTAATGAATACTTCTTAAAATTTGAAAAATTAGTCCAAAATTTTTATATTTTTTAATACTATGAAAAAAAATATTTTCAATATATACCTTGAGTAATAGTACAATGTATGCACATATTTATTTAGCTCGTTATAAATATAATAATGAGCCACATAATAAAAATTTGTTAAAATTTTCGGCTAATAATACTATAAATGTAATATAGAATTGGAATAGTTAAACATTTATAGTTTATTAAATAGTTAAGCTTAAGGTTTTAGCTCAGCATATTTTGAAATGTAAAAGTACTGCTATAAATACTTTTGTAAACGTTTTTTAATTATAAAAATATTTAGTATTTTGCTGAATTATATTCATTTATCCTTCGAAAAATTTCATTATTGGAATATTAAAAAAATTTTCAGAATTAAAATTCCTAAATTCTACAATTGTTGGATAAATAGAAATTAGTGAATTAGGAAATAAGAGACTGAATGAAAACTTGAAAATTATTTTGTCATCTACATATAATGACTTGTATGAAATTATGCAAAAGAATGATTAATTTTGTAATTACATGCATTATATTATTTTATTAGTGTTACAATATATTAATCAAAGTATATCAGAAAAATAGTTGTAATTATAAAATATAAGTTACTATTATAAAAAATATTGACAAATAAAAAAAAGCTACTTTTTTATAAAAAAAAACTTTTTTTTATTTCTTCTTTACATTTTTAAGCATTGCACTACAAATGATTACAATACATATTATACAATACTTTTGTAGTCTTTTATTATTTTTTGTGCTCATAAACACACTTGAGCAAAATTTGCTGTGCTTTTATACATGATTATAAAATACATACTTTATTAAAATTGATAATATATAATAAGCATTTAATAAACAACATGCACATTTTAGAGTTAAAAGTAATTAAACACAGTTGAATGAAAATATTTTTATGAAAATTATTGAATAAAAACGGTCATATGTTGATTATAAAAAAAATGAAGTTCTTACTACATAAATGTAATATTTTCTAATGTCAAATAGCATCATGAAGTAATAAAAGAATTTTGATGTAATCCACTACTCTTTTTGAAATATTGAATATAAGCATTTAAAAAACAACTTATGATTTATATTAGAATTACATATTGTTATATGTACATTATTTTATATATGTACTTTCAACAACGATTTTTATATAGTTCCATCATTTTTTAGTCTTAGTGAACGGTTGTTGATGTCAATTTTTTTATCAAATTATCTATCATATTAGCATCTACTAAGCCAATAAATTTATCTACTACCAAACCCTTAGATACAGCTATAACAGCTGGTACTGCTTTAACTTCAAATGTATGCACTAATTCTGGATTTAATTCAACATTTACTATGGCAAGATTAAGTTGTTGCATTGGTCCAATCAGTTCTTCCAATTTAGGTGTGAGAATTTTGCAGGGTTCACACCATTCTGCATGGAAATTAACTATCACTGGAACTTCACTGTTCATAACTTTATCTATGAATTCTGTATTGTCATTAATCTCAAATTTCCTATTATTGCAACTCAGTAAATGAATTTGTTTTGATGAGAACCTAAATAAATTTTTCACGGTTGACATCATTTTCATAATTTAAACTTTTAACTTTATTATTTTTAAGGCATATAAGTTTGTATAAACAATATATATCCTATCCAACAATTTTAAGTTATTTGATGGATTATTTACAGAACCCAATTTCTGATTTTTTTTGGCTTTGCAATGTCCATTAATCCAAATTTAATGTAACCGACAAAACCTATTACAGATGCAGCTGCTAATAGAATTACAAGTATCATGCGCCAAATGAAGAAATGGTCATAAGGCTAAAAATACAAAAAAAGTAATGAATAGATTATACATTACTTCTCAATTATTCCAGAAATACTTAATGACTATGAAAGGATACAAGTTTAATAAAATTTTATAAATTAATAAAAAATATTCTTTAGTGATATTAAAATTTATAAGAAAATCTGTTATAAATTTTTAATACTTTTTAATAATAAAACAAATTTCGTGTTTATATTGATTTATCAATAAAATTAGTTTATATCATATATTTTTATTATTAGTTAGGTTGTTAATTATATTATCTACAAATTCTTTTCAAATTAAATATAGGTAGATAAAACTTAAAAGAATATTGGCTTTTTACCTTGTTTTCCTGAATAATTGGATGTTTTGAAGCTCGAGGAACACTGACAAGTATAATAGTAATAATAGTAGCTACTGCTAGGGCTACAGCTCCTATTCTCTTTTCTATTCTCAGAGATACAAGAAAAATCAAACCAGCTGATATCCAGAGTATTAATATTACAAAGAGGCCCAGACCTACTCCAAAAATATGACTGGTCATCCCCTCTATAAAAAGTTGTACTGTTAATAATGAAATGGAACTACTTTTTTTTATTTAAGCTCCCAAACTCTTTGAGATCATTTTGCTATACTACTATTTTACAACATAAAATTACATCTTTAATATATTTGCATCGCATTCAGTAAAATTAAACTTCAACTTTTTTATTATTTGTATTTTTATAAATGACAATATATAATTTAAGTCAATCGCATCATGAGTTCGGGAACATTAGTCTTACATCACTTGCTTACACAAACTCACCTTCATTGAAGAATATTATAATAAGCACGAAGCGATTATTTAACTAAACCTGAATTAAAGTGATAATAAGTCTGAAAATCTGAATCCGTCTGAATCATTGAATATTTCAGTTTCCATCAGTTTCTATAATTTAAGTCAACCATAGCAAGAATTTGACAAGCTCATTGATCAATACGCATAGATTCTGAAAAGTGAAACCTGAATCACTGATCATAATTATAATTACACAGCTAGTATAAATTATACTATACTATAAACAACGATTTAACTTTTTACTATATTAGATGCGGCATTCTCAATGTTTGTCAACAGATGGCTCCAGCAGTATGGAGTGGTCGATTTTGACACATCCAAAACGTCATGAGTCTAGCTTATAGATTAGCCATAGTAAATATATCGGCATTTTGACACATTTATTATTTTGTTTTTTCATTATATAATTATGGTTTTATGAAATTGTTTGGTTTTATGTTACACAATCGTAATATATAGAAAGTGTTGATTTTTGTCTTTCATTCAAATTGGTTTCATCATTTTAAAGACAGTGATTCGATGTTGTAGAACGTTTACGTGAAATAAGACCAATAAACTTTCTAAACGATTGTATGGACTGGGGATGATTCATAGCGGGCTCTTTGAAATTACCGATTTATACATATCATTTCCACTTTTGCATGTGCCGATATATAAATATAGTAATCGATAAAGAATTTAATAAAATTTATTCGTCACTTATTTTTTTCAATATTGCAGAAATATTATGGATGCTGCAAATTTTTGATTAACATTATTTGTGGAATAATGCTAGTAATATATTTTACTTAAATAAATGTGTGGGGACGCGTGAAGGGGGGCTTCCAGGAAAAAAATATACTCGCACTCCTCTGTACAATTAACTCGGAGCTTTATTAAGCAGCTAGCAGAATCTTACGACGATACATTAAAAATGTCTGTTGTACAAGTTGAACCCCGACAGGCGGGGGCTGAGCTCACGCCGAGGCTCACGCGTGATGTATCTCAAAAAAGAGAGCGCGTCTGAAGGTTCTGCTAATGGTGCGATTTCATCGGCAAGCTATGGGATCGTTTCTTGGTTTGCACCCTGCTGCTAGACTGCCACAAATGTTTTTTTCATGCGCTCGAATAGTATTACATTATATTAAAAATAGACAATATTTTAGTTTAAAGAGGTAACAGATAAACAGATATTAAGGAGTGAAGGAACATTCAAAAGGATTATCTGAAAAACGCGCGGTATCATTTCAACTGTTGCTTATTATTTAGATCTGTAGTTACTTTTTATTACCGGGCAATATATACATGTACATCTGAATCCTATGCAACTTGAATTGCCTAGGCCGAAAACAATCAGTGTGGGGGTAGGTTTTTCTACACGGATTCCACGTTTTTATGCTAGTCTGCTGGCGGTTGAATTAGCCAACTGCACGAATTTCCTTACTTTCTAATTTTGCCCCATCATAACATCCCTCAACGCCGGAATAGAATGAGACCTTTGTCTCAGCTGCTTGCAAGCTAGCTCACAATCGGCTCAACATGACAAAAAAAAACATCTAGTCAACTACTATTTCAGTCAAATATCCACGAGACATAATGATAAAATGCAAATATTTTTATACATATAAAAGTACCAATCCAGTGCATCACCTTAAAAGTATTATAAATATAACTTTTCAAAACTCTGCTTTCCTTCCATTTTATATTCCTAAATGTTGCTGAAGATACTTAGTTCCCTGTTTATTACTTCAATTTTTTAAGAAAAAACGATGAATACTTTGTTATTAATTTATTTATTATCAAATACTGTATAAAACTACAAACATTGTATTTTTGTGTTGAATATAAATTTATTTGAGTAAACTATATTTATTTACTTTGTATTATATACAAATAATTTGTAAGTTTTTTAACATATTCATATAATTAACAAATAAGAATATTAAAATAAATACATTATTTAGTAGATATACTGTAACTACTCTTTTTATTCTACATATTTATTTTACATGTTCAAATCTCACTCATTTCTGAATCTTCAATAACTAATTCATCCAACATTTCTTCTAATGTAATTTGGGGTAATGTAGGGTCAATGCAATCAGTATCAATTGGAATTAGCTTTCTCTTGTCTCTGAAAATATTAACATTAGATCTTAATTCAGGGTCTTCTTCAAGTTCATCCAAAAATTCATTATAATCATTGTTTTCTGAGTTCATATCAACATCTTCAGTGATATGTTTAAGTTTCCACAATCTAGCTCTACGTCTAGCAGTTTTGTCGTGACCATAAAACTTCTTTATTAATATGACATCTGGAACTACATCTTGATGTAGTTTCTCAAAATGAATATCATTTATATTGCTTTCTCTCATTGAATAACCAAGTACAGAATCACCTGGCTTGAGTATTCCAGCCAAGTGAGTTCGTGAATGAATTGTATTTTGATCAACTCCAATATCATCTGCCTTAACAACCCAAACATCTGCAATAGCATGTTTTGTAGAAATTTGGCCTTGTCCTGGAAACCTCTTTTTATCTTTTTCTTTAATTGGTTCAATGTCTATTACTATATACTCTCTTAATTGTTTTGGATTGCAAATACTATTAAAAGGGTTGCGCCAATAAACACTTGAACTTACATCAGCTATCTGACCTGAAGACACATCAATCAAATGAATACTGCTTGAAACTTTATACACTAAACAAATCGAATTTAAACCTCCTAATTGATGAGTTAATTTTTTTTCTAAGCATACTATACTATCTTTTGATATAGGAACAATTTCTACACTGAAAGTAAACTTATAATTGTAAACATTACTATGAATATCATGTGATATAAGTTTTTTAGAATGTTGGTACCGACATGGCAGAACAGATTGAATAAAGTCAACTATTTTCCTAGCTCCAGCTTCACTAGAATAAAAAAAATCTAAACCATCATGAATAGGTTTAATAGCAACAGTGTTTTGGTGGGCTTTATGTTTCAACATTAGCTGTTCCAAATAATAAAATGTCTTTTTATTTATAGATTTTTGGCGTACTTGAACAGAAGCATTCCAATAATCTTTTGCTTCTGTACGATGACAATCAGTCACACATTTGATTATTTACTATGTATTCAACAACGAAAACTTGTTCTAAAGTAGCACCTGTCATTATCTCACCATGTACTGTTAATTTTAATTTAATTCGCTTTGAGTGAGGTTCAGTCCATAAAAATTTTGCATCAACAAGCTTAACTCTGTTAAGACCTTTCAATTTTTTTAAACATAATGTTAATAGCTCGCGAGATTCTAGAGTAGCCTTTACCCATTCTCCAGGAGGTTGTAAATATCTTTCACAGTTTCTGCAAAAATACAAAGTCACTTGTTTAGGTATTCCTTCAGTAATATCTACACATGTTCGTAGACATCCTATACACATATTTGCTGGATTTGGTTCAATTGGAGTTGCACATTCACAACACAGTATTTGTGTTTTACTGGGATTCAGTGAATCTGGTTTTAACTCTGTGAAATCCATGTTTGATAATCTATTTACGATACTTGAAAATTTTCTATTTAACTTCTTATATCAGTAGTAATAACTGATTATGTATCTAGAATAAATATAAAATATTTAACGTTTTTTATGCACATATACGTAATTAGTTACTTGTAAGTTTTGAATTGAAATTATTTTGTATACTTACGATTTTTAATAATTAATTTTATTCGCGGTAGTCCATAAAATTACTATTTATTCGTATACAAATCAGTATAACCAAAATTTTAATTCTTAGAACACTAAGCCACGTGCTCCGATCATTTGGCGATCATGTTACGACTTACGATTGCGTTGCAATTTATAGATAGCAGCACGAGCAGCATCACATGCACCGACGATCATGTTTATCTCTCCATGACTTTACCATCGTCATATAATTTATTGTAAACGATAAACTTTATTGATTATAAAAATATGCACTCAGAAAATATATATACTCCGCGTGTATACTTATGTATCCTGACAAATATGCCGACAACCTGCGGTAGTCTGGTACCAAGTACCAGTCAGCAGACTGTGACAAGATTCACAGGAGCCGCAGATTCACGTGCAAACGGCTGTGCCGATTGCGTGCACGCTTCGGAGACTCGAGAGCACCTCCCGCTCACGCTTCTCACCACTTCTCAACTTCTTCCACTCTAAAGCTGCCAAACTATTGAAATAAATTCAATGTATTAATTATTGATATGCGTTTCAATATATAAATTAGTAAATATCCTTTATAATAAAAAAGTGGATTACATTTGTTATTTATATAATTTTTTAAATAGATTTTTTTAAATATAAAATCTAACTAGCTATAAAAACTACTAAAGTAATTCGACTAATTTATAATTTAATTTAACTTTCTACCTGAATTTAAAAATTTTTTTAATTTGTTCGACGAACAAGTCGTAACGCGCTCTACTCAAAATCGCGAAGAAAGGTATTAATTAAATCAGAAAATAAATCAGCATATGTATATTTTAAAAATGAAAGAGTACAGAGTACCAAAATACTATCTTAACGAATGCAATTTTATGAACTGTAAATAAGAAAATTATTGAAAGTGTATGTCCATATATTTCCTTTTTACCATGACGCTTCTCAGTCTCGCTTACAATACCGTCATCTGTGGTCATCTGTATCAATCTGTATGACTGACTGCGACTGCCGGCGCATGCGGAGATGCGGTCAAACTCGTACATAAACTATATATAATATAAACGCAAGCGCGGGAAGTTTTTCCAGACGTGTATACTTAGAGACCAGTCACCGGAGTTCAGCGTCTGCTTTTGACAGTTGACACTAGTACATTGCACCACTGCAAGATATTAGGCCGTGCGATTGTTTACAAAACATAAAATCACAGAAAATACAGGTGTACCTAGTTGTATACACATGCATAATATATAACTGCACAAATTCAATTTAATTAGAATTCACTTTTTATTTTATTGTAAATTTTATTTTATTGTATTTTTGTAATTTTATTTTAGAGAAATGGGTGTTAAAGATTTGTGGAATATTTTATCTCCTTTATGTGAGAGAAAACCATTATTTGAGTTGCAAGGCAAAGCGGTAGCAATAGATTTAAGTTGCTGGATTGTTGACAGTCAAAATGTTGCACATATGGGCCAACCTAAAATGTACCTTAGGTAAATTCATGCTTTATTTCATGTAATAATCCTTTAATTAATACAATACTCAAACACATAAAAACTTTCTGTAAAATTGCTGTTTACAAAAATGCAATCTTCCAGAAATTTGTTTTTTCGAACCTCATACTTCCTTCTCCATGATATTTTTCCAGTATTTGTACTTGAAGGAACAGCTCCTTCGTTAAAGTACAAAACTATTAGCAAAAGAAATGATTTACGCCATGGCAAAACTGAGAAAAAAACAAAAAAAATGGTAAGATCAAGCTTCAATTATATTTTGAAAGAATGCGAAGAGATGTTAAGTTGTATGGGATTAACATGCATTCGAAGTTATGGTGAAGCTGAAGCTATGTGTGCCTATTTAAATAAAGATGGGGTAAAACAAATTTATTGTTTAATTTATTTGATAAATAAAAAAAGAATCATTATATACAGATACTTAAATTTAGTTAGTAGATGGTTGCATTAGTCAAGATAGTGACTGTTTTCTTTATGGTGCAAAAGTAGTATATCGAAATTTTTGCACAAATACACAAAGTAATCGAACAACTAGTAATGGTTCAATTGATGAGTATTCTATTGAAAAAATTGAAGAAGTACTTAATCTTGGTAGACAGAAGATGATTGCCTTAGCTTTAATATGTGGATGTGATTATAATGAAGGATTAAATGGTGTAGGAAAAGAAGCTGCATTAAAGTTGTTCAAAGTCGTTAAAGATAACGAAATTCTTGAAAGGTAATGCAATAATATTAGTTTAACACAATATTGTTAGTGTAAAATATCTTTTTAGTTATATTTAGAAATATAAAACTTTGTGTGTATTTGCTTATTCTGTAGAATGAAGGAATTGGAAAACTGATTCAAAATTTGAAAGAATGGAAATGGAACTTTCAAATCCAAATATTTGTAATAATTGTGGACATTCTGGAAAACTGAAATCTCATACTAAAATTGGCTGTTCTGATTGTGGGACTTTAGTAAAATGCAGTAGCAGTTATAAGTAAAAACTTCATACAATTTTATACATTATATAAATGTAATTTATTTAACAATAATCGATTAATTTATCTTCTTTAGAGAAACAAGAGTCTTAATTTCTAATGAATTAATGATCAGAAAAAAAGCACTGTTAGTTCCCAATTTTCCTGATCAAGAACTTATTGATGAATTTTTGATCACCAAAGGATCTGTACCTTCTAAATTAGATTTAAAATGGAAAATGCCTATGATTGTCAAATTCATTGTAAGAAAAGCAATTAAAATCATTACATAATTAAACATCTATCATATTACAATTCTCTCACTTTTTAGTACTTTATGGAAAAACACGTGACGTGGGAACCTGCTTATGCATTTTCTAAAATTTTCCCTCTTATGACTCGTTGGCAATTAATAAATCTGACTGAATTCTCTATTGAGCAACGTTTTATAACGCCAAATGTATTCATACCTGAAGAAATAAAAAAAATAAGAAATATTCGTACCGTACCTAGCTATGAGGTTGGGTGGATTGACAAACACAATTTGTTAGATGACATGAAATTAATAAATTCTGTACATGACAAAGAAAATATGGAAGAAGAAGAACTAGATACTTTGTCTGAATTAGGTATGTGTTTTATTATCAACTTTCTGTTTTAGTATATTTAAGTACTCTTCTTTTAGTTGTATCATTGAGTGTATATATAGTTTTTTCAATATTGCTTTAAAAACACAATTTTTATTTTGATTATATCTTTTCATTTATCGACATTCACTTAACTAAAACTATATTTTTATTTATTTAGTGACAATTGAGCCTCAAGATATATTTTGTAAATGCTATCCTACCATTGTAGAAAATTTTGAAGCTCTTAGAACTATAAACAAAAAAAAATCCAATCGTACTCGCAAGAAAAAGCTTGATGAAAATACTGAAAATACTTCAGATAAAAAGATACGCAATGGAAAGAAAGAGAATAAAAGCAAGTCAATTAAAAGTGCGAAAAACAGAAAAATAATAGAATTTTTTAATGTAGAAAATAATGTAAATGACCTAGAAAAATCTTTTACCAACATGGTCATTACGCCCAAGAGACGAAAAAAAGATGAAAATTTAAATCATTCAAGTGCAAAAAAGAGAGGGCCTCAATTTGATAGAATTATGACCACTGAACGCATGGATTCAATATTAAATGGGTCATTGGAAGCAATGTTTAATCAATTAACTCCTGAAGATTTTGCAAGTGATGTAGATGATTCTATGGACATGTCATTGATTATTAATAATATATGTAAAAATGGACAAGAATTAAACTAGAGATAGATGCATAGTAAAAAAATGTAAATAATTGAAGTTATCTATTTGTATTATTTTATTTGTGGAAATCAAAATTATTATACTCCTGTTGAAAAATGCATGTATTATACTTTATATTATCGAATGATAAATAAATACGAATCGAAAATGCTAAAAAATTTTTTTTATTTTTATGTTTAGAAATTACTATTATTTCTAAATATAAATAATAATCTAAACTGTTAGATCATTTTAAGTCTGTAATATCATAAGTTATTCATTGAATTCTGTCACGTTTTCAAATTTAGTGCTTTTAAGGCATTTTTCAGTACAATTCATAACACCTCCAAGCAATTTTATATCAATAATATTCTGTTCCATGATTTGTTCAAGTATGCATGTACATTCCTCTTTCCCTTCCTTTATTTTTTCGTGTAAATTTGTTATCTTTAACTGTGCGAAAAGTAAGTAAGTATTGCAGTTTCTCACTAGCTGAATAACACAAAATAAAATATAATACTCTTACTTTCAATCGATTCAATAATTGTTTTTCGAGTTCCACAGATTGCCTCCAGGAAATATTTTCATTTTTTTGTTGCTCTATTTGCACTGTCTCCATCTGGCGATTGTACGTCGTGAAATCTTTTTCAATTTTATGCATCTCCAGTCGTAAATTTACTATCTTTTATAGTTAACGCCATTTAATTATACTAATTTATGTTTTTGCTTTTATCTCTTAATTATAGTCTTATAGAAAAACTATCAGCAAAGCAGAACATTTCGTTCTTTATATATAATTAAGTTTAGACATAAATTATCATGCTATTATTCTATTCTATTCAATGATTATTTTTATTATTTTTTATTTGCACATACAGCTAGAAAAGTACATTACTTGCAATTCTGTTAAAAAACTACCTCGAATTTCAAATTAATTTTTCGTGTAAAAGTCAGATGGAACACTTGCGACAAAATTGTTTATCATTTTAAAAACATAATTAAAATATAAGTTAAAACATAAGATAAAACTATAAATATAAAAATTTTAAGTTGAATACCAACTAAAATTTAGATTTTTAATTACATATTCAGCTTGTTTTTCAGTTAAAAATCAAATTTTAAGATTTGATATAAAAATAAAATTTGTACGCCGATCTTGTTATTTTAACTAGAAAATATGACGAATATATATTCAAATAATCAAAATTAATATAGCTGATAACCAGTTAAGAACATCTATTACATTTATAGTTGTACTGATTATTTTTAATGTGTGCGATTTATTTACATTGTATGAATGCGTAACCGTCATAAAGCGCCTATTTGAGAACAAGATTAATAGTAATCAAAATTATTTTAAAAATTGAAAAATTGAAAAAATTGAAAATTTTGAAACGGTGGTTGTTATTTTGATAAATAAATTAAATTAAAAAAATTTTTTTTTTAATGTACGATGACCATATTTTTTAATTAATCAGATTTTACCTCTGCATTCACAACGGAGTGTTCTTCTTCTAATTTGCACATTACATCATTATAAATTCTAAGTAGATTTATCAACTTCATTAGTTTGATATGTTGAGATTTTACCACTTTGCCCGCAGCTTCGGTAAGAAATTCGTCTTTCTCAAAAAAATCTATTTCACTTTTACTCATACGCAATTGATGCTTATGCTTGTTTTCAGAAGATAATTTTCTTGATGTTTCAGCTTTTTCTCTTGCGTGTTTTAAATTCTCATACAATATGCGCAGCTGATCAACATAGTAACAACTGCAATCAATCTTTGGACATTTTTGATTATTATTAGGCATTTTAAATGATCCAAAAAGAATTTAATCTTGTATTTAATTTTCAATTCGTGTATTACTGAAGTAATTGGCAAGATGGGTAAAAATGAATTGGCATTGTAACAATACGGTTTATTTTTAATAAAAATTAACCTATATTCTGTTATCTGATCAATTGACACATATTTTTTCCTAATTTTTGTTTTTTTACAATTTCATAAATTGCATGTTTTTCTGGAAAATATGTAAAATATTACTTGTTTTTTTGAGCTAAAGTTTTGATTCGGAACCAGACATGACTGAATTAAAAGCACAATTATCTTATAATATTCAATAAACAATATGAAACTATAAAAGGTAATGTTACGTCCTGCGTAACGCTTCCATATTTTTAATTAATATATATATATATATAATCCTATAAGAGAAACCGAGAACGAGAACCGGTGCACGTGCACCGCCGAGCCCCTTTTCACACTCCTCAAGTAGGCCCACAGAACGGCCTTTCATAAATACAATAGTTTAAAAAACTTATTCTTCGTAGTAGACAAACCATTATATCAAAACCGTATACACAGTTTAATAGAGAATAATTTTCCCTTTCAGAAAAGACCACACACGCGATAGAGAGATATAATATAAGTAAATGCAAAAAAATAAGAGAAACACTAATAATAGTCCGATCAGCACCATTCGAAAACGAGACAACTCTATTAAAAGAGAACCGAACTGATACGCAAATTATGTAACGACCAATACCTCCGATTATAGCGAATTGTAATAATAAGAGAAAAGAGCTCAAAAGGGATTTCCCCCAAAACGGCCACCCACACGTCCCTCACCGCCGCCCGTACCTCTCTCCGTCAGAGATGCAGCGCCTGGCGCCGACTCTCTTCTCTCTCCCTCATGCCCACGCTTAAGAGCATACCCTCAAGGGCCTGGTGCCTATTTCCCATAAGCTCTCTCTCTTACTACCGACTGCAAATGTAAAACGCGTCTTGCGCAGCCTCCGCTGCGCCGGGAAAGCGGCGGCTAGGACCCAGCGGAGGGAAACTCATGCCCTGATTTGCTGCCCTTCGCCCCCGCTCGCGACTTTTCCAAGAAACCTGCAGCGCTGCTAGTTTCCATCGACGGCTGGCCCTATAAAACCCATTGCGTAACCTACGAAAGATCAGAACGCTCCGTTCTCTTGACTAGGAAGATTCGTAACCAGAAGCTCACTGGTCAGAGAAAGAATGTTCTCGCTTTCCTCCTTACCTTTTTGCTGCTGTATTGCTGTAAGGTTGTCCCAAGTCTTTTGGTACCTTTGTGAAGCATTATACTGAGCAAGCTGGTTAGCTCCTGCCTAACGAGGACTACGTCCTTTGGTCTTACATACTCTAGTGGTAAGGACTAGCTGATTCTTCCTACCTTTACTGTACTGGTTCGTTCTGTAGATCCCTCCCAGTAGCCAGTTTATCAAGGGACAGTACCTTGCTAAGTCAGCTAGTCAGGAGGTTCTTCAGGGGCCTGATTTGATAGGGGACAGTAGGTTTCCGACCTTAACCCCTGTCAAATCAGTTATACGTCCAGTACATTCTTCTCTTCCCAGTAACTCGATCTGGTAAGGGACAGTAGACCTCCGGTCTTAAACCTTGCCAGGTTAGCTACCCGGGAAATCCTTCCCAATAGTGCAATTTAGTAAGGGACAGTAGATCTCCGGTTTTAAACCTCGCTGGGTTAGCTATTCGGGATCCTTCCAATAATCTGATTTGATAAGGAACAGTAGGCTTCCGGCCTTAAACTTTATCAAGTCAGATTCCTTCGATAGTCGGTCTAGCAAGGACAGTAGGCTTCCAGCCTTAAACTTTGTTAGATTGGTTATACCCTAGTTTGATTTGATAAGGGACAGTAGACTTCCGGTCTTACACCTTATTAAATTAGCTATACCTCCGGTACGTTAGAGATTTCCTCCAACAGCCTAATTCGATAAGCGGCAGTAGGCCCCTGGCCTAAGACATCGTCAATTTAGCTATTCGTATTTCCGTCATCAGGATAGAAGAATCAAAGTAAGGATTAAAGCTAATTTTTATGTAATACATACCTATTCATTTCTTGAATCTGAAATGAAGCAGAATGAATGAATGCAGCGGAGGCTGCGCAAGACGCGTTTTACATTTGGAGTCAGGTAGTAAGAGAGAGAGCTTATGGGAAATAGGCAGCCAGGCCCTTGAGGGTATGCTCTTAAGCAGTGGGCGTGAGGGAGAGAGAAGAGAGGCGGTGGTGAGGGAGCAGAGGCGGCGCCAGGCGCTGCATCTCTGACAGAGAGAGGAACGGGCGGTGGTGAGGGATAGATAGATAGATAATTGATTTATTTGTAAAATTTTACAAAATTATTGCATAGCATCATTAGTCAGTTATATAAAAAATATCACAAATTATCACAATGTCGTCAACATCACAGATGAAGCGCAGTAACAACAACAAATAAATAAATATACATAAATCAATAAATTACATTTTTCTTATTATCTATTAGTCAAATTGCAATACACATGCACACAATGAGTACATGTAAGTATTTACAGTGAATGAATATGAAATTCAATCATACACACATATACTTATAATAAATCTAAGACGCAAATTAGAACACAACCATGAGGACATCTGACTAGTATAGTTAAACTACATTGTCCCGTACCCTCAGATGCTCCATCACCAGGCCCCTGAAACGGCTAAGTGAGGACGCATTTCTAATGCAGGATGGCAGATTGTTTCACGGATGAGCACCTTGTACAGAAAATGATCTGATTTCCGTCTCGGTGCGCATCCATGGAACAGAAAGTTCCTGAGGGTCACCCCTAACCGGCCGATCTGAAGCGCTGGAAGAGAACAGATCAGCGAGGTACTCAGGCTTGTGCAGCCGTAAGATCTTGTAGATCTGCAAGTAAATAAAATATTCCGTCCAGCTGTCCACTCCCATCCAACTCAATCGACGCCTGAAGGGGGTTATATGATCGTCGCACTTAGCGCCCGTCACATACCGTACACAAGAATTCTTAAAGCGTTGTAGCCTTGCCCTTAGCTCCTAGGACGCATCTAAGTAAACAATGGAACAATAATTAAAATGAGGAAAGACTAGAGAACGTGCCAGCTTCGCCCGAAGAGCCTCCGTGGTGTAATGACGGAAAATGCGTAAGCTATATAACACATGGTTGATTCTTTTACTAACTAACTCGATATGCGGCCTCCAGGTAAGACCCGCATCTAGTACAACTCCAAGACTCTTTACCGTTCCAGACAAAGGCACAACCACTCCCTCTTCGAGTTCGATAGAATTTAACCCTGTAGACTCAATATCAGAAAGAAACCTGCGTGATCCAAAAAGAATTGCAGATGTCTTTCCCACATTGAGCCTCAAGGGTGCAGATGAAGCCCAGCCCGAGACAGCACGTGCAGCAGCCGCCACATGTCTAGCTCCAGCCTCCAGATTATCCCGAGAAAAACTAAGGTAAACCTGGAGGTCATCAGCATATAAAATAGGTCTTACACCCATGGAGTTAAGAGCAAGACCTAAGTCGTTAATGTAAAGACAGAAAAGTAAAGGTCCCAAAACGGAACCTTGAGGGACACCAAGCGTGGTAGAGAGCCAGGAAGATGTATTTATCCTGTCAGCTATAACAAGCTACTTTCTTCCGGACAAATAAGTCCGAATCCACGTCAGCACCCCCCACGAGAAGCCCATTCGTTTCATAAATTCTAACAGTCGAGCAGGACAAATAGTGTCGAATGCCTTGCTAAATAGTAACAGTAGCGTCACCTGTTTTTTGTCAATAGTAGTCCGTACGTCTTCTGTCAGTCTTAGCAGGGCAGTCTCAGTAGAACTGTTACGTCTATATCCAGTTTGGAGTGGGTCAAGGATGTTGTGTGACACCAAGTGCTCCATAAGCTGGTCATATACAACTCTTTCAAGAACTTTTGAAAGAAAGCAAAGCCGAGAAATTGACCGAAAAACATCTGGTCCAGAAGATGTTCTAGATTTGGCCAATGGCACTACATGAGCCTTCTTCCAAACCTCTGGGAAGCTGTGGCTATCAAGCAGGTGATTGTATAGACGCACTAAGAAAGGACCAATAATCGGAAGAGCCTTAACGACTACACCATGCAGGATGCCATTCTCCCCAACTGCCTCAGATGAAAAGTTAGACATTGATAAAATAATATCATTAATGCTTATACTTTTAAAACAGAACCCATCATCTGCTGCAGAGGCAAGCACAGCATCTATCCGTCTGTCATCAATGGCATTAGACACGAAAACTTTCGCAAAGTGAGTGTTAAGCTAATCCGGCGTGAGCCCGTGACCCACTCGCTCGCGGCAGCAACCCTAATTTCCGCAACTCACGCCAGATTGAGCTGGAGTTTTAAGAGTCGAACAGACGATTATGAACGTATTCAGTTCTCGCTTGATCCACCCTCTCCTGAACGCATTTGCGAAGATCGAGGAATTCCTCAAGGAATTCCCGTCCTTCTATACCGTCTGTAAAGTGCCCTGCATTTGCACTGTAAGTCACGAAGCTCGAGCGCAATCCAAGGTAGGCGTTTTTCATTCGATTTAATTACCTTTATCGGCGCAAGTTCATTGATAGCCAACATTAGATTGGAGTTAAGCCTCGCGACTGCAGTCTCAACGTCGAGGTCATCCGCCAACAACGGTCCCCAGTCACAACCCGACAACACTTGTACCAGCCCATTACTATGAATGCTCTTATAGTTTCTATATTCAAAGGAGCAACAGATAGGCTCAGGGACAGGTATTTCTACTGTTCCTTCAATAATGTTGTGCTTGCTGTGGAAAGGAGCGGGCTCATTGGCGGACGAAATTACCTTGTCTTTGTCTTCAACTAGTATTACGTCTATCCAGGTACGGAATGTGGGTGCAATATGCGTAGAACCATGCCGGACGATCTGCAAAGACAGCTCCGCTGCAAGTCTGCGAAGAAACACAGCATCATCACAATCAGTGCAGAGATCGGCGTTCAGATCACCGAGAATGATTTTATGACTGTAGTCCGGAGATAATCGTCACAATTCGTCCAAAAATTTTGAATTCCTCGTAAAAGAAACATGGGGAGGCCTATACACGACGCAAACTAATGCAGGCTCTGAGGTACGATACTGCACTGAGCAGATCAATTATTCCAGCACCCCAGGCCTTCCAACCCCCTCCGTGTCCGAGGATGAGAGTACACTCACTTTGAATTGCTTGTTAAGATAAAGCGCAACTCCCCCACCATTAATGTTACGATCCTGCCGCACTACAGAAAATCCACCAATCCCTATGACCGAATCCGCGATGTTAGAGTCCAGCCAGGTTTCCGCTACATCAAACAGTTGGTAAGTGGGACGATCATGCAAATAAAGGCGAAGTCCCTCAATGTGAGTAACTCCCCGCCCACTCCAGAGACTGCCGATGGAGCATCTGCCCGACTTAGTCAAATATGATCGGCCCTTTTCCCACTTCTAGTTCGATCATCCTCACTATCATGGTCACACGGTGACGAAACGCCAGGGCTGCGGGTTAAAACACTCCTGTCCGCAGGCCCCCCCGGCAGAACTCCCGACGAGAACATATATATATTCGTAATCTCAGTCACAGAGGCTACAGCATGAGCTTTACGGCCCTCTTTTCATCTAATAAAAAATTTACCGTGCCGATGCCAGACGTACTTAAAGCCAAGATTACGTGCAGTGTTCTTGCACTGCACGAATGCACTATACTGATCCCGATTTAACCACAAATTTATAAATATAGTACCTTGCCTGGCATCGGACGTCACCGTTCCGGCACGGACGAAAGCCACATTTTGTGTAGAGAATGCAGTAAAAGCCTGTCTTGCCTTCAAGATGAGATTAGCAGCTTTCATTGTACGAAGCTGCACCCTAATTGATGGTATTGACGGTCGGAGATTTTCAGCAACCCCTCCATGTGACCTCGTCGATCGCTCCCCGAGCTGCACCGCCGAAACCAGGTCTTCAGGTACGAAGGTGGAAACAGAAGAGATGATGTCGAGCGTAACGTCAGAAGGCAGGACTCCTGTGCCTGCACAGTCGACTACCCCCGTAATGACGAGCTCGACACCACCATCCCCCGCCGAGATCACCCTCCCATCGTCCTGAATATCATTATAAGAATTTCCAGGAGCATCGAGCCCTGAATCACTAACATTGTCTGAGTAACTGTTATTATTATTTTTATTTATATTTTTATTTCTATTCGCATTTTTGTTTGTATTTGATGGTTGAATATTGTAAAATGATTTGCCATTTATGTTATTGTGATTGTTGTGGTTTGATTTATTCCTATTATTGTTACTGTAGTTTATAAATGTTGTACTATTATTGTTATTTATTTTCATACTGTTTAAACTATTGTTATTATTGTTTCTATTGTCATATTCAGTCTCATCATCTCCCGTGCTCCCGGCAATCACCCGCAGCTCCAACGATTCATTTTCCTCTATATCATCATCACACGCCCGCATTAACTTACAATCTAACTTATTTTCTAGTTGCATGAAATTAGTATTTATAATATTTACAAATGCGTTTTTATTATTAGACAACTCGGTGACCAGGTGATCGACTTTATCATTAGTTTTGTTTGCAACGTTCTTTAACGATTCGATCCTACTTGCGAGCAGTGAGCGATCCTCGCGCAGAGCCACCAGCTCGGCTGACTGCGCTTTAGTGATGTTTTCTAGTCGCAGCGACCCGATCGGCGCAAGCCTTCAACAATTTCTCCGTTGCTAGGTACGGAAGAGGATGAAGAAATAACTTGCTCCGTACTGAGCCTCTTTGCGAGAATGGAGTACAGATCGACCACTGCTCGGCCGATGAGATCAAACCTGTTACAAAATAAGTCGATCATGGACACCGAGATGTCAGATCGCGCCTTGAGTGCTTCAGATATCACCTGCAGTGATGAGTCAAGTGACGTGGATGACGATGTAGTTGTCAGGCTCATACTGCAGGCTACTCCAGTACTGCCTACATTGGGCGGGTTGATTAGCGCCTTGGTGTGATGACCCGCGCGGCCACTGAGTAAGCGCCGCTCTCCGCCTGCGCAACTACAGGCGATGATGAGCGCACAGGCAGCGGAGCGCTTGTAGTACTTGGGGCCACGGTGAGAAGGACAGATCGCTTGGCCCCACTCGGCTGACTTACAGAGCAGCGGAGAGGAAGGGTAGCGCGCTCTCTCACTCCGCTCATGTGGACGTGCATGTGTACGTGTGTGCATGTGTGCTCGTGCGCGACGCCGCCTGTAGAGCATGCTGGGTGACAGTGCAGCTCGCATTTACTGCACTTCACTAGCGCTCTCACACTTGTAACGCATCGCCTTTCGGTCCGTAGACCTGCGGGGAACCTCCCTCCCCTGCGCGCGTCACGACTCGCGAGCCCACCGAATTTTAGATTATGGGCACCAGGTGGGCTCGTCCCGGCTGGTTCGTGGGCGCATAAGTCAGAGGAGGATCCGCGGAAGGCACGGCCCGGTGGCTGACTGTTACAAGGAGGATTGCGGGGCGGAGGGGCACGAGAACAGATGGGCGGTGATAATCACTGTTATATTATAATAACTAATGGCGCACTTTATTATCTACAAATCAATACAAGTCACGGCCCGTTGGCCGGCCCGATGCTAACGGCGCGATACGGCGCGCTACGCCACACCGCGAATTACACAATTCCCGACAATTCCGACTCGCTCGCGAGGGGGACGCCCCGTCTGGATTCACCGCTGGCGGCGGCCCCTGGTTCGCTGGAAGTCCCAGGTAGCCTTGGTGAACAATGGCTGCTTGGCCGCTCAGGTTGCCAGGGAGCGGGGTGTGCGGTGTTACTGCGCCGCGCCGGCGACCTGGTGCTTCGTCTCATCTGCTGGCGGTTGAGCGTCTGATGCCTCCCCTCGTTCGCTGGTGGTGCGGGGGATCGATGGCTCCTGCGATGATGGGCTGATCGCTTGCCTTGTCGGGGATGTCCGCTTACGCTACTTCGTCGTCGCCTCGTACTTCTCGGGGAAGGTGATGTGCAGGGAGAGCTCCAAGTGTTCGGGGCAAGCGTCCGGCGCAGAAGGAGCGCGGACCGACTGCGCCTGCGCCTCGCCTGTTGCGGTGGTGACGGCGGCGACCTGGCTGCACGGTGGCGCGCTCTTCGCACGTTGCGGCCGGATTAGCTGCTGTTGGCGCGCGAAGATGGCGGCGGCCTCGTGCACTGCTGCCGGTGTTGTGATGGTGACTGCATCGCGAGTGTTTTGTGTGGGGTGTGCCGGCGGTGGGTGTGCTCTCTCTCGCACACATGGGCTGCGCTCGACTTGCCTCTTCGGTGCCGGCTGTGAATGCTCGCCGTATTTCTCACGACTCGGCCGCCTCTGGATCTTTTGTCGCCAGCAGGCTCTTGCCCTGGCGTATAATGCTGTGGATAGTTGCAGGCGGCCAGTAGCTGAGTTGCTGCCTCTGGTGCGGCTCAGGTAACCCTCAAAGAAATATACGGTAAGTACAGATTTAGATAACTATCGCGGCCGACGTTCGATTCTGGAGGTCGCCTGCGCGTGTCGCGTACAATCTTCGTACGGATCCCCTCGCCTGAGCCACGAAAAGGGCCCCTGAGCTGTGCTCCTCGTCTACCGACCCTACGGCTGTCCCCAGTACAGGCACTGGGGAGGTCTGCGTATCGCCTACCCCTTTCCACCTACCTAACTCCCTTCCCTCGCCCCTCCGGCTCATTAGTGGCTGACATTTACTAATTTCCTTCTCTTTCAGGTGCAGCTGGTTCTTGTTGGCAGGTGTAGTAAGTATCACTCCTTTCCTACCACCTACGCTAAAGCTCCCCATTTCTATAATGTTCCTCCACTAACTCTTCTTATTTTGTTGTAGGTAGGTTGGCCTGGAGGCCAAATGTGACAACGTCACACACTTCTCCTCACCGGCGCACATACACAGCAGGTCCCTCCATCGATTAGTGCTATGTTGTTGCAGAAGTTGGCGGATGGCATGGCAAGCTGCTATCGTAGATAGTAGATAGATGTAGTTATGTGTCTGTGCGCGTAATAGGCACACACTCACCTGTGTGCGCGCTGCTCTCCTAAGCCGTCTTCCGGGCAGAAAAATTGTTTGGTTTTGTTTGACGACTCCTTAGCTGCTAGACGAAGCTACGCAGTTTATGCTCCGGTTGCATGGATACTGCAGGAGTCCTCGTGCCTCTGCAAAATATCGTGACTCCACAAAAAATATTAATATCAATATAACAATATTTTTGTGGAGCTAAGCAGAACACGTCTGCCTGTACTTACCGAGGGAGAGAGTGGGACGCGAGGGACGTGTGGGTGCGAGAGAGAAGGAAGAGAGGTATTGGTGAGAAAAGCGTGGGTGCGAGGGAGAGGAGGGAGACAGTGGTGAGGGAAGTGTGGATGCGAGAGAGAGAGAGGAGAGTGAGTGCGAGAGAGAAAGAAGAGAGGGAAGCGAGGGTGCCGTCTACTGTACTGCAGGGCGGCCGTTTTGGGGGAAATCCCTTTTGAGCTCTTTTCTCTTATTATTACAATTCGCTATAATCGGAGGTATTGGTCGTTCATAATTTGCGTATCAGTTCGGTTCTCTTTTAATAGAGTTGTCTCGTTTTCGAATGGTGCTGATCGGACTATTATTAGTGTTTCTCTTATTTTTTGCATTTACTTGTATTATATCTTTCTATCGCGTGTGTGGTCTTTTCTAAAAGGGAAAATTATTCTCTATTAAACTGTGTATACGGTTTTGATATAATGGTTTGTCTACTACGAAGAATAAGTTTTTCAAACCATTGTATTTATGAAAGGCCGTTCTGTGGGCCTACTTGAGGAGTGTGAAAAGCGGCTCGGCGGTGCATGTGCACTGGCCAGGTTGTAAACGCAGCGGGTGGTATAGTTTCTCGGTTTCTCTTTTGGATTATATATATATTAATTAAAAATATGGAAGCGTTACGCAGGACGTAACAATATTATAGTTAAAAATACGATACTCACTAGGTATAAATATGGTATCAGCCTCTCATACGATTATAAATCTGCTGTTAATCTAGTTTCTATAAGTTGAATTATCCCATGCTTATGTGATTTACAATTCATATTTTATTACTGTACTTAGAAATAAAATGTTAAAATTGAATAAACACAATACAACTCTCAAAATCAATATTTTTTTTAATTAAAATCGGTTTGTTTTAAATTAATTGTTTTAATTTAAAAAATATTAGTGTATTCAAAAATATGTATATTGTGCACACAACTATAAATTTATAAATATTTCTTGTTTATAACATGGTACTGGGTTAGAACATACTTATAAAGACAGATGAGTAATTGTGATTGTCACTAGCATCAAGAAGTCAAATTGTTACTTTAATATTTACCTTGCGTTCACTGCTTTAAAGAATTTGTTTTTCTGTGTAATTCCATTTTGTGGATTTTATCTTGTTTATATTTTTAGAAACGTGTAGAAAGTGATAAAGGATTTATTAATAAAAATTTATGTAAACAGAGTATTATCATTAACGAAAACTGTAAATAATATTCCATTATTAATTGCTATTATACTGAAAATAACTATATAAAATAAATAGAAGTATACAGATAAATATAATTATTTTTTTAAATTATAAAATAACAAATTGAATTAAAGTATAAATAATTTCCTCTAATTTTTTATGCGAATAATATAAATAGAAGAACAGGTGGAAGAATAGGGGTGTTATTTGGTACATCAGTTTTATTATGGTATATTATATACAAGCAGTAAATTTCCTTTTTTTTCTCTTTTCACTCCTTACGATGTATCTATTAATGTTTTCTACTATTTAATTTTTGTCATTTTTAATTAGCGATAATTAATTCATTCGTAAATAATTTAGCTTACATCATTGTAATTACTTCGGATAATTGAGTCCTCTCTTTCTTTTTCAAAAACTCAAGCTCGCAGCAGCTTCTCATTACAGCTAAACTCGTGATAAGCGTGCAACGCTTGTACGCATACTGTAACTATACTGCAATGCGTTTTATCTTGCTTTGGACAATTTTTGTGCTCGATTAATAAATTGCGGACTCGTATTTTCCGAGGCGAGCTCCGGTCTCAATACTTTCCTATATATTCTTATGGATTCTCTTATTATTATTACGTCGTTTATTTTTTTTTTGGTTCCAAGAAAAAAACGGCATACATTTAAACTATATTATGTGAATTAAATATTGTAAATTATGAATGCAAGCGATTTTTTTAGTTTTGTTTGCAATTCAAATATAATTTGTACATCGTTGTTTTCTGGAAAAAATTTTCATCATTGCAACCAGCGTTAATTGGTATTTTTAATATTCATTTTTTTGTTTTTTCGCACTTTTTAGTTAGTGTAACAAAAAGCTCGTTAAAAAAATAAAAAAACAGCTAGAGTCGCTCAAGTTTCACTTTGTATGTCCTTTAGGCGTACAATATATGCTAGTGTGTTTGTGACTGCGATTTTTTTCAAAGGAAGAAAGAAAAGCACGCCTTCGGTAGTGGATAAAGTACATTATCTATATTGAATGGTCGTACTAAAATTTATTTCATTATTATCCTTGAGATTAAAAAGATCACGCATAATTTGTATTTGTATATGTATATATAATAGATAATCTCGAGGCGTACTTTTCGATCGCGAGATAATGATGCGTAGTTTACTTTCCTTATAATACTCACATTTTTTTAGTACCTTTAATATATTTGTTTATTTTAGAAGCCAATACAGTGCGTACATCATTCTGTTCCTCTTTCTTTTTCTCTTCGTATTTTAATTACATTTACATATTTATTCACCAAAAGCTCGCCAGGATCGCAGAACGTAGACGTCGAAAAAGTTTCGACGGCCGTCTTTCGATAATCATTCGTTTTTTTTTCGATAGCTTTTCCTTCTTACACTATCCGGCTAAGAATAATAACAATAATTCATTAGAGCATATTTAGGCCTGCGGGCTACTTTTTTTCTTGTCCGGGGGGACGTACCTGCGGCAGCGAATCCCGGCGATTGAATTCTATATACGTGAAAACTCTCCATTCTTTATATATATATATATGTGTGTGTATATATATATATCGATATTAGAAAAAAAACAAGAAGTCGCTGTGTCGTACATTTTCTTCTCTTTCGCTATTCTTTTTCTCTCTTCGGCATAATCTCTCATCACGATCTTCGCTCGATCCTTGCAATATCTGCAGATGTACTCACATACCTATATTATATTCATGTGTCATAGTTAGGTGTGCAATTAGTTTCGTTCATTTATACTTTGAAACGCTGCATACACTTGTATTTAGAGATACAATGATTCTATAAATACTTTAGTGGACAAATCGAAGCATCTTTTTGATATCAGTCTATTGATAAATACAGTGAAGAACCTAACTTTTATAAAAATGTATTCTACATAAGTTATTATAAATATGTTTATTATTTTACATCCTTAACTGTAGTTATATTTAAAATTTTTCATATTGGATAGTATAATGTAATTAATACTTTGCATGCAAGCATATGAGTCATTCTACATGAATATTTGTCATCTCATATATTTTTAGAAGCTAACATTAATTCTACAAAAATGTTGTAGCCAAATTGAAGATACGTCTTTATAGTAGCCATAGATGATTATTATTGTAGATGCAATATAATATCGCTTTACATAATTATAATGAATTACTTTTGTAGCCAGTTTTGGTGGTAAATAATCAAATTTGTTTGAATGTGCAAAAACAGTATCTCACAAACTTCATATATACAATTCGATATAGAATGTGTCTCTTGTATAATATAGCAATGTATATTATACACGATATGATAATTTACGCAATATGGGCTATGTATATATAAACATTTACATATGTTACAAATAATGTGCTTCATATTATTTGTAATACAATTAATACTTTTATGGAAAGGGTAAAATTTTAATACGAAATTTCCACTGTCTCGGTAAACACATCGTATACAAACTACTTATAAATAATTCGTAATATATTAGTAATCTCCAATTATTGAACATAGTAGTATATACAATAAAGATGAATATACAATTTAGTATAAATAATCCGAAGAAATAGAGTATGCCTTGAAGCAGTAATGCAAGGATATTAATCGAAAAATATACAAGTCATTGATAATAATAATATATTGAGATATTTAAGAAATACGCGGAGATACGTAATTTATATTTCTATGTATTACAATTTTTTCAACAGGGTACACGAAATAATCAACACATGTTAACATTAATAATATATTAGACTCCTTAAAAAGCTGATAATATTCAGCAGGCCAACTTTTCTCTAGACGTGCACACAAAGCAACGCGATATTAATTTTAAACTTAATATTTCAGGATCATCCGAGCGAAGTATATCGCAACAAGGACCAAAGCGATGAAGGCCCTTAAATCTTAATCCTCGTTGGAAATACTGTTTTTTAATATAGATTCTTGTACACGTTGCGCTTATGTATATAAATGCGCTCGCTTTCCATTCAACTTTACTTTTTAATTATATTTTACAATAAGTACTTTAGCCACATTTAGTGTACACAATTTCGCATGTTGTACTTTATACGTGTTTTTATAAATTTAAGCCAATAATATTTTTCGTCTTGCACAATTTATTTCGTTATTGATACATCGATTGATTAATTTATGCGTTTCACCCCCTTTCAATCATTAACATACCTTTGTTGTTTTTTTTTAACTTATTTTTGACTTTTTTCATCTTGAGAGTCGAAGCAATCAATCGGTTTCTCAGAATTTTCGGAAACAATATCTATCACCCTCGGTGCCACCACATTTCGTTTAATCACGCAACGCGCATTTACTCGTTTGCCTTTGATTTCTCTCGTGCATCTATTCCGATATTGCTCATGCTTCGCGGGTCGTTTCTTTCGTTTGTCGTTTTAAGAGCGATTAAAACTATATCGTCTCCGTGAAATAAATGCTTTTGCAAATCGTACTGTCTTCAACGGCTATTTTTATCTCTCCTTCGAGTATTCCGTTTTTTACGTTATTCAACGTTTGACAAAACGCTCATTATTTATAGTATCAGCACAACAAATATATAAGTTTAGAGTCTGCCGAGACTTAGCTAGGTACATATGGGTTTTCTTCCTTTGGAGTGTACTTTTTTGCTAATAGAATTTAATCGTTTAGATTTTTAAGTTTTCACTAGTCCTTGATTGCGTATAGTTGAGGGCGACGTTCAAACAAACGCAAATCCAACGCAAACCAAAAACAAATAAACAAAAATCTCTTTATATGTATATATATAAAGTAGATAAAAACTGCCTGCTCCTAAGGAGGCTCAACGCGAGCTAACGTCTCATTGATTGTAAAAACAGTTTTGTTGCATGATCATGAACAGCACGTACCTTGTAAGAACCTTGCCGTGGATAGACGACAATGATTGTACATCGTTGTCTCCCGCCCAGCAAACCGTCTTCCGTAACCGTCCGATAATCTCTTCTCCTCGCGGGCGCAGTCGAAACTAGAGACTTTGCAGGCAGCTCGCGGCGACAAAAAGCCGTTCGCTCGGTGAGATTTGCCGCGCGAGCTCGGGAGGTCGGGCAGTGGTCGACGCCCGCGACACCAGCCTCCAACCCCGCACACCCCGGCGCCTTTATCAATAGGATCGCTAGTGGAATTAGGCCGGGGCGGTCCGGCCGGCAGGAGGGGGGGGGCGGACAGGTGGCTTCTTCGAAAAATCGATGTAGCGCCCGGCCGTCTAGGCCCCCTCCCCCCCGAGATGTTGTTTCGCCCGGTGTGCCGAGGCCGCGCACCTTGATTGCCGGGCGTAAGTGCCTCCAGGGCCGGTGCCAGGCGGATTTTCGAAAGGGCTTGCGTACGAATGCACGCGAGACTTCGCGCCGAGTTGTAATTAAACGAGGGGGTGCTTGTGCGCCATTGTGTACGGCCACCGTACGAAGCTGCCGCCGAGCGATGGGTTATTGTTTCCCGGTGCGCGGAAGTTATTCGTGTCGCGTGGTTTTCCCCTTGCGCTTGCAGCTACTATTGAAAGGTTCGATAAACCGATTATACAGCTGTATATGATTCTGTTAAACAGTCTATCATATTAAGCGAAGATATGATCTTTATGTTCTCCGTTTGTTACGTTTTTATGTCGTTGGCACGTTAAAGCAATTATGAACACGTTTCCAGATAACCGACCGACTCTTATCTAAAAATAAAACAGCATGTGGCTGACCACAGATTCAAAACAGTTCTGATAAACTCAACTGACGTTTCAACTTTTTCACTCATTTTTAGACATTTTTACCCATAACGCAGTGTATTTATATATATTACTTGAACATTTACACCTCAAGTTGTGTACTTCCCTGGTAAGAAATCGAAGTTGGATTTCTGTCTAGATTTAGCCATAAGTTTTCGTTCTGTAAATTTCACTATTGAGCAATATATACGAATGAGTTCCAAATACAGTTTAAAAGCATGAGTGAGTGATATAAAATGATATCGACTTTTCTACCACTCTTTACTTTTCATTCTTCGTCGTCGGCAATAAAACGTAATTAGTCAATGCCTTGAAATTAATCTTCATTAGACACTTCCGTAAATCTAAATTGTCGACTTGTAATTATCAATTATATGTCTTTATGAAAATTATTAATTATATTATTAGTCGCACATACTTATTTTGGAAGTATAACATGCAAAGTTACAAAATCAAAATATATCCAAATTTTTGCCTTTTCACCTGGTCAATAATTCAAGGCGGATTCTGACCAGATGTTCTTGGAAAATTCTAGTCACTTAATCTGAAAAGCTAGTTGAACTCCTTTTAAGGTTTAAATTGAATCAGTGATAAAAGTGAACGAATTATTTAAGTCAGTCGATTGCTGATTACTCGATAAAACAAATATATAGAACACGAGTGAAAATGATTGAAACATCGGTAAGAGTTTACTAACGACACAGCGTATATTGAATTCGAATCTAGCCAACAACACAAACTGCCTACCGAGTAAAAGTTGTAAAAAATAATTTTACGCAACAGTAACACTTCTGTCAGGGCAGACTAGAGAATGTCGCTGCCATCGTCGACGAGACTTAAGGAAAGCCCGGCTAAAGAAATCCGAATCTCGGCTCGAGGCGACGTAGGAAGCGGAGAGGCATAAAGACTCGAAAGGCCGTCCTTATTCCCCGAGCCATATAATCAAGCGACGTGCTCACGCGCTAACTGCGGGATCGACGGGCATTAGCGGCCCGTCCGATCGACGCATGTTCAATATGTACGCGCCATTTCCGTTGTTGACAACCGAGATCCTCTGCTGGAAACACAGGCTTCCGATCGCGACGTCGAGCAGATCCGATTACAAAGCCGGGGGATCGTTTGTTTGCTCATGCGCGAAGAAAAGTTTATTTTTAATCTAGGAAGAATCTTGTAATCCCGGCAAGGTTGAATATTGCACGAGGGGCCGACCTTCTACCGCGGCTTTAAATTGAAATGTATTATTTACGATGTTTGGGGTTTCGGCGTGTATACGAGCGGGGCGACGGAGACAGTTGCTTTCGATATCTCTCCTTTAAGTCTCGCCGGGCCGCAGTGCCGGTAGAGTAAGATATTAAACTAAAGTAATGGATTGTTGTTTTTCATTCGATCGAGCTTCGTTTTAAACGAAAGCGCCATTTTTTCCCGCGCGTGCAATATTTATTGGAAATTGCCTGAATCGTATTTTGCGCAATCTATAGCCCGTAATCGCATAGAGTCATCGTTATAGCCTTGCGCAAATATTGTTCGTAAAATACAGCCGTAGGTCACGGTATCGGCATCAACTATAAGATTATTTATGCCTCTCATTTGCTACAATTACACGTTATGTATTTAGAGATTAAGCCAGTTAGACATTTATTTGCATAATCTTCATTTATCAAATTACATTTTCAATAGTATGAATTGTACACGCGCTTCCATGAATATTTGTTTTTGACTTTGTCCTTTGAATGCGAATGTGATACGTGCAACTCGAAAGTCGTCATGAAAGTTGGTGTTAGTAGTTTAGGTTAGCCATTGGTCAGACGTCCAATTGATTTTTGTAAAAATCTTTTTGATTCTAGTAATCTCGTTGCAATTTGCGAGTGCCAAATTGCCTTTTATCATTTAATGTTAATAATTGATAATTTATTAATTATTTTTGGTAATAATATTTCAAAGAGGTACAGATTATGTGAGCGTTTTCAATTAGCTATATAATCAGGCCTTATTTTTCATAAATGAGTCGGGGGAAAATCCATTAAAGTTTAGCGAAAATCAAACTAGTGATGAAATCGGTGAAGACACACTAGTTTCGCCTTTGGTATTTTAGTGTATTTATCACTAGTTTGCCAATGACCCGATTTTCGCCGATTCATTTTTAGAGACACTAAAGATCCTTGAGGGGTCGCTTAAGCAATCTGCACGATTCCGAGCTCGTTCGCCACGGCAAATACTCTTCGAATCGTTTAGCGACCCTTCGAGAGACGTCTTGCGCGGGTCGAAACCCACGCACACGCGGCTTTCACGTGTCAATTATTACTATTATCTTTCTTTTTGCGAGACTCGGGAAAGGCGTTTCAACGACGTCCTCCTGGTCACGATTCTCCCAGAGAAAGGAAAGCCGGCCGATCGGCATCGCGCTCCTACGTATTTACAACTTGTTGTCTTTCGGCAAGCAGCAAACTCGGGACGCACGCCAGGATAAAAGGGGATCTCGGCCGTCTGAGGAATCGCACAGCCGGGCCGCGCGTGCCTTATCGCGCCGACTGGGACCTTGCTTTTTTTTTCACCCCGGAGGATAATGTATATATATATATACGCGTGTGCACGGGGAGCCAGGCTTATCGGGCCGCGCGCACGCCTCCGGCTTCAATTGATTGGACCCGGCAAGCGGTCCTCGGCTGTTTTCGAACGGGGAGGTAAAAAGCGACTGGTTCTTTGGTGGCGCGGGGCCTTTGATTCGGTGCGATGTTAATGCGCCCTGGCTTTGAGACAAGCTCATCGGTGGGTTTGCACAAGGCCTGGAGAGTACGTCTCTTTTGCGCTTGCTTCGAAAGGACGTTTATTCGCGATTATGCTTTTGTGCGCTTAATGCGCGGTCCCTCTTACGATGCGACTGAGAAATAAATACAAGCCGACTGAATAGAAATCATATTGAATATATTCTTAATGTTACATACAGGGAATGGGAAATAAACAACGAATTACAAGGCCGTTTGAAATTTTAAAAGATCCATTGTACATTTTTTTCATCATTTAGTCGTGTTTATATAAGTCGTACGAAAGATGAGCAATCCTTCGAAGAAATGAACCTTGATTGTATATTATTCGATTATCATATATACTCTAGGTTTCATCGCGTGTTTCGATCCGAAATTAAACTATTTGCGCAAACTCTTAAACGGATTTGATATAATATAAACGTGTCGTGTACACGATGCACACGATAAAACGTAATCGACGTAAGAAAAGTTGCTCTGCAAGATTTTCAATGCATCGAAATATTGTGTTTGCGAGAATCAGTTAGAGGCAGCAGGCAGGAGGCTCCCGCTGCTTTCGTTCGATATAATGTATCTCATTAGTTTCGAGATCGTGGCGAAAGAGCAAAGCGAATCGAAGCTACGGTATAGCACCGGCTATCGTCAACGAAGAAACTTCCAGTGCCTCAATGTGTACTCACGTGATTATTTATATCTGTATATAATATCGTATCATCTCCCTTGGCTCTATCGGGGAAGACACACTTTTGGAAAAGACTCGGAAGCGCTCGAGTTTATTTATTACATTATTTATCGGTAATATATTGATATCATTATTAGTGTTACTATTATATTTAATTTTTTATTATTATTATTATTAATATTATTAGTGTTATTAGAAGTACGATGAAACAATGCGACGGCGTATGATAATATAGCGCCACGAACAAGAATGAAAAAGAAAAAAGATGCACTCCTTTTCCATCATTTTGTAGGATTGCGAGCTATCTTATACCGTAAAGGAAAATAAAGAAATTCTGCTTCCTTCCACCGACAGACAAAATTACGATACATTTAATTGTACTTATAATATATATACTCTTTCTAGCTCAAAATATAGATGCAATCCGACCAGGTTACGTCATTGTGTCGTTTCCTTTTGTTTTTCCCTTTCCGAAAATCAGTAATACCAGTGAGAATAAGTGACGGTGAATTGGAATATAAACATTGTGATTTATAGTGACGACGGTATCGCGAGATCGCGCGGCAGGATCCGCGATACTTACACATTAGCCATAGAGCATCCACATGCGCCGTCTTACATATGAATTACATATGTACATGTACAGAAAGAAAGATATACAAGAAAGTGTGGTGATGTCCGCGTTGAGGTCAGGAGTGCAGCTATATCTCGATGGCGTTATCTACAGTAGAAAAGCACGTCGCAAATTCTTTATATACGTATTCGCTTTAGCGCGATCAATTTCATCGTATGATCTGGGATAAAACTTGTGGCCGAGGGCCAAACGAGCGGGGCGCCCGGCCCCTCTCCTATCCCCCAACCGCCCCCACGACCCACGTCCCCGTCGATGCTCCGCTATCGAGATTACAATGAGCTTGTCTACATGACCGTAAGCCCCGTGTGGTAATCATTGGCTAGCTCTCGGCCCCGCTTGGGCCGCCGTCGCCCGGTCAATCGCAGGAAAAAGGCCGAGGAGGCGTCTCGCGGGCGCGCGGAGCTTAGAGCGGGTCGCGCGGGCCGGGGACGGGGGTCGGGTGGGCGCGTGGCCCGGGCGGCGAGTGCGGCTCTTCCTGGCGGCTGATATGTCAGTGCGGGGGCCCCGGGAGGGCCGCCTGGCGTTGGGCTCGGGCCGGCTGGGCGTCCGGGCGGGCCGCCGGGAGCTAGACGGGCCCGCGCGGCTGCGGCCAGAGCTGCGAGGCCCCCGAGAGGGCGCGCAGACCCATCGTCACGAGGCTGATCAGCAGGAGGCAGGCGCTCCGCGAGTCCAGCCCGCTGGGCCTGCTCGACCCGCTGCACGTCTCCTTGGACTGGTCCAGCTTCGCTGCAAGCAGACAAGAGGAACGAGGTTTGTCACATTGCGCGCAGAGACATGCATAATCGCGCGTCCAGAGAGAAACGAGTTGGACGAGCTTAATTTGTTCAGCCGATTGTACCGCGGGCAAAATTATAATTTGAGGCATTGTGCTACAATTCGCTTTTTCTTTTTAACAATAAGCAAGCGATTTTTTATTGTGAGCTGTTCATCTTTTTAATTATGCAAGGATCATTTCTCTCTGCGGCTCGAGCAGATTATAAAAAATGGATATAATATTATCGTTTAAATTTTTTAAAAAAATGTAACAGTAGAATCAAACTAGACCATAGACTTTGTCATGTAAAAGTGGGTTCATATATCATGCTTTTGTTGAAAGCATACAAGAAGTTTTATTTATAAATATTCACAAAAATTTAAAAAAATATGATATCTTTTGGATGAATACCAAAATAGTACTTTATCGCAAACAAAATATTAATATGACCTTTGTTGTGTAGAACTGCGTAAAAAACAAGACATAATCAAAGTTCAACAAAGATTGTTTCATATTTTTTGGTCAATCTCTGGATAGTAAACTTTTGGTCTCGTATTAGGGTATAAAGGCACAAAATCGATAGTAATTCTGAGCGCTCCTTGCTGCTTATAATATCGTATACTCGTTCAATATCCTTAGAGGCATTATAAAGGTATTTCCACTGTGCGTTGATCCCCGCGTTGAATATTTCAAAATATAATTCTTGATATTAACGCCACCGAATATCTACAACATTAGATTTACCTTGAATGAAAAATCAAGTAATCCTTTGACTATTCTCGCGTAAATCTTCATTGAGTTTTAAGTAGCGACTGTACACATTATCTTGTATATTGAATTCCCACCAAAATCCCAACTTGGCGCAATAACACCGTCAGCTACGCTCGCAATTTTTCCCCCGCGAATAAAAAAGTCCCTGTATCCAAGCCCGCTAAAGCCGTTCAATGCGCATAACATTGCGCAGTATCCCGGGCGCACCGGGGCCTGGAAAAAATCCCGGCGTTCCCGGAAATATCCCCGGAGGAAGAATATATATAGTGCCGCTGGGGCATTGTATACATGCCGCGCGGTGGTCGCCGCCCCCCGGCAATTAAAGCCCAATAATCTCGCGAATTCAGCATTTGCGCTCGGGCGTTACGTCAAATTCGTTATGCGTCGACTAATCCTCGCCCGACTCTGTCTTATACAATGAAAGGCGCGCGCGGGGGGCTTGTCATTCGGCCGTCGGCTGGGATCGGCCGCGGGCGCGAGGCCATTGAATATTCAGCGAGGTACCCGGCGACAGTCTTCCCGCGGCGCGGATTCCCAACCCCGGCCGAACTCGCTCTTCCAATTTTCCCCCCGAGTGTGCGGCAGAGGAATAGGGACGGGACCGCGCGCGTCCCTGTCGCTCGAGTGGTTTACCCGCCCTCGAGGGTCAAAGAGTGCACTTTTTTCGGAGTAATGATCGACATGACCCACCCATCGACGCCCGGCCTCGTCGAATTGCTCATATTGTGCAAGTGGATCATACGATGTGCTCCTCCGACGCTATTGATTCTTGCTCGAGGAGATCATGTTAAATCACTATTTCTAAGCCATTGACATTACCCGGTTACAGTGCGATGCTGTGTATCTAAGAATTGCCACTATTTATAGACAATTTTCGATGTATATACAAGGTGTCTTTTAATTCCTAGTCTCCAACTATACCACGCGATAGTTGAGGCAATTCTAAACATTTTTTTTGCGGTCGCGAAACAGTCAGATGCACCCCCGCGAAGATACAAGCGTTTAAAAAATGGCCGCAGGAGTCGGGCCATGAAGGCGCGCCATCAATCCCACCGCGGCGGTTCTGCTGACGGTCCGCTAAGACCCGATGTTCTTTTGTTGTCAATTTCGGCAGTCAATGAATGGGCTCGCGACTAAGCCTGGAGGGCGGGGCCAGACCCGCTGCTCATCCTGCGGATTATCTCCGCACTATTTCCTCCGAACTATTTCCGCTAATTTCGTTGGCTGCACAGCCGCGAGTAGGCCGCACTTTTCGGCAGCGGAGGCTAGATTTTTATCATTTTTTGAACACCTGTATCTTCGCGGGGGTGCATTTGACAGTTTCACGATCGCAAAAAAAATGTTTAGAATTTCCTCAGCTATCCCGTAATATAGCCGGAGACAAGGAATTAAAAGACAGATTGTATAGCCCTCACTGAATAATCAAACTGGAGCTTCCGTTCGGATTGGAACGCGGCACGGCTAATTCGAAGTAAATCAGTCGGTTTAGTCTTCCATCCCCAATCAAGTAAAATTTATATCTATAAATATCACCGATAGATGTTGGATAGTTATTATTGCATTTGAGGGCTAATTTTGTACATTTAAGGTTCACATTTGGCAAACAAGACATTGGCCGTACAATTGCTGCACGTTCGTGCCCTTAAAATGTATCTTTACTGCTACATTGATAAAATTGCTATCCCTTACTCTCGCTTAACTTTAGCCTATTTCATAATTTCCCTCGCTTCTCCACAGCTATATCCACAGCTATACCACTGACTCGAATTTGGAGAGCGCAGTATCGTAGGGCCGTGCAGCCTCCAGTCCATCCCTAGGCGAGCAGATAAAAATCTTATTTTCCCCGGCGGCGCGTGGAATCGGTACAACCGGGAAGCTGGGGATTGTAAATCCAGCCACGTCGCGACGCCGCGTCGAAGCAGCACTTGCTGCAGCCCATTACTAATGTTCAAGCGGCGCGCCGGGGCGCAAGTTAACCGGCGCCGCTTAATTATTTCCCCCGGAAAGCGCGGGCCGGTTGAAAGTCCTCGGTCCAGGAGCCTCGCAGCCGACATTGTTCACAGTGGCGCGGGCGCTCGTGAATTATATATATATCTATATCCTCCGTGCCGATATATACAACGCAGGCCCGACTTCGCACGACGCGAAACAAAGCGGCGATAAAGCACCGGGGCGCTCGATCCGCCAAGCCCCCGTGTACGTACCCAATATCTGTGGGGGTACATATATTCCTTGTTTTCCTTTTTTTTATATACGCGTGCGCTTTTTTTTTTTTATTATCCCGCAGGATTTGGCGGGCTCTGCTTCGGTTTGTTGCCCGGCGCGGCGAGGCCCCTTCGTTTCCTTGTTTTTTATCGCCCGGCCCGCCTGTATATTAATATATATATATCCCGGGCCATTCGGGGAGTATTATGGAGGAAAGTCGCGACGCGGCTATTACTCAGGACTCTACTTTGCGGAATGAGCTGCGCCATGGGCCGTTTCACCTAGATTGCGCCGTCGGATTCTCCAAATTCATACTCGGCTAGTGGTTCATTTAGTCTACCCTGCCTAAGCCTCTATTTTTCATTACTTATATACTAATCGGCGCAATGGGTTAAGACGCTTTTAGATCTACCCTCGTGATTTGATTATGTTCCTATTATATTTAGCTAATTAGATGAGGTTCAGATATCCTGCGGTAGATATACAACGCAAAGCATTACATGTTTCGTTACATACCCCTGCACTTTTCTAACTAATATTTTTTGAAAATTTTAATTATATTATTCATTCTTCAAATAAACGTCTATTTTTTTGTTAGTTTATTACAAATATTTTTACGTGTATAAACAAATATTAATTTTAAGAATTTCAGTTAATATTGCAAACGTTCTCGCTAATTTGGAAATGATTTTTCATTCTCTGGGGTATTCGGTTAGCTTATACAGTATAAAGACAGTTATCGTTTCACCGCATTGACAGTGAATATATAATATATCAATCATTTAAAACGATTATGTATCGATTATGTTATTGTACATATATTTTTATGTCATTATATTAACTTCAAGATGAGTAAATGTCAATAACCGACATAAAAAACATGTTCATATTATTACTATGCAAAGTGGTAATAAAGATTTATATACAGATACGTACACGCATAAGCCATAAATTTCTTGTAAATTTTGTTTGTTCTTTTATTTTATGTACTATTACGTATTATGTTATGTATTGTATCGGTACATGAATACCAAAAAGAGACAAATATTCAGCTTATATTAAAGCGATAAATTATTACGAGATGGGAAGTAATTTCGCGAAGACGCGTCGGCCGCGAATTTGTAATTTAAAAATATTCCCGGTTTCCGGAATGCTTGATCCGCGTGGCAAGGTTATAGAACCAAGCTCTGACCGGGCAGTCCACGGCGGCTCGTGGGGACCCTTAAGCTGAAGCGAAATTATTGGACTCCGACGAGCTCAAGAGGAACACATCGTCAATACACCCAGGATTGAGTCGGTCGTATGGAAATTTCCATGATAATCTGCGAGCTTTGGAGACGGCGACGAATTTCCGGCACATGTATATACCTTCAATTTGCAATCCTTAGATTTTCGATTTGCCGGAAAGCCGCGTTGCGACAGGGTAAAGCGTGGGACGGGACGAGCTCGGCGGGCAAATGACCTCTACTAGGTGTCCATTTTGTTCAGCTGTTAATGGCATTTTCGGACGGAGGCAACGCTTTGTCGAAAACCTTGCGTATACCAAATTCCGTTTATTTTCTATGCAGTCGACGTTCTGCTAGGTCGTCGCGCTACGTCGACGATTGATCATAGATACGAATGTTCCGTGCATTCGGTATGTAAAATTGTTCCGAGCGTTAACACAGCAAAAGCTCGTGTATATAGCCAAAGTTGAGAGATGACCCGTTAAAAAGCATCACGAAATACACCAGGATTTCCAGGAGGAAAGGCCGCATCGAAGAGCACTCGAGTAGACAGGGCCTCCTCGCACGACAGGCTCTCAGAATAGGAGCGGCCGTCGGATCTGTTGAGCCGGGTGAGGTGTATCGGGTGTTCCTGGAAGCTGGCAGCCGCGGGGAAGAAGGTGCACGAGACAGGGCACCGCCCGGTAAAAATGCAATCGGCCTGGCCATCGGACGCGGCCTAAGTGAGCTTAAAAGTGCGCCAGGAGGAAGTTTGCGCAGGCCGTCTGGCCGGGCGCTTTTATACACATCAATAGCCGTCGGCCGAGGAGCCGATGGGCATAGATAAGCCCCGGGCTAACGAAGACGGAGGACAGCACAGGCCGCTGGAGCGGTCCAAAGTCCCGAGGTACAAATGAACAGTTATTAGGGGAGCGGTGAGAGATATATATATATACATAGGCCCGAGCCAGCGGCTTAAATGATGACGGAAGCCCCAAGAGGACCGAGCGTCGGCAACGGAGAGACGCGCCGGATGGGTGAGTCCTATATTTCGATCTTGCGTTGCACAATCGGGCACTTACAATTCAATGTTTTATCCATCGAGGCGCTAAAGGCTTTGACGGATTTATCAACTGTGCGCTCGTTTCATCGAGGAGTTTACAGTTGTCGCGTGTCGGCTCCACCGCGTGCATCGCATTAAGCATTTATTCCAAGGAGAACATTATCGCCCTTCTACCCGAAGAGAGCGCTGCATTCTCCATTAAAGCATCGTTATTTTCTTTTAAAGAAAACCATACAACAGGCACCGCGGGGCTATGACACACATTTCCACGTGGGCCAATGCACCTATCAAAAGCATATATACATATATAATATATATATATATATCCACGGCCGAGAAGGAGAGGCGAGCGGCACGATTATTGTCACGTTAAACCGGCGGGGCAGACAGTTTTCGGGGGGCCGAGTCGGCAAGGACGCACCGGGCGAGAGAGCGAAAAAACAATGAGATATCCGAGGGGGGGGGGCCGCGGCCTTCCATCCTGGGGGTGGGTGTGAGAGATGATGGAGCCGGAAGACTGGCACCGTCCGCACGGGGAAGGAAGGAGGAGAGCAATCGCCGGGCGCCGGGGGCGGATCGATGCGCCGCACCGCGTCACGGGGACCTCGGGGGAGGCGGCCGCCGCCGCTGCAGACGACGCACGAGGACCGGAGACGGATCGACGGAAAAGGCGGCCGCGCGCGAGGATCGATGGTACGCGTGGTTGTTTACATCCTCCGCGGGCCGACGAGTCGTCAAAAGCGTATACGTGTAAGGCCGAGTGGCACGAGTCGGCTCGAGTACTTGGGCTGCTACTTCTTCCCCACATGACGATTCAGCTCTGTGCCTAACGTCCAAGGCCACTTGTGCGTTAGCCCGGGGTCTCATAAAGCGAGCCCACCCAACTTGCCAGTTATAGTCTCGTGGAAAAGCCTCGATATTGATTTGGCCTCGGTTTCCCGAGTTATTAACGTTTTGTCCTTACGAGCGGCATAATTATCGATCATGTATACTCCGCGTATAAGCATCGAGAAAAAGTTAAATCTCATTTTGGGAAACAGTAACTTATTTAATGTAAGCAATCTTTTCGTCGTAATCGCCGTAATGGTGATTATATCGCAGGCGCATTTCTTACTGGCAAGGTGTACGCTTTGACCTACACGCTTCTACCCTGAGAGATCATATTAACACGGTTGAAAGAAACAACGGCAGTTGGTCAATTTCGAGTAGGGAATCCATTAAAAGGTCCTCCTCGAGGACATCGCACAAAGCCGGCGTCCAACGACCGCGCGACGGGGGCAGGGCTAAAAGGCCTCGATACCGCGATCATCGTCCCCGAGGGTGCAATTGTACCGAGGCGAGGAATAAAAGCGAGGCTCTAAGAGAGCCGGTCCGCGATGCGGCACAGCCCATCAAACTCAGCGGGTCATAGCCGAAAAACATCGCCACGCGGCCCGGAGTCATTTGCCCGTCCCCCGGGACGGCGCCAACGACCTTACGAGGGAGGCTGCGCGGAGGCCCTCGGCCGCCATAGCCGTTGATACCCGCTGAAAACTCGATGTATATATAGGCCTCGCTCGCTCGGATTGCCCAGATTATAAGATGACTTTCCGCGCGGTCCATTACCCTCACTTTTACTGCCGCCCGAGTCTTGTTTCCTTTGATTCGCGTTGTTAACCCGCGGAGATACCGCGCCCGAGTGAGTAATTTTATCTCGGGGGTGTGACTGGATAATTCCCTAGAATCTGCATTTGATAAACTGGGTTCTTGGTAAAAGAGTTTAAACGATCATTCATTTGCCGCCGTCTGGACGAAGAGGGGTAGTTTTTTCACAGTTTTGACGCAGAAGGTTAAAAAAAAAAGAAAGAGAAAATTAGGTAATCTTGGTCTAGTAAAAAGATGGGATGAAGAGTTTGGTATATGCAGACACTTGATATGCAAACTGTACGGTAAGACTCGCGCACTTGGTTCATTGTCCATACATAGGGACCGAAAATCCAGTTACTTCGTCTCTTCTTGTATTGCGTTCTTTGATAACAAACTCGGGGCGTCTTTTTCCGCGCCGAATATTCGATTTGCTCGAATGATCGATTGATCAAATTGTTTCCAATTTCCTTACCCCCGGCACAAAAATGGTTGAGCTTCGCCAGTTCCCATTTCTGAATTAAAAGGGTTTAATGCAATTGAAAATTTCTCGACGGTTAATGGAACAATCTAAGTTGGTCAACTTCCACGCTGAATGCAGAAGGCCAATGAGCCGGAAAGCAAATACGGAAACTATTTTACACTGCTGCATTATTCTCTCAAAGGTACACGCTGCCGCGAGAAGTCGAGGGAGCTAAGACTCGGCTCCTCGAGGGGCGCGCAATCCGCAACATTTCCCTAGCGCTGGAGGGACAAAAAGAAAAGTGTAATAAGCGCGCACTCGGCTGGGCGCGAGCACTCGAGTCAATTTCCCGGAGGCGCCAAGGGGAAAAAAAGAGCCGGACGCCGCGCGAGTGCGCCAACTTCCGAGGAGCCGAGAAGAATCCCCGGCGGCGCTCGGTTTCCCGCCCCACGCGCACATACATCCACCTGCCCGGGGCGCGCAAAGTTTTCCCATCATTTTTCTCTCCTCCCCGCCGGTGTACTTGGCCAGCTTGCCCTAATCCGTCCGAGCCAATCTGCCCATGTATGCAAACCCGGGGCGATCGCCTCTCGCGAGTTGGGATAAGAGGCGGAGATCGACGGCCGCCTTTTCCGAAAGCGCCGGCCATTGTTGCGCGAGGGGCGTATGTGTGTACGTCGCTTCCTGGGCGAGGGTAATTGCGAGCCGCCTCGAGCCTCCAATTCCGTGGAAACTGTTGGCCTCTCGGCCGATTGCGCGGCCTCGGCTCGGCCCTGCGGGAGGCTTTGTTCCTTTCTCGGCTACGGCGATCAACTTCTGTATTGCCCGCTTTCCGCGTCTGTGCGCGAAATATGCTCGATTTGCTGTTTATTTGGGTCGGGCAAATTCACGCGGAGCCGATGGTTATACGAATGCGAACTGTAACGATTGCAAGATTTGCAAGATTACATTTGATGAGAGATGAGTTCTGCCATTTTTTTTTTACTAAACATAGAATGGATTAACAATTTTGTCTTTATTTTTCGTGATAGGTAGGGGACCATAATATATTTAGAAGTAACAAGCATCAGACAATAATCTATTGATTTCTGCTACTCCTAACACTAAGCTTTATCCTGTACCCCATTTTATTGATGTCAGCGCGATTCCTAGATATTCGCCGGGCGATTTTTCCCCTGAATTCTGGCCTACGTGCCGAGGATCACTCCGCCCGCGCCGCGTTCGGCTGTTTGCTCCCAGGCTATACTGCAACTCCCGGGCGAGTTCGGTCTGCACCAGCTGACCGAACTCCCGACCGGGCTAACGTACTACGCCAGTCGTAACCAGTCTCCACCCAAAGGCCACGCCATACCCTTGCCACTGGCATTAGCCGCTCATCGGCATGTATATCGTGGCCAATACCTTGCGACCGGTGATCCGTCGCGGGAGATGTTGAGGGGACCTATCAACAACGTCTCCGGCGAACCCGAGGTTATTCCGAAGTATCCCCGTAGCATTATCCGGTCTTTAAATACCGGAAAAGATGTATTGCAAAAGGCGCACACCGAGTTTGCTCGAAAGAGCTCGATCGTCAAATCAAACTTTAAAGGTACACATTATTTTTATTTTCCCGATCTGCTTTCTCATATAAGCGTATAAACACGGTACGTTTTTTTGCCTGCAGCAAGCATTTAAAATGGATAAGGGAGAAACGGGCACAAAGCCTTTTTAACAGGCGTCGCGCTTTTGGCCGATAGCCTCCTTTAATCCAATCGGCCGGGCCGATTGAATTAAAGCAAGCCGGGATCAGCGAGGAGTAGCCTGCCTCGGCGGGCCGCTTAGGAAAGAGCCGCGCCGGGACCTACTTGCCGCGGGGCTGTATATATATACGGGCGCCCGTGATCAAATAGCCGGGATCCTGTCCCCAGTCGGGCCGAATGCAAATAAGCCGCTTCGTACGCGGCTCACACGTCCAATTGTTTTCCGATGGGGCCGCGGCCAAACAGCACGTCGTGTTTGCCGGCCCCGGGGACCAATCGAATTTCCCCGATATATCCCGGCCGAATGGCCCGACTTACTGGCCGGCGAGCCTTTTTTTTTCCAGCCCCCGTCGCGTTGCTATTGTAATTTCGCCGGGATTGCTCGTCGAGTCCGGGCGGGATGACGAGCCTCGGCCGGACAAACTCAAGCTTTTACACGCAAAGAAGCTCATATCATACCGGGTTGTCAAATCTCGGGGAATTTCGAATTGATATAACGAGTGGATGGGACTTTGGCCGCCTCCGATTTGGAGATTGAATTCAGGCAGGAAAGGCAGCGAGGATCTTTCTTGCGCTCGCGTATTTTTCAATATTGCACGTCAATTTCGCACGGATAAGTTCAGAGGGAGAGGCCAAAGTTTTCAGCCAACTTTAAATCTTGCACCTCGCATGACGAACTGCCCGAATTACGTCTCTACTTTTCAGGCGACGTAGTAAAACGGCGTTGATGAGTTTGTCCGACCGGGTAAAACCGTTGGTGAATAGCCAACAATTTCCGGTGGGAAATTTTATTGATTTTGTTTAACGTCCTTCTACTCAAGCTATTGTTTGTACTAATCAAAGACAGAAACTTAGGGTAAGGGATAAAAAGAGCATATAAAAATATTCTGTTACGGATAGTATTATAATTTTTTATAATACGGCATTTAAAAATATGCATAAGATTTAAACAATGCGTGAAAGAAAACAGTCGTAAGTGAATGATTCAACTTGTATTTATTATGTATAGTGATAAAGGTATAACTAGGATTTTTCCTAACGGTTTTACCAATTACAGATTTTTCCTATTCCTTTAGAGCAATTCTCAACGAGTGCTGAGAATCTGTTAGTTGTAAGTTAAAATTAACCGAATAGGTTAAAAGTCGATAGATTATTACTTCGTAGTATCAATCGAATTATGATCATTCAGCTCGCAAGAATTAAAAATACGTTATTAAAACTTAAATTTAATGTTAATAACGTTATAAAAACGTTAAATTAAAAATAATTATTAAATATAGTTGTAATCACAATAAAGAAAGCCAGAGTGCGTGAGTCGAACAATATCATTCGATGCATTGATTATTGCAACAGATTGTATGAAAACAATCTTTTATTTCTGACTAATTTAATAATTGTATTAAATGCAAATTTTATTAATTTTATTTGTTTAAATGGTAATAATGGTAGCTTGTGATAGTTATTTAGTGGGTTACATGATTGGAAAAAGCCCAATCTGTAGTAGTAGTCATAGTGAAGTAAATTTCATTGATGAATATGATTGGGAAAGCCTCAGTTTGTTAGAGAAATCAATGTGAGAAACGTCTTGAAAATGTCCTTTTTTGGCTGGCCACAGTGCTACTCGGGTTTTCCTTGGTCCAGACAATCGCAAAGCCGCCTCATTTTTATGCGATGCTGTGCCGAGTAATGTGAATATTTCTCCGATAAAGATGAGAGCTCGGATATGAGCATACGCTTTGACCTGGCGAAACGTATTTTGGCCAGGGGGCAATAATCTGCAATTCGAAATACGTGACGTCTTGTGCGGCATGGTTTAGGACCGTATTATCTGCCGACTTTCAAAGAAAATTACCCAGCGTTGGGGTCGCGAATACTGGGGGCTCGAGTCAATAAGAATGCTGGGGAAACAATGATACAGTCAATGTTCCCCTAGCCTTTTTTTGTATTTTCCATTTTTGTAATAATCGTTGTGAACTTAGACAATAATTCTATATTATAACTATTTCTTTCTTTAGTATACTTTAGTCATTAAGTTTTAACGATTTAAGTTTATTAAATTAATAATTTTATTAATTAATCGGATTTTACAATTGTATTTATTTCAGTAGACCCATATCCCAATTGCATTAGTAACAAATTAAGTGACCCTTGTATCAATCAGATGACGCGGGGATCAAATCCAGTGGAAAATTAATGAGTTTTTGATTCTGTGAACGAGTTAATCAAATGAAGTCAACAAAAATAACACATTCAAGCATAATTTAACAAATACATGCATTCGTATTTTTTATGGGCCAGAAAACTGTAAAAAATATAACCAAGAAGGAAGCTTCATTAAAATTTTACGATGCCGTATGTGTCAAAAACTCGAACAAATATCGCATTCGTCGAATCTCGAAAGCCCTTTTCAATTCTGCTCGTCCCGTTGCAACGACAATGCACACGTATAGTATCTATCAATGTGAACGAATGACTGGCTATTCGAGCGTACGAGCCCGCACCAATGAAATTCTCTCAGTTACGACATTTTTGTTAATCTCCCGTGGGCTATTTAATTAGCCGCCAGTCCGCCAATTACATTCGATTTGCCAAATCGAATTACACGTACACGGCTTAATCGACCGACGAGTCGAGCTTCAAAGATATAACCCCTGCGCGGGTCAAGCGGCAAACGGTCTAGCGAGCAGACGGGCCAACGAAAGGAGCCCCGGCCAATTTTTCACCGCGGATCGACGCTATATAATGGACAAGAGGGGCCGTCCAATTTCGCGGGGGGGAGCGCGCGGCCCGAATCACTGCGGCCCCCTTGAAAAATTGAGAGGCCCGGCCGCACTCGCGGTCCAATCGCCCGGCCGCTTTATATTTCGCGCGGATTGCGCCTCACGCCTCTCCCGGGTAATTTATCGGCCGCGCCTTCCGCCCCCGCTGGACCGACCGCCAAAGTTTTACCCTCGTTACGTGAGCAGCCGGGGGAGTTTTTCATCCCAATCGCTCGGCAATTTGTCCGCGATCGATGGAGATATGCAAGCTTGCACCGAGTGCTAAGTGCGTCGAGTTCTACGTGAGAATCTTCCTGCGAGACGCAAGCTTTCGTAGGGTTGCTGTGTATTTCCGAACAATATTTTATCTTTTAAAATACAGTATATAAAATAACAGTAAATTAGTTCGGACGTACATTGAATAAGCGTTTTTTTTTCATAATCATTATATATTTTATTGCGTACGTCTGCCCTTAATGTAACATAACGAGTGATTTAGTAAACTTCGTTTATCGCAGACTGCGCGGCTCTGACGTGATTTGCATTCGGTAAATGCAGAGCATACGCGTACGTGTATTATTAAATATAATTTATTTCCGCAGGCTGAATGCACAGTCGCTTCCATCGGGGCTTTACGAGTTCTTTGGATTATGAATTTGTAAGGCTGTGTCGGGCTTTGTCAAAGTCAGTTAAAAGTATCCCAATTATTTATGAAATATATACATGCAAGAGAACGGATTGCTCCATTTCGTAATAGAATTGTTCAATGATACAGCTTTAGGAATAATTAGCCTTTGTGTTGATGGATTCATTGACTTTTGATTTATATGAGCTATTTGGTTTTGACCTCCGCATTATTCAATGATTTATTAGTTCAGTGTACTGTCAGAAATCGAATATGCATGCTGTAATGAAGCATTAGGCTTTTACATAATTAACACGAGTACAAGTACAATAATTAATGAAATTATATAGGTCACAAAGTACGTAAACATGTATGAATGAAAAAAGAAGATAAATACTGACGAAACCTATTCTAAATTCTCACTTAAACATTATCATCATATCTCTATCGATTTTTAAGTGAGTTTTTCTCTTAGATGACTTTATTGCTCTTATAGGCTAATTTTCTTTAATTTTCTTTAATTAATTGATTAAAATATAAAAGAAAAATCTCATTTTTCTGGTAGTTATAGTTTATAAATTCAATACAAGTTATCGTGATCTGTGTTGAAACACTGAAATCGTAGGGAACGAAAATTATTTAAATTCAATAGAACTGGCCAGAAACTCATTTGAATATCTACCAAGATTCTAAAAACAGTCTTATAATAAAGATTGCCCTCAAAATTTATTAGGCGAGAATGTCTGCAAATACAATGTTGTATTATATAAATTAGTTGACAGACTGATTGAAACTTCTATCAGGGATGCACTAGATTCTAGGTTAATTTTTATTATATTTTACAATGATAACGATGGTTTTACTAAATAGCAATTAACACAGAAAAAATGATCATATAATTACAATGCGATATATTAAAGTTTACACAAATTTGAAATTGATGAACTGTGTGCACTGGCCCAAGCTCTGGCACAGGTTCCATTGTATTTTATTACACCTTTTGTCAAATTAGTAAATCTAGGGAAAAGACTAATGGAGCTCTTAAATAATCTATACCGTAGTTCACTCTCGTGCAAAGATTAAGATTAAATGATAATTCCAGCCGGTCGATGGAGCGTTTTCTTAAAATTAAAGGATGTTGTCCAAAGCGGAAATTCGCATGGAAAGGGGGCCGGTGCGGGTGAGGCGGAGGCGGCGCGGCACCGGACAAAAGGAGTCCCGTTGATACGGGCGGAACAATAGTGCGGGGCTCCCGGGAGGTCGGGCCGCCGCGGGCGCACATAAACCGCCAACAAGAATCAGGAGGCCGGGGCTCGTCAGCGGGGCATATAAAGTGCAGGCTCCGCGCGCGATCAGCTCGGGGGCTTTGCACGGGTGGGAGGGCGCAGCCGCCTGACGTCAGAGACAGCGGAGGAGTCGCGGAGGCCTACGCGCTACGTACACACATATATATGTGTATACGGTGGCGCGGTACCCCCCCCTGCACCTACGTCATAACCCAGTTACCCGGCCGCGTCGCCGCTCGCATACACCCGCCATAATTCAGCGGACGCGGGCGACTCTAATTTTCGCGGCGCCGGCCTTAATCGCGCCCGGCGGGCTTAACCTACTTGGCCGCGGTGATCGCGGGGGGGAGCCCCGGCATCCACGGGAGGGGGAATCGCCGACTGGGACCCGCGGCGGGGCCGAGGCTATTTCCGGGGGAGGCCCACCTGCCGGGCCACTGGCCGGAACCGACGCCTCCAGACGCCCCCGCCCTCGATCTTCCTTGCCCAAGCGGTTTACGACCGACTGGAGTCGAGAGCCGAACAACGACTGCTCCGCGGCCCCTTTGGAGTACAACCCGCGGCTTTGTACCCAATGGCTCTGCTACTTTCGAGGGCATTGACACCCCAAATCCACTAATTCAATATTAACCGACCGACTGGCGGAGTCCTTGAGCCGAGTCGTATTCACTTTAATTGTACATTGTCAACCCTTCTAGGAAATTACCAACTTCTGCTGACTAACTTATTACTTGAATGAGGCCTTAAATCATTAAAACTCACTCGTGTAGAAAGTAATAAAAATCATCGGAACTGCAATTATTTTATATACCCGTCGATTGTTTTATTTAATTAGGAATTGGAAGCCAAACATTGATTCAACTTTCACCGATAGATTGATATGAGATATCAGTTTGAATTTTTATATTGAGAGTAATGTGGTAATTTTTAAGTTATTGTATCTAGTAAACTGACCACGTACTCATCAATTCGATAACATTTACGAGACTCTAAAATATAAATTGCTTATAAATATAGTTTAGCGTACTAATACCAATTTTTATTATAAAATATAATAGACATTACTGTACCATTTCTCTCGATATACCGCGATAATTCTGTAATGTCTTTCAGATTTATTAGTATTGATCCTTGAAAAAAACGCGAACAAAACGGTACGGTACTAGCATTTTTTATGAAGAAAAACCTGTAGTTTCAAGGGCTATGGATTGAAATAAAATTTTGAATTCAAAAAAATGAAAAAAACCTTTCTGTTATCGATATTTTTTTATTTCGTCAAAGCGTTATTAGTTCCAAGGTTAATACATTTTAATTGGAGGCGATACGTCAAATAAAAATTTTTTATTTGCTTCTTCCTATATCTAAATTTCAGTGGCAATACAGCGCGCCAGAAGTAGTATTAAAAACTTCGATTAAAATGAATTCGTACAACGGACAAAGAGCCAGAGGCCAACAAACGGAATGGAGCCATGATGAAAAAAAGCTCCATACCGCTCAAACAATGAAATTAATCAAAGCCCGGGAGCCGTAACCATAAAGGAGCGAGGAAAACATAAAAGCTAATAAAGGGAAAAAGCAGCCGATACTGGGAAAAGCCAATTAACATGGAGGCCCGGGCGCAGTAAACCCCGTGGCGCCTTGCCGCGGCAGGACCAAGGCATAAAAAGCGCATCCCCAAACTCGAAACGAGCCGTCGTTAAAAGCGCCGCGGCGAAATTTAATTAAGCCGCCCGCGGAGCGGGGGGAGGGTCAATTAACCGAGGGGGGACGCGGCCAAGTGTATCGCCGCCTCCGAGGACGCAGCGCGTGTATATGTATATATATGTATAAAAAAAAAGGGTCTTATAATGCCCGGACGATTTGCCCCTCCGCGCGTTTAATTAAAAGCCGGCCGGGGAGTCCCCGGATTCGGCCGATCGCCTATTTCCGATGGCCCGTTGTCCGGTTGACGCGCGGGCCGTTTACGGTAACGCGGCCGCGACACTACACGGCTGTTAGCCCCCCCGGGGCGACAGTTCGTGCAAACGCCCCCTTTTGAGCTCGAGTGCGAATTTTATACTTGCCGGAGTGCGTGTGTGGGTGTGTGTATATACATACATAGAGTTCCTCCGGGTGACGAGTGCGCAATTATCCGCGATCGGAAGCACTCGCCCCGGGAGGAAGATTATACATGTATATAGCGGGGAAGAAATTTAGTGCCGGGGATAAAGGCAGTTAATAGGATTACTTTCAATGGCCCGGCCGAGGAGAAAGTATTATAAGGGCTTCTCCCGCGCGCTCGCCTTCAATTTTACCGGAAATAATAAGTAAATGCCGCGGCGGGAAAGGCGAAAAAAAAAGAAAATGGCGCGGCAATTTCCCTGAAAGCATCTCAAGCTGTAGAGGCTTTTAGAATATTTAAGCGGTTCACGGCCCTATATCCGGCTTTTATCACACGATATTTCACCCCCGCGGGACAGTTATAACGGAAAATCCAGGCCGTATAATTTCAGAAATCACTTTCCTCGCCGGGCTTGGGTTATAGGAAAGCCATAAATCCCGGCGACGCGCGGCCGCGTAGGCAACTTTTCCACGCGGGTCGGCCTGCGCGGCAAAGCAACTTTCCCGGTGGAGGCTGCGCGGGTAGCCAGCGGCTGGCCGGAACGGGCCCGTTAATTCGGGGCAGAGGCTTCGCGCCAGGTGGCCGCTTCCGGGGGCTTAATTAGCCGGGCTAATTGAGTGACCGCGCCCGACGTACCTGTCCCGACCCTGGGCTCCCGACGTGGCGCGCTCGAGGGCGCGGAAGTAGCTCGGGTTCGGACGTCCGAGGGGATGGCTCCGCGTTTGTTTTTCCGCTTTCGGCTCGTGGGCCGTGTCTTGACAAGGCCTAAGATGAACCGCCTGGTCTTTGGCTGCACGGATTGGATCGCAGGAGGATTTCGAGAGTGGATATAAGCGGCTAGCCGAGGATAAGTTATAGGGCAATTATTGTCAATGACGTTCGAAGAGTTATGTGTGTATTGCAATATTGAGTTTCTTTGCAGAAGTCAATTTAACCAATAATTTTCCTCGTTGGAAACGTATTATATTCATCCTGAGTATTGGCAGTGGATAAAAAAAAATGAATGAAACGAAAAAAGCTCGACCTGCTCGGTATTAGTATCGTCTTTTTAAATCCTCTACTGGTTAAAATCAGTTGCAGTTAGACAGGAAGGTGACTACGAAACAGAGGAAAGACACAGGGGCGCCGTGCATATTGATGCTCGTTAGGGGTACAAAAGAAGCAACGAATACTAGGACTAGTCACACAAAAGACGTTCCGGAGTCATATACTGGACTCTTTTTCTCCTGTAATTTCAAAAGCTGAGAACGTCACCATTTTCGTAATTATTCGTAATACGTTTATATATAACTCTCATTCAGTTGATTACATTCTTTTTCTTAATTTTATTTTTATTTATTGTTCATTTCCCAATTTGATAAAAATTATAATTTTTTTCAAAGTTATTGAATAATTTTAATAAGTTTACTCTTGATACTGATCCTGAAATACGAACAAAGTAAGTTTACATAGTTTTTTAGCAATATTGATGCAAAATATAAAATCAATTTCCAAAAGTTTTAAAAAATATGTCATTATTTTCATAAAAAAATTGTAAAAGATAGAAAAATAGTTCAACATTCCCCCAAAGTAGCGCTGAACGATGACTGTAAGTAAAAAAAAGCCAATAAAATTTTTGAATAATTTGATAATTAGAATAATATAATTTAGCTAATTTTTTTTGAAAATCAAATTTGAAGTTGTTAACGAACAACAGTTGATAGAAAGTGTCATACCATAAATCTAAATTATACTAATTACGTAAAAATAAAGAGGCTGAAATATTAAACAGTAAATTTGCGCCAACTAAAAATATCTACGTCAGAGCACAGTAAATAGTTGTACTGGTTTCGGAAGTTCCGCTTTCGGGTGTGATTCGCGTTTACTCTTGGGTATTTTCCCTTGCGTGTAATGGCCAACAACTGCGGCGGGAGTCAGTAATTATCTGGTTTACTCGACTGCATTAGTTGGAAACGAAGAGTGTAAAACCTCTACTAACATTTCAGACGCATTGCGGAATACCAATTGAGCTCATTATCGTTGAGGGAGATAATGCAAATAATGTACTGTTTATTTTAAAATGTAATAAATAATATATAGCATAGTATTAATCTAATGCATGCTTTGCGATAAGACCAGTAGCATCCTAATCTGTAGTGGAGTACATTGTAATGCCTCTTAATGTATTATGCGCCAGGGATTCACATCAGGGTAATAAACTATTATCTTGGACTCCGTCCAATACATCTAGATATAATTAATACATCTACAGTATTATTATCAAGTATCTAGTCCTCGATATAGCCGGAGGAAAAAGCTACTGCGGAATGCGGTACCTCATCGCGAATTTACACCGGCTTCCGTGTGAACAAAACCACGCGGGGGGTGATAAGCGGAAAGAGGGTCGGCATATCCGCCTCGCGAATTCACCCACGTTCCGATCTATACGGTCTTTATAACCTCCCCGCCGGTCGGTTCGGATCCCATGGAATTTTTTCCCCCTCCCCTTCCGGGACAGTCGGCGGCATACTCGGCGCGAATACGAGGATTGAATAACTCATAGGCGGCTTCACTCGCGAGGCGTCATTTTCCTCCCCCGGACGCTAATTAAGTCGATGCACGTCCGGCCGCTTTATCCGGCGCGACCGAACGACCCGATGACGACCCGGTCGATAATGTACCGACTCTTATAGTTCCGCACGCTTTGATGCGCCCTGTCGGCGGAAGCGTGTCCCCCGCGTGCTGGTCGGCTTTCACGACGTCCGCGACACTTGTTACCTTTGTATCGATTGCACCCGCGCGTGCAAAAAGCTTTTCACCGTGTGAGTTTTTTGTGGGTTAATATGTGTTCTCGATGTATTCGATACTTTTAATTTTACATTTCACCCATGATCAACAAAAAAAAATATATATATAACATCAATAACGTACATTCAATTAGAACGATTTATACGGTTTCCTGTTATTATCAAACAGCAGATTCCGATCGGAAGGAGTCGCCATCGGCGGGCCGAAGAACCCGAGCGAGCGAGGACGCGGGGCCGGGCGGCCGTCGGCCTCTGGCGCTTGGCTAACCGAACGCGCTTCCGATTCAACAGGTGTCATCATCCGGCCGGGAGCCGGGAGACAATTGACGAGCGGCCGATGCGGGCCTCAATTAGCGCCCGCGGGGGGATTTTCCGCACTTCCTTAGCAGCGTGCACGCGCGACCCGAGAGGAATTCAAGTGAGGATTTATCGGCGGAAGGGAATCGCGACGAGGCGTCCGCGCCCCTTTGTGCAGTGCCCGACGGCCACTTTGTCAGGCCGCTCGTGAGACTGTATTGCGCGTCGAGCTCGATCGCTTTGTCCGGCCTGGCAAGGGAATCGTTGCCAGGCTTCGGTGCATGTGTTGGGTGGAATCTGGACGAATTGACAGAGGTAGGCGTGTCACGAGGCGGCGGATTTGAAGCGCCTACTCTTTCAATGAAATGAGCAGTCGCTAGATTTTTCAGTGTATATTCACTGTAAAAATGTTTAAACGCAACCTTTTCCTCGACATTTTCACTATCCTGTCAGCTGCTTAAATTTTTCTATAAAAACGTCATAGGAATAATTTAAAGAAGGTCCATACTAATTCTTTTCTTGACTATAAATATATTTGTAACTAAAAATATATTCTGCTGTCCGCGTAGTTCAGGCAATATAGATAGTGAAATAACAAGACTCGTAGTCGTGTAAATCAAATCCAGGCGAGCACTTTCCGATGATCGAGATGTGTAAAACGATACTGTTAGTGTACGATAACGTGTCCACGAGATTAGGGGGTACTTCGGAATAAGCTCAGGTTAACCGGAGACGCTGGTAATGGTCCTTGGCACCTCCTCTAGCTTTTTGCCTGAAGGCGACTGACACCTGAATGGGGAGGTATCCGACGTTGCCGTCCCTGAAAGATGCGCCCGGGGAGCATCTCTCATACACAAACTTTGCTCGCAGCTTGCATAGCTGCAGTTGCATAGTACCGGGGTAAAAATAGAAAAATCCGAGTATCTCATACGAACGTTAATTTTTATTAGAAATTTGAATTTTTTTACCATCTCGATTATCTTTTAAACTTTAAATCGCGAGGATCTATTAATTAATTCAAGCTATAATTTTCGCCAAAGACAATATTTTGAAAAATTAACATATACAAAAACAACAGGTCTACAAATCCCTGGTTGGTTTTATTCAATTATACTTTTTAATATACATTTCAGAATAATATTTCGAATTTCTAATAATAATATGTTTCTTGTTATAGATATTTATGGTAGTCTAGAATTAGTGTAAGTCCCTAAATGATTTAGCGTCTAATACGTACAAATGCAAAGTTATATTCGGAATTTTGCGTTGCGCTAAGAATCGCGCGAGTATAAAAACTACTTACAAGTTGCGCTGAGCAGTTGAGGCAGGTACTTCTTCCAGAAAGCGCACTGCCTCACTCGCGGCCCGTAGCCGATCTCCGTTGTGTTGGTGTCGAGAGTCAGGTACTCCTTCTTCTGGGCCGTGTGTACCGGCCACTGGACCTCCGTCCAGGAGGCCCCGTCGTCGCCCATGTTCGGGTCCCTGCAATCATCCCCTAATCAGGAGCCACACCTCCGCAGGCAATACGCGTTTCCAAGCTCCTCGGCCAATCCCACCAAGCCTCCCAAGCAAAAGCCTAGCGGGAGTTTTCCCGACTTTCGACCGTCGCCCGCGAGTTGTAAAAAGTCCCGTTTTTCTTCCCGCAGCAGTTTTGAAGCCGCGCGTATGCAAAGAAACACGGGGTTGACTCGTGCGCCTCGAGGCCCGCGGCATGCACTTCCCTTAAAAATAAATGCCCGCCGCTCGCCTTAGCGCGCGCGAGCGTTTATGCGACCTCAAACTCCTCAAAGGAAAGTTTTAACTTCTTTATGACCGCTTGACGACGTTTTTGGCGGTTCTTTCTTTTTTGGAAACGCCTTAAGCTCGTTTTTAGTTCCGTCCTTAAGTCTTATCTTTTCAGAATTTCTCCAAAAAACAAAGCTTAGCCTTTCGTACTTTGCGCAGTTGCTCCCTTTAATGCACTAAAGGTGAATGGCGCGACGGACAAATCGCGTCTTTGTAAAGTATATACTTTGCAGCGTATTTTAAACTGGCGAGAGACGAAAATGTAAAAGAGACGGAGAAAGTGTATTTTTAGCGTTATTCATTAAGGCGAGCAGTGCACGAGTAGTGCTAACGCGAGACTCTTACCCAGTTTTTGCGAAATTCGCCCAGTATCTCATCATTCTCTTAGACAATTGTATCTCCTCGTGCGTGTAACCCTTGGTCTGGTCGAGTGGCTCGCCGAAAATGTAGCTGATTTCGTCAGCGTGCATTACGCCGGTCCACCTAGGCCACGGGTTGTTCTCCGATCTGCAATTAAACGTTGTCTTTTGTATAACAAGAAATTGACTTAGACATACCAGTAGCACATATATAAAATGTTAATATTTTTTTATTACGATCTAAAATATTAGAATTCAAAACATTTTTTGTTGCAGAAGATTATGTTATACGCAATAATTAAAGTAATCATCAATTAGCTCTAAAATGAAAAATTTTTATATTCCTACAGAAATTAGTTATATGTATATATATATGAAAAGAAATGAATGCAGTAAAAAAATTAAATTCCACATTGAATTTCAAATGCGAGTTTAACATAACGATCTGCATAGCAGACATGGAGCAGAAAAGGAATTTTTTAGAGCTCCCAATTGGGTCTCTGATTAACCGTGTTTTATATGAATATTTAAACAAAACTAGAATTGCTATGATCAAGTATTATTATCTTATAATGCTGCGTTAGTCAAATTTTATGAAAATAAACCAGAGAAGAGGATGCAGAAAACTGTTTTAATGCGTTTCGTTCGAGTTTTCATACTTCTTTAATGTATTTAAATCGTATCAACCATAACGTGAAAACGAGGTTAAACTTTGAGGAGCTGATTCATAAGGTGATTCTTCCTCAAAAAAATGGAAAGGTTAATTTCGTCATGAAACTTTGGATTGATGCAAAGGTACAGCACCGCATCTCAAGGAAAAGAATGTCGCATAAAGGCCGATCAATAGGAGACAATTATCCCCAATTCCGCACCGCGCATAAAAGCCGTAGTCACGTTTTCTGGCAAGCTTCCGAGTAAAAAGATACAGCATCACGTATAGTCGCATAGATGTGGGCTAGTAGCTGAGCGAGCTTACCTGTGCGTGTAGTAGTACATGTAGACCTTGTTCCCCGTCTCGGCGTACCTGCTGGCGAACTCGTTAACGTTGCAGGTGAAGTGGTAGTCCCCGACAATCTTGTCAAGCGCATTCCGGTTGGCGTCCGGGTCATCCGGTCTCAGCCAGTCCGTGTACTCGTAGATGATGGCGTATCGGCCGATGGGGTTGACGTACGGGTTGAGCTCGCTGACCGCGCGGACGAACTCGTCCCGCGGCACCTTCACGTCCTCCCCGTCGATGCGGAAGAGCTCCGTGAGGTAGTATATGATGAAGTAGAAGCCCTCCTCGGTGTTCGAGCCCATGAGGATGTTGGCCTTCTTGAAGGACTCGGTGACCATCGAGCGCTGCGGCGTCTCGTCGAGGAAGGCCCCGTCGATCACGGGGACGAAGGGGAACTCGCAGATGCCCAGGGTGCCCCACTCGCCGTTCACGAGGTCCACGGGGTTCTGGGTGAGCAGGCAGTCGATGACCGCGCGCAGGTTCGACTTGTCGTGGGGGCAGCCGACCGCCTCGGCCAGGCGTAGGCCCCGCATTATCGACTCCTCCCGCGTGATTATCGCCCAGGGGGCCGTCGCCGAGCCGGACTGCATTATCGCCTGGTTGAACAGGTGCCTGCGGGACGAGCGTCCAAAGACCTTTAGTCTCCCCTGGCTTTGCCTCCTCGCCCGCGGCCGATTAGGCTTGCGGGCGCCATGATGGCCGCTTCGCGTGACGCTTCCGTCTTATCGGTCCGCGATCCAGCTCGGACAACGACTGACCGCCGTCTAGAATGCTTTGCTTTGCCGCTTTAGTACGTTATGCGCAAACGATGTACTGGATAAGGACTCCGTTTGTAAGAACGATTTTACACACTTTCTGCCTACTGGCTTTTATTAAATACACCGAATTTTTCATAGCGCCACGATAACATCTGCCGTATTCTAAGGTATCGCGATGTTTATTTCCCTACCGCTTGTAGACGTAAGCATACGAATTCGAATAATAAAGCAAACATGCGACATAATACTTATTTAATATTTGATCCAGATATAAATGTCCACCTTTAACGAAAATTGTCTTCATGCGTACATTCATTAAGATCACTGTTATTTTATTCGATACCTTTAAATATTCGGGACATTGAAAAATTCAAGAAGAAATTTTAATAATTGACATATTCCGAAGTAGAAAGAGATGTCCGATATGAAAGAGCTTGAAATTTTTTTATTATTTATAGAGAATTCGAGGTATCAATAAGAATTTAATTCAACCATTCAGGACATGTACACTGCTATCATATCGATTATGCGTTAAACTTTTAATTTATTTAAAAAATAATATACCTGAATGGAATATATTTTAATTATGAATTATTATGCAATTAAAAGAAATAAAATTCAATCTTTGCATTCGACGTTTCAAATCTGCGAATTTCATTTTAAAAACTTTCGAATATACTAGAAAACGGATCCGTAAAGGATGAAGGCCCGCGGAAGAGAGGCTACTCGGGGATGGTTCACCTGGATAGAGGTGAGAGCAGGCAGCATCGACACGGAGACGGCGCCCGCGCTCTCGCCGAAGAGAGTCACGTTGTCCGGGTTGCCGCCGAAGGCGCCAATGTTGTCTCGCACCCACTGCAGCGCCATCATCTGGTCGAAGAGGCCGGCGTTGCCCGGAACGTCCGAGGTGCCGAAGTAGAGGAAGCCTAAGCTGGCCACCCGGTACTGCATCGACACGAGGATCACGTTCTCCTCGGAGACGAGGGTTCGGTGGTCGTAGACGTCGAGGGTCGCCGTTCCCGAGTAGAACCCACCTGTAAGTCGTGGGGTCACATTCCTTAGAAATCGCTTTTACCAGGCTAGATGTTTGTCGCGAAGCGCAGGAAACCGCTCGTTTCTCGCACTAACGAGCGTTTACTTGCGCTTCGCGACCATGTCGGTTATTGGTCTTGGTTCTGTTTCGTGCAAATTACTCGATTCTAATTTCACCAAAACGCAACCGCACATGTCCGTTGTTAAATCCTTGACAAGATACGTAAAAATGAGTTATGAATATGTATCTAAACCTATTTCAATATATCGGAAAAATTATTTTGGATAATACGCGATAATAAATTTATATCTTCCAGAAACGAATATCTATTATTCGTCAACCAAAAAATACGTAACGATAGAAATGCACTTATTAATTCATGCGATTCGATTTCATATTCTCTACTTTTAGTGGTAGATTTATAACCAAAATACATTGATTTTTTTTTCTAGTATGACAAACGACGTTCTACCCGTAATTTTCTTATTAAAAATACATTTCATCTAACCCACCGTACAATTAACGTATTTATGTTTAAATATACAACTGCGTTCTAGTTTGCGGCAAAATCGTAAAGCCTTGACGATGGCTTTGTGAGAGGAAAGGAACTCACCACCAAATATCCATACCATGACAGCGGCATTAGTAGGCCGGGGCCTAGGAGCGACGACGTTCACATATAAACAATCTTCACTTAAGGGCGTGTTCGGGTTCCACATCATCGCCCCGGTAAAGTCCCCGAAGACCGTGTCCAGGATCTGCACACAGCTGTTGGGCGGACTCGTTGCATTTAGGACGCCCTCCCACGCCTCGGCCGGTCGCGGGTGTCGAAACCTCAGGTCCCCTGCAATCGTCAGCGCGCATTCATATAAACTCAATCTTGAAATTATTTGGCAACGGCTACGATCCTTTAAAAGTTTCTTTAGATTATCTATATATTCGTCTACTTTTTCTGATTTTTGGTACAATTTCCTTAGTTATAAGTGGTAGGGTATTATAAATATGGGCACGTTCGTATCTTTAGAATTTACCAAAGCTAATGGATGGTAAAACTTTTCAATGCATATTTTTCATTGAAAATGTCAAAATAAAAATGATAAATGAATATTTGTATATTCAACTTTCTATGCTAAAACTCAATATTTTAAAAGTTTATCCAACGCTTGCAGAATAAGGCTTAAAGTGAAAAGGGAATCCTTTAATCTTGAAACTGAAATATTTCTTTCAAAAATTTAAAATTTGTTGAAAATAAAACTAGGTCAGAGAGTGATGTAAGAAATATTTGATGGATCCTTACCACATTTATGAATAATAAATAAACCATATCTCAACTTAGAATTGTATCTTCCTTCAAGTAATGAATGTCAAATAAAATACAAAGAATAAATTTAGAAGTCAATTAATTGGATAAACTATATTCCAATATAAATATTATACGAGAAAAAAAGAATTTCCAAGTAAAATAAGGAGATAGTTCGCAGATAGATGGAGGTGCTAAATTTTCCTTTCCCGCCACTGAAAAGTTGTTTCTTGAGTTTGGCGCACGCGCCAAAGTTTATCAGTCTGCGAATTGTCAGTCGTAAAAAAGTCTCCGTCCGTTCTATCTTTCTGTCGCTGTCCTCGAGGAAAGTATATACGAGTGACCGTGAAAGAGGTCTCGTCCGATCCGCGGACGTGTCGGGACCGGCAACTTTCGCGTTGGGAGTTTGAACTTTTAAAGAATAATAAAGGGGCAGCAACCGACTGCAACTTTGTTGCCGGGGTAACCGTCCAGTCGATAGAAAAAGTTTCTCGTGGGCTCTTACAAGTTCCCTGTACTCCAGTTTTAGCGATTGTAGAATTGGCGTTCTTGATCCTCATTTGAAAATTGGGTTTTCTTTAGTACATCACAATCTTTTAATTAGCATCATTTTATTATATAGGATGGCGTCTATATATTTTTTAGTATGTAGCTATATTAACAAATTATACAATGATTATTCATTTTTTGAACCTAATAGGAAACTGGGATATACATGAAATGTTATGTTGTCCGATCATTGTTATAATTTTATGAATAGTCACCCAATTCCAATTAGGGAAGTTGGTAATAACATAGTTGGTAATAATGTATATTTATCAATTTGAATTCATGATATGCGTTAGAGCAACATTTGTCTCAGAATTGTTGAGTTTCGATCAAGTTACGCTCACAGTGTTCTTAACTTGATTTTAATTACATAGAGTACCATATGAGTTCTCGCTCCAAGGTCAAGTAATCAATAAGGACTTCCTTTGTACAGTTCCAATGCTATTTAGGTAAAATACTCAGAAGAATAAAGTGCTCGAGTTTGTGCTTGATTCATTTATTCGTGAATTTTTGTTAAAAAACAAACTCCATAATCATACTTTAGTTTTCCCATTGGCCATCAATGGCTTTATGAAATTGTTTCTTGTTCACAAAAATAACGAGAATTATAAAGAGCATTTTATAAGCATAGAGATCTAAAGGCATCGCTAAAAAAGTTCACAAATGCGAAAGATACAGAGACACCTTTAGTGATTTGTATACAGAAGATCAAGCAATTAAAGAACGCAATTCGCATTGGCCCAGGAATAATTTGACAATACAAAATGTAAAGCTCAGTGTGACATCGAAGAAGCAGATAATTCTTACCGATAGGCTTCTGGGCGTAGGGAATGCCGAACCATGCATCGACCTTTTTCCCCGTGGTGGCGGTGAGGGTCGCACCCTTGACGCGGCCTTTCTTCGTCTGGACGACGAGGGGATCGTCGTCGAGGGGTATCCGCTGCTGGGGCTGGGGCTCTGCCTGGGCCAGGTGCTCGGGCCGCGGCAGCTCCTCGGCCGTGGCCTGATCCGCGTGCAGCGCCTGCTGTTGTTGTTGCTGCTGCTGCTGCTGCTGCTGCGGCCCGAGGTCAGGGGCCGCATGGTGTCTGCCCCGGTGCGAGGGCGAGGCGAGCGCCCCGAGGTCAAGGCCGCCGAGCACCAGCAAGAGGACCGAGAGGACCGCAGCGCCCCTGCGCCGCCCGCTCCGCTCCTCACCCGCCATTCTAGTCCGGCTGCAGCCTACAAATCGTACCACGGTTAGGTGTTAAGGCTATTTCAAAGTGTATAACGTGTATATGCACAAAAACGGTCACCAGCAGTTTCTTTTGCACTCGTAGGAACAAACTTCATTGAATTATTTATACATTTTATAAGCTAATCGGTGATAAGTGACTCTTTTGCTAACATTTTGTAATTTTTACAGATAGTCATAATAAAATATCAAAGCTTTTTCAAATTAAGAAAGTTCTTACTTTCCTAGGAAGTTATTTAACTTTTTAAACAATTTTTTAATTTTAAGAGTATTACATTTATTCCTACCCTGAACTTTAAATAAAATGACAATCAAAAAATATTATTTATAAAATTATTTTATAAACTATGTTAACATTTTTAGTAAAATTACGTTGTTACAAGTCTGTACTCATTTAATACCGAAATGAATCTAATCGATGTCTATATCGCCTTATGCCAATCTCTAGAGAATCGCGTGTAAAAGCAAACATATATTTCCACTTTCATACTGAAATATATTCATAATTTTTTAGCTAATTTTAACCTATATTTTTGTGAATTAGTGCTTACATTTTAGTTAAGTTTGTTAATTTTCTATCAGAATAGTGCCGATTTATGCTCGGTTTTATCTAGGAGTATGCGACTGACTTCGTATTGTCCGAAGGAAATTCGATTCACTCGGTAGCGTGGCTAGTTTCGATTTAAATTGCCGAGCTTTATTTTTTATTGAAGAGAGAAGGAGAGAGAGAAGGAGATATCATTTTGAAGTATTGATGTTCCATTATTGAAAATAGACCGGGAAGAACTTCGTACAAAATCGAGCTGCACGCCTCGCGCAGAAACGTGGCGAAAATCCAATCTGCAATATCCGCTTTCAAGCGGCAGTTGAAATTTCCTTGCATGTTCATAGATCGATCACAATATTGGTTAACAAAACTTTTTATTGCGTCGAATACGAGAAAGGTTGTTTTATGAGCTGATGATTCTGTCAAATGTAACCCTTCTACCTCATTATGAATGCATAGCGCCTCTGATATGGTAGTAAAATGTAAAAATTTAGGTCAAACCAGAGATAACTTTTGTATAAATCATGTGTTAAAATATCAATAACCATTTGACCGAATTAAGCTGATTCAATTAAATACGAGCATTTCCATTTCATTTCATAATATAATTTATAAAGAATGCAAAAAATCTCCATATAAAAATGTTTGATAAAGATTTTATAAAACTTTATAAAATTGATACAATGTTTTCAAAAGTAAGAAAGTTCAATTTTACTTTATTAGTTATAGATGTAGAGCTATATATACGAATCAATATCAGAACTATTTTGCAATCGTTTGGTACCGAATTGAATCATGAAACCTAGTATTATACACACTTCGATACACAGACAGTTACAGTGTGTACTGGTGGAATTTAAGTATTTGAATTTACACTTAAACTATAATCTTCAATTCAACAAGCAAAGGGTGAATGTAAACAGTAACACGTTCCAAGTTTATTTTTATATTAATTGAAATATTATTAAAGATATTGTAAAGCTTTAAGCTTTTTATTTGATGAATCACTAAAAATGAATTTATTATAATAATATGTATTACTTGAACTTTGTATTTTATATTAAAACAATTTCTAAACTCTATAAATTCAAAGGTGATGTACGTGCTACATGTGCAGAGAAACTCATTTCATACACTGAAGTTTTTAAAGTTTCTATATTGTTTAGATATTCTCTGATAGTGTAAAGTTCCTTTACTTTAGTTTAAGCTTTTGAAAGTTTATATAACATTGAGAAAATCTATTGAAAAATCCTTCCATTACAATAATTTCATATTAAAAATATAAAATCAAACATTTTAGTTAAATTGTTAAATTGAACATTCGCTGAATATTTTTTTTATTCTTGTTATAAACCTTTACTCAAACAGAAGCCCAAACAACTTTTAATTAGCAATTATTCAATTCCACTGAATAATGCAGGAAAAACGATCGCACACGCATTATTGAAGATATGTAATTAACCGTCATGTATATACAAGCGAGGACGGGATAGGCATATCTTGTGGCTCATCCAGAGGGCGCTTATAATTCTGACGAACGCCTGTCGATGCCTCGTTATTGAAAAAAGCGCGGTCGCCTTTCAGCAGTTTCGCCAATTCCCTTTTGTCGCCCTACTGTTCGTCGTCATTCGCTTCCTTCTCTCTTTTTAATTAGTTTTTTGCAAGCTCGACCGATACGTATAAATCAAAGCCCCTACCCTGGGCTGGCTCTTCATTTCTCGGCACTCGAGTCCCGCCCGCCGACATCGAGTTTTTCGCGCTGCCCGCTTTTTTCCGATTCGATTCGCGCGTTTGTGTATAATGCAAGCTTCACCGATCACTATGATTGAATTAGAAATATGGCAGCTTTTGACACTGTAAAAAAGCTGCATGGATCCGCAATATTTTTGAATGGTTTTGAGGACAGAGTATGTTGTATACTGGGTGAAAAGTTACGAAAAATTACGCTGTATTTTGTAATATTAATGCGATAAAGAAAATAATGCTCAAGAGTTTCAATTCATGGGTTTTCATCTGTGATGCGCTTTTGAAATTGCGCTATTTTTCAAATTGAAATAACCGGTGATGCAGAATAAATCATTTATGACTGCAGATAGCGTAACAGATTGTAAATAAAGTAAGCCGTCACAAGCGTTCGTGAAAGAAAGATGGATACCAGAAAAAGTGACGCTATATGTGTGATAGTACTGAAACGAAATCGCTTATCACGAGCTACTTTATTCATTCAGACGATTAATTCTAAATTTCATTATGAACAACTAATCAAATTTCGATAAACAGATAAAAAAACGGCCTGAATTGAGTAATAAAAAAGGTTTTGTCTTGATAACACTTGATCATAGGTTTCTACGATGATCTGTTAAATAGTGCCAAAATTTACTAGAAAAACATGATGCCTACGATACATTCTAGACGTATACAGCATCCTCATTCATCTGAATTTTTCAGAGGTTTAAAATCGTAATGAATACAAAAATCTAGTCGCCTTAATAACAAATTTATCAAGATCTTTATGGCGAAAGCAGCAAACCGAAAGTCAAATGAGCGACTTCCACTCCGGACTTGCGATCATTTCACCGCCGGCAATCTGCAATGAGTCTCCGAGTCAGAGTGCACATAGCGCGCGGAGTAATTAACCGCGCCAAGCTTTGAGCAATATTGCCTACTGATAAACCCACCGCGTCCATTCGAATTAGCCGGAGGCGGAGGTCGATGGGTCGCTGCCTGCTTCGTGCGCGCCTCGGGAGACTAATTATTTTCGAGGGAGACCTGCATTTCGGCCTATAGATATACACATGAGGTAACTCGTCGCCGTTATCCCCTTGTTTCTAGTTCGTTGCCATTAACAATCTACACAATGAACAGCTGATTAAACAAAAAGGCTGGTCGGCGTTGTACTTTCTAATTCACAGTACGCTTTTTAATTTAAATAAAACATCGCGAGTTAATTGCAATAAAGAATTTGAACCAACAAAATAGACGATTTATTAAACACGAGTTAGATCGATTTTTATTTACTTTTTTGCATTCATTTAGTTCCAGCCACATTAACTATGACGAGAGATCGTAAATAATATACACCCTTTATAGTTGTTGAGAATTTTATCATTTATAAATCATTATCATATACTAACAGATTTAGAGATATTTTATAAAATTAAAATACATTATTATTACATGGATTTGATTTGGTTTAAATATTACATTAATTTGAAGATTGTTTAAGCTATATCTTAAGATTTTGGAATAATTATTTAATTTTATGTCGATCCTTTGATTTTCCAATAATGTAATATTGATTTAGAATAAATGAAAAATAATAATTAAAAAAGTAGAATCTCTATCGGAAATCTCAATTCCTGGTTTACTTGCGATTGTGAGTCTAAACGATAAAATTTGTACCATAATGTTGTATCAAAAACTGTTGGTCCTCGCGCCCCAAAATAACACATCCTCCATGAAAGTCAAGAAGAAGTTGATGTGACCCAATTAATGGGAGCACTCACAAGTCGGAAAACAGCCAAAATCCTTCGAGATAATTACATTTACTCATCATCACCTCAGAGTGCGTATACCCACACGCGTATATACACACTGGGCTCCCCTCCGAGTACATATACTTTCCCCGTGGCGGCCTTGGCACTTAATTATTTGGCCCCCCGCAGACGCGTCGCCCTCCATGTATCCGGCATCTTCGAGCCAACTGAATCAGACGGGGTGCATCATCACCTGGCCGCGCGGCAAGCGGTAGCGGCTGCGGATACAGGGATGTGTGTACCCGTTCGTGTTTTGTGTACGCAGGGCTTAAGGTGCGTGAGGAGAGAAGAGAGGATCAAGCCCGCACGGGGCGCCCGCCCCGCGGTCGATAAAGCTATTCGTCTCTTTCCCGCGATCTCGTGCTGGGCGAGACGCACGCACCGGGAGAAACCCACGGCGAGCCACCGGAAAACTGGCTTCGCCTTGGATTGGATCTTTCTCCGGCTTGTAGGTGTGAATTGGAACAAGGGAAAATCGGGGGGATGGAAATTCGATTTAGTGCGTGATAATGCGCTTGAGGTTACGAGCAGAACTAAAATTCATAGTGAATAACTGTATAAATATTCGAATTTTGATATGATAGCTACCACCAGGAATATGTACTCTATCGTGTATTATCAAAAAATAATATGAATTCATAATTTATTTACACAAGTTACAAGTAGACTGAATATCTCTAAAAAATTACCAATACTAAAATCTATAATGTGCGTTATTTTGAATCGGCGACATATTTTATACTGATTTATTTTTAGAAGCTATTTTTAGAGTCATTCATGCAAAAAAGCATCGTTATAATTCGACTTTTTAGATGAGAAATTCTTTTTATATTTTTAAGGTTAAATTTTTTTATATTATTATCTGTGTATTATCTGTTAATTATTTTCAAGGCGGAGTTGAAAAAGTTTGACTATTTAAAATGCTAGGAAAGTGAAGTAAATCAACCCTGAGTTTGAGTTATAATCTAGTGGATCCATATAAGGAACGTAAATCCTTCGTCAAATCATATTTCACTAGATTCGACATTCATTTAAATTCAAATTTATGAATACCTATTCCATCTACTTTAAATAGGTTTTCTTTACTTTTTTATTTTGAATGCCAAAGTTTTCTTGATTTTACTACATCTATGATAATTTGAAATGTATTTTTGTCAGATAGAGAAAAGAAAAGTTATAGAATGCGTTTCAGCTCACAATCTTGAAATGTACACATGTATTTAAATAAACTATTATTACTAATTCAACATTATAGCTGAAGCGAAAACATATAATTTAGAACAATCTATACGAACTTATATTAGAGAATTAGAGAAAATATAAGAAAAAAAACCTATTATAGACTGAAAAGACTATTCGAGGATTCATACAGAGTTATCGGAAGTAACACTACTGGAAATGTACTCGAGAGAACATTTTTTGTGCACGGTTTAAAATCAGATAAAGGTTTTCATTTCAGATTTGCTATTACTGCCTCTTTATTTAAAAATCTCCCATTTACTCGTCTAAAATAAAATGTTGTATTATTTTGATCCACTCGAAGACAATTTCGCTCTCAGACTCCTCAGCTTGGGTTTTTCGTTCATATTGAAAATAGGCAATATAAGTCAAAGGTCTTTCCCTTTGGCTGCCTCGTATATCCCAGCCTCTTACTTAGTTGCATAAAAAAAAAGAACTGCGGCGCAAGGCGAGCACGGACTTCATTACTCGCGTTATGCCTTCCTCGCGTATACAGCCGGCCATAAATCTCACTGGGGGCGCGAGGGCTTTCATCCAGTGGGGCGCAGCCGACTTACAACGCGTATTTCACAATGCCGTACCTTTTATACCGCCCGCTTTGCGGCAAGCCTCCCCCCGCCCGAGCGATCGGCCCGCCTACATCAATGAACCCGCCCCGCCAAGGGCTCCGAGGGCCGAGTGGGCCCAGTCGTCCGTTAACCGCCGACTCCTTAATTAGGGCGCTCGGGCAAATTTGTTTTTTTTTTTTCATCCTCGTGAACCGAGCAGGTGTGTGCGCGCGAGGGTACGGGAGGACCGGGCGGCTCTCGGGGGGGGATTCGCGCCACTCGAAACTCGAGGCCGGGCCGCCTTCGAAAGGGGAGACAGGCCGGGGTCAGATGCGGCTCTCCGCGGCTAACGACCGGCCCCGCGCTACGCAGTTGCGATGCTGCGCAGTTGCGCCGGTCCGCGCGGAAAACTCCGCGATCGGACGGGCCAATTGATTCGCCGGCGGGGTATCTTGCCCGCCTTAAGAGGATTGATCTACTTTTATTCCTTGTTGCCCCCCGGTCGGCTCCCCCCTACGTGTACCTTGTATATATATATATACACATGTGTGTGCATCGGCCGTTGCGCTCGCCGGTCCGTCGAGCGGCCGGCTTTCCCCTGATTCCGCCGTTTTCTGCGGATTTGCCATCGACGCGCATCGTGTGTCCCGTTGCCGTTTTAATTATGCAGATTGTTTCTGCCACGACGTGCATTGTACGCGCGTGCAGGGAGGTAAGGAGAGCGCCCGGTCCTTTAATGACTTATTAAAAAGTAACAAGGGACCTCCGCGGGGGCTTATCGGTACCATTTTTAAATCCCGGAGATTTTATTTTGATCGCGTCCGGGATGACGTCAAATTAAAATGAAATATCAGGCTAATTTTAAGCTTCCCAACTTTTTAACGTGTACAACAGCCCGATGCTAATTATAACTTTTTAATCCATATTCGTTGTATAGGAGATTCTAATGAAAATTCTATACTATTTCAATTATTTTACTTTTACGACAACCAATTATATTTCCAACAAGAACTCGGCCCCGTCCTATTATATGCCCAAGTATTTTATTCCGCTTAATTAGGGAGCATTTTTCCGAGCTGAAAGGTGGAGAATCCCCGGGAAATGTGCAATTGAATAAAATGCGCCGTAATAGAAAATATACACTTCGCCAACTAGTAAAAGTCTATTGTTGTTTTACGTCCCCCTGAAAAAAAGACTGCGAGCTGCTCCCCAATTTCTTTCATCGCCAGCGAATAAAAAATTATACAACGTACAACGGAAAAGTGGCCAGAGTCCATAAAACTTTTCTAATTAAACTTTGATTTCCCGGTACTGCGGAATAAAAATATCTCCCAAAGTAATTCGAAAATTAACGACAAGATATAGACGCAATAATAATTGCGTATTTTTGTAACACAGTTACCCGTTTTATAAAAGTAAACTTCTAGTGGACAAATTGGAAAAATGTATTTCCTGTATAACTCCGTTATTCTTTTCAACCTAATTTGATTGACGTATTAAGAGAAGATTTCAAAAGTGTTGTAAAAGGTATTTTCATGCTCATAAAACATATTTTTAACTTTTTATTCTGATTTTATTCAATCGGAATATATTTTTTCCATATTGATTGTAGCACTGGTAATTATTTTAACCTGCATCTTGACTTAAAAATATAGACGTACAATTATTTACGATTCAAAGATTGCGTCTTAGCTTTAATGTTTAATATGATAATATGCCTTCAAGATACGAAAACTAAGGACGCGTCGCTGCGCGGTCATTGATCAAAGGGCCACACTTTTGGCAATACGAATATACGTTTTATCCTCGGAGGATTGGCTCGCAGGCGCGTGCCGGCAAGCGGCCCTCCTAACCTATGCACCCAATGCAATTAAATCGCCGGCTGTCGGCGTTTCATCGTAACGAGTCAATTAAGTCCCCTCCGATTCCTTCCGCACGCATAATCGATGCCCGCAGCCCCGACGGCCTACTCAGTCGGATCCCGGGCGGCCCCTGGCGTTACGAGCCCGGCGCACCGCGCGCCTGTATACACAAGCGTGCAACTGATTCGGGGGTTGGCCCCGCGGGCGACTCGGCTGCATTGTGCGCCGCCCGGCACAAAGCCAGCCGACTTGTGGGTGTGCGTACGCGCACACCGACAGGCCGTCGGCCGATGGGCTAACGAGGTCGCGCCCGCGGCGCTTTGACTACGCGGTCCCGGGCCTCGCCGGCCCGCACACAGGTACAATGGATGCGGCCTCGCGGTGGTCGGCCGTCGGCCGACAGGTAGATTGCCGGGGAGCGGGCCGAAGGGTGCAGTTTTACGCGATCTTGCAAATCGGCCGGCGGAAACTGGGGCTCGGTTGCCAGCTCCTCGGGGCACACAAGAACAAGAGAGAGAGAGAGAGAGAGAGCACGCAGCTTCAGCGTTAATGTAAATCCCAGAGGGAAGCTAATTACTTTTAATTATTTATCGCCAACCCGGTTGACAATACTTTTTTTTTGTTTTGTAGTGTATTTTAATTATACCGCGCTAATCGCATTGGGCACTAATCGCTTTTAAGTAGTTTAAGTAAAGTTTTGGTTGGACGAACTGGGGAACATTTGTACATTTCGAAATTGAATTCACTTATACAGTTCAAATGGTCTCAAATTAAATTTAACTATATTTTATTTTTGTGTAATAAGTGAAACTTTGTACTATTTCAATTACAAAAATATTCAAAAGTAATAAAACGGGGGAAATATATATTTTTGATACAATTAATTGTAATAGAAGAAACGAATGTTATTAACTTTGTACAAATTATGAAATATATATAGATATTTGAATATTATACCTCTTCTTTAAAAAATATTCTATAAATATATTATTAGAAAACTAACAATACATCAGACTATTTTTCTGAAAATTACAAAGGCTAATGCAATTTTGTAAAAGCTATTGAAAAAAGGTAAAGTTTTATAACATTAATAATGCATGATCTCTGAATAAAATCTTTGATTCATACAATAATAATAAATAATATGATTTATCTATAACAATAAGAACAATAATAATATAACGAGCTATATAATTAGAAAGTAGAATATTTGTATAGATTCAAAAGTAAAGGTCAAGGCCAGTGAAACATTAAATTTTCTTGCAGAATTTAAAAAACATTGCCCTAAGATTTTCATAAATAATTAACATTAATGAAATATTCTAATGCTTGCACATTTTAAACTAACTTTCAGGATAAACAGGTACATTAATAGTTGAATAATGCATGTATTTTATTATAATTTTGAAAGAGTTTTCAACAAAGGTGATGGATTGGTGCTCATTCAAACTTGAAAGTTTCAGTCAGTTATCACATTTGCAAAAGATGTTGCTAAAAAAGTGATGAAGTGCTTTACCAGAACTTCTTAGTCCGTGCGATAAGTAAATACATTGCATATAAAAAACTTTCCTGATTAAAGCTTTTATTCTCGTAGACTAATGGTCTGACAAAAGTAAAATACAAACAACTTATATGTTTAAATACAATTAAAAACGTGCCTATTGCCATTAAATTAATAATTCATTAGATTAGACTAATATTTAATAATAATTACATTACATAGTGAAAAGATATAAAAATAAATTTTGCATAGTTGTATTCTACTTTGACAAAATGGCGAGTTATATCAAATATAATCTGATGCCTGAAATCTGTTTGGTAATGTTGGCCAGAGATTAAAATAGTATTTGTTGACAGTATATTCAAGTATGTTAAGCACACGGTAAATATTACCGACATCCCAAAGCCACCCCTAGCTCGTGATTTTCTGGATTAATAACCAACTCTGAATTTCTAATAAAAGCAGCTTCGGACTATAGCGTAGTTATAAATTGCAGTAGCTGACTGTTGTAGATTACACGCAATTTCTAACAATGAATGCACAGTGCGGCAATGCGTGCAAAGCTCGAATGTATGCATCTCGTGGTGTACCCGGTGTTATACTACGAGAACCCTAGCCTGTTTACTTGCAAACGTTGCGTAATTACAGATTCAGCGACTGTGCCCTGGCAATTTCCAAATACGCTAACATTGCTGTTCCTCGGCCGGAATTCGCCGCAGGAAGACACGTATGCATAAAAAAAACCTCGCGCTCCGGGCTACACCTGCAGGTTACGTAACTTCGTCCCTTTGCTCCAAACGGCCCTCGGATTTTTCATTTCGGCCGCCCCCGATATCGGCCAGCTGAATAAAAGACAAGGGCCCGCGGGCACCTGTCCACGCGCAGTTGTGATCTCCTCCGGCCGCGCCAATTCAATTAGACGGAGCCAAAGCCGGCGGCTGCACCGCGGCTGGGCTAACGTGTATATATTTAAAGGAGAGCCGCTCGTCGAGTCCTCGCATGTACGGCTGGGCTACGTTTTTCACAAGGGGCCGTCCCACCCCCCTGCCGTTCCGTTTGGCTTTACACGGCCGGGCATACAGCGGCCTGTACACGTACGCCCGCAGCACACGCTAGCCTAAGGAATGTTATTGCGCAGCGACGTGTATAATAGAGAGCGGCGCTTGCAGGTCAAACCGCCGGCGTGTAGAGCCCCGCGAGCTGGGCCTGTTTCCCAAAAACGCGAGCCGGCCCGACGAACGCTGTTTTTTTTACATCGAGCCTGTATATAGATCAATTGTACGTTCCAGGATGTGCAAGTGAACAATGTACACATATAGAAAATCCAATCCCCTTGAAATACAATCATTTATAGAATGGTGAGAGTACTAGTTTGAATTTTACAGAGTAGTGTTTTGTTGTTCCATTGAAATGCCGATTCGATCATAGTAAGAGCTCCTCTACCTCCAATTGAGCATACGCCTATGCATAATCCTCATGCGCATGCACCTCACGTGAAAGTCGAGAGACAAAGCGATAGCACAGCGTGACACTGCTACAACGGAAGTAGTATATATTTTAAATTAGTGCAAATTATTCATTTGACCGCGTTTCAGTTTATATATCTTAACATAAATAACCAATATATTTTTATAATCTTAATTTTAAAATCCTATCCTACGCTCTATGTATTTTTATATATACTAATCTAATTATAAGGAATGTGGATTAATGAGAAAAATAATTCACATTCTTTTAATTGGTTGTTTTTTTATTATATCTCTTTGATTACACGTCCAAAAAAGGTTAGTCCACAATTAATATGAATTATTATCATAACTTTGACGACAACTGTGCTTGACCTAACGATTGATTTTATCGAATATACTAATTAATTAATTGTACACTATCTATTACTTTTGAATGAGATCATCTTCATTTATTGTACAAAGAAAATATTAACCACATCATGGAAAATAAATATATGAAAATATTTTACCGAGTGTTTCACTAAATTCTGCGAAAAATTTCTCGTATTAAAAAATATAATATTCTCACTATCCTCAGAAAACTATGAAAATTTCACGCTTCTTTTATGATTTTCCCCTTAATTAAGTTCTTTTCTCGACAGTATAAGTATACAAAAAAATAATAGCCCAAGCTTCAGCGCTAACCTATGTAAAGTAAAAGGCAAATAAAAAAATTATATATATCCACACGTCATTAGGCAGAAAGCATATATTATATATTTCTTCACCCTTACAGAGAATTATGATCTAAATTTTGTTAAATTCAGTTATTTTCTTTGAAAATAGTTCCTATCAAAGTATAATGGGAAGAGAATAAAGTCTTAAATACCGCAACGGATATTAATCATCCGACGCTCTAAATAATTCCTCGCTCTTGTCTTTGACCACTAATTTATCTCCGAGGCATCGAACCAACACTCCAAGACAACTGGGAACAAAGTACACCTTCTATTTCTCCCTCGCACCAATGTTTATAAAAAATTCAAGCTGGAGAGAAGGGAAGGAACGGTGCATACGCGTAGTTCAGTGGGATGGGAAGAGGGAAGCAGAGGGAGTTTCGAGCAAGTCGCGAAGAAAAATTAGGTAGCGCGAGAGAGAAAGAAGCTGAGAAACAGGACAATGGTCGGACAAATAAATGATGAGGCCATTTGCGGGAGTGGACTTTTTTTCGTCGCACCATGAGCGCGACGAAACGTGTCTATGGCGGAGTCTATAGGTCCTTTATTGCGGAGATCCCAATGCAATTCAGAAATGCGAATGGTATATTATGACCATCTTAAGTAGCAATTTATATTAATATTGATTTTCGATATGTATGCTCTTTAATATACCCACATAATATAAAAATAGCAATCCAAGTAGATCGACTAACGGCAAATTATCGACAAATAATTAAACATTGTTAACGAGAAAATACTTTATCAATTAGATTGATAGTTCATTATTAATGTATCATTTTCATCAATGAAATTTGACCAAATATCAGTCAAAAATCACTAAACGTAAAATAAATGTGCACTTATTGCAATCAGTGATTCGATTATCATTAATTTGAATTTAGAGAAAAATGCTTAATCCAATTGCATTGTAATCCAATAATTATTTATTGTGAAAATATTTATAGGAGCTTTATCCGATGGATACATACAATATCCGAAATAACCTGTCGTATATATAACGAAGCTCCTTGTGACTAGCTGCCCGTGAGACACCACCTCTCATTATTTTTACGCTCGGTGGATAGGGCAGGGAGCCAACGCCGGCCACGGGATCGAGTCGCAAAAGTAAGGGGCGAATCGTCCACTTACAGTTATTATTGAGTTGGAGCTACGTGACCGCGGCGTTGTTAATTGGCCGACTTCCCGAACGACCGGCTCGTCTTCCATATATATATATATATGCATCGTCGCGTATATATGGGTGCAAACTTTTCCGACCCTTAGCGTACGTTCCGATAGGACGCGCGCGGCTTTATGCGAGCAACGAGACAGCCGAGTTCAACTACATACTGATTTTATTAATTCATGCTCTTCAGCCGGACAGAAAGTTGTTGCGATAATGCAATACGCTGAATCGTGCGTATCAGGGCAAGCATTGGCATACGTGCTTACGAAGAAACGACAAAACATAAAAATCTATATGAATTTCTTTGTTTTTTTTTTGCGCTTGCAATTTGCGGATATGTCTCACTCGGGGGCGGATTCTCGGGCAGACTATACACGTATCCCTTTGGCTAGAGTGTCAGGCGAATATGCTAGCTGCCGAATCAATATATGCGCTGCAGAGCAACGGATATAGTATACGTGTCCAAGTATCAGGCCGTTTTCACTGCATGGTGCATTATTCATTTTCCCTATAGGGCGATCTTATTTCCCCATCAAACATTCAGCGTGTGCGCAGCGCGATGAATAATCTCGCTGCGACGGCAAGGCGCACACCAAAACGCGCCGGGACTCCGCCCGCCTCTCCAAAGGGTTACCCGAGGCCCCCCGTAATTCGCCCTGCTCGACAATAATAATACGCGCCGGCGGCAAACGCGAAAAAATTGCGTCGGTTTGGAAGACCCCGAAAAAAAAAAAGGCGCGCCTCGTGCCGCTCTCCTCCCTTATAACGAAGGCCATAAACAATCCCGCCCCCCCGCATGCGCTTATTATCCCCGGGTCTGCCTGTGTCTGCAGGAATGTCTAATAAACAGGGGGCGCTCGGGTGCGGGGGGGGGAGGGGCGGGGCTAGGGGCGCGACCCACTTCTATGGCTTCCTCGTGAATTTCAAAGCGAGCCGAGTTGGCGCGCGCGCCTCCTACCTTCATACCGGATGATTGTTCCTGATTCTTTTTACTTCGGCTGCCGCAGACCGCCGAACTCCCGTATTTTTCTCGCATCGGGGCTTATATTGCAACTGCATTTTTTCGACGTGTCTCGGTTTGATTATTACGGACGCGATGCATGCGTGTCGTTGATTTGTCTAGTCCGCAGTGTCGGCTGGATTTTCCTTTTGTCCCATTGAAGTGTAAAATAAGGGTTGTAATTAAGACTGTATGTACGGTATATACCTGCACTCGTTCGTACTGTATGCCGACTTTAATATAATATCGGAGAATTTAATTTAGCACCATGAATAACTCTGTTTCTCGGTATACGATGTATTTTCGACATTTCATAAAGTAGCCTAGTGCATAACGCAACGGTGTAATATTCGTTTATATCTCCTTGCGTGCGCGGAGAAAAGGAAAAGCTTGGATAAGAATTAGGGAGATACGAAATCTAAAACGAATTCATAATGCATCTTTTGTAGGCTAGAATATTAAATGATATTTCATTTTGTGTGTGTTATTCCGTTATAAATTTGTAATGCAAGAATTGCGAACTTCTTTAACAACGTGACATCTCAGAAGTTTAAGGTTACAGTAATATAATTCTTTTTTGCATATAATAAATCAGATATGGACATGATATAGTAATTGATATTATAATTAATAAACATTAACCAGATTAAGCATAGTTGTCAATATCTGAAATGCTGTAATCTTACTAGAATGGTCTACCTACTTTAATGAGAAACAATTATTCTAACAAGAAAAGCCTTCTACGTGCAAGATTTACTCAACAATAACGAATAATGTCTAAAATTTAAAATTATCTATCATTAAGAATAAAAGTGCCTAAGTCATAATGACATATGATACTACAATAAAGTAATATGCTATATATTTGATGTTAAAAATATAACAATGTATATCGATGTTAACATGGTAAGTTAAATACATATAATAGTAGATGAGATATTAAATATAGCATTTAAAAAAATTTTTAATTCATGAAGAGAAAAATATAGTAATAATAATATATCGTGATAAGGGAATTGAAAATATTAAATTTCAATAGGATTAATTTCCTAACATTTTAACGATTGATTACCTGAAATACAAGATCATGAATGCTAATTATATAATCGGTCCCTTAAAGCTTATGGAATGAATCCTATCAAATTTTATCATTTTCGGTTTACTACCGTCAGTGGATAAACATTACCATACTTTTCTCTCTGTAATTAAAAACACATAGAAACATTGTAAAATTGATAAGATGTATAAATAATAAAGTATAGCAGAGCAGGGATAAATTTTTACAGCAACGTTACAATTTCAAATCTCAATTTTCATTCAATATAAACTTAATTCAGAAAATCATACCAGACGTATAATTCTTGATAGACACGATGTACAATATTGAAAGTTTAAACTCACACAACATAAAAGAAATAGGTATTCCCTCATAAATCAAAGTGTAAATATCGATAGCATATTGACGTGTAAGAATATTTGATATTATTTACTGCATGTAATAAATAAAACCATAACCATATCTTATAAAAAAAAAGAGTAACATTCATTTGCGCGACTGCCGATCCTTCCACGCGATCGCTAAAAAAATCATAAAAATCGAAAAAAAAATGAAAGCAGAGTACACCGAGGGCGCTGAAAATCTGACTGCAGCCGCGGGGATCGAAAAAAAAAAAAATGTCGACAGCGTCTCTCGAGGAGGTGCCTGACAAACTGGTTCGGCCCCTCGAGAGCCAGCTCGCCGGCTAGACCACGAGGAGCTTAGCCGGCGGGCGCTCCGCACCGCCTAGCGGCGTCTCCGGCCGGCGCTCGAATAGACCGGGGCAAAAAGGGGGTCGAAAGTCGGGCGGCGACTCGGATTTCGGCGAGGTCGCCGCGCAGCTTGACAAACGCCGCGGAAGGGGGCGTGCGACCTAGAGACGTCAGTGCGGTTGGCGTGCCCACGGGCCATCCATAACCCCGATAGCCGCCCCGGGGGCCTCCTCCGCCCCCTCAGCCCCCGCCCGCGGCCTTTTCGCGATGGCCGCAGGCGGACCCCCGAATTCCGCGCCCGACGCCTCACCCGCCTACCGTTGAATAATTACACCGGGGGCTGCGATTGTCCGGGATAGAGGTGAAAAAAAAAAGAGAGAGAGAGAAGCCCTGGTGTGCCGTGGTTGGCTAACGCGATCGGAAGAGGTTCGGGGGCTCAGGAGCCGGGCTGAGGGTTTGTCGGGTTTTTCAGGCGGGAGTATAAATTTAATTGTAGGCTGCGGACTCGCGGGTCGGGTTAGCACAGTCGTCTGGAGTAGAGATAAACCGTGTGTATAATAAAGTACTCGTGTGTCTCGATAACTTACTGCGCACGTAATAATTTCACTTGACTCTTTCAAATGATCCAGTGGTTACAGCGCAATGTGAAATTGTCAGTCAAATATTAGCCTGATTGGTTATCGAACGCGATAACAAAGTAGCTCGACATTTTTTTTTATTCGCTCCATCTACTTCGAAATAAATTTGCCTCGCAAATAGTACAGTATAGCATTTTGAGCTTGCTGATATTTTACGGCATTAATACTTTATACACATATCCACGCTCGCTAGTTCAACTTTATCCGCTTTTTCGTATGATTCTTTGGCCAAGCATCGAATTCACGCCGGTTTTAAATTACGCTATTTTACCTTCATTGATTATTGGTACATGATACATGAATATTTATAATTTTTAAATACGCTACCGGTTACTTTAAAAAGGATACTTTAATCGGAAATAATTTGTACTTCGACGACGTGTTACAATACGCGGAAATTTTACAGGTTACAATTTGAAACAAATGCGAACAAAGAGCTTTTGATCCCGCAGCTTTTGTTTGACTTTTAAAGTGTAAAAGACTTTTTTTACAAACGGAAATTAATTTTCTTTTATAAATAATATACTCTTAATAGACCTAGAAAAAGCATACAAATCACATAAATCACGTAATGTACGTTTATCATACATGTGACTGAATAAAATAACTTTGAAAGCTAAAAAATATTAAATAATTCCTCATTAAAAATAAATAGGTGTAGACTTTAATGTATACGAGTAAATGATTCCCATTTCCGATTTCATTAGACAGCGATATCGAATTGAATTATACCATTACGTGCAAACGCATCGCATCGGTTGCTTTATGTCTGCCTCTAATTACCCAAAGCTCTTTAGGCTTCAGTGCACCTCACGATGAATATCTGATACTAAATATGCATTAAATCCGCATAGCATTTCTATGCACAGATTGAGGTGCATTTGTACCATTCAATAATTAAACAAAATAACATTTGTTACACAACCAATAGGTTCGCGTAACATCAGCACATTTGCAAATCTATCTCAAAAGAAGTCATGTCCATTACTTTGCTCCAATTCCGATAATTGAATTTGCCTTTCCATATAACCTAATTATCCCCAGAGCTTTAAAAGTAGTCGCTAACGGTATGGCAAAAAATAATCCAATCAAAACAACCCTCGGCAAAAGTGCGAAGCTCCGAATCGAGACGTCTATTTTTTTTCATTCGGCTGATAGGCCAGCCCCCGTCGACGGCTTCTCCGGCTGCAGCGCGTGGGCGCAGTGATCAACTATAACTATTGGACTCGTTAACCGAGGTCCATTGTCCCGATCAGCAATCGAAGGCTTTTCGGTTAATCAACCGGCAGTAACAATCGCCGTTGATGGGCTCGACCCGGGCCCGACTACACGCACCTCCGGGCCCCCTCCAAATTTTAATGGCCTCATCAACCGCGCGAGTAATGAAATTTATACGGCGGGTAGGCGGCTTGTAAAGCCCCCGCGCGCCCCTATCGCCTCTTGTCAGCGCTTGCCGGCTCCGAGTCCGCGGCGGCTTAACCCCCAGGCTCGCTTTGGTATTTTCGCGCGATCCCGAATAATTTATTCGAAACTGGCGGGTAATTAGAGGAAACACCTTTCAACCTCAGGGGGACCTTTGTGAACCCCTGGCATCAAGCATACGTTATTGTAAATTTATTTTCCTAAATGGCTTGTTACAAGTTAGGAATAGATCGGAGCGATTCGCATGGATGATCTTTCTGTGCATGTTCCTAACCTCGAATAATGTATGACCGCGTTAATGTCGCAATAACCAGTGTGTCCAAATAATTTGTAAAAGAAAAACTTACATGAACTTTCTGCGACAGTAGTGTTTTCAAATCTCGACTGTTGTTCTGCCCCTGTCAGCACCGGTGGATACTGTCGGGTCCAACACTACGACTATACTGAGGACTGTCCTAAACAATCCGCAAACATGTCCTATCCTGATACGTATTTCCCCTACCTTCTACTCCCTGCGTACTCAGTGTTATTCTACGAAACTACCTTTTATTATTGCCTGCTCGCTAAATTCTTGGAATTCTTTCCCAATATATTTGTTTACATTCTGAGGACTTTGTACTCTGAAAGCCTGGTTGACAAAGTCAGTAACTCGTCAATATAAACAATTGATATTAAATTCGTAACAGCCTAAAAAATAAATATAGTCTGTTAATAACGTAAATTTGGGAAGGAATTAAGTAGCTTGTATACCAAGGTACACACGGCCGACAATACATTGATATTTTCACTGCGTTGCTTTTATTTTGCTTGTTTTCACATTTGGTATGCTCTTAATGACAAGGCAGCAATTACTGTACTTGAACAAATTATTACATCTATTTGAATAAGGAGGGAAGATTATGGCAATGGGCATAAGTCGTTGATGACCACGGCAGATCGTAAAATACGAGCTCCGCACGAGAACCGATAATTATAAGAATTATTGCAAGACTCGAGGTAAGACATCTATAACCCACTATTAGACAAGTCTCGCAACAAGCTCACCTCCAGTTCACCTTTTCTGATCTATATATTCCGATCTCTGTGCACAATGCCCGGCTTCCTTCCCAGGCGAGCAATCCCAAATGGACCGAGGCAATCGTCTCGGGCTCTCGCGCAATGCCTCTGACTAATTGGCAAGTAATCGAGGCGTCTAATTGCGGCTCTGGATTTCCCAGTGCCTCACGCCCCGGCGGATTGTAAAATCAAACGCAGGCCCGAAAACGCGCGTCCATCAGCCGCAGAATCGTCCCGGGCGCGCGGCTCCCCCCACCCACCCGCACAATGCCGCGATTACACACGCCGGTCTGCCGGCCCTCGATTAACGCGCCCACCGGCTCGCGCGCGCCACGCCCTAATGGACCGGAGCGAATGCCCGGCTGATGGGCCTGCGGTGCAGCTGCGCCGCCCCGATATTATCGGTGGCTCACGCCCGGGGTCAGAGCCGGTGCGCTGCTCCGGCCCGTCGCTCGCCTGCGCGCTGGACCGATTTCTTCCGCGGCATGGGATTTCCGCACTGTCTCGATGATCTAGATCGGCTCCGCGAGGATGATTTAATGCTAATCGAGTGGTACTATTCGTGCGAGCCGATGGCATATCGAGGATGAGTGACGGTAATGGGGCGGAGCGGTGTCGCAATTAAGCTAATTGGAAATAAGACGGGCCAGCTCGGAATTTTCATAAAACTTCCAGTGGGTATATTTGGATAATGATCCCGTGAAATTGTTAAGCGGATTCGGATGGATTTCTTTGCACTCTATGTAATTATCAATTTAGCTTTATTCGTGTTGTAATAAGCTATAACTATCAAGTTCTTGAGATTGATTATTTTATTTTCCGATAATTGTTCGATAACCGTGCGACACGATAACGCATGTGTCAAATATTGATCTACTTTGTAATTATAATTAAATGATAATTAGAATTAAAAAGTAGCCTTTTTATTAAAGCAAAAGGGCGTTAATATTAATAAATGACGATAATGCCGGTTTCACGACATCAAAGACTCTGACAGCTTTGTGGAATGACGAGAGTTCACACGAGCCGAATGGCGCTGAGTAGCAGTGTATAGAGGGTAGAGGGGGGCTACGTATCAAAGGGGAATGCATTCGCACACTATTTAGGTTAACTCTCGGTAGCGCACTAGTATCAAGTCCAATAGGATCCAGCAACACGCAGTATCGTGACATTACTGACGAGATCTCTACAAACCGACAAAGTGGATGAAACAAAGCTCACATAGGTAACACAGCTGTCGGCGGTTCGAAAAAAAAAATGCAGATATGTATATACCTTATCTGTAAGCGTTAAATAATTCCATTTTCTTTTTTGGATGTAACGCCCCCAGTGAGTGAATATTCATTCTTCCAAATTAATAAAGATTAGATTGGCACGACAGTAGCCGTGTTCGAGCAGAGGGAAAATTCGGAGCATCAGTAACGATGAATATTTGAAGATTTTTCCAACACAGCCGAGCAATCCGAACAAGAATCTAAAGCAATAAAAGAGTCTGCAACGTCAGGATAGAATACTGCTCGGCGTCCCTTTCGCAGTCCACCCATTGCGAATGTAAATCTGCCAATCGGTATAGATTCCGCCCGCGCGGATCGAGTCCTCCGGGGTCTCTATGGCAGCGTTAACCTACGCCCGCCGGAATAGACGATCGCATATAGATTGCGTTGAAAGGCGGCAGCCACGGCCCGGTGAAAACGGCTAAAAATACTCCCCGGAATCGATGAGACTCCCAATCACAGCCGGGCGGGCGCGTATCTCTCAGCGCAGCCGGCGCACACACCCGAGCGTTTCGTTAATACTCAAACGGCCGGCTCGCGGTCGGCCTAATGAATTTTTCGCTTCGAGGGCGCTCGCGAATTCCGCGCTTTATCGATCTGTTTACCATCGGAGGGGGCCCGGCTCCCCGGTGCGCCGAGGAGGGGGATGCGTTCCCCGTTTCGTTTTTTTTTTCTCTCCGTCCAAGATTGATGGCTGACGGGGCGGTATTTTTTTTTTTGACGGACACTCGGCCCTGCACGCTTCGATTCAACGGAAGCGGCTCCTCCCCTCGCGAAGAGCGTCCCGTCCCTCCTCTGTCCTTTTTCCCGTGACTCAAGGGCGCGCTCTCGCGTGACGCGTATCGAGCGCCGGCGATGGGATCCGCCCGTTGGGCGTTCACGGCACACTTTTCAACGGCGCTTCTTTTTATTTCGGCAAATATGAACGCTGCGGGGAGTGGAGGGGCTCCCTTGGCGGCGTCGCGATGGACTCTAGGTCTTAATGCGCGCGATTAACAATGCATCTGATGTTTACGGGGTTATTGAATGCCATTTTATTGTTTTGCAGTCCGATTTCAAGAGTAATATAGGAAGCCCGGGTGCTAATAGAGCAACGCTAGCGAAGTGCCTTTTCCATTTGTACTCACATTATATCCGTAAGTAAAATTAAGTAAAATCCTTCCAACTTAGCTTTACACATAATCCCAGGAGCAAAAGATAGAATATCTTTTGGAAATAAAATTCATGTTGCAGGAATTTATTTTCATCTTTGTTAAATAAATTCTAGACTTTTTCCGTTTACTTTTATGCAGAGCCCGTTATTCCAGCTTTCCAACTGTTTAGGTAACCCTCGAGTTTAGTTATTCAATTTTAGGAGTAGTATGATTATTCCCGTGAAAAATTGGTCTAGTGGTGTTAATGCATTCGCCACTTTAATCAAGATAAAACAAAATTATTTGATTGAAATGGATTAGACAAATTTATTTAGCGACAATTATTCCATTAAAAGACCGACCGACTATAATTTTCCATTGGATAGAAGGACGCGTTTCCCTGACATTCCAATGATTCTCGACATTTCATTGATGCTATACGGATACTAGAGAAGCTATATAGTTTGGAGCTTTGAGTGAGCGACGAACCGATGCAATCTACCTTAATTGGCTTAATATTTTAGCTTGAAGAGGCGCTTGATTGCAGAAATATCAAAGCCATTAATCGACATCGCTTATATACACTGTAAACATAAAAACAAGAAATGACCACAATTTCAAGTGTAAAAATAATTTAATTCATTTGAGACTAATGACTTCTATTCACAAGAATAATCTGAATAGTTAAGCATCTACAGTTAATAGTCCAACCAGTAACGTCATCCGCTGCTTCGATAAAGTGGAAATGATGTTGAGTAATACATTTTGTTAATTTTGTATTCGAAACGTACATATTCAAAGGATGATCTGTGCGGATAATGCTTAAATTGTTAGTTCAATTTAAACAAAATTCATATCTGTATGTTTAAGATAATGATCGGAAATAAAATCCAATGGGCGCTCAAATTAAAATGCTTAAAATGCAGATTATCGAAATTGATATGAAATTTATAAGAGCCGAGCGAGCATGATTTATCTTTGATAAATGCAAAATGAAACGGAATGGTAAATATTAGCTTCATGGAACGATGCCGCGAGCTCGTGCGCAGGAAAAAGGCGCCGAGTACACACAGGGAATAGAGTGAAAAATCTGAAGCAGCTTTCGAGGTAGCTCACGTTCACGCTGTATTTCCTGCAGGAGATCGTATTAGGTCAGTCGGGCATGCGAGATGCGGAATTCGAGAGATCCGGGCCACGGCAAGGGCTACACACAGTAGCTGGGTGAAAAGTGGACGGATACGTACGTGCAGCAACAAGCTCGGATTTCATTTTTTTGCGCGGGCGGGATCGTTTTTCCAAATTGAACTCGAGGAGCCCGCACGGCTCGGCTTATCCTTTCACCTTACGCGTTGGGCCGGCGAAACAGCCGAGTCTTAATTCGGTTAAGGTCGCAGGTAGGATTAGTCGCACACGCCTAATCTCTCAATTAGAATCAGTGAATTAGTTACCGTTAGCCTCGATAAAGCGCTCCGCGACAGATCCCAATCGGGCGCATTACGCTCCCCTGATAAGCGCCTCCCCCCCCGGGCCAGACCTGGCGAAAGGTCGGATATGGCGAGAAAAAGGAAAGCGAGAGGGCGATAGGATCGGCCCGGGCCGCCGTGATTTGATCCGAATCTGGCAGCTTTCGGTTCTCCCTGGCGGGGGCCGAATGCCAAGCGGGCCCCGAAAACCCTGCACCTCCCCGCTAACTAAGCATTTATAACGAGCCGCGGTGGGCGAGCGTGCGTGCGCATATGTATACACACACACACAGGGGCGGCGGCCGCGGAGCCCAGCGGTATCACGTCCTTGCGCATGCACGCGGCGCGCCTCTCCCCCGTTTATTTTTTTTTTATTATCCTGCCGCGGGCAGTTTTTTTTTTTTTGCTTCCGGCGGGCCTCTCCTCCGCCCGTGTGTACATATCGAGTAACGATTTCGGCCCCCTCGGTTTTTGTAGGTTATAGCTGGAGGCGCCGCGGTGCAGACGCCTGGCACGCGCGCGCGCGCCCCGGCTACTCGCGGCCTCGCCCGGCTCGAGAGCCCGGAAAGATTGCTGCGGACTCGTCGAGTCGGAACAAGTGTAATGGAAGTCCTGGCTTGGCACCCTTTCAACCAATCGACCGATTCCCCCCCCCCGTACGTCAACGCCAATGACTGATGTAGTGCGCCGCGACTGCCCTTTATTTTACCACCGCGCTTGGATGAATTCGTAAGCGTTGGGACGAGTGTCGGTGAGCGAGTCTAGTCCTTTGTGTGCGCCTTCGTCATTTTAAGATCTGGTCTAGATTCTCATAAGCCGTGAAGCTAAGTGATAATTTATGAATAAATCTAATTCAAAAATATTCCATCTGCTGTATAGTTAAAACATGTTGTATTCCACAACAATGTACAAAAAATTTACAATATTTTAAAATATCATGTTGCTTGTACCGCACTGGCCACATGTATCAATAAATCATGAAGTATACGTTCGTGTAATAGCAATTATTATACGCAAAGTTATCAATTAAATTTATTGAAAATAATGATTTATTTTTCAATTAAGGGTACATTTTCATCAAATGAAAATCAATATTGGGTACCGCCGATTAACTAATTAAAAACGTAATTATTTAAAATTTAAATAATTTAAACGGAAAATAAAGATAAATTACCAAAAGCTTTTACCAAACGATTGAATGTGAAATACGTGTTATTCAGTCGTTACTCGTAATTCTGCGTTCCCAAGAACATGTACAGGCCTCTTTAATTATTTTAGCTTATTTGATACCTGTACACAGATCGTCGATATTTTACGTTTAAGCTGTTCTCCTCGTCAAAATTATTATACGTAACAAATGACGAAAATAAATTCTTATACGAATACGAAGTTCGTTATGAACCCGAGACACAGGCGAACGTATAGAAGGTAAAGCGAGTGCACGCTAACCATAGATCATGATGTGTACAAAAGCTTTACACGAGTAAAATTGTATTTTAGCACGTGCCACGCATAGTACATATTTTCAAGTGTACAGAAGTCGTTGCACGTTCGATTGCTTTAAAGAATGTTATACGAAAACGAAATACACTGCTGGTCAATAATAAAATACAAAAATACATGGGTTTAAAATACTGTCTTCTGCATTTTATAAATATTTCCGTTTTTATTATTTATTCGTGTTCATTAATAATAAAAAATATATATATATACATGCATACACATGTTATATTTACGTTACAAGTTAAGAATTAGATATCACCATTATTTGGAAAGATAAAAATATTATTGTTATTTATTAAAACTATAAAAATTCATTATATTGCTCAAAAGATACAGAGGGCTAGATATTTTTATATAAAATAATTCTCAAAAATGAAGAATAGTGTGCGTTTGAAAGCGTATGTTTGAAACTTTACCAGCAAAAATACATTTGTACACGTGTCCTATATGTAATATAGAAATACAAGTATATTTAGAGAAACATATAAAAAGATCTTTTAACAATTAATACAAAACTATAATTAAAGAAAAGCTGTTCATTTTTTAAAGTCTAACATTAATAAGTTTATTAATATTAAAGCTTAAACAGACAGCCATATAGAATGTATAGATAAAAGGTTATTTTATATAGAATATAAAAAGATCTTTTAAAGATGGGTATTACCATAGTGAAATACATTTACAAATGCTTATGTTTAAATTCTGAAGAGCCCAACTATAAAATCTGGCTATCACACATAAAGTGTAAAATGAAGGTGCTTGATTAAAACTAAAGTTTAGCCAGTGCCGCGCGACTGCATTATCTCATGAAAAATATCGCGAGGGCGCTATAGGTGTCGATCGCCACATAAAAAAGACAGTAGGATTGAAAAGCGTTTTACAACCGCATGATCCTTACACGCGGAACGGATAAAATGTTTAACAGCGAGAAGAAGTTTATAGGGAGAATATATAAGATACAGGGAGGGTGTAGGCGCGGGTCCAGCGGTGACCTTTGCCTGGCATCCGCACCGGGGCATCTGGGCCATTGATTTTAATCCGTAAATTCTTCATCGACCTCGAGGAAATAAAAGCCCGGGCCTCTCCCCCCCCCTACCCCCTCCGGGCGGCTCGCTGGCGTCCTCCTCGGCGCGCGCGGCCAAAGGACTCGTGCCGTAAAGCGCCGAGAATAAACGCGCCGTTAAATTAATCCGAGCGCGCGGGCCGACCGCGGGATCCAGGTCGACGGAATACAGAAGGAAAAGAAAAACACAAGGGGCGACGAGAGCGGATTTTACACGCGGATTACGACCCTTGCACACGTTACGCTGCCGATGCGGCCAAGATGCCGGGCCGACGTGTACACATTGCGTGTATAACCCGGGCGTCCGTTGGCCTCGGCAGATAAGGAGGTGGTTAATGCGCCTCCCCGTGCGATTGATGATCGGTAATAAAGAATGCCGAGGGATGTGTACGTGTGCGGCCCGCTTGCCGGGTTGCCTCCCCCCCCGCCAGGCCGATCATCGAGTGTGATTTTTATGCCGGCCCTCTGGGAGACGGGGAGCTTGTGATTAAATTAGAGGGCCGAGCGCGGCGGGTATTTCAGTCGCGTCTTGCGAGGCGGTCGCTCGCGGAAACGTTAACTGCTGCGAGCCGCGAGTTAATGAAAGAGATCGGTCGCGTGTCAAACCTGCCGTTCGATCGATTCTAATCATAAGTTTACTGGTCTACTACCATTGTATGTACTCACAGCGTGTGATTACCCTGGCAAAAGTGTTATAAGATAACCATTAACATGTGTATTATATATGTAAGGGATTGTACATAGAGGTTGGATTGTACTTAATAATGAGTAAATCATCATCCACGTCACGGGGTTTAATATTTAAAATTCAATCATATATATTATTGGATAAGTGAGCCGAACGGTGGAGAGAATTGATTGCGCGTCTAAAACAAGCTGTTTTGTCTAGTAACAAATAGATATAGAGCCATGTTGCAATGTTCAATGTTACAAGTTAATCAGATTTGATCAGCGTCTCTCCTTTCGTATATTCGCGTGCGTCTGTTTACAATTGTATTTCTATCACAATTAGTTCTCAGACTCTCGGTATATATCTGCCCGAGCGCCATTGTGCAAGCAAGTACGAGTAAACTTGTAATTGGCACACTCGCAGTAATGAGAGTTACACCCAAAACAACTGGAAGAGACTAATTATAGAATAATATTGAAGTTAAAGGATGGCTTACCGAAATTACGTGTACTTTGCATTACCTTGTGTACCCAAGGCTGATACAAATAAAATGTGTACTCTGAATCATTACGTGTAATGGCACTCGGTGAACACATCCCTCTCTATTGGCGGTTGCCCACACCCTCGTGACATTGACTTAAGTCAATTCACATTCTGTATATGTACCTCGCAACTCGAAATCGTTGCGAAGTTTCAAACAGCTCAAGCCGAAACTTTCCAAAAACAACCAACCATCTGCGTTCGGCAAATATCTTAATTGTATCGAGCACAGCGTTATAGAATATTGTCATACATTTGGCAAGTAAATACATTACCGTCAAGTATATATATAACTAACTATCTAGATCATAAAAATCAATACAGCCTTATCCGCATTTATATGGATACAAATAAAACACCGCAACTTTTTAACGTAGAGTATACCGAATTCTTATCGGACGGGCGCCTATATTTTGGCGAACGGGCTACAAGTGACCTCGTTAATTTTTAGGGACCGAAGGGCCTCGCGTTATCTGGCAACCGAGCTATTAGCCGAACTAACCCCCTCGACCGCATCATCTGGATTTTTGAGGGCGGGATCCGCGGCCGTCGCAGCTGGGTACGCGCCGGGCAATCGATATAGCGCAGCCGCGCGCCGATGAAAGGGAGCCGACCCTCGAGCGGGTGCACAGGTGGAGGGCACGCGCGGCTCCAGGGCGCCCCGGGGAGTAAAGTGTAATGCGGCCCGGATGTAATTGCTCCGCTTGAAAATCTACCTTGATCTGTAGGGTGTCGCGGCTGCCCGGGCAGCCCTTCGCTCGTTTTTCAGGCTGGCGTGTAGGCTTGCTTTATCAAAGTTTGTTGGTGGGGCGGTGGCTGCACGCACCTGTGTACTTCACTTAGGTGATAGTCTTATGAACACTCCTGGGTCGTCGCGTTGGGGAATATTTTCAAGGCAGTTATTTATACGCGTAAGTCTTATGTGTCTCGGGTGAAAGATGTTAATTGTGTCTCAAATTATAATTATGTCGGGATTGAGACGTCGAGTTGAGTCTAGATCTTTTGATTCTCCTGGCACTGTGCTCCTAGCTTCTAGAGTCGGTGGAATGTCGAAGTATTCCGTCCCTCGATAATACTTTTGGTGAAGTAGGAATGCTCGTAAATCTCGCAATTTCATACATTTTTGAAAAGGGTCATAATTCCTTGAAATTAGAAAAGCCGCGGGTCTGAAGGTCACGAGCTTCCCGCCCCTCGCATGAGAGAAAGAGCCGAACGGGCCCAGACTCGTGGGGTCAAGGGTGGGGTCGTGAGCGGGCCGAAGGCTTCCAAGTATTGCTCGGAGTGGGGGTTGCTCGCGGGGTTAAACGGCCCTCGGCTCGTGGCGACAAACAGGTCAAATTTTGAGTTAAAAATTGTAAACTATTGTCAGATTGTAAACTGCAAATTGATTTATTCTACCCTCTTCTATTCATTGTAGGAATGAGTGTATGTGTGTGCTTCATCTGCGATTCGACTAAAACTGTGATACTGTAATTATATTTATAAGTAGACTTAAGATGTTACGTTTATAAAAGTGTGTTTTGTGCAATATTTTGTAAGTCATTTACAAATAAAAATTTATCTATCTATCTATCTATTTATCGTGTCACGAATATTTAACAATATTGTAAAACAAACACGAACAAAAAATTGAAATTATTATAAAGTTTAAAAAACTTATTGAATAGCAAAGAATTGTTATACTCATTGTCTTGTTTGTTTTAAGGTAATCAAAGGCAAAACCTAACGTGTGTTCACTATTCATTAGTATAATTGCAATGAAAGGATTATTTGGCGAGACGCTTTGAATACAATCTGTATTTTTCTTATGACTCCCTCGTCACTTATTTTACTTCTCTCTTTGACTTTGCAAGCAATTAAATTGTTTCTACCACTTTGTACTATTTACACAAAGCAGTGTATCCTAATGATTAGTTTATTTTATTATAAAGTTGGAGTATAGAATCATTTCTAACTTATTTAAACCCTGCTTTAAATTAACTAAAATAAGTTAATATTATATATTTTTATCATGTCCTATTTCTTTGTTTAACTATTTGGTCAAATTGTAAATTCGTATTATTTTTGTTCATTAAAACATATCTCTTTAAATGCATTTTGAAAAGAAAATACTAACAATAACTGCTAATGACAGTGTCGATGACAGTGTAGTACAGATCCTTTAATGAAAAAAATCAACGAAAACCAGATAAATGGAAAACGAAAAGCCATCAGAGTATCGAGATAATGGAGAATAAAAATTCATCAGTGTACCAAGCAAATGGAAAAGAAAAAACAAACAATATATCGATCATTTCGCTACATGCTCCAACCTAATTTATTAATAAAAGAATGATTGATTGATCTACAGAAAATAGATTTATCAACGGCGTAGATAAAAAATACCATTTTTATAGACAGATATAACTATTGCGACCTTCTATAAAAGTTATTATCAAATATTAGCTTAATATGTTGTTGTATTAGATATCGTTATCATTATACGTTATCTCATTATATATTTTTTTTCATTTTATCGAAAAATTTTATATAATTAAAAAATTTGCTAAAAAATATAATATTAAAATTTCAAAATTTATGTAATCGATACACCATATTTATGATATACTATTAAACATATTGTTCATGTCTTAATTATTGTTCTCGATTTGCTCACGATTTTATGCAATTATACAAAATCTGATTGATTGGAGTTATGTTATTATTTTTCACCTGGAATAAAATATTTTATGGAATTCTTTACATATATTTGAGGGATACGTTATTTGCCAATGAAAATCAAACCTTTTCGAATCGAAATTTAAGCATCCGCCAATATCACCGAAGCATCTCAAAAGACCCGAAACGCACCTAGTTCGATGTCCTTACCCCAGTGCAGAAACGCAATTGCAAATCGAATCTGACACAGGACAAACGAATCGCCGGCGGCTCTGCAGGCACCACGGCGTGCAAAAATACAAAAAATAGCGATCCTTGACCGAAATGCCAGACAGTCGCGCACCTGACGACCCAAATATTGGCCTAACCTCTCGGCGGGAGCGCACGAGCGGCGCACATACATAAAGGCAGTCTTTGTGGAGTTATCGAAGCGCGAAAAACGATATTTCCCTCCGCGCTCACTCTTCTCCAGTCGTGTTCCGCAATGCGCCCCCTCTCCCGACCCCCACCCCTTCGGCACTGAACAGTGTGCTTTTATTCGATCGCGAAAACGGCTGCGGATGCATCGTATATCAAACTATAGCAAATCTTCTTCGGAGGCACAAGTTCTAGTCAAAATCATATTTTATTAACAACTTATTACTAAATTGTTATTTAAGAACTGAAATTACTCTGCAGTCATTTTCAAGGACTATTGTTATTTCTTACTTAATTTTGTGTGTATGCGTATACATCTGCCAACGTCAACGTCATCGCTATACTCACCTGAAACAAAAATAAGGAAAGATATTTACATGGTATTCAAACCCAAGAAATCATATTATGTATATGGTCATTACAATATTTTTATATCTATATATATCTATTTTACTTTTATATCTTGTATTAAATTATTATGAAACACCTATAAATTTAAAAATCTCTATAAAGAAAAATTAAGATTTTCCTAAATTATAACTATATCATATCCTGCATGTACGCGAAGCAGTTAAGACTGATAAATCAATAAGATCACTCTTTCATTATCGAAATTCAAAGCTACGGCGACGACTCGTAGTTTCTTATTGACTGCGAATTTAAAGAGTTTACTTATCTTTGCGTTTATTTAGAAAGTTTTTAAATTGCGAATTCTCTAAAGCCTTGGTAGAAAATTAATGAATTTTATTGATATTATGGTAAAAAATTACGTCTATAAAAGGTTGATTAAGTATCAAAGGATAAAAATTGATTATAGGTTTCTTTATGTTTGGAACTTTTTCTGGTTAGAACCTAGGTAAAAACGCAATAGAATTTTAATTGCACGCAACTTTATTGTATGTCTACCAGGAGTAGTAGTAAAAAATATAGTAAAAAAATACAAATTTACATCCCTTAAAATAACTTCTAAATCCAATAAAAATCTAACATAATTCTCGAATACCTTGAATAAATTATACTAATGTTCTTTTCCGTTCGAGTGTAAAATTTTTATTGAATTAGAAAAGGGAAGCCTATAATTGATTTTAAAAGAATTAATCAATATTTTGAACCATAAAATAGATAAAAAGTCGTTAATGTTTCTACCAGGGTAGGTGCATATTCGGTTGAATAATTTAACAAGGGTTCCCAAAATAAACCTGTGCGACGGTTAAAAACGGGAGAACGGGCTTTAAATGGATCTGCGATCGAAGAATCGTTAAAAAATCAAGTCCTTCGTTTGCAAGTCCCGACGATGTCACCCTCAGTACTCACGTATAGTAAACGGCATTAGAGCAGAATTTAACTCCTAACTGGTTTATAAATAACCGGCGTTATTCTATTTTTAAATTAACCTATTTACTCGCAGGATCTGCAATCTCAATGTATAAATTGCTCGGTGCAAGCAGGTTCATAACGTATTTACCGTAGAGTTAATCTAATTTAATCCTTGAATATTCATTGCAAGGGTTTGTCATGAGACGAACAAAATACGACTTATTTTAATCAAAAATAAATTATTTGTAGCAATAGTTTGTAAAATGAAGTCAGTAAAGTTCTATTTTTCTTTGTCTGGTTATTTTGAGACCTTATGAGGGCTGCGTTCTTTCTTCCATGAAAATGAATTTATTTCTAGTCCAGCTGTAATTAACATTCTAATGAATGAAACAGTTATCTTTTGTGTTTGTTTGCATGCGCGCACATGTGTATATTTATCAATCAACGATTTGATTTCTGTCTCTCCGTCTGAACTTCAATTGTACGAAAATTCATTCTCAAGTCTACAGATCAATATCGATATCCTTTCTGTATGAGAGGATTCGCACTAAAAATTTAAAAGATTTTCTAACCAGTTACTCAACAAAAACAGTTAGTCTAATATTCTTAATTTAATTAAAATTTATATTGTCACGTTTTTAACGACTTATAATATTTATAAGTTAATTTTATATATTTAAGGCTTTATTTAATCTACACATTGACTGCAAAACTTTTCTCAATTTTCTGCTAAAGATAAGTAAGAGACTGTTAGACTAAATTTCCTCATTTTTCCTCATCCATTAATTTCTTATTTAGCAGTTTACCCTGATTTTATAAAGTAGCGAATTAAAATTATTAGTATAATCGAATTGCAGTTGATATTACTCTGATTATACCGCAGTGATTTTTTTCATTTTAACTATGCACTTTTTTTTATGTTTTAACTTAATTTATTAATATTGATCTTTATTTTATTTACTTATAATATTAAGCATTTTTCATCTCTCTAAAAGAATTATTTTTATTTTGCAATATTTTATTAGTTCATAAACAGATGTTGAGAGATTGTTCATTATTGTTACAAGTCTTTTTACTAAAAATTATTGCATGAATTAGTACTCTCCTTACTTGTAACTTATTTTTCATTAATACTTTATAATCGTGTTATAATTATCATTTCCAGTAACTGTTGAAAAGTGCGATTCTGATAATTAGCTCAGAGGGCAAATACCGTGAAATTCATGACGGCGTCTACGTGGCATCTAACGCGGTGAAGAATTTGAGTGACAGAGACGCGAGTTATTTATAGTTTTCATCCCTCATTGTGGTTGATACATTCAGAGTTTTCTATTTTTCAGTAATTGAACGTGGAAATATACTTGTGATCATTGTTTACAAAGCTTCTTTTCAACAATAGACCAATGTGTGTATTTTGTTCGGACTTGTTTATTTGATGAAATTGATGAACATTTTTCCAATTCAGATTAAAAATAAATATACTTTTAAAAGTTCATATACACTCAAAATCAATAAAAGAATAAGTTATAAACACGAGTAGTTCTATACAACTATGTGTCACACATTCTTTAGAATAAAGTTGATTTAAAAATCTCGATCTAAATAAATATGCAATGGTACACTTTTGTAAAATTTATTTAATCTGAAGAAAAAATGCGTCTTTCTGATCACCGAATGTATCTTGCTTCTATATTTTTCGCATAGCAAAAGATATTTCCAACCCGTAATAGCTCCACTCTTACAAGGGATTTTATTCGAAACGGAAGGCTTTTTTATCTCCCATCCGCTTATCCGCGCACCTGATACATCCCAAGTAAGCTCGTAGAAGGCTGTCCTTTATATCTTTTTCACGAGGCCTCGCACATGACACTCAAGTGTCTCCTTTACCCCCGTATCAATCACTATACCCGAATGTATAAAAGTGGCGAGAGGCAGGGTCTTTCTCATAGGTCCGCTTCGGCAAGGTTGAAAGTACGGAGAAAAGGCAGGACTGGCACCGAGTTGGCAGGCAAAGGAACTCGGTTGAAAAAAAGCCAGCCGAGCCCTAAATCGCTCAGCGGGCCTCGAGCCGGCAATCATGCAGCCCTGTAAAACACGACGGGGCCGGGAGAATGGCAGCGACAGCGGGGCAATCAGTCTCGGGCCGTTACGAGCCTTCGAAGGGAAGGGGTTGGCGCGAAGTTTGAGGCGAACGGGGCCGCCGCCGACCTAATTGTTCTGCTAAATTTACCGTGCATATGCGGGGGCGGCAGCCGAGGCCCGCTTACGTGCACCTCCTCCCCATTGTCTGCTTATCGCCGGGCTGTTTGCCTTGCGCCCTCGCACCCCCTCTCGGTTTTCTTCCGCCGGGGGACCGAGGCGGGTCCTGTGCGCCCGCGCGCCGGGGTTGCCACGAGGTCGGGGTTAATGTGCCTCGTCTGGAGCGGGGGCGCGCCGATGAAGGACGCGGGCAAAGTTTAAGGGGGACCGGGGAAAGAACGGCCAAACCTTAATTATTGGTCGAATTCATTCGCTTTTGATTGCCTTGCCCTCGGTGCCCCGAGGCTTGATTGCATTTCACATTTCTGCAATATTGAAGTTTTAATTGCCCGGCTCGCGGCACTCCGACTCCCAGTGTTTATTGCAGCTAGCATTGCTGGCGCGGCATTCAGTGGGGAACTTTGACCTGCGGTTACAATAGCTCCAAAGCAAATTAGCGTTTTCATTACTCGCGAACCCTTAACAATGGTAATGAACCCTTATTTCTCAAAATATTGTTCAAATCATATGAGGAATATCTTCAAGTAATATTTCCTTTATAATATTAGTAAATTAAATAAAAAGAAATTGGACCTGCGTAAGTATTTCGTTATCGAACCAAATCGAACCGAATCCTATCAGAATTTTATAAACTTATTGGATTCTACTTTGCTGATAAAAAATGACAATTCGCTCGCTCACGAACTATTACTGCCTGTAGGTCAAAACAGATTACTATTGAAGATTATAGATATGTGTTTAGTACTATTTCTGTGACTATAAGTCAAGTTTACGAGACCTTACGCCTTGACGACCAGATTCCGGTCAGATTTCTAATCGTTTTCTGTCTAGAAATTGGCTAACTATTCGAAGCTTAATCTACTAAACTGCTTGGTACTGCCCGCAGTTGAATTTCTTATGCAGAAGAGATAGTTTATATGTATTTCTATACTATTTAATTTATTTTTAATATTAGTCGTGGTATCTTACGGATGAGCTTCATGTTTTGGTCACGAGCTAATCTTTTAAATAAACCTGCATGGTTATACTTCGTAATTTAATACGAAGATATTTTTGTACATAGTACATAGTTATACAAATATGTTTATTTGACTAAATTAATTGCATGGATCAGTGATATAATATAACAATATAAAAACAAATACAAAATGTTGTTTATTATCCAGGAAAAACCCATTCAGAGCCCAGGTATATAAAAGCTACTCATGCTTGTTACATATTTGGGGTTCTTTCTATAAATGCTTTGACGTTAATATAAGTTAAAGAAAAATTAGTACTTCCATATCAAAAGATGTTTGAATTAATCGGAACAGAACTAGGCCGAAAGAAAAATAGTTGGAAAAAACCGGCGACCATTTGACTGAGGCTCGTAAACAGTGAAAAGAAGGAAAGAATCACATATATCTATAGTATATGCATATTTAACATATAACCTTCGGGTTGATGAACTCCTTGTTCAAAAGTATGCCTAATCTAAAAAAGTATCGTTTGGCTTTTTGAAGATGAGCTGGATATTGTTTGTTCAGACGCAATAGGTGATTAATTTTGACTTTTAGATATTTTATACTGTTTTTATGGGGAATTTGGATAGGATTAAGATCCTTGTTTAAATCGTTAATTAGAAATTTTTTGCAGTTGATTTTTTTTGCGGTTGATTGAGTGAAGAGGTCTCCTTATGAGTAATTGTACAATCTAAATTTTTAATGCCAGTAAGTGTAGTAGCAGTTAATCTTATTTATCAACAATTCAAGGGTTTTTTACACTTCAGAGGGGTAGCTACCTTCTACGTAAATAAGAAGGTTGTTAATGAACACTATTGTGTATACTTGATTTGGACTGAATCAAGGCTAAACTTATTCTGAATATCGATATTGAAAATATTATAATAAGAGTTGGTCAGTTAATACCTGTAAATTTTTACCATTATATAATAACAAAAATTATGGATGTGGTTAGTAATTTTAATTAATAAATATTAAATTTTTTTAATTTACTAGAAATAAATTTTTAAAATAGTAGGAAATTTTTAAAAAAATCTAGTATGCCCTCACTATACTCGAAATAATAGTAAATTTTCCTATCAAATTTTTCTCAATGTGTTTTATGTCAAAATAAATATGAAGCTATTAGAAACTTAAAATAACAAACTATATTTTCTAACTAGTATTTTCTTATAATTCATTTATTAATTTTTTATTAAAAATTTGTTTCTTATAAATTTAGATTATTAATTTACAAGCAAAAGTTGTTCAGGTAAAATGTTTAAACGTGAGACAGAAAAAAGAATAACGAGGATAAATTAACATCTGTAGACTGAAAAAAGAATATTACATTCCACAGGAACATCTCAAAAAAGGAGGGAAAGTTTTTTTGTCAAGCAGCGACGTCTGAGTAAGGCTGCGCAACGCGGAGAGCGGCGTTAATTGCACCGAATGAAAACGAGCACCCGCCGACAAGATTTTCAGAATTTCCTTACACCAATGCTCGAAGGAATCAAAAAAAAAAATAATAATCAAGCCTCACTTAGGGTGAAAAGAGATAGTCGCGAAATGCAAAGGACAGGCTCAGCGGGACATCGAAAGTTGTTAAAGCGAGAATTAAGTCGGCTGCCGGCCTCCGACTTCCGAGCCGACTTCCTTATCTGGCGCGGGCCGCTGCAATGCGGCGCGGCCGCCGTTGCGGTACGGTTTTGTTGCGCCTAGCGAACTCGGCTTCTTTCCCGCCTGGCGCTTGCAGCTGGCCAGGTGTTCGTGGGCTAGATTCACATTGGGCTTTAAAAAATATTACTTTTTATCATGGTAAGGTCGTATCAGGTTGCAGGGTGCAAACTGTGGTGGTTTGTGCAATACTTGTTGTATTTAATAATTTTATTACAAGTGACATTTGTTTGAATATTCTTTACATCATACTTGTTTATTTTTTAGTCCGTGCTTGAAATAATTAATCTTGTTATAAGATACATCAAACTTTAATTTGCAATAAAATTATTGATCTATTTAAAATAGAAGATTCTACAGTAGTATTTGCAACGTACTTTAGTACATCTACATGTAGTTCTACCTTGAATTCCAATGAATCCAGTAGATTGTGAATAAAAATCCTCATTATCTTACTTGGCAAGGAAGATGCTCATTCATATTACAGACCACTCGAGCAAGCATCCTTTTATTCGTACTACTTTATTCGTTCTAGACTCAAAATCCAATTAGGTGCCCGCTATTCTACCTTTTATCTGAGTTATCTTACATTTTCTGATTTTACAGTGAGAGACAGGTTTTGTCACCAATTTCATTTTATTCGCTTAATTTTATAATCTATTTTGCAGTTACAAGTCGCATTGGCGTAAAACAAACTATTTACTATAACAAATAATAGTCGATATTGATAAAAGCACCGTTGGATTATATTCATAAATATTATTGACCTTATTGTGACACTTTGTGTATTGGTTTGTATTAATAATGCTGATATATACAAAGAAAAATATTAAGTATTTGCTTTAAACTTTTCTGTAACTGATGTCGTAACTGGAAGAATCTTGTCTCTATCAATTATTACTCATTTTGTAGATATTCTTTTATGAATGTATGCAATTAAGACTTTAATTAAACAATACAGTATTCATTCTTTACATATTCATTTAGGAAACAAATTACTTGAATATAAAAAAGTTAGAACGATGCGAATAATTGAACTAGCACGAATAAGCATGGGAGTAATTAAGTGAAACAATTTTTTAGGTTAATTAACCCGTTAGATTTCATTTATATCATTTACTGGAGCATATATTAACGCTACAAATATGAATATAGCAATGCGATGAATAATAATTTTTGCGTTATATTCGGTGCTAACCGACTTGTAATTATGATCATGTGACAAACTTTAAACCATTAGCCTGTTATTATAGCCTGGATGCATGTCGATAGTACATCGGAACACGCGACAAGTTTCGACTATAGAACATGGTCAATAACTTCTTTGCAACATGATTTCTCGTTGTCCAGCTCAACACAACTACTCAAAAACTTATTACCAACTTCCGAGTAGTTGTACCGGGCTCCTCGGTAATAGATCCCGAAGAGCTAATTATAGTTGAGTAACAAGTGACTGTATATTTTTGTGGTAATTTCACGCGGGTAGTTTACATAATGACTACTGAAAAATTATCGCCGATAATCGAATGCTTTTTAAACGTTGACGCTGCCTGGCTCCACAAGCGACATACATAGTCTCGAGTCGTACTTTTAAGCGTATATTTGTTGAAAATAGATCTTGCCACTGTAATTCCCATTTTACGAGCACTCTCGAATGGCTCTTGCTTTACTGCCAACAATCAATTTCGGCAATAACAATGGGGATGTGTTCTTCAACGATCGCGAGTCGCAGAACTTCTCGCGGAGCTTTTAAGGTGGCCCAGTGTACGAATAAAAGAATTTTGCTATGCAAAAGTTATTTATTTTAAAATGGTGCAATAAACATCGCCGTATACCTTACGCGGGCATGATTAATTTCGATAGTCGTTTACAGAAAAAATCCAGGGCCCAAAGACATAAAAAAACTTTGCTTTGTCTCTTTCCATACCCAAAACAGCTTGATACTGTATTTATATGCTTCCCAATATATATCACATGTGTGTACTAAACGATAGTGATTCGTGAGATGGATGGATAAGGAATTAGTTCATAGTTATCCAAACGGCGGTTCTAAAGAACAACCCTCAATACGTCCTTCTATAAGCGTCTATCTTTGTTGGTTTCGGTTCAATAAAGAACAATTAGCTGCCTTTCAAGACGTACATTCTCTCCACTATGCAGGAAACCTAGTTCTGGGATAATTTCTCCTTAACTAGCATCAAGTGGGTTATCTCGGATTCGACCCAATTTTCAAACTTGACCATATCGGCTCTCGTTACACGCACGACTCGAGGGCTGCCCGCGAGGCTCGTCCTGCTTATCTTCGATCGTTGGCATCGATGTCGCCGTCTGCCCCTCGCGTTCCCTCGGCCCGATTGATTTTCCCTATCCCCCATGTATCGCCTCCCTCTCCCTGTCTTCCCCTGCCCTTTCCTTGCCCTTGTCCACGCGCTTCCGTTCCGTCGGCGACTCTGTCGGGTTCGATTGAAGCGATCCAACAAACGTCGCGAATGAAAAGCCCGTCTCGGCGCCACAATGCAAGAGGGCAAAAATACGAAGCGCCCTTCGGCTCTAGGATTCGAAAAGTAACTTAAGCCCCAAGAAAGGCGGAGCAAATTGCACTTCCACGCGCGGGACGCCGTATCTCCGCGATGGGAGATTTTTATCCGACAGTTTTTTTGTCGCTCGCCTAATTGTGATTCAATCGATAGTCGGCAGACATGATTGGGAGGCTTTTCTTCCTCTATATCTGTCACTCGTCATCCCTTGGCGGCTGATCAATGGGGGGCCAGGTGTAGTCCAGCGAGTTCTGTTTTTATTCCTCTTCTTTTATTCTACTCTAAATCTGAATCTATGAAATGTTGACACATTTTTTACATGGATAAATTTTGTGCTTTCAAAAATATTTTTTAGCGTGGGTAATAGTCATTTTTCAGTCGTACTCGGAACAATAAATAATAAATATACATAAATATTTCTTGAGCTCTAAGTTCGCTTAAAACTTTTGTCACAATCCAGCGTAAAAAATGTAGACAAGTTCGCCAGAGAGTTCCAAAATTTTTGCCGGCGAAGCAATAGTTAAAGGTAGTTTAATAAAATAATGTAAGTTAATATAGGCATTAAATGGCGCCGAACAGTATAAAGTAGGGATGAGCTGCTTATCGAAGGAGACCGTTTTTGCGCTTTATTTAAGCTGGTTTTACGTCCACCATTAGTGCTGGACTAAATAGGGACTCAGTAAGCAGAAACGATGTGCAGCAGCCGAGAAATGCCCTACGACTATACAGATACACTTTACAGTATGCTACAAGTTTGTAAATCATAATTCGCGTAACACAAAAACAAATTAACTTTAAGAGTAAATTTCGTTACACCATTTTAAGAGAGTATAAAAATATTGATTTTTTATAGATAGTACTTACAATATTATAAAGATTTTGGATGATTTCCATTTAATTATATTTTAATATTAATCAATTTTTTTACTTATTTCCTTTACTGAATATCTAAACTGAATGTTTGTGAAAAAATGACAACGTTCTCAATAAGGAAAAATGCGTGTCTAATGAGTGAATATTTTTTCATCTTTCAAATTATCGATTCTCTGAGCGGATATTGGTCCAAGAGTCTCCCGGAATTCCGATAAAGCGACCGCTAAATTAGCCTGCGCATTGCGGGAAATCCCGCGGAAACAAATGCTTCAAATGCACACAAGCGGCGATGGCTTCGAAGCGTCTCTTGATCGTCGGGCCCTTGAAAGTACGGAGGGAGAAAAACAAACAGGGCGGGCGGAATGATTGGAAAGCCCTCGAGGCTGCGACTCAAGAATCGCCGAGAGGAGCTCCATCTTTACCCCGTCGGGCGATTAATCGCTGCGCGGGTTTTCCATTAGGCGAAGCGGCGCCGATGCCACTCCGAGTCCTCGCGGGGCTCCTTTTTAATTTAGAAAATGGCTCCGCGGGCTCAGCTGCCGCGGCCATATTCCCGAGCAAATTGCGTAACGCCGGCCCGAGCCGTTCCTCTCCCGCCCCCGGCAGGAGGAGCTGCGCGTGCGAATTATATGTAATTATGTTGGTTGAGTAACGGGTCGCACGACGCGTCGGGCTAGAGGAAGGTGTTGCGAGATTTAAGGGGCGCTTTAAAGAGGAGCCGCGGGGGCTTTTCCGATTTATACCGGCTGGGACGAGAGATGTATATGCAGCCTTTTCCGCCGCCCGAGTATCCATTCTTATTCCGGGGCGGCTGCTGAATTTAACGCTATGAAAAGAAGGAAATGAAAGCGTTAGCTGTATGCGTGAAATAGAGTTGGATGGTATTATTGCTAACATTATCTCACTCGGATTTTTTCCTTCGTACAGAATCCACTGCACTACTATGCAATTTTGACATACAACAAAGGTGCGAAATACTATTTGAGATTGTCCCAAGTAAATGATACTTTTTATCACTTGTTTGTAAGTTACATTTTCTTTCCGAAGTAATTAGAACTCGGGCATAAAAGTTACTCGTGCAGGGACATTGCAAAAGTTTACGAGTTCAATTAACACTTGACCGTTATATGCGTTTAATTATAATTAATCTGCGAGCTATAGCTTAAATTTAATATTTCTACCAGAATACACTTTTATTTAATTATAAATCCAATCTAGTTATTCTACTCTTGATTTTGGTTTTTGTAAAAAAGTGGCACCTCTACAATAGATTCGATTATTGACATAGTCGATAAATACCGTATGTACAGTTCTTTTAACTCGACTTTTACCATAATTACCGGTTTGTCTTATTATTTTCTAATACTTTAATACTATACATTGAAGTAGGGATGCGACATTTATACTTTATCAACTTTTATTGTACTTATCATTTTAAATAATGTTCAAAGTATTGCAAGTAATGAAAGTCTACGAATTTTGAATAAATACTCTTTGCATTTAAATTGCTTAGTATTCGCATTCTGGATTGAACAATAAAGTATCGTTTATTTGAAATATTCATATGTCAACTTGGTAAGCTATACAAACACGGCGCGTTGTAGACAAGTAGCATTCTAAAGTATCTCATTTTAAGCCTCATTGACTGGAAAATTGTTCTCTTCAATTAATAAATCCAATTAATTTGCACGCATCATTTGATATATATTATTAATTTCTGACGTTAGAAAATATGTCTCTTTTGAATTACAGTGTAAAATAATGATATATTAATTTATTTGACGTAATACTTGAGATATTTCATGTCCAAATAAGAAAATAGTTGTTCGAATGGCATAAATAAATTATTCAAATGAATAGGATGAGTTGACATACCTACCATAAATTTTTATGCAACGCCACGAAATAGTATAATATTAATTCTATAATATCACGATCAGCTATAGCTATATAGTTTACTCTATAGAAAGAAGATACGAATACTTGGTAATGCCGAAAATTGCTATACGTTGAATGAATAATGCACAAACGCATAATTACAAACCAAAGCCCTCGTTAAACATTAAAAGCCATGTCGTCAGGGTATACGCAAAAGGCAGACAGTGACACAAGAAACCCAGTTGAAATATAAGGCAGGAAGGCACACGTGCGAGCGCCGAGGCGAGCGTAGGAAGAGTTGGACAATTTCCAAGCTCCGGCTATGGGCTTTAATGAGGTAGGCACGAGTGAATCGGTCAATTGTTATCGCGGTCACGTTATCAATCATTACACATAAGGCGAAACGCTGAGCGAGTAATAGACCCAGCGGAAGAGACGGAGAAGAGTATAGAGTTATATACGCAGTGCCGGGGTTGCATTTTCCCCCGCATTTTCCCGATGCGTCACGCGATGCGAGCGAGCAGTGCCACCACGGCTATGCCTTGTGACCGAGTTGGCTGCGGTCCCCGTCGCGCCTGCGCGCACAGGTGCAGGTGAGAGGGAGAAAAAATCCGAGAGGAGCTGCCACATGTATATGCGCGCGGTGGCCCAAGACAAATGAATATCGGACGCGCGGACGGGAGGCGCGGGGAGGGGGGGAGGGGGCGATCGTTAGGGGCGGAGAGAAGTAAGAGGTAATGAGGCAAATTGATGAATGGATCGGTTTGTTTGTGCGCCACGTCAGCTTGAGGATTTCCAACGGGCAGCCGAGATGCCCCAGGCCGATGCGTGGAGATAAATTAAATATTAGCTGCCCGCGATCTGGATGAATCGCGCCGAGAGAATTTTTATTTTCTTCTTTCAAGCCCTGACCCCCATTACCACTTGCTCAAGAGCTCTTCCCAAGTTACTTGAGCCCAATTGCCTGATTGCCGCATGAATTTCAGCTTGTAGAACGCGGAAGAATTCTATTTATCTTGAATACGCTCTTTATCTACCGGGCAATCTTATTACATTTAATTGCAATTGGCCGACAAAAAACTTAGTTTTTAAAACTTCCCGTACGTGAAAATTAGCGATTGTCTCAATTATTATACGTGATTAAACAATATTATACTTAGGTTTATGTAGTAATATGACCACAAAGATTTTTAAAAGATTAATAAGATGACACTGAAATGACACTAATTGGTTTGAAATGGAAGTCATTGTACAATTTGTCTCCTAATGAACTAGATACTGTAACTTTAATATCATTTAAATAATGAATAATTGTAAATTATATTCAGGTTTGCCTTCATCATCATCATGATTAACACATTGTCTACACTTGCTCAATTTTCATAATCAAATTTCTGTATTGATTATGGAAATGTTTATTATTTACATGATTATTGTACAAATAAATTAATCAAGATATGCGGTTGAATGTTCACAAAAGCTATCATTTACCCTGATAGAATGTTCACTGATGTACGTTTTTGTTACGTACAACATCCTTATTTCATTAAAATTAGGAAGTCAAAAACTAATTAAAAACTATAACAGAGTTTCGTGAAGAACTTAAAGTAAAATTACTATATTTATTTCTTCAATTAAAATGTACCGATTAAAATATGCATATAATTGTAAAAATTAGAAAATTACGTCTACCATAACCTATCTTTATTTTTAAATAAATATGTAAACGAAATGGTATAACAAATCTGATCGTATTCTAAACTTAAATCTAATCACACGTGTTATCAATCACACATTAGACTATAATATCAGTTTGAAATACACGATTAGATGATAGAAGTGCTCAAGCTAATTTCTTGGCAATTGGTAACATCAAATTAATAATTCAGTGATGGTTGTACTTACTGGAAAAATCAGATCGAGAGATAACTGCATGGCGAAGCGTGAAGAAAAGCGATAATTTAAGGCGTCCTTCTGGCCCTTGTAACAACGACCACATCTAATCACTCGGCAGCATTAATATTTATAGTTATTCCCCGTGGCGCTGTCCCCCCGCAAAAGTTCATTACTCGACTCCCCAGAAAAAGGACGAAGGGCTTTTCATTCGGTCACGTCGGGTGCGAGCTGATTAAGCCCTCGTCCATCGACGCCGTACATCTCCACCTCCTCTCCCCACAACCGAGAGCCTCGTCCCCCAGTAGCCCCAAAAGTCCTTCAACCCTACACGCGTGCGCGTACGGTTGGAAAAGGGACACTACCCTTGCCCGAAGGTCTATATAGCGAGACCGCACGCGCGAACCGAGTAACGAGGAGCGAGCATATGTATGTACGCTGGGTTAAGTCGCTTTCGGTGTGTGTCTTATCGGCACGCGCCAGGACGCCCATAGCCTACAAAGATACAGTCGCCCATCTCAAAGGTCCTTCCGAGCAATCTGTTATTCCTGTTATTTCGGAGGGTGCTTCTCACTCGAAATACTTTTTCAGGTGGTCGCTAGTGGAAGCCTTTGAGGATCCACGTTGATATTTAGTGAGACAGAAGATGAAAAGAATTATTCTCGAAATTCGTATACGGGGATAGTAAAACATGGTTGTACTATTATTTTATTGCATTAAAGCTGGATACATGTTGATACTATCGCATAGGTGTTCAATAGAAAAGCAAAATGACTAAAATTAAGTGTAATTAATTCATGTGTATTAGATTTTATTTAAGATAAAATCAACATTTTTGAACTCCTTGTGGACTCTTGAAGCATAGTTATTTCTATAAATTAAGCTTCTAATTTTTGTAGGCAGTAATTTTATACAAAAAAAATATAAATAATGAAAATTTTTATTTTTTATACATATTTGTTCAATTAGACAATCGTAATTTAAATAATTAGTGGTTACGTAAAATAACTATAAAGAGAAATGCAGGATAAAAGTACAATTGACATGTGTCAAAAAATGTGATCGGCTGATTGGCACTGAATAATCAGAGCAACGCGTTGACTTGCTAGGTTGTTGAAAAATTAAAAGAGTGCTGCCGTTTCAACACAAAAATAATACAAAAGATGGAAAGAATGGCGAGCTGACAACTAACATAATATATGTGAGTTGGGATTATTATGAAATAACAAAGGATATTGATTATTAGGAGCCTTGGGAATTCGGATCCCCACTGCGAGAAGACGATAGAGCCCCGCGCGATCCTTTGCCAATTCGATCACTCGAGCGAGATGCACATTCGTCAACCGTGAACAATCAGCCCGACGTGCGATTCTTCACGCGTTTACATATCTAGACTCGATTTATGATCTCCACCCGGATGATTGGACGAGCACTCGAGGGATTCTGGGTCGGTCATTAACCGTGCCGATCGGTTTCACCCTACATTTTTGAAGAATATGCTGTCTTTTTCATACATATCGCGGTTCCTTCAAATTTATTGTCGTGCCAGGGCATTTTTCCTACGTTTATTTCGCTTCTATCAATGGAAAAAACAAAGCTTTAAATTATGTCTAAAATGTGAATATATGGATTGTTTATCTTACAATATGTTCATGCATTTGAATTATAGAGACAATTATCGTACAAGTATTTTAACATTACATTACAAATATACATCAATTTTCAATCATAATTCTAAAAATCATATATCTTGTCGGAAATATTGTCACTAGCTATGTTGAATCGCATGTCTACTTTATAACGTTTACCTTACAAAAAAGAAGACTGGGATTTACTAACGAAGCTTTTTTTCATCATTTATACAGCGGAAACGTTGATTCGAGCCATTAGCATGTGCACCTCGATGAACCAGGTTAATTCCCTTGTTATCTCGCCAAATCGAGTTCGTTAGTAGGATAAACAGGAAGAAAGAGAGTAAGATAGAGAGGGCTCGATATTTTTCATTTGAAAAGTCACATAAAAACTCGCGTTTGTTCAAATCCTTATATATTCTAGAGATATTTAATGTTCAATTGTGTTAATGAAAAATTCTAAGACATGATTTGATCTAAAAATATTTTTATATACAATTTTAGGTACCCCTATTTCTTTTGTGTTTAAAGGCTTAGATTTATAATCATATTTGCATTCCAGAACTAATGACGTCTTCTAAATACTATTGCTATTTGGTCTTGAATAGAATTGGATTCAACTGTTCAAAATTATTAAAAACTACTGAATTCAAGTTTAAAGAATGTACAAAAATGTCAACTAGTTTATAAACCATAAGCAGTAGAATAAAATTGAAATGTTATTTTATTAGCTTACTAATTAAAGTCCAATTTTGTCATCCTGATGAACCAGCGTAATTCAGCTACGGCTGCGACTTAAAAATTTACGCGTCAATAGGATGAAGCTGAGCGGTTTAACAAAGGACAAGGGTTGTCGAGGAACTAAAGCCGATGGGATTTTCGCTTGAATTTCATAACGAACTCGAACAAAATCCATTGTTCAGCGGCTTGGATTCATGTATAATTAGTGAATAAACGTGGATTCACAATTCCAATGATTAATTAATGAATTGAAATTATCAAAGTAAAAACTGACTTTTAAAGAATAATTGTTATTAGAAGGCTTGAATAGGAAACTATTGATCCAAGTGGACGCATGGAACAAAATTATATGTATAGCACGATTTAATATCTGGCTTGATAACTGGTGTAACGAGATGCGATTTCGTCCTCTAACGCTACTATGCGGATAGTCATTCCTCGAATCTTCCATCCAACGGTTAACGCGCCACTATACAGCCGAAACACTCTCAGCTCCTCGGCAACATCTTTCGCGGCTTTCTCTCTCTCTCTCTCTCTCCCGCTCCCGAGGTCCAAGGTTTAACACCCGCGATACCACGAAAGCCAAGTGCCCTGCCGTAATACGCTTTAAAGTCTCATAAAAGACATCAGCGCGCAGGTTTCAGGGCGAGGGGCGTAAAACCACGGGCAGGAATGATTTGCCAGGGCCGAGATCGCGCTGACTCAAAGCCAATCGGCCGTCAGCTCGTCTACGATATATATTATATAGCCGATGGCCGCAGACGCAGAGGGCCATAGCTATTTCCTCCTAAAATACAGGGGGCCTATTATACACACGTATATACGGCTGTTTCCCTATAAACACTTGACTGCGGATGTATACGGGCCGCATCGGCCGGCATCGCGCTCGCCGTGTACATATACGAGGAACCGACTTGGAATGAGCGCCGCGGGGGGGGGGATAGGGGATGTATCGCGTGCGCCGCGGCGGCTCGCGTGCGCCACCGGCCGCCGGAACGACGCGCGGCGATGCTCGAGATTAGGACCGCGCGCTTCTCCGCAGGATCGAAAGGAAAGGTCAGGGGGTATTTCGGGCGCGAGCCGCCGCGGCTCCCAATCGGGCCGTTCTCAATTTCCTAACGATCTCGTCGCCGGCCAACGTCACTGCACCTCGCGCTGCCACAGCTTATCACCTTACCACCATCTAAAGATAAATATATTGTGTGTGTGTGTAGTTCTGTTGTTATCAACCAATTAATGAGTTTAGAAAATTACTACTTAAAATTACTGCTGTGACCTAACTGTTGTTGATCAAAAGGTGGTGAAAATAATTAAAACTATAAGCTGCAGACGTAATAAGAATTATCCATAAGATCAATATTGCATAGATTGAAATACGCAAGATTAGCGATTGCTAATGTATGTACAACCTTGTGTTTCTAACATTTACATTTGATTAAAAAAGACAAATAAAACCAACTTTAGTGTGAAAATCTACCCATAAATTGTTTATAAACTCATTAATTATTTTTCCACAGTACTTGCACTATCTAGAGCGAATGTAACAAAAAATGCTGAATATTGTATCATGATACAACTTAAATAACATTAGTAAACTTTTGACATAATTATGATCAATGCTTTTCCAGTACATTTATTAAATAATATTTTAGAAATAAAATATTAAATAAAATCGTAGATAATTTTTTCGACAAAGATTGGCGACTCGTACTAAAAAATTGACCAGCTTTATAGTTTAAAAGATAACTAACTTCAATCTTAAATGAATTAAATATCTTATCAATAGAAGAATAATCACTGAAAAAATAACTCAAACATATAAATATGTAAAATATGTAACTAAAAAATTTACATACATTTGTACATGATCTTAAATATTTATTGAATTAAATGCAAGAGTTCAAAATTAGATTCAATCTATAATTTTTAACAGACACTAGACAAAAATTCACTAAAATATCTAAATGTATATCTTAAATTGATATCGTTATTCATTTATATCCGATATAGGATCGTCTTTATATTTTTTACACTAGAATGCTCCAAAACTTATAGTTGACCGAATTTTAGTTGCAAAAACCAACATTTCCAAGAATGTATTAGGTACAAGCTAATTGTTTTAGCCAGTGGCATTAGGGGAGACGTCGGGCCGTCTCAGTCTCACCTCAAAATAACCCCATTCCGATAAGAAGAGGAAGTGGCCGTCGCGGCAGAGGTTCTCCGAGAGAAATCACTTTCCAGCCGCGCTTTGCAGACCTATTAATCCCTTCGATAATTGCGATCGGCCCCTCGTTAATGGTCCATTAGGAGTTTCTTATGCCCGAGCGTCGACCCGGCGACGTGCGCCAGGACTTAAAATTTTACCGCCCCCGCACTGTGCGCTAGAGCCGCGGTGAAAAATACACCGAGATGAGATTCTGTGCTCCTCTACTTTACTTTACGGGCGCATTATCTGCTTTGCGCGGGAGGCCAACTGTGAATTTACGCCTCGCACGAAAATATATGGGGAGGAATGTTTTGTCCCGTAAACTACCGATAGGTCGATTATTACTTTAGGTCGTCAAAATCTCCGCGCATCCTCGAGGTTGCCCCTTTCGACGTTCTTGCAAGCATCTGTAGTCCGAAATTTATCAATTGCTATTTACGTAATATATTCCATTGGTTATGTACGAAGCAGTTGCTCCAATAATAGAGTAGGTTTCTTATTTTTCTAACATCGACTGTACAAGAATACGTAATAATGTGGATAAATCTTCAAGTGACTCAATGCGACATTCTCAATAAGTCGGAGAAGAGTGTAGATACTTTATAATTCATACATTAGACTTTATTTCACGAAGATGAATTTCTTTTTGAATCATCTAGTCCATATTTATTATATACTCAGATTTCAAAATTATCTAATTGGAGATTTAGATTTTGAAAATTGATTTATTAAATGTGTTTAAAGAAAATGTAAGTAATAAAAATAATATTGTAATTATATAAAATAGTTTTTACAATACTCAAATTAAATTTTACATCTATATTTTTCTCAAGCTTTTAAAATAATATAACCATAGAATCGCAAGCTTATAATACTTTTACTATTTCGAAGAAAAAAAATGAAGGGAAAATAATAAAACAAGAATTGCACGTAAAACTATTGATATCAGAAAATGAAAGTCTGATGAATAACGGGGTAAGGTTATCAAAATTATAGTTATCGAGGGAACAGTTACTTCGAAAGAAAGAAACAATATTCAATTTAAAGAGTGTCTAAATGATAATCACTGACTATATATAGTGAGCTATATACGTAATGGTTGTATGTAATAAGCGGAACGGAAAGTATCAATAAAGTTACGTATATATTGTAGATGCATAACAGCGAGTGGCGACGAGAGCATGTAACAAGTCAAAGCTTAATAGCAATTGAAAACTGCTCGCATTTCGCACACAAGCACTCGATAGTTGATGCAGTTAACCTACTAAAATATTACCAGTAAAATATGATTTGATACGTGTTTTTCAATATACATTATTTGAATTAGGCCGTTTTAATTTTATACTTACATAAACAACGCATTAGAAAACAATAAATACATTAATTAAACCATATTATCTTGAAGTCGACTCGAAACCGTTCTAACCAACAAGTCGAACGCTCTAGTTTCATCAAGAGTTTCACGCACTTGCTTGCTATGCGATAGTACTTTCAAGAAAATATAAAAGAACTTATTATATTGCTTAGCACTGTTAGATATTTTACAAATGATTTCAAGTGAATTATAATTATCTGGAATTTTATAAAATCTAGTGATAAATTAAAATCAACATATGAATAATATTTAACAGAAGAATTTATCATGTGTCATTTAAAATTATAAATTGTACAATCTAATTATTACTATCCAAATGAAAAATACCGTAGTTCTATGCTTTGAAAGTTCACGTAACAAGATAGGATATAAGTACTGAATCAGCAAAAAAAATGGATCAAAAAGCAATCTTTTCTCGAAATTTCGCCCTTTTCCATCTAATAAACACTAGTCACTTTTAAGAAATCAATCATTCCCGAAGTTCGAAGTGCAGAGGGGGCGCGATTAAACGAAGCTCTAAAGTAAACCAATTCTTTTTGGCGAGGTTCTATTTTCTTTTCTGCTTACACGTCCGTTGACTTTTCTGTTTTCGTCGAGTCAGGTTTCGATAATAAAATGTGATTCCATTCTCTGGATCTTCCATCATAAAATTATACGAATTCACTAGATGTATTTTTATTAAAAGAAATATTTACCCACTGAATAAACAAAGGCTACGAAATTCATTTTTTGATTAAATTTGCTATACTGTTACATCTGTTACGTTAACATTCGAAAATTTTAAGCTTGTTAGGCAATGGACTGAAACGCATTTAATTATGCACAGTCGATATGCAAATTAAAGCGCGAGCAGTACTCTTAGAGAATGAAAAAAGCTCAAAGTACTTATAAATTAACATACAGATTACTATACTAGTAACAGTACGGAGACCAGTACATTATGCCTTTTTCGAGGTGACGGCTGTTACTAATATCATAGACGAGACACTAACTCCTTGCATAAGTAGGAATATAAGTCTCAAACTTACGACAGCTTAGTGAGAGAGTTATAGCTCTCATCTTTTGTCTTTAACAGAATTCTATTTGCTACCCTTATACCCCACCACCTACTGTCGAAATTCCGGTTCCAGAGTATTCAGGAGTCAGAATTGTTTGAGGATCGTATAAATTCAGATTTCGGAACATTATTGATACTCGTGGTGTAATATCAACCGTAACCGTAAATAGTAGAGCAGCTTTTGATCCTATATGTGTGCAAACATTAGATGCCTCAAATTCACGTTTATACGAATTTTGAATTTATGCTGTGTAACTTGATTTTCTTTAATCAAATGCCAAACTAAAAGCGTTGCAACGATTTCTGTGAAATTGAAATTGCCACACGATTAAAATATTTATGCGTATAATATCAAAGGCGCTGAACCTATTACATGATATATTTGTACAGCGCAAGTAAAATAAAATAAACTTCAGGTTCAAATTATTCTAAAACATCAATAATATAACTTTAATATTGTTTAGTGACTAATATGCGTTAATACTCTCCTATACAAAGCACAAGTTTCAAATTAAAAAAAAAATTAATGCTGAAAGCAGAAATATGCTTTCGACACAAAAGCATACTTGTTTTTGAAAACTTTTTACAAGACTAATTGTTTCGTTAATACTCTACAATGCTGTATTACATCAACATCTGTCAAAGAAAAGCCTCAAATGCATAGCAACGAGCAACGAAGGTAAAAACAATAAGAGCTATCTCATGCGTCCATTCTGTTTAACAAAGGCGCGGTCAGAGGCTGCAACAGACTATGCAACCGGTTGCATCGCACTTCTTCGAATTAAAAAACTGACTCCTTCTCTTCCCTTCACTTCACTTCTGTGATATTCCGCAGTTTCGCGCTCAAAGTAAAGGTTTTCCGGAGTTCTTCCTTTTTATCACGCCGCTCACGCGATTCGCTTTGTCTTTCGCTATCCCTTTTCCACTAAACAAGTGCGCCCTGGGTTAATTGCGAAAAAGGGGATTACTACATTGCGAGTCTTATTAAGGGAATGAAAACCTTTCGACTTTCGAGCCCGGCATCATTAGGAGATAGATGCCGATGCTGGAATGATCCTGAATCGACTGGATTTATTTATTGTGTAATACGGTGAATTTTCGGCCAACCTGCTTAGATACTTAGTAATTTTTCTAATAAATGAGTAACCACTATTTAGTACAACTAAGATGATAACAAATTTCTCTTCGAATTATTTGAAAGGAAAAAAAATTCGTAGCTAGAAATATTTCTCTGAATATACCTTGAGATATTCACTTATATTCTAGGTGTAATTTAAGTAGTGATATTTTTAAATATATAAATTTATTTTTTGTAGTTTCTTAAAATGAAAATGAATTATTATAAATATGATTCATTTACCAAATTAGTAATCAAATTTACTTCACAATTGCTCTTTATGTTCTCTTTCGTGTTCTAAAAGAGATTTTATTTGAAAATGTATCAGACAAAAAACGGTAAATCCAGTCATAAAATTTGTACGATGGATTCATTCAGATTTTAAGTAAATTATGTTTACAGTTTCATAAATGAAATTGTTTCTTGTTATTTAATTGGATTTTTTTATTTCTGTACTCAATTTATTAACGTTTTATCATTGTGTTTAATCTTTTAAAAAATTATATAATATTACATAAATTCATGTAATTGAATTGCATCTAGTAAATCATATCGGCAACAATACTGTAAAAACAAGTGCGGACAAACAATTCATGCGGAAGTTTTAGCGCGCACCAAGAGTTTAAAAATTGCTCAAGCTCTAAAAATATATGACTTCTGTGTAGGAGGTGCATCCTATAAACGTAAAACTCAAAAAGAATAGCTACAATTTAAAAATAAGTGTAAAATAATACTATCTACTATTTAGGTTTATTCTGACTAAAAAGATATTTTTTATGACATGTGTTTGAACATCGTTCTTTCTTCTTTGTATTTTATTTTTATGCAGTGAAATCATACTTAATGCGCTTACAACTGGAGACTGCAAGGACGGTAGGAGTCTTATACATAATGTACGTCACGTGTATTAATACTCTAAATTGTAGGATCAATTTTTCAAAATTTTGTAAGAAATGTCAATGAATATATTTTTTTTCTATAATTAAAGTGACTGTTTGAACATAATTACTTAGTTATTTTAGAATGTTTTAAAATTATGTTTTTCAGAGGTTTTAGGCAGTTGTTTCATATGTTAGTACATAATTGTGTAGGTAAAAAACAAGGACGTAATTTGCGAAAAATAACACCTCCAGCTTAGATTATATAACATGTTATTAGTTTTATTGTATATTTTAGTAATAGTTGGTTTTTCAATTTTTATTAAGTACACAATCAGTATACATAGTAAATTTCGATCAATTTTATAAAATAAAAACTTCATTCTGTAATATTATTGAAGTTTATAAATCATTTATGCATTATAGTGTCTATATTGTTATATCAACTGCAGGTTTTTAAAATATATCGTGATTCATTTACAATTCTGCAGACTGATACAGTTTTGAAATGCGATTATTTATAACGATAAAAATAATACACAGGATCTAAATGCGTAAGTATTAACATTTGAATAACCTAGCAAGCTGAAAGTATACATTAAAGAATAAGTAGGCAAGATTTGAAGTTTCTAAAGGCGGAGCTCGCAGTTTAACCAAGAGAAATAATGAATGAAAGAAGATATTGGGGGGTCGCGCGTAACACTTTGCCTCGGGGCACAGCCGGGGAGTGCGCCAAGGCGCCGAGAGGCTCCCGCGTCGATAGAACCGCGGAGCAAAACAAATAAGCGGAAAAGTGGCGCAAATACAGGGCGATTGGAGCCCGGGCTCGGCTCAACTCGCCGCGGGGCCGAAAGATGATCGGCCGGGCGCGCGGAAGCGGCGCCGGGCCTCCGGGGCAGATCGGCTCCGGGGGCCAACGTGCGCGCATTCCTCGCAGCCTCCGGGGCGGGCGGCACGCGCAGGAAGCGACGGCGGCGGCGGCGGCGGCGGCGGCGGCGGCGGTGGCCACCCTCGCACGCGTGCACGGCGGCGTAATCGATTCCCGGGGGCCGGGGGTCCGGGGGGGGCGGCGGGCCGAGAGAGGGGATCGGAGGGGTCGGCGGGAGGCGGGGGCGACTCACGGCTGTCGGTCGGTGGTGCCTTGGCGCGCTCCTGTGGCAGCTGCTCTCGCCGCTGGGCGCTCCGGTGCTGCTGGGGCCCCGCGCCGACGATCAACTGGCCATCCTCCGGGGGGGGCGGCTGGACGGCCCGGCTCCGGGAGAGGCCCGCACCACTCGCACACTCGACTCTCGCGGCCCTGCTGCTCTCCTGCTGCGGCTGTGTACGGCTGCGGCTGCGGCGACGGCGGCGGCGGCGGCGGCGGCGGCTCCGGCGTGGGACGGGGGGCGGAAGGGGGGGCGCGCGGGGCTCGCGGGGGCGAAGTAGGCCGGCTAACCGTTCGGGCCGCACTGGCGGGCGGCCGCCTGGCTCCGCGCTCGCCGAGCCGCCGACTCGCCCTCTGCGCATGTATGCCTCCCTCCTCCCCCCCCCCTCGCCCCGCCGAGCCCCGACCCACACCCCCCCCCGCCTCCCCACCGGACCCCCATCCCGCCCTCACTCCCCCGCCCCGCGCCCGGAGAGATGGAGCGCCGCGGCCGCTGCCGCCGCCGCCGCCGCCGCCGCCGCCGGAGCGCGCCCCACCAGTCGGATCGCGGCCCGCCGGCTCCGGCACTCGCCCGCTGCCGCCCACAGCCGCCCACAGCCTCCGCCGGCACCAGCTTCCCGCCGCCGAAGCCGACGGATCGACCGCCCGATCTGCCCCATTGCCCACCGGCCCAGCCCCCGGCCCCCACCCCCGACCCCGCCACGCTCCCACGCCCCATGCATCTTACTCTTCCTCCTAACCGGTTTTCAACGCCCGAAAATCAAAATGCTCGCGACCCGCTCACTTATTCAAATCACTTGCAAACTAACTGCCTCGTTAGTCAACATTCATTCAGGCCCAGTGAAACTTACTAAATTGGACGAGTAACGATTCAACAACGCTACCCTGTATACCGTCTCTCGCCACTCCTTAGATTTTTTAGCTGCAGGCTATCTGCACGATTAATTGTACCGGAGCAACGGATAATATTAAAGCTGAAAGTTTCGTTTCAAAATGTTCCAATTTTCTGAGATTAAGTTCTTTTTTTTCTCTTTCAAAAGTCTGATTAACAACAAAAATGTAAAACAGAACATAATGCGTGAGAACATATAATATCATTTTCTTAAGATTGTAATTTGCAAATCTTTAGACTGTGTAAATTAAGTGGATGTAAATTGAGGCCAAATTATATGACTATGTAAAAAAAATGTACAGTGCAGATACCTGCTATATTCTTGTATAATAATAAGATCAATAGCGAGGCTGAAATATACCAAATTTAACAATACATCTTATTCAAAACCTAATATTATATTTTATGAAAAAAACCTTCGATTATTTAAAGAACTATTTGTATTTGAAATATTCTAATACAGACTGTGCTATCATATTTTAAGCTTGTAATATGTATTCCACTATAAATTTTTCTGTTCAAAAATTCTAATACTTTTTATTTCAACGCGTTTGCCCAAGTGAAAATACATTGTTTTGGTCAGACGTGCCAGGTTCCGGCAGTTTTTTTTATGGATCGCGCCTTATTTATTTGTTCGTTCCATCCACATTTTCTAGTAAAGGATGATAAAACTCCCACAAGAGAGAGAGATCAGCTGAAGAACTGGAAACTAACTCCACCGTTTTCGGATGGACGAGTTAAATTACGCGTCCCGAAACGTATAAAGTTTTACAAATTCAAAGGTGCTCAGGCGGTTTAGATAGTGAAAGAAGCTATTTGAGTTGGTCTAAACTCACTGCTCAGCTCCCCTTACTCCCTTTTATAAAATACCTGCTGAAATCGTCCCCTTTTATTGTGCCTTCCTTTGTATTTATCTGCTTTTTCATTTAACGCCTCCTGACTTTCAAAGAAGTTCCACCGTGGCTTCTTCTCCGACTGCTCTTTTCACTGCCAATTTATTATAAAAATGTTATGTAACTTGGGTGTTCTCCTTTTAGCTACGATGAAAGAACTTTTTTAACAATCACAAAAGTATACTTTCAAACAAGTACACGTCATATACAAATCTCTAATTGCAAAACATTATTATCGTATACTATATAATAATATTATACCAAATATTAAACTATAGTGATGCATCATATTTCCTTGGTTATTAAATAATTAATATAACTTATAAATTAAAGTTTACTACTTGCAACAAAATTCATCCTTCTTCAAAATCAATATTTAACGCGAATTCGCGACGTGTGCTTATATCCGTGAACTTTCGGCAGACTTTTAATTAACGTTCTAGAGCTTCTTCTTTTACCGTAGTTTTGGTGATGATCCCAAACCTAGAACCGTCTAATAGCTTCTTCTTACTAAAGTGTCGGAAAGAACTTGAGTGTAACTAATTCAAGTTTGGTTTAATACAAGAGTTTGGGATAATACTTATTACTAAACATCAGAAGCTTTTAAAAGAATTACAAATATGAAATAAAAGAAAATATATATGAAAAATATGCTAAAAATCAATATTAGTCCTATAGTGGTTTTATTTTAAAAACTCGATATTAACTTTTATATTTTTGCATAAAAAAATTTCATCTAATAAAGTGTAACTTTAATATTAAATATTTAATATTAAAAATTTATTTACATATAAATCGAAATCACAAGAATCATTATTAGTAAGATAAATAAGTTAGATATAGTATATGCGCATAACGATTGTTCTCATCTACCCCAAGTAGCATCCAATAAGAAGCTGCGTGCGTGGATTTCTGTATGAATGTATGCAAAGATACAGTGTAAGAAGGTGCAAGGAGAGAAACGACATATGACGATGCGCAGTTCAGGAAAGGGACAGAACTCACGCAGACCTAAGCTAGGCCGCGGGGCCCAAAGTTGACACTCTAAAATCGACATTTCGCTGAGGTGTAGCTATTAATTTGAATAAATGACAAAAGGTATATTGTATTACTAATGATGATTGAGATTTCCTTGAGTTTTGCGTACATATTATTACGTACATTCAATGTGCATTCATTTATTAATAAAAACAATAATATTATATAAACGATTGTTTAATAAATCAACAAATAAAAAGGTTATTTTCATTACGAGCTTTTCACTGCTTCTCTGTATCGATTTATGTACTTATTGTCTATAAATGTATTATTGATCTATTATTTATTCAAAATTAAAATACGGACAAAGTGGAAATCTGACCAGTTTCCGGCAAGCAAACGAGGTGACGGAGGGGCGGGCTGGTCGACGCCTTTTTTTTTTTATGACAAAGGCAAAGAAGTATATAGCCGGTCGGGCGGACCTCCCTCGAAAGCCCGAGCCCCGCGGAAACTTTACATTTCACTCGAAAAGTTTTTAGAGCGCTTCCCTCGCACCTTTACACGCACTTCCGGCTGCGGCCGCTGTAGCTCGCCCGTCCCGGGGGGATGGACGGGCGTTCCCCCCAGCGAGGAGTTCGGACCCTCCCCCCTCCGCGGAATTTTCCGTTGCCGCTGTTCGCGTCGATTTCATCACCGGCTGTTCCCCGACTTCGATATAACTCGGGGCCCTGGTGTACGTGCTGTATATTCCAACTAGTATGATGGGATACGATAACAGGGTTTAGTAATCCGCTGTGCATTATTGTTTATTAATTTGCATTCGAGGAGATTGATTTTTTATTATAGGAACATTGTCAAACTTTGAAAGTATTACGATTTGCTTGCAGTTGTTTTGCAATTCATTATAATACTGGGATTGAAGATAAAAGTGTCTATAAGAAACGTAATTGGTAAACTTATTTCACAGTAGCTGGATTACATAAAAATATAATAATCCGATTAAACTCAATAGAACTTTAAATAAAGAGCGATAAATTGGATGAGAAACTTTTTCATCTTTAGATTCTGCAGAAATATATCAAAATTTGTTTTGAAGGAGTGTATAAAAGCTCTGTGTAAATCTTTGAAGGCATTTCAAAAACCTTAGCGCGTAACCTCATTTTAAGAAAATAGTCTGATGAAATCGCGGAGTATCAGAGCGGGACTTTCCTCATAAAACCCTAACGAGACCCTTACAAATATACATGCTGTACTCTCCAGTCATAAAGTCTATACACTTCTCTTCAAAGCTCACACGACTTTACTCCAAGACACGTGAGTCGTCTCTCAGTTTCCTGCATGCGCACTTTATTCTCTTCTCGTCTTGTCATAGCAGTAAGGTAAAACGTTGACAGTCATTGCTGGATAAAAGTTTATTTTACCTTTAAACATAAGTTATATATTGAAATTATGTATCAATTCTTTAAATATTTTATTATATTCAGAAGTATGCTTACACGACGTTTTAAATATAATTCTTTCCAATATAGCAAAAAATGTCTTTATTCTTCTATAAACATTTTTGCTTTAACACTTGGAGCTCCTAAAACTTATTATAAATCTATGTTTATTTTAGCACTTTCTATAGATAGCGTACTTTTTGGTAAAGTTTTATATAATTAAATTAAAAAATAATACTATAAAAATAAATGAGATCCTGTTATAGAATCATAAAATTAAATTAGTAGATTATGCTATCGAAAAATTAAGAAAAAATCATACAGGCATTATTTCCGTTAAATGCAATTAGTTCTTTTTCACTTGAAATCTAAACATCTAGTTTTTATCCTCATTCCTATTACATCCACTCTTACGTACTCTTGATTCACACTCATGTAGCTGTACGTTTTCTAAATTTATTTTCTTTCAACCGAATGTAACTATATAACAATATTTTCTTCCTCTAATACTCTTTCATGCGTGTGAATCTTTTATCAATTCACTTTACCGCAGATAAGATTTTCGTGATCGAAGATTCGACAAGGCTCTTTATACAAATACACATTTCTCGAATCGTGCTTTTATCGACATTAAGAAGAATAAGTTGCGTAGAAGGTTTTTTTTTACATAGTAAAAATTCTGTCGTATCTGATAAGGTTTAGGCTACTTTGCACATAGAAGTGTTATACACAAATATGGTTTTAGACAAGTGAAAATTGCGATAATTTTAATTACAATGTTTTTAAAAAAAGTATTTTATTCTACTCAATGTACTGATTCATATGATTAGTCATACATTTTTTATAAATTTATATTCAACAAAAATGTTATTAATTCGGTTATTAGCAGATAATATATATTATAAAAAAATGTTTAAATACTAAATACTGATGAAAATTGAGAATTATTTCGTATTCCATGAACAAAATATACCGCAAAAGATAAATAATAGTTCAGATCAGTATTTACAATATACAATGTGCATTAGACGTGTCAGTAATGCATTGCTGTCTTCTATAATCTAATTTTTGGATATACATTCATAGCTTGGTTTATTTAATATTCCCATTTTAGCAAGAGAAACTTCTAAGCAGCCTTATAATAGCCTGAACAAATCTTATTAATAGTTACAATAATAATCTCTTTTTAAAGACTATAGCTTGTACAAGGCCTATTTAATTTACAGAGATGTTTAAAAAAAATATTTGCCTTTTATTTTTTTTGCTCGTGTACGCAAAAATAGAATTTTTTTTGCTATGTATTAAAAATAGAACTTTTTATATTTAAATTAACAAACATATATCTACTGTCATTAAAGTTGAGCTAATTTATTAATATCGTCGTTGATATCGTTACTTTACCTTTTCTTTTTAATTACATGTTACTTTTACTAATAATTGACTTAACTTATGTTGAGATGAATATAAATATAGTATCGTTATTTAAAAGTAATTATATTTTGTTTGATGAAAATAGTAAAAGAAGTACTACATGAAATGACTGAAATTTAATATACATTAAATTATACGATAAAGCGATAATAATGAAAAAGTGAAGAATACAGTATACAGTTTTTACACACACAGTAGAAAAAATGATAAATATACCGTTATATTTCATAATTTTACAAAAAATGCTATCGCAATGTATCAAAAATACAATAAAAATTAAAATTAATGTAAATTTTTATGACTTTTTATAAAATATTAATTAAGATTTATTTCAATTACAGTTTATTTAATGTTTTAAAATATTTTGTTTTTCACCTGACCAGATACAGAAACATAGCGAAACTCTAGAATCAATGTATAAAACCTATAAAAAACTGTTCATTCAAGACAACGTAAACACGTATTTAACACGTATCTATACGTATATAATCATGTTAGAAATGATTTTTAAAAATCAGAAAACTTTGCAGTCAAATTAACAATAAATAAATTTAATTTATGAGAACAGACAAGATGCTCTTGTTTTTGATTGTAAATAAAATTAAAAATAATTGCAGTTTAAAATGCAACTTAAAAATAAATACAGTTGTTAATTATTGGTTAGTACTTAATGAACTTTATTATTAATGAATAAACGTCGGGAAAATGTTATTCATTAATAATAGAGCTCGTTAAGACCGACCAATAATTAACACCTGTATTTATTTTCAAATTTAATTTATTAGAATAATTTTATATTTTGTATAATATATTGTTTAATATATTTCATCTAGTGTATTCGAGAGTCCCTCAAATGATTGAATTAGAAACACCTCGACCTGTATATGAAAACTGTCAGGTATCGCTTGAAGTATTATTGCAATCTTGGACACATAATAAACTTTATATAGCGCGACAATTTATTAGTTCCGAGGGTGTTACCCCGTCAAAGACGCCTGTGCTACTGATGTACGCAAGGTATTTTCGATGGCACGCATAATGGACTAGAGCGGTAAAAAAGACTGCCCGTGGACCCTTGAGAGCAATTCGATAAGCCTGGGGGCATAGACCGCGCGCCCGAGGCTTATTGAGCCCAATTGAGCCGCCTGTTGGGTTATGAAAATAGATCCCGCCGCCCGGGGCGAGAGCCCTGCACTGCATATATACTCCCGCCCCTCGGAGATGTACTTCTCGCTCCCTTGCCCTGCGCATCTAGCGGGAGCGAGTGCCTGGGAAATTCGCGATCGAGAGAATGCTAGCACGGCCGCAGGTGTGTACAGTTCTTGGTATAGCTGCCTGGCGGCTCAAGCCGTCGATTGCGCTGCGGTTGTATTTTAAATTACACAGTACTTGTAGTGGAACGAATATTCTGCTCAGAACTCTCAGGCCTTATTTATTAATAGAAAGAACACTTCTTCGCGTGAAATGTACATCCGGATTCTAGTGCGGTAACCATCCATGCTAGTATTAAGAATAATACTATAGGTAAGTACAGAACCGAGTTTTCGGGCGTAGACTTCTCTCTCCTTGGCATACAATATTACATACACTGGAATCTCAATTTACGTTTTGTTCGTAGAAATACTCTTCGAGTTAGCAAGTTTTATATGAAAAAATCGAAAATAGAACAATAACTTTTTAAATTTTTTAAATTTTATCATACAATTTTATTTTCAGAAACAGAATTGTAACAAAATTGATAAGGAATTCAAAAGTTAAAAGAAAATTATATTTTATAAATTTTAAATATAACACACCTGTAATAAAAGTGAATTATATTACATTAAATATAACGATAAAATTATCTCACTTAAATATTTTTGATAATCAGATAATCTATGACTCGCTATTCATGTTTATTTACTATTCATGTTTAAAACTTCAGCAATGAAACATATAATTATTTAACCAAGTCTTAATTATAAATAAAATAAGTCAACATAACAAGTAGGATAATAACACTGCTTTATCATTTGAAAAACCATGTGCGGTCGGTAATTCAGATTTCTACTATCGATAATGAGGACATCGCTGCAGATGGTAAAACAGCTTTGACCTACAAATATCTATCTACCCTTTTATGGGTAAAATTGCAAACTAAAAGTACAACTATTGCTATAAAGTTTGATCTAAGCAAAAACTGTCATTTATAAATATATGTATTTTCTTTTAAATATTAAATGATTTTCATTCTAATATAACTTACAATAATATAAATCAATAATTGAGGTGAATAAAATACATATTTTAGCTTTTTTATTTGTTTATTTGAAATCACTTGCACCTACATAAGTTATACAATTATTACACAACTAAATTGTAAAAATACAGAATACTTTGCAAACTTTTTGTGCTTAATATTATTTATGTAATTTAGGTTATAAGTATAAAGTTGATGTAAAATTGTAATATTTTTTAATATAATGTTTTACAATATAATCAATAATTTCGAACACAGTAATAATGGATTTGCAATGAGTAATATAAGCTTTTACATATAAGGTTGTAAAATCTAATTACATTTTATTAAAAATGCATATTTATATTTTAAACAAAAAATAATCAGACCTTTTGTAAGTTAATATTTGTACATTAAATATTTATACATGTGATCAGTATACTGGTCATTACAGTATAAATAGGCCAATATCCATAGGACAAAAATTTTGCTCTTCTTTTTATTAGAATTCAAACAATAGTCTGACAAAAAACCGGAACCAGTCAGTAAACCAAAATTTTTACAAGATTGGTGTTTTTACCTTTTATTTAGAATTATAATAAACTTTTAATTATCTGTAATTATATCTGAATTGTTTTTCTAAAATTTTGTAACGTTCATTGCAAATTTAAATTGACTTTTGTTCAATTATTAAACTTTGTTTAAATAACTTTATATATAGATGATAAATACTGAAAGTAACATGTATACATAATAAAGAAAGTTTTAAAATGCATTACATTGAAAATGAATTACATTGTTCATAAAAAAATATTATACATGCAAACACTAGTTTAATATTAATTGAATATATTTCATTCAAAGTTTTATATTTTAAACTAACAATATTTTTAAAATAAATTTTTTAAAGTGCAAATGGAAATATGACACTGCTGTCCTATATTACAAATCAAAAAAATAATACTCTTATAAAACCATAATCTGTTAGTTCCACATTTATTTAACATAATAAGATATTAAAGTAGTGTACTCACATGTAAAAAAATCACTAAATACAAATACAATACTCTAAATGCTTTTTAAATTTTGTAACGAATTGTAAAACTTTCCAAGTTGCTTCTATAAATACATACATGGATCTTCATATGGTATAGCCTGCACCATTGAAAATATTACACGAGACAGTCGTCAGGAACAGCTAATGTCGAGGGTTACATAGATAAGGGAAAAATCAATATAAATAACCTGGTGACGAATAAATCAACCATTACTTACCCCTCGGGCACAATTAAACACTTTTGGAAAGAGCTCGCAAAAACATTGGATCGATAGAATAAAGGTAGAGCTGGAAATGCGCTTTGCATCGATAGCCTTCATATGCACGCACATCAGGCGCGAATCTGTGGTGTTTCCCGACTTCCTCTGAATTGAGATTCATCACCACCCAATTGAATAATGCCCATCGAGATAAGCGGTTCGACGCACGCGAGAGTCCCGTGCCCCCGCGGCCCTCCCCCTTGGCCAAGCGCCTTTCCCATTCCGGCAGCACTTTCTCTCTCGTTCTCTCCAATTTCAATTAATTACCTTCCGCGAAGAGCGATTGCGTAACTCGATTAGAGCAAACGCCCCTCGAGGAGGGGGCGAGCGTCGCCCGAGTCTTTACTCGGAAGCCGGGCGGTGCCGCGCAGCTCTCCTCTCGCGCTCTTTGTATAAACGCGGATGCGACGCCCCGTAAAAAGTCGGCGAATGAGCGGGGGGGGAAAAAAAAGTGACGCGGCCGGGGCTCGCTTTTCCCGCAACTGCGCTCGCTCGATTTTAATTAACTGGAAATGCCGGGCGATGAGCCGAGGCTGCAGCGCGAGCGCGACAACGCGACGACGCGGGAAAGAAATCCGCAGGCTCCGCGATTTCGTTCACCTGATTAATTAGGCCTGCCAGTCATGCCTCCGCCAGCTCTCCCTTTGGAAAGGTCAACGAAACGTCGTTGCACGCGTCGTCTTCCTGCGCAACATGACGTGTTCCGACTGTAGTGAGGTCAATTTTTGTTGGTAAAAAACATACATGGCTGATATTCTTAAAAGCTATAGGTAAGGTATTATTAGGATCAACACTAAAATGTTTGTTTATTTGAGCTCTAATCAATGCTCTCGCGTTAAAAATTGATTTGACAGTGATAGGAGTCAATTATTACTTAACTTTGAGTTTATAAAATGCGTTAAAACACAGGCATGCTTTTTCATGGTTTTTAGTCTAATTTATTCAATGACTTTCAATGAAAATCTAAATTTTCTTATACGAAACCGTATTTAGTGATTGCTCGTTTCTCTGTTATAATATACTTATTTTAATTCAAATTTACTGGGAATCATGAGAAATTGTAATTGTAGTACAGTGCCTAGAATTTGGGACACTCCTATAATGCTAGATGAGTAATAGCAATATTCTCAGGAGCATTTGTCCTCCACATAAACATACATAAGTTTACGTTGCAAATGTATATTGATAATCTTTAATTAAAAAATTTAAAGCTTGTCATCTAGATTTTAAAATAATTTATGTCTTAAAACTTAACATTTTAATTTAAAAAATGTAATTAATTTACGATCCTCATTTCGAACTTACTGATCAGTTGATTTTGTTAATTTCCTATTCATTATACACTTAGATCAAAGACAATATACATACCAATATAAAAATTTAAAAGTATAAGGTGTATTTCAAACGTATGTGCAAAAATATATAAAAGTGTCAATAACATAGATAACGAAAAGAGAATTGCATAATGACCTTTGACAGTTTCTTTGTTACTCATTGAATTACTTCCTGGTATTAATGCAGTTAAAAATTTTAGCTGTTCAAACCAGAAATTCTTTCCCTAAAACCAAATTTCAATTTATCCTAAAATACTTGCTTCTATCCACTTATTTTACTTTTTGCTGTGTCTGATTAATTTTAAACTCGTTCAATATGTACTATATATATAAACACAAGAAACGCGAATTTCTTTTAACAATATTTTTAATAATTACTCATTATAAAATATGTATTTCAAGTCCGTTAGGCAATTTTAAAAAATCTGTATTGAAGTTTAATTACTTTTTGAACTGTTTTTCATTATTTTGACGTTACTACAATACACTGTGCTATATTAATTTACTCACAGCCAAAGTTTAAGCGCAAACACATACTAGTTTTAACAGAAAGTATTTTTTATTAACTTAATGGGATTGCTAAAAAGATTGTTCTGAAAAATGATTAAAATATATTATCAAAGCCAATAATTATCTTTTAAAAGGTTAGTAAAACTAACAAGTATATAAGTTGTATTAAGAAGGCGTGTTCAATAGAAAGCGCAGACTTTTCTGGTACTTCATTAAATCTAAAATTAGGTAATATTATAAAGTTTGCAAAATTCAAAATTCAGTAACAAGCATTGCAATACATTTATACATCGGCGTATTTAAGAAGGTAATAAGTAAATCATTAACAAATGAAATTAAATATGCGATATAGTTCATCATAGACAGATTCTGCAAGTCGATCCTGATAATCCAAGAAATTACATATGAAGATCAGTCTACAACTAAATAGAAATACATTATATTTTTATCAGTGAACGTAATACGGAATAAGTAAAATCTGAAAAATTTTTATAAATACAAAACATGTTTCTTAGTGTTTTAAATATTTTTAAAAATACAACTAACTTGATTTTAAAAATTATGAAAGTAACTTTAAACGGCTTGTTATAAAAATTATTCAAGTTATATAATAATTATAAGCTACTATAACGGGCAAATAAATTTTAACGAACAGCACTTACACTGTTGTAAGTACTTTTTATAGTCTTATTGTATGAATACCTGTAAGCCATGTATGCTTCTAGTATACACATCAAAAGTGTATGTATTTACGTTTGAGTCATTAATACTCGTATATAGCAAGAGAAGTATCAATATTAATGGGAAATAAAGGTTAAATTCACCTTTCTAAGGAAATTATTTTATGCACATGTTATTTTTTAAAGGATACACATTCATAAAATTTTTAATTTAATATAAAAAATTAAACTATTTAAAAATTATAAGTTCTTTTAAATTTTTAAAGATACTTGATTGTTATATAAATAATAAAATTGTTCAACAATATTTTTTATTTGTTTTAAAATATATAAAATATTTGAAGTAAAGATATTTGTATGTGCAATTACACTGATTTTAATTTCTCTCTTGATATATCTCTTCTCTTATTCTGTAACATAACATTTCAATGGTATTGCAATCACTAAATGTGAAACTAAATTTAGGTATTTGTAATTTTGCCACTTCTTATTTTAGTATACTTGTAAGATATATATACATTTTATAACGGCCGCATACGTAATTATGCAAATAATAGCTTCACACAGTTCCGCAGTTTAATATTAGGATTGAGTCTCAAATTAGGTATTACAGATACTTGCTGCGGAATTCTCTTTCAATTTACAGAGCGTCGTTGTGTCTGAAATATTCGCGCAGTCATTTCACTTTCCATTTTTAACCTATACAATTTTTGTGCTTATTAAAAAATGGTTTTAATGGTACAGTAGTCAACTTTTTGCTCTAACTAAAAAACTTTCAAACAGAAATAAGAGTCTAAAAGATATCAATTACGGCATTCAGAAATGCAGTTTATTATGCTACAACGGTTCGAATATTAACTATTAGGTAAAGCAAATACTTATTTAAATCATTATCGGTCCTACAACGTTCGGGTAACATTTATTTCACCTAAGAATACTTTAAAAAGTTTAGTCTCAGGTTTAAAAACAATTCAAAAACATTTTCTAATGGGTGCCTTTCAAAGACATCTTTCTATTTTACTTTACTATTATGCATTATAGTGTTCTAAAATGATCTTTTTTAGAATTATGCAAAATATTTAGAAGGATAATTCAATCTTTCAAATCGCATACTTAATTTTTTAGAGTTATGTCTAATATAACTTGAAAATATAATTAGTATTTGCATATCAATAATCTAAGATACACGGGATTAAAGAATGAAAAGCATGACTACCGGAATACCAATGTACAATAAAATGAATTAGGAATTTTTTGCAGAATTAAGTCTAAATGTTACTAGAATTATAGTTTCTCTATGAAAAATAAAAAGCCGTTTCATCGCCGAAAATTTATAGATTTCTAATTTATTCTCCAAATGCAATATATATTTACCATGAAACCTATACGTATGAACTTTGCTTCTAAATTAATTGTAGATTATAAAAATATTTTGTGTTTTTCAGATATTTAGTGTATTGATTAGATTAATATTTTAGGCACATGAAGGATCTCAGAAATCAGAAAAGTATTTATACTTTATATAAGGTATATTCTGATTTTTAAGGCTAAATTGAGAATAACTAATATATTAAATCCAATATGTATAAATATAAACACTTATATTTACATGTACATAAAAGTAACTACAATCAGTTGATAGATTATATGCAATTACGTGGCCATGCAAATACGTGCATTTTGTTAACAAATAAGCAATTTTTATTCAGTTAGTGATATTTAAAAAAGATGAAGTTAAATAAATATAAAAATTTTAATCGCGCCGTATATGACGCATTGAAACTCTTGTTATAAATTATTTAAGGCTTGAAGAAACATAAGCACCTAGGCGCATTTAAATGTAAAAAAGTATTATAACTCTTTGAAAGTAGGGCTAACTAATAATTGTAAACTAGACACTTTGACTACGAACGTTAAAGTCAACTCCGTAACTGTTATATCTCTAGATCATACACATATTTAAAGCCATTTTAAAACTTTAACCATTTCAATAATAAATATGTGACCTACACACTTTGGCATCGTATTTAAATAATAATAATTTAGTTTATTTTAAATGAATTTCTCTGTATATATTATCCTGTTACTGCTACGTTTACAGCGATAGTTTGTCACGTTAAAAAATTGATATTCGTATAAATTGATCGTTTTACGAGATTATAAATTGAGTTCAGTCCACTTAAATTCAAAATAATAATTATTAATTAGAAGATTATATACCAAATAATAAAAAATTTAAATACCTCGATGATTATTTTTATGCGAGCTTTAGTTGCAAATGGAGCTCATGGCGAGAGCCGCATAAAGAAGCCCTAACAAAGCGAAAGCAGTCAATTACACAGTGCAACTGATACATGCACACTCCCTCTCACTTTGTGTTCTGCCAGGCTAAATAATCAATCGAAGGTAGGAGTGCCACGAGGCCAACGGCGATGAGTCGACAATCGATCGAATCGCTTCGATCGAAACGAAAAAATTCGATTCGGAATTCGGCCTGAAGTCATTTAGCATTCGACGCCGAGCGATTATACTTTTGCAAATCGCTCTTTTATTTCTAGAGGCCGAATCAGAACGTTCAATGTATAATTTAATTACTCTAGTTTATGAAGAAAAGACAAACAATTGCTCGTCATGTTTTTTCCCATTCTCATTATAACTGAAGATCCTAGTTAGGCAAACTCGCCTGGAATAGCCCATTTGAAGAGCGTTGCGTGATGGTAGACTTGCAAAGAGCCAGGAGTGATATGAGTAATTTTCTGCTTCCTTTGAAACGACAATGCAAAACCTTAAGAAAAAAACTGAATTAATAAAGGGGTCGGAATGAACCTAACTGTCGACCTAACTAGCATATAATACGTCAATTTTTTAAACCTACTTTGCAGATTTACCGGCTGCTCGCTACATAGTTTGCATATTGAACGCCCCGGTAAGGGTTTAATTAAAAATCTCATTTAAAAATACGTCAGCACAAGAAAACACTGTTCTGAAATAAAAGAAATTTTAAAGAGGTGACGATAATTGGCACAAAATTGACAATCAAAACTTTGAGAATGTTTAAGTTGAATTTAAATTGAAATTGATCGTTCATTTAATCATTCAAATTTTTCGATGCTTATTAATACCGTCCCGAAGTATTTTCGTATTTTCAAGTAAAAGTAATTTTATTAAAAAAATGTTATCAGTAAGTCAATAAGTGGGTATTCGGTTTTGTTTGGCTACGTTGTGTTTTATTCGATTTTACTCGCTTGACAATAAGTAATTTAGCGCTTCGTGATTTATTTGACTTCCCCTCGTGAAATTCTGCAAAGAACGAGTTAACTTTGAGTTGCGTCTACTCGTGCATGAACATATTATTAATGTTTCACAGTATTCAATTCTTATCTCGTTGGAAATGTTCGTGTAAAGTTTAATACGCGAAATTCAATATTAAATAAAAATTTAGAAATAAACAATTTCATTGCTTAAGCGATACGAGTTCAATGTAGGAGAAATATTTATACAATTGTAGAGGAAACATACCGACGCGGATCTACGTCGGAACATTGGGATAAAACAAGAATAGTTAGATCGTTGCCTTATTGGGATGGAAGGCCTCGCAACCTCGTCGGTAATAATATTAGATCACGGCACATTGAATTTTTATCGATACAGGTCGATGTCTTAGACAAGTCATTCATATTAAATTATTAAGTAGCAGGTGCAGCTTGTATTTGTATTCAATTTTAACAAACGTGTGATTTTATTCATAACTTATAATGGAAGTCAAATAACACGATAGCGGATGGCTACAATGTAACGCAGAAATGTAAGTCAACGCCGTGATTAGGTTAATTTAAAAATATAATGATGTAGTAAAGTACACACGTCGAACATTGTCAGTTGTCCGCAGTAGAGGTTACACTTGATAATAACAAAATGTCATTAGCAAGACGAAGGAGTTCGGCGAACAGCGCCGGTGCTCGCTAGAAAAAAGTAAGAAAGAATGAGTTTCCGTTGAATAACTCCGAGGAACGTAGAGCCACAGAAAGAATTCATTGATCCAAAGTCCCCGCTCATTTCGAATGTATATTCAAAAAGTCGAGCGGAATGCTCGTGATGTTTTAATGTCTTTTGTCGAAATAGTTAAGAAACGACGCCCAACGAACAATTTGTCAGCCATTAGCGTACCTGCGCTTAATTGGCCTATATCAAAGTGCGGCCTATCCTCGTTAGCCAAGGCCCAGTGCATATTTCGAATGAATCGAACGTTCGGTCGGTCACGTATGCCGAGCGGACGGGCCGGCGGCCCCCTTGCAAGGAGACACGGCTCGCGAGGCGGAAGGGGCGGCTTCGCGGGGGTCGCGATTAGGAATGCGCCCCGGCGACGGCGGCGCTTCATATACCTGGCGGCTGCGGGCCCGGGCTGCACCTCCGCGGGCGCTCCAGGAAACCGTGTCGAATTGAGATTCGCGGAAGCGGCGCGCGACACACAATACAGCTACACCCGCGCCTACGGGGAAAAGACAGCGGAGAAGCAGCGTGACGGCGGCGCGCGTCGCGTTGGCAACAGGCGGCGGCTGCGGCGGCGGCGGCGGCGGCGCTTTCGAACGGGCGGCGCGCGTTCGGGGAAGCCAGCGGCCGAGGAGCGGGCAGTCAGTGTGCCGGCGGCTCCCGAGCGCCTCGCGTCCCGTTCTCCCCCCCGTGTCCGTGCAGAGGCGCCCAGGCAGCCCGGCGACTTGCCATGCGATAAAGTGCCCCGAAGAGGATGGCGCGAGTGCGGCTCCTCCTGCTCCCGGCGGTCCTCCTGGGCCTCGCCGAGGGCCGGCTCGACGACAACGAGCTCAAGGACTACTGCTCGATGCACCGCTTCGAGAACCTGCCCGGCGGCCTGCGCTTCACCAAGGAGGTCGTGAGCACCGAGTACGCGAACGTCTACTCCTTCAAGGCGATCCACTGCTGCCTCAGGGGCTACCGCAGCATCGAATGGTCAGTACGCCCCCGGGCCGTTTAAACACCCGGCTTAGCCCCGGAGCGATCGGGAAGGACCGGCCGCGGTCCCGCGAGTGAAGAGTGCCGGCTCCGAGCTTTTCCCGCCGAGCTTTGTGCACGCGCCCCGGTTTAAAGGTCCGCCGCGGCCCTTTTAATCGATCCGAGTGTTTTTGACGCCGCCGCCCGATTTAAAGCGAAATAAGCGCAGTCACGGAAAGAGATTCGTTGTAACTCGCGCTCGTTCCGCGAATCAGCGCGCGCGCAACATCTGCGCGCCCGCGCCAAGGCTTCCCAAGGTGGAACTTTCAGCGCCGCGCGCAGATCTTTTGATATAAAAACATCGGAACAATTGGATTTTCACTCGGTCTGCTACGCTGTGCGAATTTTATTCTCGGGCGCGTTTGCTTATAAATTAGCGGCGCAGTATTCTGTAACGATCTCTTTCTAGTTAAAGATTTTATGTTTGTTCTGCGCAAACAATGATACTTAAAGTGAAACAGAAGGTAAATACAACGTAAATACTACGGTACATTGTGCGCCTGTCGTGGAAACTCCTTAAAGTTCATTAATAAAGAAGTCCTTTTATATCTAAAAAAGCCCGTGAACAAAGATTAATTTTGTATTGGTTATTAAAACTTGATGTTCTTTTATTAACGTCCTTCTTAAAGAATCAGTCAGCAAGGCTTAATCGTTCTAGTTCAATGTTTATACAGAGTGTTATTATTAGTGCGGACGTAAAAAAAACTATATAAATTAAAGTTACCTTTACGCTTCTATTATGTTTAAAGCGCAGTCCCTGCATTCGATTTCTAGAAAGAACGAGATGAAGAAATAAGTAGCGGATTATACTTTAAGGCGAAATTGTTCTATAGCACGTGCGGTGTTTCTCAGAAAAGTGTCTGCCTTTTTTCTCATTTACGCTATTAAAAGCTAATGACTTCGCAAGTACTAGCCGTCGCTGTAATTACGAAAAATTGCGCCAATTTTCGTGAGCGGCATTTTTGCGTGCACAGTCGGTCCTAAACTCCAAAACTTGGAATTCGTTGGGTTGTTTTGTTTGTTTCATCGTAAACTTATTGAGTACAGTATAATATAAGTATACACCCGCGAGCACATTCGCAAACTTAAGCCTGCAAATATTCTCCAATGCAAAATAATGTGCAAGACGTTAAAGTATAAGCGAATAACTGCTATTACATTTGCATTAAAATTTTGATTTTTATACAATTACTATAGAATATATTGAATGGAGGTCAAATAAGACAGTTAGTAGTAAGCTAGTTGGTGATTAGCAATGATTATTTTTCATTTTTGTTGAATGTGTATTTGGACAAATTTATTGATTAATCGATGATATCAATGATTCTGAGAATATAGATACTGTATTATTTTTCCAAGGAGAGTTAATTTTAGAATATGATCAAGCTTTCGTTTATTATGTTTTATTGCAAAAAGATACTTTATTTGTTATCATTGCAATATACGCATTTAATTTAAAAGCCAGAAAATATATTAAACATTTTTTGTAATCTTCATTATGTTAGAATAAGGTTAGGTATAAGGAATCATAATAATACATCAGTAGATTCATTTTAAAAAATGGCTGCAATAAATTGCAGGTCAGAAACACCCGAGGCACCAGACTGTCCATAAGAGGGTCTGTTTTAAATGCGTGTAGGTGTATACTCGGGTGTGTATGTATATCTTTTAACATGTGTTTAATATTTTGCGTGCTCATTAAGATAATTTGGTTGAAAAACAATAATAAAAGTAAGTATATAATAATTTTCAATTTATAATGACTTCCCAATGAAATTTTTACTCCATGTCTGTTGGTGAAATTTAACAGTAATTTTTTAATTTTATTACAAACAAATGTCAATATACTATTACAATTGATTATAATAAAATAATAATGCGTTTTTAAGTCTTTTTCAATGTATAATTGATTTCCAGTAGTGAAAATGTCTTAAAGTATTTCTATAATACTGTAGTAGTCCAATGAAGTAATTCTGTCATTCTCGTTTCTGCAGACGTCGATTTCGTAATATGCACTTGACATTTTTTTCACATTTATTGAATTTGACCGAAACTGTTTCCTAAACAGTGTGTCGTTGTACAATTTGGATCGGGAGCAGACTAACATAAGTTGCAACGTCGTCTACAGGAATGTGTATTCTTTTGGCACGTGTCGGCAATAGGCTTGCTAAGGAAACATTAATGCCCTTATGGGTACATATATCCTCGTAGTAATTTTTCAAGTAAGAAAGACAAATGCTCTAAAATCTCTTGGAACGACTGACAACAAAAACAAAACTAACTTTATGTAAACTTTGAACGTAATATAAAAATATGTTGCAATATGTTTTCCACGCATACGTTGCATATTCTCTTCAATTCTTTATTACATAGTGCTTCACACGAAGTTTCACGTCCAGGTCTACTGTCGTGAGAGACACTCTATTATTTAACAACTTTACTTTATTGTTCTTGTATTTGATTGCATATGAGATTATTTTTATAGGGATGAAACTCATAACACACTTTCTCCATTGATTTTTTTGATATACTATAGAATACTCAATGGGAAATGTGCAAATTTAAACATTATTTTATTTAAAAATTATCTTATATAAACTAAACATATTCTGACGGTGTAATAAATTCTAATCAAAATTCTAATGTCAACTTAAAAATGTAGAAGTGTCAAGAAATCACTAATCAAAAACAAGAATTAGATAGTATTCTATTTAAAAAAATGATCAAATCCACTGCTCTATTTATTTCTTGACTAATCTTATGAATGATGAGGTTTGTTAAAATTATTTTAAAATTACTGATATTATTGAATCTGTTTAAGCAAATACAATCGTATTTGTAGAATTTAGTAAAGTCAATCAGAATGTTTTATTACTGTAGTAAAATAATTCAATCAAGGTTTTTGAGGAAGAGTATTAATTAAGTAGGTGAGTAACTGACAAGTTCTCTCTATAGAATTACCTGGATTTTCCGTTTGAGTAGATGTGTCCTATAAAATAATGATGTAGCTAATAATATCATGAATAGAAGCCCAGTGTTCAGCTTAGAATCTATTATAAACAATAGTTTATTGATAGATATTATATGTATACATAGAAAATGTATTTTATACTATTAATTTAACACAAATAGTCATTAAAATACAAATTAAATACGAGATGGCAGCTGTCGATTCATACTCGACCTACATATAGATAAACAGAGAAATGTCCTCTTCTTTTTGGCATACAGAAATATCCTCGTAGAATCATATTCTATCATGCTATGCTTGACGAGATGCTTCGTAATACACACACTTTGAGGCAGTAATGCAATTTGACAAACAGCACATAATGAAATGATGGTTTCTAGTTTATTGCAATCGTGCCGCATTCAGTGAGCAATAAAGCCCAACAAAGCTAACCGGCAAATCCATGTCCCTCGACGACGTCAACAACGTAAAAAATAACGCACGGAACAATATGCGACGTAAAACAATACGAAAATACCAACAAAGCTATATACATCCACGCACTCGCGGAAAGTCAATCGGCCACCATATCGACAGCATTTTAATACGCACCTCGGCACAAACTCGCGCGCGGACGATCGCCGTCGGGGAGGGCCCGGCAAGCCTCCTGGCGATCGGCCGATCCTCCAGCCGGTCTCCCTCATCATCGAAAAGCACAGTGTCGTAAAGAGCAATTTGACGTCGGCCCCCGGCGGCTTGTCCTCTCCGGCCAGGTTTGAAATCAGCGCCAGTCTCACGCGCGCGCCTACCTCTCTCTCTCTCTCTCGGCTTGACTCAGCGCCGAAACGCGCGCGCGGAGACGGCCACTCGCGTAATCAGAGAAAAACGCTTGCTCGTCGCTCGGCGAAACTATCAAATCGCCTTTCCCTGAACCCGCCGAGTCCCCCCCGAGCCCCCGCCGCTTTTCGCGAAATCACCCGCGAATCCAACCTTTTTTCTTTTTGTATTATTTATTCAAGGTTTCTGGTAAGGGCTCCGATTAAACGGGGATATATTATACACCTCGGCCCAAGCCCTCCCCGCGCGCGTAAAGCTCCCTTTTTTCATTTTTTTCATTTTATTGCCGCCTCGCGATGTTTATATGTACGCGCTTGGCGCCCCGCGCGCGCGAATATCATCCCCGTTTTTCCTTGTACAGCTGTTATGATTGTCCGATCGAGCGCTTCAATTACGGCGTGAATCACGAGCGAAGGAATCCCAAGTGCAGAATCTTGGGAATCCCGAGGCGGAATATACAGCATGTTGCATCCGTGAGTGATTATTTTTCCGTGAAAAGTTTTTGTACTTGCGCCGGCGACCCCGCGCGCGATGGATCGCCTCGCTCACTGGAGTAAGGTTGTATTGATTGAATAATAATTCGCGATTAACGCCGTTAGTTTCTTTAAAGTGCCCGTCAAAGCCGCTGAAGCTTGCACCTTAACTTAGCCCTCGATCAAAGCATTTGTGCATTTTGTATAAAAATTCGTAATTCGTCTAAAGTTCAGATAATACCCTGCCATCGGTTCCTATAAGAAAGTAAAGAGGAAAAAGTATAGTACAAAAGTGCCTGTCATGACGCAAAATCCAGAAGCATTAGGTAGAGTAATATTAGCATTTGAATTAGTGTTTTACTATTACTTGTACTATTAGTTTCAAATTTGTAATTGGAAGAATACATAAGCGGAATTCGACTACTTTAAATTTTCCAGTTAACAAAGAAGAATATATATTCATGACGATAAAATTGCACAATTAAATTATATAAATTAATTGCATTTTGGATAAATAGAGCAGTTAAACAAACATGCATCAAAAATTCGCTCGCGTACACTACACGTAAGTCCAGATACATTTGTTATGACGTAATTAAAATTCACTGTTTAAAGGACAATATCGATAATAATCTATACATTTATGTAATCTGACCAACGTAATTATTTATGACAGTAATAAAAATTTCAACTAATTTCACGGATTTTTTGACCCTGTAATGATTGAAAGGCGGTGACAATGAAAAATACCGTTATTTTACTTATTCTGGTACCAAGAATTACATTTTTTTTTGCAAATGCGAATATAACGAAGCGAGAGTTACGCTAGACGCATCACGCTGGTGACAAAAAAGTACCAATTTCCCACCGGCCAAAAGCGAATATAAATGCAAACGCGAATTCTTAAAATAAGGTCATTCTTTTCCAGTCCCTGGCAATTTTCCGCTTTGTGGGATTCTACTTTGTCCGTAAACAGAGGCGGAGCGTCGATCTTGGTACAAGACTGTTCATAACGCCCTATTATGTCCCCATTATCAATCGGTCAACGCGTTCCTCTCAACTGGTGCGCCGGAGCCCCAAGTCCTTTGTACACGGACGACAAGCGAGTCGCGGAATTAATTGCAGGGATGAGGGGAAGAGATGGGCTCGGATGGCCTCCTTGGCGGAACTACCGGGTTCCCCGAGGCTTTGTAAAAGTGCCTGCACTCAGGGGAGCCGTTGGTAGACGCGGCCACACACAGGTGCGCCAATATTATTAGGTCACGCGGAAAGTTTCCTGTGTACCGAACAGATTTTCCCTAATTCGATCAGCCATGACCTGGGTTATTTAAAAGACAGGATATATATATGTGACAAGTTTCGTGTGTTTAGAGACCTAGGAGTTATCCAGTTACCAAGGCGAAACATTCAGTTGCCATTAATTTGAGAATTCTGCCACATGTGTATGCACTCGCTGCGGCACTATGCGCACCCAACGGTGCCTGAGCGATTTTTGTTTGAATCATAGCGTTTTTATTTTTTTGTCTCCCCGAAAAACCGAAGCGATATCGCCGAGGCGAAATAAGTTCCTGCCGCACTGTACAGCGGGCACTTTTGTACAGTATTGTAAAATAATGAAATTGAACCGTTACGAGGGCTCCCTCGGCTGTACAGTTAACTTTTTTCGATTGTCCGGCCGCGCGCGCGCGCGCGAACGATGCATTTCATTCCTCAGGTTGTGCATCCCGCCTATGGAATTCCAGGGGCTCGTCACGCGGTCCGCCAAGAAAAAGCAAGATAATTAAATTCCGAGTAAATTATAAATAACGCGGCTGCGCCGATCGGCGCGTAATAAGCCGCGGCCTGAAAAGAAATAAAAAAAAAATGAAATAAAGAAAAAAAAAAGGAAGCCGCGGGCCGGCGGCGGCGCTCCCCGCTGCATCTGCTGTGGCGCGCACTCACCTCGATGAGCGCGCCGCCTGCCCCAGAAATGCTTCTTGCTTTTTTTTTTTTTTAACGAGCGCGACCTCCTATCTCCCGCGAGCGGCCGATCGTTAGCGATCGTCCGGCTGCATTTTTTAATTATGCTAAGCGACGCGAGGCGGCGCGCGTTGTTGCGCAAGGGCCGGGGCTTCCGCGAAGACGCCGGCTTACGCGGAATCGATAATACGGCTCGGCCGGGAGAAAAAAAATGGCCGATCGCGTAGTCGTAGGCGCCGCGGCAGTGTTTGCGCGGGGAGATATCGAGGGCCTGCAATGGCCCCGGCTAACGGCGCGGGTATACGAGTCCTCGGGAGTCACCGGCGCGCCTCCCCGCGAGTGTATATACGCGCGATCCTCGCGTACCGCAATCCTCGGGCGCGCATCGCGATTTTCACCTATGACGCGGCCCCCTCCCCTGCGCTTCGGGGAAATCTATTCGCAGTCGTTGGCGCACGCGCGCCGGCCTTTTCTCCCGCTCGCGCTGACTGGGCCGTTTCACAATTGCAGCCGAGCCGCCAAGTGAGATAATCGGCCGCGACGCCGCGCCGCTCGCTCGCGATTACGCTCGAACTGCGCCGCTTGCAATTGGAGAGCCTACTTGTTATTCGGCCGATCGGCGCCTCGCCTTCCACCTGTCTTTCAACGGCTTGGACTCTATATATACTGACCTGCTGGCATACTGTATATACCTTATGCGCCGATCCATAAATTATATGTCCGCAAAAGTTTTTTGCACCGCGATTACTTACTTCTCCATCGGACTTGCGGCGTGCAATTATACCCGATTAACAAACTGTCGTCGTTCAAATAGACTTTGGCTATATCGAACATTTACCAAGAATAAAAACCAATTATCCTTGCTCCATGGCAAAATATAACCGAGTGCAAGTGTGTCAAAAAAATTGTTAAAATTTATTCGTTTAATGTGAATGAAAGCGTCACTTTGAGCGTTTAATCCTGTAGGTATATGATTTCTTCTTGAATTATAGAAGAATCTTTTTATGTTCAGGTAACTGTATAATATAACTTGATCCTTCATTAGAAATTCAATCAAGGTTTCTATAAATACTAACATCTCACTCATTCTAATTTATTTTTCAGTTGATCTGCTTAACCAATCTCCACTTGTATTTCATAACCTTATATGATCCTCTGTCATAATTAATGTATGAAAAATTCTATTTACTCATATCAACATTAGCCTGGTTAATCCACGCGGATTAATAATATAAATAAAAAATCTTTGAAACAAATATTGCAATGTAAAGATCCATTTTACAATAATTTATTATTTACATGAATTGAAATTAATTTTTATTCGCAATGCGATATGCATAAATTATTATTATAGTTCACGTGAAGCTAATAACTAGAAATGATCAAGCAAGCAAATATTTAATGAAACCAAGAAATATTCTTTATTCAAGTAATTGTATTTCATTCGATCAAATAATGAATCATTTGCTTCCAAGTATAAGAATAAACGTCATGCAGTTAAATGTACCAAATTTCTTTTTTATGATGTAATAAATAGAATGATGCATCATTATCTTTTCTCATCCCTTGAAACCGAACCAGACCATTCCGCATTTCTACCCATTCTTGAAAGATTACGACAATTACGGGATAATGCGCTCAGTGGTTTCTCACGTTTTCTCTGATTTCTATGACGCTCGGTAATATCGTCTGCAGATCCACCTATATCGGCGGCGCGGAAAAAACAATTGGATCAGGAGCGGCTTTCCCATAAAGGCCGCGGCGGGCCCCGGCGAGGCCCCCATACCTGCATTAAATTCCAGGAGGCGCGCGCGGTGTATATCCTCCCTCGGTGGGACCGCGCGCAGTAATAAAGAGCGAGTTCCCGTACGCCGCGGCAGCGGCGGCAACTAGCGAACGGCCGACGCGCCGCCGCCGCCGCCGCCCGTCATTAAAAGCTCACAAAGCCGTAAAACGAGCCGCGCGCGCGGCGTTTGTTGCACTCGGCCGCCGCGCGCTCTGCCGGGAATCGCGGGGCTTCCCATTCACGTGCCCACAAAAAACATTGTAATTTCTTTATTCAGCTCGCGCACTCACAAGTGTATCGGATTTCGCCCCCCGCGCGAAATAATAAGAGCGCGGCGTCATATTTGGACAGCCGCGGACCGGAAGAGGCTGCCCGCGCGGGGCACAAAAACCCGGGACGCGAAATCGCGCGCATAAATCAAGGGGCCGCTGTACGTATCGGGTTACCTCTCGGGGTTACCTGTGTGCGCCCCCTCCTCCACCTCCTCGTTCCTCTTTTTTTTTCTGGGTCACGTTGGGGGGGCTTAATTCGGACGGTGCGGCCGCGCGCGGAGGACAATGGGCGCGCGAGGAGCGGTGGGGGGCCCGGGAGCCCTGGAGGAGGGGTGCCGAGGCCGAAGGGCGAGCGTAAATCTTGTTTCGAGTTTTCTCCCGCGGCGCTTCCTCGACCTCTGCGGCTCCTCCTCCTCCGCTGCTCTCTTCGCCCGGAATTTTCGCCTCGCCACGGACAATCGGTGCGATTTCGCCCCATCGCGTCACTCAATGGGAGGGAGTAACGGTTACCGCTGCGACTTCCTCTGTTCTCGACACCTCTTGTTATTTAAAAACCGTCCCGTAATGCATTTTGTCCGAGCGACAGAGTCTACCTTCGCACCTTTTTACTTTCTTTTGAGTCTTTTAGAACATGTTTTTATACGTAACTGGAAGAAAAAGCTTTTTTGTGGATAATTTATTTATGAGCATTACGGAAAGGTTATTCAAGGTTATTATCAAGGAAATAATAGAAATTGTAATCAAATTCCTGATTAAAAATGAAGAAAAAACTATTTTATTATGATTGAACGCGTATAAATGATAACAATAATCTATTCTCTATTTTGGTAATCGAGCGGATGGTTATTAAGGTAACCAACTCTGTTATATGACCGACCGATGTACGGTTATATAAACGTAAAACTAATGAAAATTCAATTTGCTCAGTGTGAGCTCTGTATTGATAGCACTTTTAAAAGTTCAATCTGTCTGAAAAGAAAGGTGACGCTTCAATTGACTGACCGCACGGTACTCGAGAGCACAAAAGAAAAGTCGCTCCCCCTCAATCTGGAAAAGCCGCGTGGACCTTTTTCCCGAAAAATCGACTCCCTCGAGCGATCCGTCGCTCCTCCCCTGAGTGCCAGTGTGTGCGCACGCGACTCTGCGATGGCAACATATTCATCGCGAGCACCTTTTCTGCCCAAAGAAAAGGGACTACATATACAGAGGAAGGCGAGGGCTTGTAAACGGGGCCTCGAAGGGCCAACAAAGCCGCGCACGCGACGGAACCGAACCGTCCACACAGGTATACACATATATACGGGGCCCGAGGAGGGAACTTTCTCGAGTGAGAGCAAGCGGGACGGAGAGTATAATAGTGCGAACGGGGAGGCGGCGGGGCGGGAGGGGGGAGTCGGGGTCCATTATGCAGCCGCCGGCTCGTCGTCCTCGTCCTCTTAGACGAATGGATGATGCGCCGCTGGCCCATTGAGAGGGACTTTGGGGGGGCCACGAGCCCGGAATACTTTCCAAGCGGCGGGGGCGCGATGCGATAATGAGGGGGAGGGGCGCGGAAATTCAGCTGCGGTTATTGGGGCGTTGAGGGAAAAATTGGGCGCTCGTGCGCCACCCGTCCCACGAGTGAATTGTGCGCACTTGTAGGAACTCTTGGCCCCGCAGAGGCAGAGGCTCGTTAGAATGCCGAGGACCCAATGCATGCTGAGTGATTTTATTCGAGCGCAAGAGAGCTGTTGTGCAGTGCTAGGAAAATAGAGTGGCTTCGCTAACTATATTCATTGCTCGATGGTAAATCGCGTTTAATGTCTGTAATTCGCAATGCCTAATGAGATGCTTTGGAAATATAGAAATGAGGAATCATCGGTCATTTTTGTGCATATTGATCGTAATCGTTTAATCTATTTTGGACTAATGTATCAGTGATGTTTCTACAAATTGTTACTCGCTTATTCTAATTCCAAATTTTTCTACAAGATTTTTTCAAATACTCTTTATACGAATGATAAATATTTTTTGTTTTATTAATATACTAATAATGTAATTGCATAATATTACTAAACAGTAGTTCATCTTCGAATCGCAAAAAATTGTAAAACCGATTATGATCATTAAATACTTCGTTCAAAAACTTCCGCACAGTTATTGACTCAAGCCATTTTAATTACCAAGATGATTTATCACAAATAAATTTAAAAATAGAATCAATTATACGAGGCAATGGTAGATTATTGTGAAAATATTACTAACCGTAAGAATAGAGTTTTCAGAATTGAATTTTTTAATGAATTAATATGTAGGAGTTGTTGGTCATGGCATAATTAAATTACCGATACGAAGACAACAGGTAAAAATAATTTAAAGAAAATATCACCTTGAATGTATAAATCAATGGCTCGCTACTAAAAATGATCGCTCGTTCTCTGTAGAGACAGTCTTTATGCTCAATTTTCCTAATCCTCCGCAACCTTTCATTTCCTCCTGGGATCCTAACGCAACGAGTTATAACACGTTGATATGCCAAAGCTAAATTTCAGCTAATCGTTTCGAAATAACCCATTCATGACAATCCCATATTTATAACCTTGCAGAGCCGAAAAAAATCAATAACGTCACTTCTGCTTTTTCCTGAAAATAAAATTATAGCCGTAGTAATAAAATAAGTCATGTCTACCTTGGCCTTTCTCGGTAGCCTCCTCCCATAGAAAAGGTTTAAAGCTTGTCGCGCGGCTGCTTAAAAGACGAAAATCGGAAAAAAAACGAAAAGACTCCAGGTGAGCTTCAAGGTGTGGAGAACATAGCATCGAACATGGGATAGTATAGCTTCGCAGAATGTCTCTTTCTCTCTCTGTCACTCTCGAGTCCATTGTTTTGCCTGGAGTCTGACGTAGCACTTACAGCTGTGAACAGTCCTTATGTATTTACATACTTACCTATAGGCTCGGGACACCTTTCGCGCCCTTGGAGCGCAAAATCGGATGAGAATTCGCTGTCTGGACCTTCCAAGCGGAAGGAGTAAGAAAAGAGAGGATGCTCTTTTTGGCCGCTCCTCATGGTCCTATATATGCATTGAATGGCGTAGAGTTGAAGAGCTGAAAAATACTCCATTAGTCGTAGTCATTCCTTTAATTTATGAATATACATAAAAGATGAGTTGTAATAGAGATATGCCCAAGTGAAATTTTTGTATTGCTCTAGGTAGGTCTTCTAAAGTGTTTGTGTGCACGAGACTTTGATCTAGAAATTTTTCCAAGAATTTTTTCCAAAAGTGTATTCTCAACTTTATTTAACATAATTAAGAAATAAATATTTATTTTACATAACGTAAGAATCTGAAAATGTTTAAGTTAAAAACTAAGTGTTAAAAATAATGATTATATAAAACCCCTAACTAAAATTGCACCTATGCTTTAAATGAAAACGAGTTTGTTTTCGGTACATGTAATAAAGTCTTTTAGAATTATTTTTAACATATTAATTTTATATAATGGTTAAATAAAATTAAACAAAATGCTTGTCAACTTCTGTGTGTGCTGTATAATTAGATATAATAGAAAACTAGCCACATAAAGTTTTTTCAGTATTTAGAAAAGATTATCGTCTCTTGCTGTAACTGCAGTTTCAACAAAAAAGTATTAATGTATATTTTACCACCACTAAGTTTCTAAACAAGTATAAAAGTTTCTTCAGATTACAGCTTAGTAGTTTGAATGTTTAATGAACTTTTTATGTAATGCTTACACTTTGCGAGGCACTCTCTAAATTCATTCCCAAGATGAAAGAACTGTAGCTTTTTGTAACAAATAAAAAAATTTCTGCTCAAGTTCAGAAATTATTATACTATATATCATATTTTACGATATGTATTTTATAAAGTACCCATACTTAATCATTATATTGAATTTCGTCCTCTAATGCTAAAATATAAAATTATAGCTAAACATTTCAAATGGTGCATATGTATAATACTTTTACTTTTGCTTTTACTTAATAAATGTATTGAACAATAAAGTAAGCTTTCTAGAAATCTGACTGTATTACTCAAACAATTCGGTATGATTTTTCATTGAGATCACGCTGTCATTTATGAGCCTCATTCAAACGAAACAAATTAATTATCTACTTTACGTGCCCCTTTGCAAGCGTCGCCTGCAAATCACATCTCGAAGCGGGTGCGACGTGCGTCGTAAATTCCAACACATGAAATTATTAATGTTTGCGTAAAAACGCATCGGAAGAATCGTAAACATGTCGAAGCCATCGGTACCGCGAGGGAAATATGTATGGCACGGGCACATTGCAGTAGTCTATAACGACGAAAGGCGCGAGAGGGACATGTGCGCGCAAAATTCGATTTTGCAAACGACCCGTCCGTCGAATAGTGGCAAAAGGCGAGCATCGTCACTTTCGTTCCTCTCTGCGCGTCCCTCCAATCCAACGCCTCGTCATTACCTCGTTACGCGGCGTGACACTTGACTAGTGTGACGGATGCCTTGTACCCCCTCCCCCACAAGCTATCTCGCTGAAGAGGCCGCTTTTCGCCTATCCACTCTACGAGCCCAGTGTTTTTGCATGTCGAGTGGTCCGCAAGTCACCTTGCAATCAAAATGAAATATTATCCAGTTTCAACAACAATGGCTTGCTTTTAGAAATCCTTCCCACTTTTGAAATTCGAACTTTTCTCTTTTTTAAAGTCGTGGAGAGGAAAATGGTATTTCCTAGTAGGATTCTCCTGAAATTTTACAGGAAGTTACTCGTCATCTAAAAGTATTCTTTGTGTGACAATTGAAAAGAATTGTAAAGTCCCGTGATTGTTAATTGATCAATACAATAGTACAAGCCTTTTTAACCTACTGAATTATTGAAGAATATTTGTTGATGAATCGAAATAGCCATTGCTATCTATATGTTAGAATTCTTTTTAGTAAAGTCTTACGAGAGCTTAGAATCCGGAAAAAAGAGAAATATCAAATGATAACTTGAAGCAAAGGGACTTTAAAGGATTATCATTTGCTGCCTCAAAACTCGAAACCTAAAGCATTTAATCCGATTTACTGTTGAACTTTTCATTTTATGTAGTAATTTTCGAGAACTTTGAAATCGACCTTATATTTCAAGAAGTTAAAAAAACTCGTGAGTAATAAGAGCTTTCTAAAGGATACCCAAAGTTTTTTTATGATATTCTATTCCTGGATATCATTGATTTTAAAATAAAACCAGATTAGAACATACCTCTTTCCCTCTCTCATTCTTCACTATTTATCTTTCTTGCCGTTGAAAAAAAAGCAAAAAATGGTAATTTTCGAAAAAGAATAAAACGAGAAACCCTTCGATAAATCTGATAACTAATTATTTGTAATTTTCATCGAAGTCGCAGTATTTTGATGGGGCTCGCTTATCTCCGACTTTACGTCAAACGACAGATGACAAAAAAGAGAAATCGATTTGACAAAATTTCCCATATAATCTCAAGAATAGCGCGCCAGTCGACGTCGAAGTGTCACTCTTCACGTTTCCCATTCCGCCCCTGATTGAATTTCCCTCGGGCCGCGAGATCAGAATTCCCGGTAACACAAAACGAATGCCCCCTGCCCGTCACAAAGGAACGGCGAGAGGGCAAAAACTGAAAAAGCCGCGCCCGCGCCCGAGCCCTCCCCCCCTCCTCCTAATCGATCGGAGGGTCGCGCGCGTAGGGCATACCCCAATCCCGAAGGATTTCCTACCTTTGAGAAAATATTAAATTTTACGAGCGCCCGGCCGGCGCTCGGCGGCAAAAGTGCATCTATCTATTTACCGGTTCTCCCGGGCGCGTCTTCCCCTCGTCCACGGCGAAGGGCCGTTCCCTTCCGCCGCCGCCGCCGCGGCCGCCGAGACCAGGGGACAGGCGTTCCGAGAAGGCTTGGCGGCGAGGAACGAGGGAGAAAAAAGGGGTGGAGGAGGGGGGGGGGCAACGGCGGCGGCGGCGGCGGCGGGAAGCAAAAAAAGGGCGGGGAGCCAGAGGCCGGTTAATGACTGCAGGTGAAATCGTCGATCCGCGAATGCCGAGCGCCGGTCCGCGCTTTTACGGCGCTCGATTTCAATCGAGAGAAAATAGCGCGCGAGCACCAGCGAGGGACAAAAGACTCGCTTTCGGGGAAGAGGCGCGTTATAAAGGGCGGGGTGGGGGCACAGGCGCCGGTGCCGGCCCCGGGTGAAATTACCGCGAGGGGGGGGAGCGCAGCGCGAGCGGCCGGGGGAGGAAAAAAAAAAGGATGGCCAGGGTGGAGGAATCGAAAGCGACGCTAATGGCGGTTAGCAGTGGTAATTGCGATGTTAATGACGCTAATGACGATAATGGCGGCATAACGACTCCATGCGCCGCGCGAGGTGGACATAAGCCGGCGGCCGCGCGTCGACGACACCACCGAGTTTCTTGCCCGTCGTCGCCGGGGTATATACGTGTGCGTGGGCTGCTGCGGCCTGCGGTGCGCCGCCTCGCGAGTCGCGCGGGCCTACCCCGATTTCCTTTTGTTAATTGGCTGCGTCGGAGGCGTCTCTTTTTTTTTTTTTTTTCTTCCCTTTTCTCCTCCAACGCCGCGTGCGCGCGCGGGATGGTTGCGCCCACTGCGGCGTACGTGCACTCGTTATCGTTTCTTTGGAGAAATGAGGAACGATTAACGGCGAAATCAAAAGTTAATGTCCAGCGCTAATTGCTATCGGTGCGTCTGTTGCTCCTCGATGTATCCTTCAGCCTTGCATATCTTATCGAATTCATTTGGACTTATCGGGAAAACGAAAGGAAATGCTGTTTTCTTTCTGGCCTACGTGACCAACTACATGCGGCTCGACGTGCGGTCTATTTTAAATACCTTGTTAGCGCTCACACTTTAATTAGAATTTGATTTCTTTTATTTCTTCTTATAGATTATCTTACACGTGGCTTGACCGACTGCTTGACATTCTTTTCCACATTTTAATTATGCATGCTATTTAGGCCATAATTCGTATAATATTTTCTAAATAACCCTTTGACACTCGCTTTGACTTTACTTTGATCGAAAATCAAATTCAAATAGCATATATTGACTAAATTGCGGTTTAATGAAGATAGTTACTTAATGAGTTCGCATCGAGTGAACCATATTTTAGCAATTTTTTCGTTCGCCAAGGACCTTATAAAACGTTATACTGCTCTCTCTTGCGGAACAGTGCAAATTGCACTGTACCATTTCTCAAATGATTATTATTTGCACAATGCGTACAATTGTGCATCTGCGAACATACGCATTTCGGAGAAGTAATGTCACTTTCAAACGGCGCGTTTCACGGTACACGGCCTGAAAATGCTACATTTTTAAATGAGACGTTACCGCGTAAAGCCAAATACGTCCTAAGTAGGCTGCATATTTAATTTTGGGAGTCTTAATTGCGGGGACGGTCCCACTGTCCGCTCGCTCTCGCGAAGACGCGGCCCTCGCTAAACAAACTGCGGCCACGGTGAGCGCGGCGCAATCAGAGAGCCCGGGACATAAGCCGCTCGCGCAACAATAAAGTCGAGCGGAGGCCGTAAAAGCAGCAGCGGCCGGTTTGAAAACCAACAAAAAAAAAAAAAAGGAACAAGGCCTAGAAAACCGCAGCGCACAAAGGGCGAGGCTACATGTGCACGGGAGGTTGACTGGGTCCCCCCCACCCAGACCACAGGCCCCGGGCACCGGGCGACAGAGGATCAGCACCGGGCCCCGGACGAAAGCTCGCGCGGGAAGCCCGGAGGGCCCCAGGAAGGAGGCGATGATGATCGCGTGCGGGCCGCGTCGCGCTCGCCAACGGAAGCCGTTAATCGCTTCGCGGAAAGCCCTTTCCCCGGTCACGGATGCCTCCCGTCGTTTCCTGGGGGCACGCACACACACACACACGCGCGCATCCCGAGGAGCGGCTCGCCCGGTTCTTCTGGGGCCGAGTGCACCACACCCGGCATTGTCGCGCGCGCACCTGACCCGCGGCGCTCCCGCGAAAAAAGCCCGGGAATGCCTGGTGGCCGGCGGCCGATATTGCGTGTATATATATATATATATCCGACCGGGCGGTTTCTTGCCCTGCGCCAAGGCCCCCGAGCGCCCCTGGGAAAGTCGCGAGGGGGCCGAGTCTCCGCGGCCCGCTGCTTTGAATAAGACCGCCGGGGGATCGATGCTTTCGAGACGCTCGATTGGAGCCGGTGGCGCGCCCTCGGCCCTCTTTTTACTTTTTTTTCCATCGCGTATTTACTCCCCGCGAGCCGACCCGCCGACGTCTTACGTGTGCGTGCGCACCTTGGCGAGCCCGCCGGGAAAAAAACTAATGACTAGCAGAGCCGCGGAGGTATGTAAAACCCTCTCGGTAAAGCCACCTCATCGCTCGCTAAGTAAACCAAACACTTTTTTCTCTCCCTCGCTCTTGTTCTTCCTTTAACGATTTCCAATTCTTTCATATTTCACAGGCATCCGCGTTACGTTACGCAAAATTGCGATTGCTAATTAAGAATCAAATTTGAGCGGCAAGCTCTTTTACGGGACGAAGCGCTGCACTTTTATCCATTAACTGCAAGGCCATCTTTTATGAATAAGAACTGCAACCCTTGCCTCATTCTTCTTTCTTAATCTTCTTCTGGCCGTACAATACCGTGAACGCGGTAATAATTAATTTAAACTCAATCAATGTTTTAAAAAAGAATTTTATTCACTGTTCAATTTTCAAAACTTTGCGTAAATATGCTACGGCTAAATGCGTTAAAAAAAAGAAGGTAAACACTTCATCAGAATTATTGAGCGTTAATCTTTATTATTTATATTCTTTTATAACGATATAATTTATTAATTATTATTCTGCTTTATGTTTATTTAACTGATTTATTGTTCTATTAACTATTATTTTCAATAATAAGAAATTTATAATCGGCAAATAAATTGTTATGATCACTCCAGAAGCTAATCTGTTCTACACTAATAATTTTAGCACATCATAAATTTTCCCGTAACATTTTTGAGTAGCTATCTGTGGGCTTTTTTATAGTTGTTAATTACTTCGAATCTAAAAATACTAACTAGTGCAAAAAGGCTAAAAGCTATTAAACAACCACTATAAGCTTTAGCGGAATTTCAAGCGTGTAAGCTGTGTTTTGCTCTGATTAGGCTGGTCTAGTTGGCGACGAGCACACGCTATCAGTTCCTTTTACTTTTCAACTCTAATGATAATGCGAACTCTGCTCTATTTTATTACAATTGCCACTTGATATTCTGTTGACAATAATGCCGTATCGCTGTGTAAAACTTTCCCTCAAAATGATTCGTTAATAATTCTTAAAAAAAATTGACATATGTATGATAAGTTTCGTTTATCACATCAATGTCTTGATCAGCGCTTAAATACTGAATTATTAGTTTTTAGTATAATTTTTACTAATGATATTCATCTTTTTAGGAATAGTAAAAAATATAAGTAGAGTTGGAAAAAGTCCATTTAAATACAAGATTTTAATGAAATTCCATTAACCACTATATAATCATTACAATCAAAAATATTTTTATGCAAGAAATTTGCAAAATTTTAATTAATATGTTGACCACTTTATATTTGTTGATATTGTGATACACGTAAAATTTAATAACAAAAGAGGTTATAAACATGTCTGGGTTTAATTATGTCTTTAACGTCTTGTGTCTATCCCGAGGTCTACCTATGACAAATTCCATAAATGAGTTTAGAAGCTTTGAATTTGGTGTACGTGACTGTTGCTCGGCACGTACACCAGTCATTATAGCTAATACAGAAACCTTGAGAAATATCCCTGGAAATGTCTGCATTGCATTTAATCTATATCATCTTAAAATATAAAGGAAAAAATATCGATGAAAATCATTAACGATCTATGTTAAGCAATACGTAAGATAAATTTCTTATTTTAAATTAAGTCTTATTGTGAGTGCAATGAGATGATGAAGACTCAATTCTAATGTAATGGTGGCAATTCTTTATCATAAAAGCAAATTAAAAATATCAAATTATGTCGTTATATTTTTATTTTTATTATCTTACAATAAACTTTAGACATTCGAATTAATATTTAATTCTCAAAAACTATAGTACTCCAGGTAATATTGGAATATAATATACAAAACTATATGGAAAAGTAATTTGTATATCATGATTTATTACTATTTTATCTTGGATTTATCCAAAAAAGTTTATTTTTTGTTCAGCAGAATTAAATTATTTTTATTTATTTAGTACTTATGATAATAGCAATAAACTAATTGTACTAAAAACCTCTTTAATCCTATTAGCTTTCGCACGCTAAACGTTTCTCTGGCAGTGACAATTGATTATTCTTGTGTACAGAGTTATCATTCATCACCTTCATAGACAATATCTTCTATTCTATTAGCAAGATAACAGTACAAGTATTTTTTCTTATTGCATATAAGTCATGAAAGAATTTAAATTTTATTAACATGATAAAAATATGGAAGATAAAATAATTATACATTTGATAGAAGGAATATATATATATATATTTTGACGCGAGAGGAGAATAAACGGCCAGGCGGTCGAATGCGGTACGAAATTGCATTGGCACTTTGTCTGTTTCCGTGCAAGGTACTATGTCGCTATACAATATAACGCCTATGCAATATAACGTAACGCAATCTCTGAGTATATGTCATCGCAACTGTGTTGCTCCGTTTCTCCCCTTTGGCTTTGCATGTAGAGCTAACGCTGACGATTCTGTGTGAATTCGTAATGGCCTACGTGCTTATCGAGCGAGGGAAAGAGGAAGATAGATAAATCTTTTCTATCACGCGTGGATGCGTACGATCGATGCGTTATGAATTTGAAGTAAAGCCCTCGCTCAAAATTGGAATTGATCGATTTTTTTCTAATAGAAAATAATAATAATGATAAAAAAGCAAGGAGAGTATATACCATATCATATAGTTCGTGACTATGTATTTCTAAGAATATAGTAAATTTTCCTGTACACGACTATTCAGGCTCAGCAATTTCTTTTCTTAGAACATTTGCGTGTCATTAACATTTTTTAGTGTCTATTAACACATTGTTTTATAAGTATTCTATATAGAATCAACTTGAAAAATTCAAGATAGATAAGGGTTTTTTTAAATACTATTTATGAACAAGTTTTGCATGAAAAAAAAAGTTTAACAATAGTCCATCGAATTAGTGCCTTTTCCACTAGATATAATTAAATATCTTTACAGGATATACAGCTCCATATACACATTGCACATTTCAGGCATGAATATATTGCATACACTTTCACGTGGTGCGATAGGTGCTGCAACCATTTTCATACCCTCGCTCTAGACAACAATTGTTATGAACTTATTTCACATAACTGCGGCACTTGTTTCTTTACTCGAATAGTGCATTTAAAAAAGATACATGCAAGTATGTACTCGGGCGGATTATTTTCAAACGTTTTGGGAAAGTGCGAAGAAACACGAGGAAATTGGAGTGTTGTGGTATGGCTGCGATTGTTCTAACCTGCAGAATCGTAAAGCGCGATCTCGAAAGTACAGGCAAAGGTGCACCATTACAGTTTTCAGACAGAAATTTCTGATGCACTATTGTTGAGTATCAACGTTAGTTAAAACTTTGATGGTCAAAGCAATTTAGAATAACTGCACTACTTTTACAAAGTGAGTGTGGAAACACACTGCATTTATCATAATAATTTATTTTTTAGTTTCTATAAGCTGGTTTAATAAACTGTTTTACTTTTTCACAAAATCTATTAACAAAATTATTAATTAATCTTAAAATTTGCCATTAAATTTGTAATTACCGCAATTTAATATTTGGTCTTTTCAAAAGTAAATTATAAAAAGAACGCAATAAATGATACTTATGAAATTTTGTAGATATATCCTATACTCGTTTGCTCGATTAGACATAAGACATTACCGCTTATTAAAATTGTATTATTTGGACGATACATGCTAACATATACAAGCATATGTTGTACTTAAATGTCTCTTACGTGCAGACTCAATTAATTATGGCATCTTTATTTAAATAAATAAGTAATGTATATCTTTTTTTGTTTCAGGTGAGTTATAAAAATAATTCGATTATATTTACAAACCTTTGCTGACAAGAAATGAGATTAGACAAACAAGTGCCTCAGAAATTCAAAATAACAATATTTCAGGTAACACGATTTAATATTCAATATTTTTTAATTTATCCCTCAATAATCTATTGATCCAATAAATAAACATCTTAATATATAATATCTATACAATAATTGACTTTAGAGAATTGACACTGGCTAAAATTATTGTTATCCACATGCATTAAGATTTATCTACATATACGTAAATCTCTTTTGGGAACACTTCTTGTATCTCTCACGTTATTGCAGTTTGCCTACGTGCATGTAAATGTGTATCCCAAGAGCTTATCTCGCATTGTAATGAGTAACATCAACCTCGTCACGCAGGACTTGTTACGACTTTCTAGCTCTCAAATAGAGCGAATTAATCAAACTCACGAGGGTATTAAACTTTGAATTAATTTTTTATGTATTTTCCTTGGTGCAGGAATACAGTCACCTCTTTAACAATACACCGCCTTTAAATTTATCAACGTTACTGTTTTATTTTATTTCTCATACTTTGCCATAAGAAAGTAATCTTAACTTACTTAAAATAACGAAAATATTTTTTCTTTGCTTATAATCATTCGGAGTTCATCTTATAGTCACATTTAATATTAATATAATAATATTAGTTATTATACTGATTTTTATTTTATTGACTATAAAACTTAAAAGTAATAATATTTACTAAATTCGTATCAAATGTGAGCTCATAACATCGAATAAAAATAATTATTGCTTGATTTTATTGCGTTTCAAACATCGTGTAAGTATGGCTTCTGAAGTATAAGCACCTTTCTACGGTATAGCGGAACTTTTATAACTGGTCTCGAACCTCTGCCTATTACTAATGTATTCTTAAACTGTCTGTGTTTGCAGATTATGTTACTTATTAAAGTATTCGATTGAGTTCTTTTGATTTTTTTAAATTTAGTTTATGCTTTTCGAAAAACGACAGTATTTTATTTATTGATTTTTTAAATTATCTTTATCCAATAAAGATGAATAATTGTTTAATTTGTCATTCAATTGATGTAATAGTGTAAATTCGAAAACATTCTTAGTATTAAACTGAACTATTATTAGTGGTTGTTTGTTGTCAGATTGTACCGAAAAATTCTCTTCAATCTCTCTCTCATTTTACTATTACATTACTTTATCCGTGATAAAGAGAAATGAAATATAATTTAAATGTGGCAGAAACAATATATACATGAAGTAAAGAGCGTTACGCTTAACTATTTCCGCTTATTTTGACTTTCTTATTTCTTTCTCTCTTTAACACGTAAATCTGATTGACTCACATCCTAGTTCTTATACACGCACCATCGAAGACAGGACAGAAAAGCATAAAATCAGTCGTTCGCTATGACATCGTCGTCGATTTTGCCGATGTTTACAGAGAGCTTTAACCCATATACCTATATTCTCTCCTGTTAAACATAGATAACTTCAAAACTTCACTATTTTTATTTAATACTCTTACGGTGCAAAGATTAGAACCCTCTCATCCTTAATGAACACCTTTCACTACCTCAATTTAACTTCCATTGTTAAGCTAATTATATGCGTTTAGTGGTGGTATTGTCGACAATTGTGCGCATTGCTCGCTTATAGTCAAAATGTTTTATTAATTCTGTGTGTTATTACGTATTACGCATCCGTATGTTATCTTATATATCCATTGTGCATTTCATATGATTTTTTTATAAACATTATTATATATCTTTATTCTCTTCATAGTATTTAAAGCAAGAACTTAGTAGGGTAGGGCATAAAAAACACAATATCATTTTAAGTTATGTTGTCCTCTGCAGAATCTGAAATTTAATTTACACAAATTTTAAATGCCCGTAAGAAATCATATTCTTTTAATATATTTACTTTTTATAAAACTATATTTAGAAAATTCTTTGCTGACATCAAACTAAATATAAAAGAAATGTTGATAGATATTTATTATGAAGTTTCTCAACAATAAAGCGTGAACTTACTTGTTATTGTCATAACTTTTTACTTGTAAGTCTTAAACATCTTCTTGAAATCGGATAATTTTACAAAAAAACTGTATTCAGAATGTGATCCTCGAGTATAGCTTTTAGTTTTTTTCCTTGTGGACTACAATAACTACCACATGTTCAAAGAGAATATCAAATAAACAACTTTTGAAAGTTTAAAGTGTGCAGCTAACTGCCATTCAAAAGAAGCATAAGAAACAAAAGAGGAAATTAAAATATTTTTTATATTTTTTGTTTATAAATAAAAAATATAATGAAAAAATTCAAATATTAAATTAATATTTTATAAATTTCCGAGATTTTCTACAGACTGGTTTTTAAAAAAGAAATACTATGCTGCATTTTTTCTCTGTATAGACTGCACTTCATCAATAACAGCATCAAGCGAAAAAGGAAAAAAGAATGATGGAAAAGCACTGCGTAGAGAACGACAGTAAAACTAAAATTCCAATAGAAAGAAGAAAAAATTAATAGCAAGCCAATATTGTGTTTTCGAAACTGCGAAAAAACGAAGCGAAGCTAAAAGATCGTGCATCGACCAAGTGGACACTGACAATATGTGCGTAGGGACCTATACTGCGCCATGTGCAAATTGTTACTGGCAATATCTCCTCCGCGACTCTATGGTTTTCTCATTCCTTTGCTGGCGCCAGTGCCGTCTACAGTGCAAATTATTTCATTTTAGCGACTTGCTGTTCAGTAAAACAATTTTTTTTGAAAATTTCTGCTTTCTGCAAAGTAATACTTCTGTGTTAAGTATACGTGTAAATAGTGATTATTTTTTGTTCTTCATTTAAGTAGTACTGCCTATTTAATTATTGCTACAGCGTTTTTATCAACTCTACTTTAAACATATTTTTTTAAATAATTAATCTTCGTTTCCTCTAACATATTTCCTTTATAAACAGTCTTGTCTACAAGTTATTATATTTATAACCCTCGTAACATTAATCGCTATTCGGTGTGCGCGTGGTAAACAGATGACAAAATTGATACAAACTCCGAAACTAGGAAAATAGTGACACTTTCAAGGGGATACGAAGAGACTGGAGACGCAAGACTGGCAATTTGTAGCAATTATGGTGACAATTAGGACTGCGGTGCGTTCAGTCACTAAGTGTAGGTTTCGCACGTACTCCCTCCTTTGGATAGCAGTCCTTGCGAAGGGAGGAAGAGAGTCAATAATTACAGTCGCGACTTGTTCACTAAGAATGGAATTCGTCCACAGTCCCCGTAGCTTTCTTATTTTCCAAGAAAGATTCGTGCAACGTCGTTGCTTGCGAAGGGGAAACTGTTTACTGAGGGTTTCGTTCTATATTTAATTATGGAGCAACTCAATTACACATTGAAGTGTAACAATAGCTGATCACTCACATTATTTAGAAAGGCATTACTTATTGTAAGAGTTTAATAAGAAGAAGAAATAGCAGATATATAATACTTCTAGCATTGCACAATTGCAAGATATAAATTTCAAAACAATTTCAAACATTATATTATATTTAATGTTTTTGTTTTTACTTATTCTTAATATAGAAATTATTATAGAATTATGTATAGAATTATTTATTAAAGTATTTATTAGATTAAAAAGATCGACCCAGGAAAAAATATCGACTTTTCCAACTTTTAAAGAGTCTAAAATTTTAATAATCCAACATTGTTATTAAAAAAGACTTATAATACAGCGATATTAATAATTCTATGCTTTCACCGAAATAAATTTTTATTAACTTTGACTGGAATTTATTTGGTACTTGATTTAATTAGTTTATTGTTTAATGTGTAAAACCGTAAACTGGATTGCAAATCCATAAAGTGGATAAAAAGTATCAATGGTCGAATATAAAAAATGATGTATCAGTTAAATTTAAGAAACATTATCAAGATCGGTGTAAAATCCATAATGTTATCGTTGACTGCATAACTGTACAACTTTTGCGTTAAAAGTGCATTAAGCTATAGAGAGTATATTCGAAGGACAGGAAGTCGAACTCACACCCTATACAAACTTAACATCCGGCCTACATATAAGCAATTTTATATCAAGACAGGTGCATGACTTTCGCTGCTGCGAATCGTGTTATTTCTTATCATAACTTAGAGATAAATTTTATAGTATAAATAGATTTATAACTTGAGTAGCTTTAGCAAGGAGGTCTAAATGTCATTTATTTCGACTATTACATTTGACTTTATAAATGAATATATAGTCTCAAGTTAATAAAAACTGTATACAGCTGTTGTCACTATAAAATGCATCCATATATATTTAAATACCACTTTTTTAATATCCTGAAAAAGATAAAGCAACACATCTTTTAAAGTACGGCTTGTATGACACTTTCCGGTAATGTAACTCAGTGTACTGAGAATATTGGTGTCAGTTTTCCACTATTCAGCAACTCTTGTTGCCAGAGACGAATAAGCAAAGGTGTGTTGAAATTTAAATGCAAGACTATTTTCTGTTTAGTTTCTTTTAAATTTCTTTAATGATTTTTCAAGTTATTAGTGGATTATTCAAAGAAAAACACTTTGACCTCAAAAACTGTCATAAAACGCATTTGAAATAATAATGGTGTTATAATAATGTAATAATGGTTGTAAAATACTGCACATAAAAGAAACAGTTTCAAATTTGTAAGTTTACAATCTATCACTAACGGGCCGTCACACTTTGAACAGTGAATCCCGCATCCCGCTCGGATTTTGCAGAAATATTCTCATATGCCCAAACACGTATAAATCAAATAGGAACAAAGCCGCGAACATCCTGTGTCCCGCGAAAGAAATCCGGGCCAAAATTCATAGCGCGCCGCGCACCGAGACTATACATATATGTCCAAAGTAGGCTCGTTGGTACACAATGCGTCGGATAGGATCAGCGCATATGCGGGCGCACATAACCTACGCGCGACTTGATCCGAGAAGCGGCCAACGTCCGAGGAAGGCTTCTAGCGCGTGGGCTCAGTTGTTGCTCGCAGCCGGTACAAATTTTCCGAGGTATCGGGTTGCCATGCGGGCGCGCGCGCGGACGTCCACTCGCCTCTCTCTCTCTCTCTCTCTCTCTCGCTTCCTCTCCTGGAATATCGATGCAATCAGGGCAACCCGATACCCGCCGCCAAGGGTCCAGCAGCGATTCTTATCAGCCGCAGGGAATTCATTGACCCGCGGGGCTCACGGGACGCAACAATATAAGTATCCCCTTTTCTTCCCCGGATTTGGCCGCGCTGGGTGACAGCCCGGTACAATGCAGAGGAGCCGTCCGCGGGGATCTATCTGCGGAATCTCGCTCGGGAGATGTGGGCCGAGCCGAGGCTCGCGCGGATTTGGCCCGCGGAAGCTTTGCGGATCGCTGGTTGTTTTCTTTTCTACGCGCAGCCGACGCAGATCGCATTAGCTGATAGGGCGCAAGAGCCCGTATAGGTGTTACACTTTTTGATGGCGCGCGGCCGTTGGCTTTGACGGAGAGCCGCTTTCGAGGGATACTTTGGGGTCGCGCGGCTCCTCCTGTCTGATCCCCCGTAGACGCTCCGACGGCTGGGCGTTTCATCCTATACGAACAGCCCGCCGAGGTGGAATTTTCTAATCTCGGTTTTAACAGGAGTCGTGGGAAAGTCGATGGGACACCGATAGAAAGGTGGTGAAAAGGAGCGGTGTTGTTTGTGGTATCGGGTACTTCGCCCAGAACGTAAAAAAACTCTGTCTATTCTCCGGTTTTACTCCCGTCCGAAATGTATAAGTTAATCGAAGCGTGTATTAGATAATCGTCAAAATGTGCAACTAAAATATTAACGGAAGAACCGATCGGAAAACGTGCTTTGAAAAGAGCAAATACATCGATTTCGATGTTGCTTTGCAGTGTTTTTTCGCGAGGTTCTTCGCCCGTGTTAACGTGACTCGCACAAGTAGGTATACCAGAATGCACGGTCACTCTTTCTCTCTTATCTTTATCGTCGCACATTATGCACTCGCTAAAGTGAGTCCGCAAATGTGCCGCATTCGCTGCAGCGCCCTTATGCTAATGTTTGTAAATTTGTTAAGCAACCTGGCACGTAGTCTGCATTTTTGTGACTCTCTTCGCGTGTTCAGCTGCTCTTCTTGCTTTCTGGCCTTCTTCTTTCCATCCCTTTTGATTCATCGCCTTGCACTTATCGACGGACCACACCATACCCCTCCCAATTTTACCTTCTCTTAAGTTACTCAATCCCAATAAGTTTGAATATTTAACTGATGTTGACAGTTTTTGAATTACTATGCAACAATAAATAATGGATAGGTATACATTTTTTGTATAAACAAACATCTAATTTTTTTGTACAGATGATAGAGTAGATAGATACACAAGTAGATAAATACACAAAAAACGCAGAGAAAAATTTTAAGCTTTAAAAAAAAGGGACCTTATAATAAAGTATTTATGTTTATTCATAAGGTTTTAAAATGAATAGAATTCTGTAGCCTTGCAAAATAGCTTTCCTTAGTTTTATTCCTGCGGTATTTTTACATGCAGCATAAAAATTTGGATGAAATTAGTTATAAAATGGAAATGTTGTGTGTACAATTAATGTATTGTATGCACAACCAATCGATAATGTTGGGGAACAGTGGAATGTTACCATTATATTATACTTAAGAATTTTAAGACAGTTACGACGATACTTTGCAGCAAATAGTTTTTTTTTTGTCCTCCCGGGCACGGATTCCCACGCTCTGACTGTTGCTTTTACTGTCGAAATTAGTGCGCGCGATCCTCGGCTTTTTTCGAGGGCCTACTGTGAAATCTTCCCGCCCGCACCAATATCGGATTTCCGTATTAAATTCTCTGCGAGCTGCGCCGTGAGGCGCTCTCTCCATTAACGCTGCACCTCGTCACTATCGCCTCGCGGACAAGCCCTCGGACAGGTCCTTGCTCGGCCTTCTTTTTTTTTTTTTTACGCGCGAATTTTTTGCGGCCGAGCTCCTTTGTCGCAAGCGCCGCCGCCGCAGCCGCCCAGCCGCTACCATCCGCTTTTTCGAGGATTCTCTCGTTTTGTCTTCTTTCGGACACTTTGTGGCGCGTGCTTTGCGGCTTGGACGCCCGCGTCCCTTTCCCCGCCTATACGTGCCCGCGTTCAACTCTGTCTTTTTTTGCTCGCGCTCTTCTTTCTTTTCGGGTACCTTTAACGTCAAATTTTGATCTTTCCGGAGAAAGATGTTTTATGGCCTTTCTGGCAGCTTGGCCAAAGCAGTCTTTTTTCTTGGATTCACCTGCTGTTCGGTTTTAATCTGTTCCGAGTTTTTATAAATGTTTTTTTTCTGTCGTTTCAGCGCCATAATAATATGTTTATTAACATTTATTATTGCGGACTACTGTACTTAGTTTCTGTTGATATTATGCTATAAAAAATAATAACAGTAAAACAATAAACGTATAAAATTTTATAATATTTTTATTAACTGTTAATAAATATTTTGATGTAGAAATAATATAAACTTATTTAGTAACATTTTATACTGAAAATAAATATCTTAAAAAAATGGTGTTGACCTGAATTAGTTAAATTCAATTTTGCAATGAAAAATTGTCGCCACTGATACTGCTGCATTTCTTTTTTTTTTGCTCTTTCCCTCCTGTTCCTCTCCATGTTTCAGTGGATCATATTTTTTCAATTGAAATTATACTTATCAGAAAACAAGATAGTAAAAGGGTAAGGGCAGAAAAGGGTTACGTCAAATCTATTAATATTTTCAAGGACACATGTCCAGAATATTTCACAAAGATCTGACGATAGGGAAGTAATCAGTGAAATAGAAAATAAGATATACAAGCAATACGTATTATCAGATCATGATATAAATGCCAACGATAAATTGCAATCAAGAAGAAAGTCAAAGCTGTTAGCATCGTTAATTTTGGAGCATGTAGTAAAAGATTTAAAAAGATTGCAATATAATAAAGTTACTTTTGCAGCGTATTTCCTGTATCATAAATCCCTTCAATTTCTACAGTATTATTGAGTTCATAATTAAAAAAGGGAAGTAAAGTTAAATATCCTTTGTGGGGCAGTACGTTTTCCAAGGATTGCCATAACCCTCATCCAGTAACCAATTAGTTTTACTATGGAATACAATTGTCAATGTGACGTTACCAACCGTGTCGAAATTTCGTGTATGGAAGGAGGATTCCACAATTAGCCTGGTCACAGGAAGTTGCAAAATTCTTTGGCACGAAACGAGCTGATGGCTACTTTCACTCCATATGCTTGCTTTATTGTCCGGGTCGCTCCAAAAAAATTATTTTTATTACACTATTATTACGTTTTACTTCCTCATTATTACAGTTTTTTACTTCTTCGAGGGAAATGAATTTCTAAAAGATCCTTCCCTGCAATTGCCGCTTGGGTGACAGGTACGTTATGTTATCTGGGGCTGTTGAAGTGCAGGCTTTTGAGGAGGGTGGCAGTCTAAAACGCCTGCGATTCTTATCAGCGTTTCGCTCAATATTGCTTACTCCGAAAAAATCCCATAAAAAAGTAAACCTGTGGCACAAAAAAACGTACCTGCTTTGTATTTGCACACGTCCCTTGTAATTATTGACCCCAAAATTAGCAAAACGTTGAAAAGTGAGATGGCAGAAAAATCAAAGGCTCGCAGGATGAATTGTTTAACCATTATTCTTTGGGGCACATACTCGGGCACATAACAGATCACCTTCCCGATCCATTTTTGAAAGGAATGGCACAATAAAGATAACAAATGGAACCGGCAAGGCACGCGCGCGCGCGCGAGCTACAGAGTCGAGGAAAAAAAGAGAGGGAGGCGGCGAGCGAAAAATAAGGAGACAGAGGGAGGAGGGCGCGGGTGCGCGAGGGAAGGAGGGAAGTGGCCAAGGAGAGAAAGAGGAGAGGGTAAGATGAAATCAGGCTGGAACAAAGGGAAGTCATAACCGACATTCATTGCTCGCTCCTCGCGCTCAAGAGCAGCTCTCCTCGCGCCGCGGCTTTTCCAGGAACAGAGGTAAAAGCCACGTCGCCCAGGCCCAGGCGCACTACGTACACTTGCTTGGGAATGGACTTCCGTGAGCCTGGAAATATTTGTGCTTGCTTATATTTGCTTTTTTCCCGGCTACAGGTCGCCTCTCCACAGCTTGAAAAAACGTGCTTGTGTGTACATGGCCGGCTATCGTGAGGAAGGTCCGCGCCTCGGCCCGCGCGCTGGTCCGCGGCTCCCGCCTTTGCCCTTCTCGTTCTCTATTCCTCTGTTACGTATACGGCTTTTACGAGCGCGAAGGTGTCAACGCGAGTCGCTCGGATTTTTCTGACTTTAATTTGAAACCAACGACCGAGAGCGCATGCCTTTTCGTTTTAAGAGAATATTTACTTTAAACAAGAATCACCGTTAAATATAAATGCCAAATAATAACTGAAATTTTAGTTTAGTAATTAATCTGTGGAGCCTGTGGTACTTTGAAGTTTGGAAAAAAACGGGATATTCAGAAAGAAAAAATATTTGTTCGCAAAAGCGCGCTGATACTGAAACAATAATATCGAATGCACGATTTGCTATTGTTTTAAAGCAGTGGCAGGCTGTAGAACGTTCTTTTTTATTTCGAAAAAGTTAAACAAACTGATATGGTGCTCTTGTTGTTATAGATTTCCGTGGATAGATAAATTCATCATCTGTCGTATTAGACGATTAAAGTTTAATTAAACGATTTGCTTTGACTGCGCAACTTCTTATCGTCTCTAAGGGATTCGAAGTGTAATTAGCAGCTGACTTTGAGCTTCAGAGTCAAAGAAAGACGAACGATGCTTGACGTTAACTTTGACTTTGAAACATGGTGAAGATCCATTTACCAATGCTTGGTTTTGTTATTTTTTAAATAAAACTACGTTTAGTAATTATTCTGTACTTTTAATGTACTTTAGTTTGCAGTTTTTTCTTTGTAATAAAAATCCCGAAAAGAAAGAACAGTCTCACTTCGTGATAATCATATAATTACGTAAATGAATAACCCAAAAAAATTCGATTCCGAGAATTCAAACATTTTTCAATAATTTTCGAAAAAATCTTCATCCACGTCAATTTAAAGAAAAAGAAAATGCGTTAACATCGTTTTTGCATCTGCGATCCAAATGCACAATGTGGATGGAGCACTATTAGCGGCACGAACGACATAATTATCGTTCCCTGCCCAACGGCTAAAGACTGGAGGCAACAATCGTGCGTCAAAGTGGCCGGTTCGTTTGCATAGATGCCGCGCTGCGGCGGCGATTCGCACGACTAATACCACTTGTACAAGACAGGACGACATGGGATGCGTATATAGGAAGCTAAAAAGATATTCTATCTCGTAACAGCGAGTAAATTTCTCTCTCGCTTCTCATTTTGCCCTTGGTTTTTCCCTCGCGCGCATATACAATCACCGCTTATCATTACTATAAAGTGTCGTAATGCCCGGAGCAATTGTAGATGTTGATGCATGTGCACACACATGGTTCATCGTAATAGGCACATTCACCTCTGCTTTTTATTGGACACCTGCACTCTGCAAGATTTCTTACTTTTATTGAGTGGTGAATTAAGGCAATTACGTTTTTCTTTACATATACTTTACCCGTATAATACTTCTGAGGTATAATTTTAGCTATGTAAACGGCTGTATTATTAGATTTTAGTTTTCATTATATTCATACACAACATTAAGTATTTTTCTATAAAGTACATTTAAATAAATATGGATTAAACAGGCGTTTTAAAGTGAAGAATATATATTTTAATAATATATTTTATCGGTAAATTGTGGAAGATATAATTACAAACATTTCGCAGAGATTTATAGGATGAAGATTTCCTTAAATTGATGCCAAAATTTGAACAAAATACAGGCTAGTTAAATGTTATTATACTATACTATATGTGAGCGACTTAGTTCCGTGTCTCAAATATATTTCTGTAACAGCTATTTTGTCTTCCTTTTCCCACGCTTCCCATCTATTTTCAGTGCATAACCACAACATTGTTTCTCATACTTTAGAAACAAATTACATAATGCTTATAGACTGGTATGTGAAACATCGATTTTTTTAAATACCAGGAAATAATAATTTTGAAACAATCGCCAAAATAATGCAACCTCGGCACTATACTTTTATTGATACCTTCTCTTAATTTAACCAAACCAAAACAATTTTTCAACAATTTGTGTTTTGCTAAGAAATTTGAATGAAAACTTTATTATAGACTCCATATTGAAATACCAAAAATGACCTGAGAAACTAACCAACTATTCAACAAATTGCAAAAAGTTAGTTTTGATATTGAAATTTGCTATCCCGTAGTAAACATAGTTTGCCTTTGCGGACTACGTAAGTAATCGGTAAAACGGAGGAGCCAAGTTTGTAATGTCCAGGAATTGGGAAGATACCAAGCTCATAACAGGTGGGAACAAAAGAGCGGGCAGGCGATGATCCATGGATGATGGCGGATAAAACTGACACGAATTCGTGTGGTTTCCCCGTGTCGGCCTCGACCTGCAATATACATAGCTAGAGGGAGGAAGCGCGCAAGAGAAACCCTTTAACGGCCATCTGCTGTGTACAGCTGCGGCGCAAAATAAGATCCGCAATCGACTGAAAATGAGAAAATTACTCAAGAGGCTGTCTGGGCTGTGGGGCGCGCGGCGCGCGCGCGCGGGCATAGTGTGCTTCCGAGAAGCTGGAAGGCGCATAATGCCAGGCAGGAAGAAATGGGAAGGGTGGAAGCCGAGCCGAGCGATTATTTGGCCGGGAGAAAACTGATGCACTTTGAATAGCAGCTCCGTGGGCACCTCTGCTCGGGTTGCCCGCGCCCTCGGGCCACCGCTCGCGATTCGAAATTGTGACTGTAACGCCCGGGGGATGGGGAAGGCAGGCAGGGCCAACTGTTTATCCCGATGAATGTCTTTCGCCGGCTCGGTGCCCACCCCAGTCGCCGCGCTTTTATAATCTCGGTAATGCAATCTCCCGCGGAAGCAAAGATATTACCGCGGGCCCGCGGCCCGAATGGACGGTAATTGTTGCTTGAATTGCAAAGTGCGCGGCGCTAAGACCGCGATTCACGATGACTTTTGCCGGGAATTTGACGTTTTTTCTCGCATTTTTTACACTCTTAGAGTTCGTTCCCTGAGTGCACACACACTTCCGAGTCACGAACTTTCTTGAGATACGTTGGCTCTTGTTTATTTGTTTCGGTAACGGTTTTTTCATTAGTTTCGTTATGCTCGAACCCTCGTCCGGAGTGCTAAACACGCGCAATTTTCTCTTTTACCATTTGCAGAATTACCGAATATCAAAAGTTAATTGGGACATTAAAAGGCGAAACGAGACACCGATGCAGAGATCGGGCATTTGGGGGACAATGAGCAATTACGCGAGCAACAAATCGTCCCGCTCGAACGCTGACACTTTTAAAAGGTTGACAAAATATGAAGATCGTTGGCATAAATTGAAAATTTCACGCGTCCTTTGAAAGGGACCACCGGCGGTAAATCATTTAAAGCGGCTCTCCCTACATCTTCCCGATTCTCCGCGCTTCTCGTGCGCGCTTACATCTTGCTCCTACACGGGGGCCCCGAGACATCGCCAGCAGACCTCTGCGCTCTTGATTGCGCGTTCTTCCGTGAAGCGAATATAGCTTATAGCGGCGAGCTCGTCGTCTCCCGGCGATATTGCAGGTGCTTGGAGCATTCCCGGAGTGGCTGGATACGGCGATGATGAAACCGGCCGAAATATTTACTAATAAGGTTGTAGAGCTCTTGCCAGCTTGGCTGTGTGTGCGTGGATTTTACCCAGGGGAAGACACCCATGAGGATATGCCCTTACACGACTCCGTATGATGCAATTGGATCGACTTCTTCCACCGGTAGATTGCAGCGGTCCATTAAACGCACGCCGCTCGGTCGCCTTGCTAATGCGGCCGATGTAAGACTAAACGAGCGCGTCTAAAAAAGTAGAGGCTTGAGCGAGTACATATATTCTCCAAGTGAAATAACGAAAGTGCTACATATATAGGAAGGAGGTTACGAAGGCAAAAGTATTATATATACACACTTGAGCGTCTCTAAAAAGGTATAGCCTTAGGGGCAAAGGCTTGCCCGGCTTCTCGTGCTCAAAGTTTCGCACGCCTGCATTGAACCTTCCGCGGGCGCCTAGTTCATTGTGAAAAAAATTCCTAGAAGTGGGTAAAAGAGATGAGAAAGAGCCGAGGGGGGGGGGGAGTTGGCGAGGGAGAGCGCCGCCGGTGTGTGCCGCGGGTCTCGTCGTCGCGGAACTGCTCCAAACGAGGCTCCGAATTAAACTGTTACCTATAAAACGGGGCTTAAACGCGAAATAAAGCGACGCCGCGGCGGATCGTAAAAAAAACGCGCGAGACGAGAATTAACTACATGTTGGCTCAACAAGATGCGAAAGATAGCGAGAAACAAGCGTTTTAGTGATCAGATTACCTTGTAGGCCTCTCCTCCCGCCGCCCCCCCAACCCCCGCGGGCGAGAGTCGCGCGCGCCGCCTCCGATTTAACTTTTTCTTTTTTTTTTTCTCCGGCGCGGGACGCGTAACTCGTGTCATATAGACACGCGTACCGCTCCGTGGCTCGCGGGCCGCCGGAAGCCCGGGGAGCCGGTGGACGAGGCTCCCGGAGGCGTTGCACCCTCCGCTCGACCGCGCCAGGGCCCCCCTATAAACAATAATGATAATTCATTCATCAGCGCGGCCAATCGCCGGCCCGGGCCGCCTCGATTCTTAACGCGCACGAGGGCCGCCCGACAGGTATGCGCGCGCGCGCGGCCTGTGGAATTCGGACAGGCCCGGGGGGAGAAGCCGAGCCGGCGCTGCGGGTCCCCGGGCCTCCTGCCCGCCGAGAGCCGCAGGGGAGTGGGGGGGAGAAAAAAAGGCGCGTATCCGCTTGCGTCTCTCTCTCGCTCGCCGCTTCCCTCTTGTCTCCTCGCTCCCTTTTGTTTGTTTTTGTTCCTTCCTTCTTTTTTTTTTTTCACTGCCGATGCTCCCCCGATTTCTTCTCTCCGAGGTGCGCGAGCGAGAGCAACTCTTTTAGGTAGCCAATGTCGCGACAAGGATTCCGTAGATTTGTACCCCGCCGTGTTTTCTCTCCCCTTGGCCCGCGGAGCCCCTTCGCCTTTCGGCTTTTCTTTATCTCTTTCCCTCGATTCCGCTCCCGTGATCGTGTACCTTTCAAAGGTCGCACTCGCGCATCCTTGCGAATAAAGTCGTTCAAACTCGGCAAAGAGAGAAAGGATAGGGAGAAGAAGTGTGCGAGGGAGGAAAATATGGCCGTAAGAGTATTACGCGCCCGTGCACGAGGGATTTTTTTCATATAATGTCTGTCCCGGTGATTCTTATGACTCACGGTTCCACGATACTACTAAATTTTTTTTCGCGGATATATATGCTTCTTTGAATTTATCATGAGGTTTATTCAGCTTGAAGATAAATGCTTATGATTCTCTGTTAAGGGTAATCTATAATTTTTGCAAGAGATTATGCTGAAATAGCTTTTTTCCTGTATGGATAAAATTATATTCGTATATGCATATTATTGAATAATGCAATTAATTTATAATATTAATTAGTTTCAAGATAATATAATTTCGTCTTTTCTTTTTCATTCCAAAATACTCGATGAAGTATGCTTTATAAATACCATACATCACCGTTACTAATATATACCCTTCCGTAACGGATTCTTGGATTTCTATTATTTCTAAGTAAACTACATCTATTCAATTCTTCATTCTATAAACGTTTTAGTATTTACTCGGGATCATAAGTATATATAACAAGATATATGATGGAAGAAAATATATATCGTACATTACTTATATTTATGCAATGCACAAGTTGCTATGCAGCTGCTCCCGTTTTGGTCTCTAAACGACGTTTACCTGACATTTGTTACCAGTGACAGTGTTTAATAATTGATTCGATATGATAATAATTTCATTAAATCAAAGATTTTACTTTTAAATTTGTACATAATATAATAGTGCATTAGCAGTCTATTCATTAAAAAATGGCGTATTCAATTAATTTAATAAATTAAATAATCTATTAAAATAAAATATAATTATGATATAATTATTTAATAATGCACTGTGGAAATCGATTGTAGTTTCTATATAAGCGATTAATTATAGAATTTATTAAATTTAAATGCACACAGCAATTCCCTCGCCGCATACGTACATATATATTTCCGTTCGAATTATTTGCATTGAATTTGTATTTGTTTATTAGTTAAATTGATTCGGTTATTATTATTTTGCACACTATATATACAAGAGATACGCAGTGATAGTACCTACTCTGAATATAAGTTAATAGCCGAAGCACGTGAGAGGCAACAACGCAATTTAACAATTTATCACTCTAATGGCAGAAAGAGTACGCGAAAGAACTTTCTTCCGCTAATGGCTATATCAATCGAGATATCAATATAAACTCATCCGAGTCCATTACAGTTATACACCCTTTAGAACTTGGCCCGAGACCGCACTCCCTGAAACTGCGGGGGGAAAAAACTTCAGCATCGACTGCACAATAAATTTCTATCGAATCCAGCGGACATAATGAACCGGGATAAAGGAAGAAGCAAGGGGCGGAGGAGGACAGGCACAACGCCGCCTATATAAGCATCTCCCGGCGGCCGCGACGGCAATCGCAATCAAGCATCGGCCCCGCACCGGCTTGATTTACGCCGCGAGAATAGCTCCATCCAGCGGCTTCCTCCGCGGGGGCAGAGGAAGCGGGGGGGAGGCGACAGGTACCGGCTGCATGCAAAGCCGCCGCTCCTCGCGCCGCCCGGGTGGCGAGGGAAGAAACGGAGAGGAGTACATGGGGCGCCCCGGGCGGAGCGCCTTTTATTACCTGTCTTTCGAGAAACAAAGTGCGTCGCGTGTCTCTCGAGGGGAGAGGGCCGCGCGCCGCCTCTCGGGGAATTTTCGGTAAGGGCTCGCGTTGGTATATATATAGGCCGGCCGAGGCCTCTCTTTGATCAAGATGCCACGGGCCGGGGCCTCCTCGAGGTGCGTTAATTAGGACGCGCCGGGCCGCTCCTCGCGGGGTTAACGAGGGACAATATGGCCTTTCTCGGAATGGTTATCGCGCGCGCGCGCGGCCGCTTGATTGTTAAAGGATTTTGTGGGAGCGCGTCGCGCCGGCCGAACGGATGGGCCGCCGGGGGGTTTTTTTTAATTCCACCGCCGGGTGACATACCCGCGGACGCCCCGGCTAAGGCCACCTGATCCGTATGTGGGTCGGCAGATAAGAGACGTGTACCCCGTCGCCCGTATAAAAGAGAACCTCGCGATGCCCGTTTAGAATCCTTATTCTTGTGTACTTTAGCGATGGAGATTGGGTTTGCCGCTCGATTGGTAGCCCATGTAATCGCCTCGATTGCTTGCTATTTTCATTCCTCTTGCTTAATTAATCAGTGGAATCCTGGGACGCGCGCTTTGGATGTACGGTTTCTGTGTTAAAAATGAGAGCTTCGAATTGCTACCGTCGCGCCGCGCAATAAAACGCGAGGTTCAACGGCGCCAGAGAAATCCATTTGCGAATTTCTTCCTAGTACGCGCGTGTGTGTGTGAGATAGAGAGAGAGAGAGAGAGTCAAGTGCTTTACGCTGGAAACTCCCATATTCATGCAGCCATTATCCGTGAAATGTTTTTCCTCATATCTGCCGCGCGAGCAAGTACTTCGGCGATCGGAGACTTCGAATTTCCTCGCGCGCCTCTTCTGGGAATAGGTCTTTTGCTCCCGTTTCCTTTTATTACTGGCATTTATTAAATGTTTTACTCAATTGATACAAACACTGTGCGCCTCTTCACTTGCTCCCGTTAATATTAAAAACCCTATCTCATTACGTATTATACGCTACCGGAAATCTCATATTAAACAGATTTAATTTCAAATATTTTCCTTTCACCTTATTATTATCCTACTAATAAAGATCTATTATTTTATTTACAGGTAAGGCGCTTTCCTACTTTATTATTTAAATATTCGAGCAAGAAATGACTTTGTCTGCAACCGCAGTAAGTATATTATAAAGCAGCATCGATTATTTCATAATACAATATTTATATACGTACTATATATATATACGCGTTTGATGCGTATTATTATACTGTATAACATTACACATATATAAATCGCAAAAATATAGTTGTATAAACCTATGGTATAAAAGTTTTTTTTCTACGCGGACTCAGCATTACTCCGCCGCATATCTGAATAAATAGGCCGATCTGAAAATTCACACTCTACACAAACGCGAGCGCGGGGTAAAAAAAAGCAGCCATCATCTTCATGCGGCGACTACACGCGTGACCACACACACCAAGGACATCAGTATACGCGAGGAGTATCCCGGGAACACTCCGCAAGACTCCCCATAAAAAGCAGGCGCCGACTTACGTCCGCCCCTCGCGCCTCTAAAAGCGGGGAAAATCTGGAAAACGCCGCGGCCGGGAAATCCGCGCGCGGCTCGCAAGTGAAAAGAGAAGAGAAAAAAAAGTGAAGAAACGCGAAAGAAGCCCTCGAGGTGGGGGTAAGGCGCGCGTGAAACGCGGGACGTTTCGGAATTTAGAAATGCGCCGCGCCCGCGTCGCGCGACCTGCCGCGTTAAAGTCCTTTCGACTTGCCGGCGCGCGTAATGCGCCGCGAGGGGGGGCGGGGCAACTGACGCGCCGGCACAGTGCGCGACAGTCCCTTTTCTTCTTTCCGCGCGGGCGGGTGTATATGTATGTATATCCGGTTTTCGAGCTCGATCGTAAGGTGGTGTGTGTGTGTGTGCGTCGCAAAATCTTTATCGGCCGCAACTGCGACAAGGGCTCTTGCCGAGAAAGAAAGTGCTTCTTGATGGGTGAATATATATGCGCTGGATTCGTGTATGTGGCTCTCGCAGCGGAACCGAGGCATCGATTATGGCACCGGATATCCGTAGGAAAGAATAACAATAAACATTATAGTGAAATTATTATACAAAAGACGACCGTAAATAGGTAGAAAAGTGCTTGGACAAGTTGGGGATATCTATAACGGTTTCAAATACAAGGAATTGACTACGGAATGCTTTCAATGGCGTTAGAGGGTTTACGTAGTACACTCAGAAAAGGTAGATGCAATATCAATATCCAAAGCCAAACAACTGCGTTGATGGAATCGAGATTATTGTGAGGCAGCGGAAATGGAGGAAGTGTAAAGCAAAGATACACTTTTAAGCGTTTATTTAACAGAATATATTATGTGTGTACATAAAACGTTTCGTAAAGCTAATAAAATCCCTGAGAGGAAATACGCTAAATATTTGCAAAAGATCGATATTCCAATTGATTTAATAGAAAAAACCTCTTGATGAAAACGTATCTTTGCAAATGCCAGGGCAAATATAATTTTTCTGATTGAAATTACCGTAATGAACAAGTGCATGCAATAAAGATAAAAAGTATAAAGAAATTAAAGTAATGCAGTACAATTTTACTTATATTCAATTAGATAATTTAATCCGTGTCATTAACTTAATACTTTTTTGACAAACATATAACATGAATCTAGACATGAATAAATGGTAATATTAAGATTTGTTACTTTGATGTTATATTTTTATGATATTTGAAAAGGTTTACTCTTTTTCATATTTCTTATTAAAAAAATTTTGAATTTAATCTATCTTCACCTAAATTTTACTATTTATTTATAAGTATAAATAAATTATTGTTTATTTTACTTAAAAATTCATTTGGCATTTTTATCGTTCTTAATTTTTTTATCTAAATATATTATATACTGCTAATTGAATATGAAATTATTTGATCCGACTATATAGAACTGTGTGCATCCTAACCTTATTGGGTAAAGGCATTTCTAACGGACATCAAAACGGCAGGATAGCAAAAGATAATAAAAAGTCTGCAACTAAACGCTCCTGACGCGACTGTTATTTTGGAGGCGGGTCGCCGACTCCTAAAAATCTCAAGTTTCGAATTAATTTCGCGCGCCATTCGCGTGCCCGCGCGCATATCCGGGGACCCGCGCGATGTCAATCTCATTTAAAATTTTATCAAGCGCGGGAGAACCTCGGTAGCGCCCCTCCGTCAACCGCAACGCGTGATACGCTCATCTCCCTTTCAACTTTCCGCTCCGCTCGCTGCAAACTTCTCGCTCTGCTCCTACTCTACAATTTTGCCCACAAGAGCGCGAGCACAATAAAATGATAAACAGACGGTAGGCAAGTGGCACTCCTTTCAGTCGTCCAGTTTCTTCCTCCTCCGGATTAATCTCAGCGGGTGTCACGAAATTTTGTCACGGAGACCCGCCTGAAATTCCGTCGAAAGAGCATCTTGGAATTATTGATCGAGTTATTAACTGCTCTATAAAAAAGCCTTCTCTGCTTACTCTGGTCACAAATTGAGTGGTATTAATCAATTTCTTATTAGAATTATAGCTAATGATATAATTAATGTTCTCTTTTCTACTCTTATTTTTTTTATGTAAATATTCAATTAAAAAAGACGTCAAATAATTTAATTATTAGATAAGTTAGTTGATTAACTTTCTCTTACTTGAGTGTGCATACGTTTATTTCTGCGTATTATCTTGAGAAAAATAGTAGTCTTTATCTTTACATCGATTCTCTACATGACATCAACTTATGAAGGAAATTCCAAAGTAACACCTTTAAATCTAATCGATGACTACATCTTTATTTCTATTGGTGCTAATTTGATTTTAAAATCTGTAATTACTTAAATCATACAATGTAAATGTTAATTTTACAATCTCCGAAGAAAATAAATACATACATAAGAATAACTCATACTATTACAAAATCATATACTTATATCATTATAAGCAAGTTGTAAGAAAAAATCTATGAAGAGTCATAAAGGTATTTGAATGTAAATAGAACCGGTTGTTATAACCCTCGTTGAATAAATCATTTGGGTCGAAATTTCGCTTTAATTTCCGTATTTCCATGACCCAACAAACGTGTAGAGGTTTGAAGTCTGGTGAGTAATCTCAGTTACACATAATCCCATAAAATAAATTATTAAAACTCATAAATTTAGTTTGAATTTTCAGTGCCACTTCAGTCTGAGTTTTTTTATGAATCTTTGAAAAGTGTGGAGGAAAGTATTGATTTCGAATTACCTCTGGCGTCAATAAAAGTCACTGATATGCAATAAATCAATTGATACTCATACAAGAATATCGGTTCGATGACCTGAATATTTGAATATTTCTAGACATATATACCATATTTTCTACACAAGTCTAAATTTCCAACTCTAGTCACTTTGCATCTTAAGAACTATTATGAACTATGAATCACGAGCAAAACGTGTACATTCAAGTGTCAAGGGTAGAAAATGTCATTCTGATGCTTAAACTCGCAGCATCATCAAAAACGAATCGCTCAATTGACTTATCAGGGTGGCTCTGAGCGCCTACCAGCGCCTGCCTCACGTAACACGGAAATTCGTGCGCGCACCCATCAATTCTAACTAGGATATTCGTGCGCGGGTGGCAACTCGACCGACTTCTCTAGAGCACGTAGTCGGGGTTAGTCTGGTCAGTGTGCAGCATGGCCTCACCTCCCACTTCCTTCTCCCTACTTTTTTGACCAGGGACCATTTGTCCAGTTCGCATGTGCCTGCAGACGTTCGTGGCTGCCTAATTTGAGATTCCGCCGGCATGCTGGCCATCCCGTTCCCTAAAGCCACCCGGCGTCGATCCGTGTGCGTATCCCCGTCGTTTACCTTCCGTAGAAGGACGAAAAATAATATGCGAGATTTGGGACAATGGGTCTGGTGCCACTCTATTTCGGTATGCGAAAAGGCTTTAATTAAGAGCAGCTTCATTAGATGGAGCTCTGAATTTTTCAGGATCAAAAAACAAGGACTGATGACGGAGGGTATCGTGTGTCATTTCCTCTTTTCAGGATCGGTTTCAATGATCTAATCTTTGTCGAGCGTGCGGCGGCGGCGGGGCGGCGGTGGCAGCAATGGTTTCCTAGCCGACATTTTTTTCGCAACTTTCACATTTTTTCGATAATAACACGTTTGGACCCTGCGCGTTCCGACCTTTTTCCAAGGCTTTCTGATGATCACTTGATGCCGCAAGTATTCTTTTACCGTACATTTAACCTTTGCTACCTGATCATGGATATTTTATGAAGGTTAGCAACATTGTTTCCCGTAACTCAGAAAATTAACTATAGATGATATCATAATTATCGGTTCAGTTTATAACTGTCCAAAGGTTCAAAGATTTCAAACGCCAAAGTATGACTTTTTCACATAAATAAATGTTAAACAAACTGTTGTTATTTTAATCCATTGATATACTTATATACTAATTTTTGCTTTTTTATGCAAAACATTGATAGTGACCTTAACGCTTTTTTCTTGTGATTCGAAAACGGTAAATTACTCACGTCAAGTAGCGCATAAAAATGTAATCTAATTCGAATATGTAACTAACTGTACAGAATTCCATAAATCTTGATTATGCGCATCCAGCTCGCGAGTGTCTCGTAAAAGAGCATATTTTTATGAGAAAAGTATCAGAGAATCTATTTGTCGATCCCTCAAAAACTCACTGACACGCCTCCGGACCTGGGTCGTCGCACTCTGCCAAGTTTCTCATTAGCGCGGGAATAAAATGTGAAGGTTGGGAGTTAGGACCGGTGGCTCCAGACCTACATCTCTCATAGTTCTCAACGATCCGTTCGATTTAGCAACTGATGTTTGAGTCAATTAAATGTTTAAAAGTCGGTTTAAAAATAGGCGTGTGCTATAGTAGGAATTGGCAGCTAGATAAAGGTATTATTATTGTTCACTTACACCCTTTTCTAAATTGAACATGCCCTGAAAGTTATTAAATTTATATAGTCTTAGGCTAAGTTTTCTAGCTATTAACTATTTTTCAAGTCATTAAAATCATCATTTCGTAAGACCTTGAAGATTTTTCTATCTATTTTTTTGGATTCAAAGTTTGTGCTTAGGTAGCAATTCTAAATTTTTTATTTTACGTTCTTTTTATCCTAAACAATCAGATTATATTTTTCGAATTAATGATATTTTTTAACAATATACGATCCTGTTTCTTTTTAAATTTTCTTATCTCTCTTAAATTTCTTTAAATAGTATTGGTGGCTTGTAAAATATTTCCAGAAACTTGCGCTTACACAAAATTGGTGTTAATAAACTGTTCCATTTAAGAATTTCGTGGCCTGGAAAATCAACAGTCTTGTAAACGTATGTATACACTGGGAGGTAAACCCAATTCGGGAACGGGATAGTCGGAAAGCCGCCCTTGCATCGATTGTGACTAAGGACTTTCGAGTAGTAACCATGACGACTTTGCCAATTTCCCGAGCAACCCAGCCTGGCCGCCCACGTCCTTTTGCGCAAATCAGCCATTTTCGCCAATAGAGACTGGATCCCTCTCGCGTGCTTCCTAGTTTCCTGCACACGTTCCAAGAGAGAGCGGTACCGAGACCGCTAGGGCTAACAGTCACCTATTCCGTGTTTGCCAGAGTTACACCACAACTTAGGGCAGAGCGCGTCCGAGGGAAGTGCGAGCTGAAAACTGCCTTTTAAGGCAATGCACGTCAGACATTCGAAAGCAGGGTCAAAGATGTTAAGAGGGCGAGACGAAGATTTGCGAACTGGAGCAAAATCGAATCTTGGTGAAAACATAAGTCAAAGCGTTACGAATGTTTACAGAAAACATATGCTATTATTATTTCTTAATCCAATTTAATATTAATCAAATTTCGTGTAGCTTTTGACTAAAGCGACAATCGTTACATTATCCAAAGATTATATAGTTCGTAAACTAATCAATATCAATGATAACCATCAAACTTTTCTTGCACCCCCACGTATCAATACACATGAATTGTTTACTAGTACACAATTGCAGTGAAATTGGTAGGTTAGCTTCAGTTATTTCTGTCTCGCAGACTTCTAAAGTACCCGCGAGCCATGTACAGTGCACGCATTCGAGCTGTATTTCTGTGAACGCGGACCTCAATCTCATGCGATAGCGTGCAGACTTATTGCATTGAATGCGACTTTTCCGAATAGCGTGCACATGTTGATTTTTTTATGAGGATGGCGCGAATTCCTGTTCTATCAATTTGTTCTTTTGAGGCATGACAATAAATGATAATCCGAGATATCCTGCTATCCCATGATGAGACGTTGCAACCATGATATTTGTTCTTATCTTATCTTTGTGACACTCCGTGTTTATTATAAATTAAATTCATATTGATTGTATTTAAATGGAAAGTAGAATACTAGTCTAGATATGTACATTTTTAAACAGATAATCTATTTAATAAAAATGAAATAGTGCTACAAATTTTTCAGTTAATTTTTTGTCACTAGATCTTGACATATTTGAATTGGTTACTAATCACGCATTGCATATTCATTGGTAGTAAGTAAACATTCCTGCGAAGCCTCCCTTGGTTGGCATGTCACCCGTTCTAATTACCTTCATTCGGAAGTCCTGCAATGGTTGCATGGTCACGCGGCAACATGAGAATCGTTAACCAAATGGATTTGTCTTTGTCGAGAGAATTATCGCGCCCATGTACTCGTAAGGGAGTTAACGGTTTTCAAGAGAGGTAAAGCCGTAGCTTTGGAATAGCTCGCGCGCCTCAGGCCAGCCGTGGGTATACGCGAAGGATTTCATTAGGTGGTGCGAGATCATATAAGGCCAGCTTAACGACCGGGAATATATCTCGTGCGCTATATAACCGAGGGCGTGAGCGGCAAGATATCGTCGCGATGAAAAATAGTCGCGGCTTTTATTCGCGGAAGCACGGAAGACCGGTGGCGATATTTCCCGGTGGCACTTTGCGACATTTTCCAGGATGCTTTGCCATAATCAATACTCGGGGCTCGTGCGGGGCATTTGAAAGTTTTACAGTAAAACAAAGATTGATCGCGGCCAGTGTAAATTTTCAAAACGGCATTTTATTGAATTTATAGACTCGATTAACGTTACTGACACTTCCCGAGAGTCGCGGCATATTTCTTTCTATTTCCCTCTAAGAACCAAAGAGCACTGTTGCGTTATTATTAATTTTATTGTACAATAATTAACAAAATGCAAATCACAAGATTGTGTGCGTGATTGATAATATTTTATTTCAGCAGTAATAAATCACTCATTATCTCGCGTATACAATCTTAAAATTATGCTTCAACTTTTAATAATCGCGAGCCGAAATGCGAAAATTAATGACCTCTCAATTATCGCTTTATTACATATATATATACCCTCGTATATACTTGAGTCGCGTAATAGATCGCGAATAAAAAGTTCGATTTCCAAATAGCAATATGGCCGCAGTTCTGAAAAACAAGCTCTAGATTCAATTACGTCGCCGCGGCGCCCAAGCCACTGGACTTCCTCGTAGTCGGGAGAATCGCCGGAAGGCCGGGGTGAACGCTCACGCGGGGAGGTGGAGGAGAGAGGCTCGGGAGAACGCGATGGCATTCGCAGCTCGGCTTTTCGCAGCCCATTACATATCTTCGCATCGATTTGCCCGCGTGATGGGGACGGGGGGGACATAAAAAGTCGACGGCTCGCGCGCGCCTGCGGTGAAAGACTCCTAATCTCGTCTGGTCGGGTGTAAAAAGACACGCGGGTTTGACGTTGAGGAATTAGAGCTGGCCGCGGGCGAGCGCAGGAGCCGCGGGGATAAAGCCGCGAGCGGCGGGAAAAACGCTCGACGAGCAGGGAAATCAAGCCAGGGCAGAGAGAAACAAAAGGGCTCGGCTTCGCTGCTCCCTGGCGCTTTTCCGACACTTAATCCGGAAAATGGTAACTCAGCTTAATCCGGCTCGGGGGAAAAAAAAAGGGGGCCGCGGCCGAAGATATGTCCGTCGCCATATCCCGGCGCGCCGCTCCGATACTCCGCGGTGGATATCCTGCCCGCGCGCGCGCGCGTAACAAAGCCGGAGGATGAAGAGGCAGGAGGTCTCGCGAAGCACGTAGGGTATAGGATAACCGGGCGCTCGCTCGCGCGCCTCGGTCCGATTTCTTCGGATCGGATCTGTTGTTCGGGACAGCCCGAGAGGACCTTCTTCCCTGCTGCAGCGGGGTATCAAGATACAAGGGCCCGGCGGGTACTCGGCAAAGCGCTCTTCGCCTCGCGCCTCTTCTGCCTCGCTTCCTATATACGTGTGTATATGTATCGCCTTGGAAGGCTCGCCCCGGCGCCGGATGTGCTCTCTATTCGAGTAATGATGGGGGCAGACCTTCGGAGAGCAGCAGGTGGTCTTCTGTCTTTGCGCCAGGTTGGAACCCGCTGGCGATAAGTGTTTCACGGAGAAAAATTTTAAATTCTTCAAAGGGATCGGCGCTCTATAAATATCTCCGATCAAACGTACTAATCTGCGAAACTTCTTTTTGTGTTTCTATATTGCCATCGGATCAACGGATCAGGCAAGTGATTCAAAGAAACTGTATTTACTTGGCTGTCTTTAATCTAATTTAGTTTCTGTCCATGTTTTCAGACTCCTTTTAATTAATGCATAAACTTTTCAAACTACTCGTATTTCCGCAAATACCTTCTTTGGGTTTAATAAAATACATGTCACTCTAAATACACAAATATTTACTTGAAATAATGAAACTTCCTCTTTCGGTTTTATGTAAAGCAGTTGTAAAGTGCTTTTAATCTCGCCCCTCTCAATCTTCGGTGCCTTTAGTTCTATTATTTAGAAGAAGGATAAAGAAAAAAGAAGTCGTTTTAACTCGTGTAGACTGAGTTAATTTTCAAAAGTGTATTATGCCCATTATGTCGTAGCTTCAAGAAGCCGCTCCTCGCCAATGTATATAGCCCGGTTTCTCGATTCAGTTTGCCGCTCGCGCGTTATCTCCATCACGGGCTCAAAAACTCCGGAATTCGCGGCTGGGTCGCTGCGGCGGCGGCGGCGGCGGCGACAGCCTTTTCGGCTCCTCGAAACTTTGGCAGCTATTCGAGGAAATCCCTCTCAGATATTCCCGAATTTACGTCGCAGTCGCGCAGAAGCGCTTAAATTATATATGCAGTCCCTCCTCGTCCAGCTGCGCTGTAGACGGCACCGACGATTCGCATGCTAAATATCGGGCTCTCTTTTAATGGACAAACCCTATTCTAATTTCACTCTGTTTACGTCTCGTCCCAAAGCCTGCGCTTTTTCATTATACCGCTGGGGGGGCGACTCCCGGCCACCGGCTCCAATCGGGAAAAAGTTCTATTTTCATTTGCCTCTACTTTTCCCACTCGCGCGCTGCCAATACGAATGAAGAAACGAAAAAAAAAAAACGACGACCCCGCGTCCCAACCTCTTGTCCGCTCCCCGTTCCTTTTTTTTTACTTCCGCCGCCTTGCTCCTAAATCTCGGTACACACAGGCCCTTCTCTCTGTCGCCGGCAATCGGCATGATCCAATGGGGAGCACGTGAAGCTTTTCAACAATCGAGTTGGCACGCGCGCCCATCGCCGCCCATTTCAAGTCTCCTCTCATCCGCTGCCCAAACATACCTCCCATTCTATTTTTTTTCCCCCGCGGTTTGTCCTCACCTTCCGCTTCTCTTTTATTTCTTCATTGATTTACCGCAATGCGATTGCGCTCGGTAAAAGCGGCTACGCGCCGACCCTTTAAGCCAAATCGAGTCATTCAATCGACGCCCCGGCACGTTTGGATTATAAGGACAAAAGTGCGAAAATAGCGCTTTCGCAGACGGCCATAGATCAATCGGTGTCAAAACAGGAGTGCGTTCACCTTCGCGGACAACGCGAGCGGTAACATTTCTCTGTTTTCCTTCCCGCTCCTTTTTTGCCTATTCAACTCGCCGGGCGGCGCGGCGCTTATCCAACTCGCCTATCTTGTCACTCTTATCTTGTCTCGTTCCTCCCCGGCAAAGTGTCTTTCGCGTATATCGATTTACAAGCGCCCCCTGCAGTGGCCAACAAATGCAACTGGCCGGTACATGGAAATACATCGGCCTGTTCTTTTTTTTTCCACTTCCGCAGAAGCGGCCTCGCTTTCGTAATCAAAGATGCAGATATGCAAGTGTGTAGAACGAGGAATTTTATGATAATCGATGAATTATTGCAAATCGAGGTAGTTTGTGCTGCAGTAGCTTATAGAGCTATACCGTGTACAAAGATACATTATTTGCACTTATAATCGAATATTAACGCAATATAATTGTTAAAAAATGTTACCCATTTATATCATATTGATTTTGTATCTTTGTATTCTTTTGTCATGGAAACTGTATTATGAACGGGTAAATGAATAGGAATGGTTCCGTGATGTCGATAAATTCTCATTTAACCCGATTAATTACATTTTCAATTGTTTCAGTGGAACTTAATCATTGATTTCTGCAGTGTCTCGTACCCGACCAAAGAAAATGTTATAACTAATGAATCAATAACCTCAATAATTACATTGCTGCGTTGGAAGATTCTGCAGTTAATACCCTGATGGATTACCTAAAACAACAAGAGTAGACACTTAAATACAGTGTAAAACATATCGCTCGTCTCTTTGTCTCGAATTTTCTATCATTGATTTTATAAAAAGATAAATAAATGAGAATGAAGCGGCAATCAACAACGTTTTTCATATTTATTAATACTTTAGCTTTGAGTTAGGCACATAGAAATACCACATTGATATTTAAATTTTAAAATTATTCCAAGGAGGAAGAAATAGAATAAGCATGAATATTACGTTTGTTATGTCAGTTACTTTTACGTTATTGAATATTTTATAAGATGTTAATAGAAAACATTTAAACTGACGTAATTTCTTTTAGAATAGTGGGGATTTTTGAAGTCAACCCATTAAGCTTTCAAACACGTCATCGAATATCCATACATTTTTTAATGGACTTTTCTACTGACAGCAGAGCACACATACATTTATTTTTTTCATTACATACTCTCATCTAAAATCAATATAATTAAAAAATACATCAAAAGATCGGAGAACAATCGAGAAGGGACGAACTTAACGATTACATTTGATATATGTTTTTAACGTATAATTTGAAGCGCCCATTTGAAATCGTTTCGTTTAATAAGCAGCAGCGAGTGCGATTCCTTGTTTAATTCCGTATGATGCATTATCTCGACCTTAGCACATGTACAAGCAATCATTCATGAGATTTAATCAGAATGTTTTCAGCGCAATCAAAAATCATGACGCGTGATTTAACTCAACACGAAGGTAAACAGTTGGCCCCAATTCATTTGCAGTATGGCAATGCATTTATTTCGCGATAGAAGACTGCGATCGGTTCAAGAGCGAGAAAAAAAAAAGCCACCGACCATTCAAAGAAATAGCACGACCGAGAGAACTTGACTTATAGTTCGAAGGATGAGTCAGGCGAAGGGACGGCACTTAATCCACCGTATACGTAATAAGAAGAGCACAATCAAGCCATCTCGGCGGAGGCTGCAGATCCCGCGATCTGAGCACTCGCCCGTGCAAATAATCCCCGGGACTTTGGCAACGCTTTTCCAAGCGAGCCCCGTCCCCCGGCGGCCCCGGCGGATAAATCAGGCTTGCGCTTGTAAAAAAAAAAGGAGGAAACGCCAGAATCGAGAGGCAGTGGCCGGCGAATGACTTATGGTACATATACCCACACCCGTGTGTGTATATATATATATAGGTCCGCTCGAAATGAAATCGGGAAAAAAAAAAAAAGAAGGAAAAGCCCCCGCATATACGGGCCCGGCTGCTCTCCTCTCTCGCGTGCCCGGAGATTTAGCGTGCGCCTGAGGAAGGTGAGCGGAAAAAAGGCGCGCGGGCCCGGCTTCGGGGAATCGGGAGCGCTCCCATACCTCGGCCGGCCCGGCACCCGTGAGAGATCGGCCGGCGGGCGACTCGCGGGGGGAACGGGGGCGGCCGCCGCCCGGCAGAAGAAAGGAGCTCTGGGAGGAGGGAGCGACCTTTGCACACCTCGGACCTCCCGTCGAGAGCCGGGGGGGGGGGGGGGACCGGGCCGCCGCTCCCGTCACGCGGACGGGTATACGAGAGGGCGCGCCATATAACAGCTGTACACGCGCGTGTGTGTGTGTGTGTGGACAACGGGCTCTCCGAGAGAGCTGGTTGCCCTCGGCAACATAGGACAATGGGCGCGCGGGCCCTGCGGGCGTACCCCGGGCCCGCCTCGAGATTCCGGAGATTCGCGGCGTTCCGCCCGGGCGCCCCGGGCGAGCCGGAGAAATATCGAGTCGCCCCCGGTGGCAACGGCCCCTTGACCGCCCGATGAAGGATTTCGCGCCCGGGTTTTATCGCGCGAGGGATTAATGGGCCCATTGTCGAGTGGCGATCGATCCGCGGCTTCCGATGCGTAAATATACGGGCCCTTTTGTCCTCCTCGCCGGTGATTTATACGGCCTTCGTTATAATCACTTTGATGCCGGTAAATGTCGCCGTGTAATTATCGTAACGCGTGCGCGCGTATATTGAATTTTACGCGAGGTTTTACGCGGCGCGCGCGCGCTTTTTGTCCCGTGCCAATCGATCCACTCTGCTGTTCGAAGAAGAATCTTAACCGCCCCTTTCATCTCTCATTTGTCTTAACAACGTCTCGGAAAATAATAGTACTAATTGTTACTACAACGTGTGCACGTAATTTTGTACCAGTACTGGAATGTTTTTCCAGGTCTCCGTCTAAAATCCGTTATTAAAGTAACCAACAAAGTTTTCCGAGTGTAATTTTATGAACAAAGCAATGAGATTTATCTGTCTTCCATTCAGCAAGATCTCTCGCCTGGCGTTTAATTACGAATAAGTCAGCCTACCGCGAAGCTATGGGACCCACCCAATAACGGTAAGAAAGCGACGACACGGGGCGGGAGAGAGAGGGACACAAGGAAACAAGGCGAAACGTTGGAAAAAGTAAGAACAGGTATATAGTCCGGTGGGTGTGTGTTACATTTTTCTGAAAAGAAAGTTACTTTTTCGGTGCCTCGGATAATTGAGTGCTTTGATTCCCCGAAGGCTTTGCCGGTTTGATCTTCGCTCAATGGCTTTTGAAGGACCTCTGCGGCGGAAAAGGCCCCACCCTATAGTCGGGTAAACGGACCTTTAAAAGTGATTTTTGAACTGTCGAACGCAGCCATTGAAAGCCAATCATTCTAACCTAGTGGCGATTCTTTCCAAAAAGTCCCGTGTCCACGGCGTTTGATTTAATGCTTTCGTTAAATTTTTGCAAAAATCCGGCTTTAAACGCAGCGCTGTTTGTCGTGCTTTATTTCAAAGGCTTTGCAGTACAGCTAGATTAATTTCCGCAGAATACACAGCAGTTGAAATATGTAAATAATAATGTTCTTTATAGCGTTCGCAAATCTTTACCTTTTCTTTCCAATCGTGAAGTCTGCTTGAACTACACTCGAATCATTCAAAGCAATTGCGCGTTGAAGCATTCAATGCAGGTATTTAAACTTTAAAGTACTGTATTTTAATATACGATAATGCACGATGCTATAATAGTAGCCTTAATATCGAAGGTTGAAAAAGATAACAAAAATTTACGTTTTCTAATGAGTTTCTTTAAGTCTCTGCCAACTTGAGGCCGATGTTGACTTTGATCAGAACTGCAGAAATTTCTCGGATCGTAAGGCAAGGAAATAAAACGAGACGTAGAAAGATGAAATAGGATCAAAGAAAAGTGAAGGTTGAATGATTGCGGGGGGTCGAGTGAAAACATTTCCTGATCTCGGCCTTATTCTTTTTATTGTATTCGAATAAATCATTTGTTCCTCTGCATTTCTTCCAGAGTTTGTTTTAATTTAACGTCGATACACGATGACGACACACAAAGCAAGGGAAACGAGCATTGGTACAATTGTACAAAAGTTTTAACTAATCAAACTTCCGCGAGTTTAATGAAAAATCGTTATAACAGTTCACAACTGTGGCACCCGTAACAAAAAATTGATATTCCATGCCTTTCACAGAGCCTCTGGCAATTAGCCTTTTTTGCCGCGAGCGCAAAGAGAAAAAGCTTGTATAAAACTTGGCCGTTTATATCGAGCTATATGTGCGTGCCTTGGGGTCGCAAAGCTTTTCAACGGCACGGCTTAACCTTTTGCTAAAAAGGCCGAGACAATGAATTGTACGGCGCGGAGAAATCGGCCATAGAGGTAATAACGGGCGTAAGTAGGCGGACCCCCTGAAAATCAGGCTTCTTATCCGCCGGGGATAATAATGGACCGGCCGAGCGACGTAGACGGCACGAGTCGGAAGATCGTCGATTAAAGCCCGATATCCGCGCGGCATCGAGTAGGCGGCGCTCTCCCGAGGCCGCCCTCGGAGGGAGGGCCCGCCACGGGTCCTCCGATATAATCCCGGGTGTATATATACGTACGGGCCTCGGCTGCGAATTTCGAAAGAGTCGCCGACGGCCAAGGAAATTCCCGGGACTGCCGGCGGCGCCGCCGGCGAGAAAGAAGTTTATCAATTTCCCGGCAATTTCCGATGCCGCAGTCGGGGACGGACGCGGCGACCTTACCCACACCCACCACCACCGGCGCTTTCCACGAACCCCCCGGTCGGCCGCCTTGTATACGTATATGTATATGCCATTGTTTGCCTAGATTGAGATTGCCGAGCCCGCGCCGCCACCGCCGCCGGGGGGGAGTGTGGCGATGAGGAGTGGCGGTCGCGCGCGGGGGGGGGGAGGGGCCGCGAGGCCGACCCCCGTAGACCCGTCGGCCTCAAGTCTCCTGCCCACGTCCCGCGCCGCATCGGCTTATCTGTGCCGCGCGTGCAACCCTACACACACACAGCGCGCATATATGTCCAGGATCCGGGGTCCCAGCGCGCGGCGGAAGAATCCCAGGCCCACTATATCCTCACATACATATGTGTCTGCGTGTATCCATGTATATATATATATATACACACACAGGCGGATTCCCGGGCCGGACTCTTTTTTTCTTCCTGCCCGGCTTTTATTCCCCGCTGCGGCTTTTAGGATTGCCCGGCGCCGCGTAGACGAGTTTCCGAGAAGCGCGGCCCAGTGATAATTTTCATCTTGTGCCCTGGCCCGCCGCCCCGCCGGGCCATTAGCCCCCGCGCCGCGCGTAGGATTGTTTTCGGCTGGAGGTCCGAGTCGTTATTAGCCGATAGTAGTCGGCCCGCCAGAAAATCACACACGCCTCGGGGGCAGAGCGCATCATGGGGCGGAGGAGCCGGCCGAGAGCGGGGCCAGTTGCGCTCGCGCGGCCGCCGCCGCCGTCGCTCATTTGAATCTCCTGGAAATAACAGGGAGGCGCGGCGGGCGACGCGCCCCTAATGACGGTGCGCGGGGCTTTTAATTGCGCGCGCGCGTATATGCACGCGTTACGTGGCCCGTGTGTGTATACGGGCGCACGTCGGCCGCTTCTTATATAGCCCGCGCGTTTAGGCGCATCGCCTGCGTGTGCGTGTGTGTACGCCGGGGCCACTCCCGGCCCTCGTAATATGGGGGAGAGATGACTTGAGCAAATTCGCCGAGGTCCTCCGCTCCCACATGTAGGTGGGAACGAGTTTCTAAATCTGCTGCGTAAATATACCAAGGTCGGGAGCGCCCCGCGGAGGTTGTCGTGCCGACGGATAAGATCGTGCATCGACTGCTATATCGTAAATCTAAATAGATCCCGCACGAGTCCGCGTGCATCCTCTATTTCTTTACCGAGAAGCCCAATGGAATAACCAGGCAAAGGCCGACCTACAGAGTATGCTAAAACATTAAGGGCGCGTATATATACACCACGAGGGTTTTATCCTCCTGCCTAAATACCTGTGGCGCATAAAAGGAATCCCAGGCGAATTAGTGCGTTTATACCAAAAATTGACGAGTTATTCGCTATCTGCGCAAATCTTAATTGGGGGACAAACTTGTTAAAATATCGTTATTTACCTTTCAACGTATACCCAAATCACCTCACAAATACTTGGTATAACGATAAAGGATATTTTTGTAATTAAATCTTAAAATAAATGTTATTTTAACGTTATTGCACTCGCAGATGTTTCTATACACGATAAAGCATAAAGGAAGAAGGTTAACCGAGCTAATTATTTCCCCGCTAACCGGGGTATAATAATTTTCTAACCAAATTCCCTGCCCCGAATTTGCCCTTAACCTTTTTCTTTGAAGAGGTGAATATGTAGCAGTTGGCATATGTGAGGCACTCCTTCTCTCTCACAGACGGGTAAACAGAATAGCAAACACATGCGCGCTCCTGCAAAATCACCTGGCATTATTGGACGATAAATAACGCCCCCCGACCCTCAGAAACTCCCCAAGATATCTAATAATTCCCAACTGCGAAGATAACGGCGAGAGAAGGGTGATGAAGGGGAAGTCAAGGAAAGAAAAATCTCGACCGGAATTGGGGCTGAGGAGAGCGCCGCGAGTCCCCCCAATTTTTTTCGTTCTAATATGCACATCTGCGGCCGCGCGGCTTTTTTGCTCGGCGGTAATTGGAGTAGCAGCGCCGGGGCGCGCGAACATCGCTTTCAAAATCTACATATTAAAAATATAGGTGTATTGATCCTCTCGCTGCCGACCGGCGCGGGAGGAGAGGGTGGGAGCTGTTGCCGAGAGACCGTTCGTCAAAGCTAGAATGCGCGATACATTTTTTTTTTATTCGCGCTTCAGGTGTCGTGAGCTTTATCCCGATGACGGCTTTTACCTCGTGAAAAAAAATCTATTACGTTTTCGCGAAAAAAAAAAATATATATAAGTAATTGCATAAAATGAAAAATCCCCTCTTAAGGGACCATTAAAAGTTCAATTGGACCGTTCGAAGTGTATCGCTATCGTAGTCTTACAGGAAATATATGTATTTTATATTTAGTAGCAGACACGTGGTTGCTTTATTTTATTTGGATCTCGATTAGGATGATAAATGAACTGCAATTTCAAAAGAGTTCTTTTTCATTTCAATTGTCAAGTGCGCTGGCCTGGCACTTTAGCGCGGAGTGAAACAGGAATTTGCTTCGATAAACCACGATTGCACTTGAATTTAAAGCACATTCATTAAATCACTCTGGCCAAAGCTAAATGTTTTGTCTAAACTTATAACGTTTGCCGGGGGGTATTTATCTCGAGTAAGTGCAAAAAGGTGCGTGCGTCATAGTGGAGGAAAGTTCTGGCTACACAATTATTACCGCATCAGCATCAGTCGCTTTTGGAACAAAACAGTTATTACGACAACTTTGAGTTTGCCCAAGAACTCGAAAGTAACGCCCCCGCGGACTTTTCACCTGCATTAATTAACCCCGTTCCATTATACGCGCACAATCATCGCGTTTCCCCTTTGATCCCCTGCACACACACACATACACACATAGGCGGGCGGCGAGAGGCGCTCGCGCTCTTCCCCCACCGCGGCTAATTAACAAGATTGCTCGGCGTGGAAAAGCCGCGGCTCCTCCCCACCGACCCTCAACCCCCCGCCGCCGAATTATTCCCGAGGTCGCCGCGCCCTTAATAACCGCCTTCGCGGAAACATTAGATCCGCGGCGGCGGACGATCGGCGATTTCTCGCAACGAGCCGGCCTATGTCATTAAGGAGCCCCCCCCCGAGCCTCTTGTCCCCGCGCGGCCCCCTTTCGGGAGCCGCGCGGCGCAACTTCGACCGTGCGGGCCTTGCGAAAGGATATTCGAGGTATCGGCCTAAAGGGAGCGAGGCGCCGGAGCCGAGAGCGCGTGCCGCACCCGAGCCAATAACTTCAAACCGCGTGACGACGGCCCCCGGTTGGAGCGAAGTTGCGTAACGGGGCGCCGCTGGAGGCCCCGGTCAGATACATCGGCCCGCTCACGCGACTTCGTTCTATTACGCTAACGATCCGCAGGTAGCAGGGGTATACCTGTTTCTCCGTAAGAAGCGCGTGTGTGTCTTGTTTATTAGTCGGTATTTGCACGAGGGTGGCTCGACGCGCGTACCGATTTCTGGTCTTTTTTTTTTATCCTTAATTTCAATTGGTTATTGCGCTTTAAATCGGAGTTTATATCGTTCAAGCAGGTGCCGCATGTAGAATATAATACATATACGGTACACGAGTTCGGGAACTCGTTGTGCACATGTAGTGACACTCGGCGACAAGAAAACACACAGTGAATTAGCTCGTTGTAAAAGTCTTGCATTTTAATTATATTCCGAATACAATTTAATTAGCCTTTAGAGCTCGTTTTTTCAGCCGCGTTAACAAGCTGCGACCTTTGTGGCGACGTAGGCGTGGACTAAGGAGAAAAGCTTGAAACGTGAAATTCACTTTTTACGCATTCAGGATAAAACACTTTAAAATTTTCTCGTACATTACAGTGATTTAAGGAGGAAAAAAGGATTTACCTTTAAACACTTACCGCCGCTGCATTATTCACAAAGCCCGTGTTTCTTACTTTTTTTTTTTTCCAAAGAAACCATGTGTGTTACGTGGTCGAAGGCGCGTGCGAACGCGCGAACTTCCAGCTGGAAGTACAGACCTGTCAGAAAGATTCGCCGCGCTTCCAAGATTAATTAACCCGCGTTATAATCCAACGGAAGTTCGAGACGGTCGGCTTTGAGAACAGACCCTATGTACATCCTGCCGCAGACTCACCGAACGCATGAATCTCGTGCCAAGCGATTGAACGCCCTAGAGAAAAACCGGAAGAAACCTACTAAGCGCACCGCAATATCCGCCTCGATACGCCCAGCGAGGCTATGCGCGCCCGTTGCGCAACCTGTATCGAAGGCCCCGCGCAAGGAGCCGCTCTCGGTTTTTGAAAGCGGAGAAACCGGGCGGGCAGCCGGCCGGGCGCACATATGAGCCTCGAAAACCGCGACCCCTTTTCCCCCGGCGTCATTTTTCACCTGCACTCGCGCAATCAATCCTCCCGGGGAGGGGGGGCCCTCCTCAGGACCGCGAGCGCGTACACGTGTCTGTGTGCGTGTTTCGCAGGCGCGCATATATTGTTCCCCCCCCCCCCCTCGCTCGCGCCTCCTCGTTGCGATCTCGTTCGGCGCGGGATCCTGTTGCCCTCCTCGCGGGCCCGGTCCTGCCCCCCCCTTTTTTTTTATTTCCTTTTATTATAACCCTCCGCGCCCGTCCAACCCCCCCCCTCTCTCTCTCTCCCCGGGTCGACGCAATTAGTAAGTCTGGCGCGATAGGATCGGGGAGAGGCGGCTGCGGCGGCGGCGGCGGCGGGGCTTCCACCCACCGGCACGAAGGAGCAGAGCGAGAATCGGGGCCCCCTATTAAGGCGCATCCCCCCGTGGCTTTTGCATCTCCTCAAGCGGCCGGGATTTCACTTTCTTCGTCTGGGCCGGCCCGAGAACTGGCCCTCGCGCCGCTTGCTCGTTACTTATTTATCTCCGATATATTCAGCACGTAGGTCCTCTTCCGGTCGTGCCCTTCTATTTCTCCTCGTGCCTCGCTCTCTTTCGCTCTCTTCGATTCGCCCTTCTCCATCCTTTTGCAAATCTAATTTGGCCGCCTTTATTAAGCTTGCGCTTCGTGATGGCTTGGAATAATCGTTTAATCTCGACCCTCGCCCACCCCCTGTGTCCTGCACGCGCTCGCTGCGCGCCCGTTAAAATTACAAATTGAAATTTCTTCTCTTAAATATTTTACACGGTCCGATTTGGTTTCCAGCTCCGCTTTATAAAGCGTTATCTGCCTTTAAATGTACGAAAATTCAGATTTTAAGGTTACACTTAACCAGTGACTTGACATAAATATACCATTCTTTACATGCAAAGTGTTTTTTTTTTTTTGTCAAAATTTTCTCGTCCAATGCATTTTGTTAATGATAATGTTTTTTCTGTTTCAGGTGAGTAACTTTTTGTCGCATCGTTAGCCGACGCAACGGAGATTTGTGGTAACGTCAAAGTCGTTCTCTTTTTAAATCTTCAACAAATTAATCACACGCTATAATGCACTGGGCATATTGTGAGTCTATTTGAAACTCAAATCACAGCGCATTATTGAAATAGTGCTGAATAAATAAAGAGTATATGATATTTAACGGTTTTACTACAGATACAAGATCTTCCATTAGCGTTGTTTGGTCTTTATGAATAATGTGTCTGCAAATGGAAAGCTTTTAAATGCTAATACTGTAAAAGTTGAACTTTGAGTAACTGCAGCTTATCGCTCGTGTTTATTTATATTTCTCGGTTACCGCTGCACTTTGTTCATTACGATATTTAATTATAATATTCCATTAAATTTCATTTGCTTCCATTCTGATACGAATTTGCCTGATAAATATTATACTCAGTCTTAAATAATTATGAATTTACGTTACACGTCTGAGCAAAATCAAATGTAAGCTTTTTTTAATTATATAATAATTCTGTCAAATTTATATTCTTTGATAATTTAAATGCAAATTTGCCGTATAAAAAATTTTACTCCAAATCACCTTTATTCCTTCACAAAATAAAATATCTAAAAATTCTTTATATTAAAATACACACTAATTATTCTGCATTAAATACTACGGTGATAATACAAGGGTATTTTACCATATTTATAGTCAAGATTTGACTATTCAAAGATCCATTATTTTAACAAGTTACAATTAAATTTCATGAATTTAATTACTTGATTTAAATTCAATTAAATTTAACACTTATTCCAATTCAAATTCAAATCAAGAAGTAAATTTAGTCATTTCTGATACAAAGTGCCATTATCAAAATAAAAACATTTTATATTTTCATAAAAAGTTTTCTATTTTAGTAATTGAGGTAATCTTAATTTAAAAAGTATTACATACTTTTAATCTAAAAAGTTTTTTTATAAAATCCATCTTTTCATTATTATATATTTTAAATTTGAGTAATTTAAATAAATTATTTAACTTACAAAACTTTATATTATATAATTATAACATTTTAACATTCTACAATGTTCTACGTATGTTTCCACAGTTAATTGAACTTCCAACTTTGACTACGGGGTTTTGTGTATTTCATATGAGAATTTGTTAGTTATTTTTGAATAATACTAAATTATGCACTGAAAACAATAAACAAGCTAGTGTGGAAATATTCTCTTATCCAGTACCTATGTGCAAATGAATCGACGTTGATTTTATGAGGGCGTTGAAATTAATGGAATTGTGGTGTCTCGTTATGCGTTCATGTGCGTGCGAATGAATTGCATTTCAAAGTGCGTTAAAAATCGTGTTTTGATATAGGTTCATAAAAATTTTAAAGGTTATTTTATTACGGTTTAACATCATGAATTATTAATGTTTACTGTTTGAATTTCTATATTGTGTGCAAGTTGCGCGTAAAATTATCAGTATAAACCGTGGAGTATAAACTAGATTTGTGTACACACATGAGTAAATTAGAAAAAAAATTAAATTGATTTTACAATTTGCTTAAATCATAATGAAATTCACATCGATGATCAATATAGCGCAAAATAAATATAGGTGTGTATGTCCATATCGTGCACTGTTATGCATTTGTGGTAATCGCTATATACACGCAGGTTATGTATATCTGGTATATACCATAATTAACAAGTTTATATTAGTTTCGGATTAATTTTATGGAGTATAAAAGATTTCTTTCAAACAGTAATTCTAACTGCATAGCAATAATTTATCTAATTTTTATTTTTGAAAGTACACATGTTTCGATAAATGTGAAAAGTTAAAAATATTTAATTAAAAATTTAAAACTAAATAAAACGATCAATTTTATCTAGTCATATTGTACAGTTGTTTATCTAGTCGTTCTTCTGTATGGGTAAATTATTTAAAAATGACTTTATATTAATATTTTTACATAGCTTTCGCTGGAAATTCGCATTGATAATACTCACTAACTAATAATAATATTTAATAACTATTCGTAAAATTAATAATTTGATAATAAATTTCGTAGAATTTAGCTTTGAAGTCGTAACTTTTTTATTTAGTTTTAATATTTGAATACAATAACTTCACTTAAGTATATACGGAACCCAGTAATTTTACTTGGAAAAGTGCAGTTAAGGAAAAGCAAAAATAAATAGCAGCTTATTGTATCACGTACAGTTAATCTTCTTAAAAACATGCATGATGCATGTATTGTGTATTAAGTTTAGGTAATTTCTTCATTATCATGCGGTATATTTAACAGTCGACATGCGTATGCACAATTTTTTTTATTAAAAAGAAAAAAATATTTATAGAATTTAAAATTAGATATCGTCATAAATGTGAATATCGCGCGGGACAGATCGGACGGCTGTTATATGTGATTCCGGCAGGACAAATTGTCGCACGGACAGGCGGCCCCAGGAAGAGTGGCGCGATTGTAAATTGTATTCGTAGCAGAGTCGTACCAGGAACTCCGGAGTCACGTGTAGAGGGTCGCCGGCGGAAGCGCCGCCATTAATCCGCCATACGTGAGGCTTTATTAAATGAAGCCGCCAATCGGATACGCATACGCTAAGCGTCCTGCGCATCCGGGGGCTGCTGACATAGGCACGTCCGTCACATATCTGTCGATCGATTCGCAAACAAAGCTTTTTTGTCGAGATGACGACTTACTCGACCAATTTTAATCACGAAAAACCTATTAAATTATTAACGTGACATAGCTCTATGTTACAAGTTTGTAGTTTTTATAACCAGTTTACTACTATTTTTGAAGTTATTCACTAACATAACGTAAATTAAATCAATGCAGATGTTTTAATCAACAATTTTTTCTAATTAGAACACTCTTTAATTCTAGCATCGATATAATCCATCAATCTTCATAGGACGAAGGCACCTTGAAAGGCACAGGTATACGGGTCTTCTGTGCCCGTTAGCAAACTTTTAGTCAAAAAAAAAACGTAATTTTCTCAATTAATCATTACAAGCTTTCCTCGCATTCTGAAGATAAGTGATTATTGAAATTGCTTACAAATGAAATACAGAGGTAACTTTGTAGTAAAATTCAACCTGAATTTTAATGGACTGCTCCGAAAAAGTATAAGAAACATTCAGTACTCAGTTAGATTGACGCAAATTTTTCAGTTAAGGTAATACTAGTCGTTTGCATTTTCTTTCCCGAGGCAATAAATAAACTGTGGAAAGTGCAAATATTCTCTTGAATTTCAGTGAAATAACGGTTTTTAATGCAAGATCCACGGTAACAGTGAAATAAAGTGTCCATTTTGTTTTTGTGTTACTCGCTTAACGATTTCAAGATAATTGATGACGAATTATTAGTAGATTGACAACAAATTAAGTTGAGGAACTTCGCATTATAATGAAATTGGTCGATTTAAATTTTACAAAGCGCACAATAGTCGGATGTCAGCGGTGAATTCCCCAAGTCCTCATAAATGATTCGTTTCCAGAAAAAGTCCAAAGAGGGACAGCTCTACCTCACACGTATCGCTAAATAAATTAACCAGTGGGGAAGAGACAACGGGAAGAGGAAAATAGAGCCGCTTGGGGAAAGTGGGCTCGCCGGCCAACTAATCGCGCGCGTTTACTTTACATCAGCCGGGCAAAAAGCCCAGCGCGTCGTCCCGCGGACTTGCCGCTCCGCCCGGAATAACGTCACACTCATTAGTCCCGTGGCTCTTATAATAGGGGCGAGTCACTTAAAGCCAGGGCGCACGTCGCCGCAATCGAAAGACACGAGAGCGCCGGGATAAAGAGAGCGCTTCCGAGTATCGCCGTGAGCGCGCACCGCACGCGATCCAATTATTCCTATTTCCAGAAGACAATTACATGCGTGGAGCTTCAAAGGCGCGACGTATTATCGGCCGGACGAAAACGAAAAAGAAAAAAAGGGAGCACGCGCATCGGGCGACATTTTTTTTTCTCGCGGGACCGCAGCTCACCTTGCGGCGCCGATATATCTCGCCTTCCAGGGAGTCGTATACGTACACGCGTGTACGTGTGCCGCGCGCGCCGGAGGCAAATTAATTTTCATTCGTTTTTTTTTTTTTTTCTTTCGCGGCAAGTGTCGTGACGCGTTGGAGGCCGCGGCGATGTCGAGGAATCGGACGATCGGCGGCCGCGACCTTCCGCCGCTCCTTTGCCGCGACCCTCGCGATTCCGCGAACCGGGCGTTTTCGTGCCTTGTTATTGTGCCTTACGCTCCACTGCCGGGGAAAATGTACGCGTGTACGGAATCATCCTCGCGCTGGTTCACCTCTGCTTGTTGCTGTTCATGTTTTTCAAAATATTCGAGATATATACTTCTGCTACTCTTTTGACCATGTGCTCGTGCACGGTGTCGAATACAATGGAGCAACTTCCATCCTGAGCGTAACAATGTATTTAGAAATATGAGCAGAGTCAAGTTATTTCCTCTGTTGATCACGATTATACTTGTTCGACTTGTTCTTCCACATATTTTGTAAAATAGAAACAATTCAATCCATGGAAGTTTTGTTTTGACTCTTTGCTGGATTGGATTTTGGATTTTGATTGACAAATTGTTTGAAGATTATAAGCAGGAATCAGTTAAATATAAATAATCATATAATTTTTAAATCAGAAATGATAATATATTCAACAGCTACAAGCTTTTTTTTACTGAGAAGGTGGTAGAGCTACGCATCAAAAGAATACAGGTGGGCACACTGTTTACCCTCATTTACGTGCATAATATAGCAAGGCATACGCGTGTAGATAAAAAATGTTCAAAGAATTTCCGTTTCGTAATCACTGTCGTAATTTACGAGCATACGAAACTAATAAAACATAGAAGAATATTGTCCATTATAATATAAAAAATTGCAAAGATGAAAACGTTTTGAAATTATAGCCCGAATAACAAAGCGTTTTTTCTTTCACTTGCAGTTAAATTACGTCAAATATTTAATACGGCAAGGTATAGAGTTTCCGTTAGATACCATAACTCAATGAAAATGAAACAACCATTTGACATAGATGATAAAATCTGGTTAACTTATGCCTATTAATGCCACTGGAAGTTATTATACACAGTTCCAAAGCTGACGTCATTGAAGCCAGTGCATAATTAATTCAAGAAGTTTTCTGATTTAAAAGAGAAAGAACAGTTCTAATGAGTTTCTGTCTCGGGCGCGTCTGGTACCTCCTCGCTTAATTCGCTCGCTCCCTCTATACTTAACGCGTCTGGCATTATAACTAATTCACCGTCGGCGCCACTCATTATGCTTCGAAGTCCGCGGGCCTCGCGAAATAAATCAAGTCCGGACGCGTGAGGAAATCGCTGCAGCCACCTGCAAGCCGACCGGCTATCGGGAGCCGTATATATATCTCTCACCTTTTCAAATCGCGCACGTTCCCCCCGCGCATATAATCCGAGAAAATTAGCGCTTTCGCAAAAAAAAAAAAAAAAACCCTCATCGATTACTTGTTTGCACAACATATTCGCAAACGCACTCGCCCCCCGGCGCTTTCACCGGTGCGTCCGGCGTACGCAAGAGGGCGCAAGGAGCGCCAACGCAAACGCTCCCGGTAATTGTGGGGGAAACGGCATTTTTACGCGGGCGCCCCAGCCCCGACTTTCCTAATTAGCGTCGTGTGTATACGCCCCGGTAATGCGCCAATCATCCACCCTAATAGAGTAATTTGCAATGAGCGCGCGCGCAGCGTGTATACATATTCGCCCACAGCACCGAGAAAGTGCGGTTTCACTTGTCGTAATTGATCGCGCTGTGCAATGGCTTCTTTTGCGGGGCCGCGCGGAGACGATACCGCCGCGGAAAAGTGAGCGGCGCGTTTCCGCGGCGAGCCGCGCGACATTGTTTTGCCCCCCGTGCGAATGCGCGGCGGACGCGTTATTCCGTGAATTTTTGCACCGGCCGCGTGATTTATGGGGCGGCGCGATCGGCGGCGGCCTTGTCCAAACGGACGAATCCATTAGAAAGCGCCGATAAATTTCATACCTCTGAAAAAGTGGCATCGCTCGCGTCCGGCTTGTATGTATATTAATACAAGGAGCCATTGGAGCGATGTACGATATTATACATGATGGCAGTTTCTTGCTTTGCGTAAATAATGTGCAACGTTTATATACACCTGTTGGTCTGATTCAGTTTTTCTTCTGCCATATCATACGCACATAACCGTCATATGATTAATATCATTAATAACATTACTATAATGTTTTTAAGAGGTATTTTCGTAAAAAAATTGTTTACTCTTTGTGTGTATATAGTACAGACAGTACATTTTCGATCCTCGTAAACTTCACTAGATTGAAATGATAAAGGCGCCGAGGCTTACAATCTTCCAGAATTAGAAGCCTCCGAAGAATAAAACATAAGACAATTATTAATCATAGCCCAACGTCGTATAGTTAGGACATTCTTGTGAACTAATTTCGTAGAAACTTTTTGCACTAGGCATCTGGGCCCAAGTGCACGTATAACATCTTGCTTTAACACCCTTAAAAAAAATTGATCAAGTGGCAGCCTCGGACTGGCAGCAATTTCAAATACCGAGAAATGTAAGTTGCAACAGCGCCAGTCGCAAAAATATGGCAAATTTACCCGGTTTCAAGAAAGGTGTAGAGACCCCGTCTGGTAGTAACCGAAAGCACCATACCTGCACACTGACGAAACCCTCAATTTCACCGCGAGAAATAACGAGCAATTGCGCATTTATGGAGCGACGGAGAGAGGCGAAGAAGAGGAACCCCCAATAGTAAGAATTATAGGGATCATGAGGAGTAGCTTCCCAGGGTCGGTGGTGTGCCCCTCGTCGTCCCCTCGTCGCCGTCTCGCGAGCGTCTTTGTCGCGGCCCGATATTCCGCAAAGTCGCGGAGCCATGAGCGGAGCCGACGGGCGCTGTACAGCCGCCCGGTCATCGACACATCCCCGCTCTCTCTCTCTCTCTCGCCCTCATCATCTCCCGATATTGCCCGGCTAACCGGCGGGATAAGGGGCCCGGCCAAATTGGCGGCTCTCCGCGTTTCGTCGTCCGGAGGAGGCGATCGCAAAAAGCCCCCGGTGATCGGCAAAAGGACGCGCAAAAACTGTGGGGGCCGCCATTACTCGTGCCCTCGGGGAGGAGGGGGCTTACCCGGCCATTATCCTAACTACCGGCCGGTCCCCCGACCCCGAGTCTAGGCCGTGCCGCGGGTCCTCCGGCCCGTAGGGCTTCCGAGCCGAGCCGCCCGGCCTGTCTGTGTGTGCGCGCGCGCTACCTGCATCCGTCTCGCGGAGGAGGATGCCAACGCCCTCCCCCTGTCAAAGCCGAGCGCGAAACGCCTAGGCCATCTCCGGCCCCGGAAGTCTGACCGATCCGACTGTCGTGTTTTATTGCCCGACCCTCTCAGCCAGCCGGTGCATCGGGCTTGAGGATTTTGGCTCCCGTGCCTCGCTCCTGGGCATTGGTTTCGGCTTCTGGGTTATCTATAAGCTTCCGGGCGCTTTGTCAGCCAACGGGAAGCAATTCGCCCAAAGTAGTCTTGCCACCTCGACACTTGGGAAGGAGGTTTCGCTCCATTTTACTTACTTCCCGCTATTGATTGCATTCATTAGTTTCAATCTAATAAAAAGGATAAATTAAACGCTGTCTTTCTATTTGCATATATAACGATGTACAAGGACTCAACTCGTAAAAACAGGTAGTATGCGAAAACGTAGTTTTAATTGTATTAAATAGTACAATTATTTAATCGTGTTTTTGCAGTATTACATTAGTCACAGCAATGTCCCAATGTTAAGAATATAAGTAGTCTTCTTCCTGCTGCAGTATTGCTCGCTAAAAACGTTGATCGATTATAAGCTTACTCTTGAATATAAATCTCGAGCTCGATCTCGAGCTCGTGCATTTACTTCTTTTAAAGCCTTGGCACCTACTTATTTTTCCTTTAAGCGAATGATTAGAGATAGTGGACCTCGTAGTGGACTATAAGAGTATTTTATAAACGCATTTACGGAATGTATCGTATATACTTATACTTTTAGTTTGCTGCTGGACGTTTGACTATTTTCATCATTTCAGATGATCTTCTCAATGATCTCTCATTTTCTCTTGAATTCAATTCAATTGGATTCCATTTAATAATTATAGGTCTTACTTGAAATTACAATGTCAATTTTACTATCTGCAAACACTATGCGATTGACACAATTGGAAGTGATTTTCAGGCCGAATAAATCTAATTTCCTAGAATTATATTTGTCCATACCTTCACTATGTAGTGACATACGCTTGGACATGTGCAAAATCAACGGTCAAACGACAGGGGTGCGCGTCAAAGTACATTGAAATTCATGGAATCAAGGGTCGTTTTATATCAGCCATATCCTTGAATATCCTCCAAGTATTCGAGATATTTTCAATGAAACTAATACTCGATACGTAACATAACACACTCGAAGGGACATCAATTCCACCTTCTCTTTGATTCGCTCGGAATATAATCAGTTTTAACTTCCGTGATCCAATTAGCAGAATCAAACGTGTACTTTGACCGATCTGGATGAACTTGTTTGGTAGGAACAGTATATCAGAGTCCAGTTTTCTTCCGTGAGATAAAAGACTCCCGCCCGTGAACAAATTTATCTCCTTTGCCACTGTTGACAATGGAATATTGCCTTACCAGTGAAAGTAACGCAAGTGCACTCATTCGTAAGTTCATTTGTTTTAGAAAACTCAACTATTCGCAATCTATTATAGAAATTCATTAAATATGATTATATTTTAGAAAAATGTTTCCTGTTTCGAATATAAAATAATAATTAATTACAACAAAATGTTTTTCGCAATCTTTACTGCCTAAAATATACTTATTGAATTTCATCCATTTAGTTAATTCAAGACGAAGTTTGTTTTTGAAACAAAAAGCCTTTATCTTACACTTAAATTCTTGTAAGTTTTGTAATTCCAAAAATGTAAATCAAGTACAGTTTTGGAAATTCTATTTTAAAATATGCAAAGAGACAAAATTACAATTATAAAGTTAACTTCTTCAAACTACTTGAGAAATCAATGTCTTTCTTCCTTTTTTAACATATGTATTAATAATATGTATTGGAATAGTATCAAAGCGCGCGGCAGCGGCAGCTGAAGGCAAGTTAAGCACTACTTCCAAGTTTGTAACTAGTTTCTTAAATAGAATTAAACAATATAAACAGATGATTACTTCGTGTAATATTTTAATAACATTTTTAGCTCGAAAATGCTCCTTTTTATATCTTACATCATAAATAATCTATGAAAATTGTGTTAAATCAAAATCCAAATAGTATAAATATGTGTTCGATGAATAAAACTTGTACTAACAAGAACTTGTATAGTATAAGAAAAACTTTTTGCTACTAAACTCACCTGTTTTAGTAAAGTAATAGGGCAATAAAGCAAAAGATAAGATGACTGCATGTTTCGAGTTCATTGACTATCGCAGTCATAGCTGTATAATCGCAATGTGCTTACTGGCAATCTGAAGACGGGCCTCCTACAATGATCTATGTTTATGTGGTGTCTCATACTGTTCTCGAAGCAGACTCTCATTTGAATGATACCACGGTATATTTGGAGTAAGATGTCGATGTATATGCTGAATCTCGCACTGAACAGATATTTTCATGATGTACATTTTTCCCTTTCAAAATCATTACAAGATGTGTATTTAAGTAATTAAACCTTATCGTGAGTATTAACTTTCTCTTTGGGTAGATTACACGATGTTTCTTTTGTTCTCGGGATTAATCAATAATATATTATTTATTTGCTTTTAACTATAAACTTTATAAATTTATGTGGCAAATATACTTTTATTCTTTTCACCTGTCATCTTTGATAGGACATGAGCGGAGGCAATCAACCTACCGCGAAACTGTCCTACCTTTGACGTCCACCCTCGCGCCCACCGCGCCTTTACATGGTAGCCTATATGTACTTTGCACATGAAACGTTTGAACATACGCTCGATATTTGCGCTTCTCCGAATTTCAATTACGCTTGTAAACACTGCTGCGTCGATCGAAGGAAGCCTACTCAGTCCTTCGATACGGAAAGAAGTAATAGGGCGCTCTTTTCTCTGTTTAACACCTATTGCCTGGAACTTACGAAAATAGGCATTTTACATTTTTATACGGAAGAAGCCCGTGCGAATTCGCGGAAAATAAGAAACTGGAGCTACGCTGTATGTCATCGTGAAGATTCCGTTTATCTTCTACGCAAGAAAAATTACGAATTAGCAAGAAAAAAAGGCGTTATTTTATTTTTTCATAATCTTAAGAAGTGCAATTTATAAATAATTAATCATTTTTCTACTATAATTATATTAATTAATTTATTAAAGCATACTTTAAAATGATGTTTTTAGAAAATATTGTATGAGCTATATATATAAAGTATACAGAAAAATAACTAAATTTATTAAACACGATCGAGGAGATAAATCGAATTGCAATTAACCACCATTATTTTTTTATCTTTTTTTGCAAAAATTTGCAGAGATCTCAGCATTATTACTTTACATTTGAATAAATTTACAAAGATATACGAAATGCGTTATAGCAGAAGAGGTGTGATACCGATCGCGTAATGCAGACCTTGATGCAAACTAACTTTTGCATTGACGTATTCTTTCCAACTTATAGCTTATCAGTGAAGCTTATTACGCAGCTTATTACTTATGTGCATTTAATATACAGCAAAGTGAACATTGAAAGGTATTAAGTGAACAGTTTTAATTATCGCGTTTTCTTATCATATTTAAGCCGTTGTAAAAAAACTTGTCATTATATATCCATTACAATAATTTTTACTCAAATTTCAATTTCAAATAATAATTTACACTTTCTAAAAATAAATTAACCTATTTTTAAAGGACAAATGCAAATCCAGTTATAGTGCTGTTTTCAAAGGCTTTCTAAAAATAGAGCGTTACGGTCGAACAAACAAAAACAATTTTTCACCGATAGCAATAAGAATGATTAAAATAAAATAATATTTGCTACATTTTTCGCATTACATTTATTGTGTATTTAAAAAAAATTGATAGCATTATGTGATGTACACAGTTTTGCGTATGCTGTACACGACAGAGAAAAACAACTCTATTATTAAAATAAACTTTGTACACCAAGAGTATAGTAAGGCTGACGCTAAAAACAGGAATGTTACAAGCCATACAATTTGCAACTCAATTAGATGTTCCCTCCGATGAAAATTTTTAAAAGTAAAGATTTGTCCGCAGGGCTTATGTCTCATAAAAGATGAACGGCTGTCCAGACCCACCTTACGCACGGGAAGTGCCAACTACTTTACATTCATACCGCGTGTGATCGCTTCTAAAACAAACGCACGAAGGCAAGTGCGAGAAAGTAGGCGCGCGCGCGCCCCCTTTCGCGGCGCACTTAATAATCCCCCTCGAGGCGGTCTGAAATTTCCGTAAACGCCCCGCGCGTAATCGCCGTCGTCGCTTACGCCGAGGCGAAAAAGGACCGAGGCGCGTCTGAGACGCAAGCTTAAGAGCCCTTAAATTATGCACAGAGCGCCAAGTACGTGGCATGCAGGAGGGCCGCGAGGGAGAGATGTTTAGGGCGACGAATTTGCATGCAAATATACGGGCGGCGCCCAATTCCGAACTTGTCAATACTCGCGCGAGCGAATTTTTGTCGACAGTCTCACACGCGAGTTTTGCGAAAAAGTTGCTCTCGGAACGGCGGAGAGAACAGTTGGCTATAGGCTAACGACCAAGATAATTGCTTTATTTCGAGCTTTGGTAATAATTACATGAAACCTGTTCGCCCTCCGGAAACAAATTTTTTTGCGAATAGCTTAACCGCGTGGTAAAATGTTGTGTTTAATTTTTTGGAAAAAGATTATTCGTTCGAGTCACGTCTTATATATTAATTTGAAAAACGAGCAATACTATTTGTAGCCAGTAATTTTATTTGAAGTCATACATATTGCAATTCGCAAACTAGAAATTCATTTGCAAAATAATAACAATAATGCGCTTTTATTTCTACAATTTTTTTCGTTATTTTAGCTTTTCTGTTTATTCACGCTGTTCACGCTGTTCACGCAGTAGCAAAAATATTTCTAATTGAACTTTGTCTCAATTTTATAAAAAGAACCGCCCACTTTTTTTCTAAATGATGTTATCATTGATTTCTGTCTACAACAACCGATGTATGCGCGATTGTAGAATTTTTTCCAAATACTATATCATTTGGCCTCTAAATAATGTACTCGCGCTACGTGTATATGCACCCTCCGATCCAGATTAATCGACCGGATAATTAAAGTCTGGACAGCACGCGTATGAGTTTTCGTGCCATAAGAAATTCATGGGCAAGCGTCTGAAAGCGTGCGAAAAGCACCGGGACCGCCGCGCGCCCAACCCCGTAGCGAATTACTGCAAATAGAAAAAAAAAAAAAAGAAGACCGATAGAGGCCGAGAAATTGTCCCCTTAATAATGGAGGACTCTCGGGGCGAGTCCGTGTACACCATGAATTATTGGAAGGGGGCGGGCGGCGGCGCCGGCGACAGAGTCGTCTGCTCCCACCGATAATTACTTTCCGAGTACTGGCTCTGCGAAAGCGTCGATCGCGCGGGGGAGGCGGGCGTCGTTGCGCGGCGGAGAGCGTCAAAGCGCCTCCTCTGCTGCCAACCCCCCCTCCCCTGCCGAGTCAGCTCACGGCGGATTGATTCGCCGAATAGCCCGCGAGTCGCGAGAAGCGGCCGCGCGCGGCGACCCGCGCCCGCAGTCTCCCGCCGCGAGAGCGCGCCCACACACGCACACGGAGTGTGTGTGTACCGGCATAGCGAAGCTCGCATAATTGCACCGGGCGTAAGGTGTATACCCGGAAGGGAGACGGAAAAAGAGAGGCTATAGCGGGCTCTCTGGCCTATTACCGATTCATATCTCGCGAGAAAATTGCGCCGAGGAGTCGCGCTGCGCATCCGCTGTTCGCCGCGGGAGGAGCATCCGTGCGGCAGCCGAGGTTTTTTATCGAATGATCCGACTTCGGTCCCGACGCGGTTGGTCGAGCCGATAATATCCTCGGGGAGACGGCGAAACTTTCTTCTTCTTGCCGTGGAGTGGCGGCAGCGCGATAATGCATAAAACGTCAAGCCGGGATATATCCGCAGTTGCCTCGGCAGTTGTTGGGCTAGATGGAGCGATATCGGATTATGGCGCCGCGTAGGGCAGCCAAAGCATTACGAGCCATTGATTATACAGCTACGAGTCAAGTAGCTTTTAATCCTGCTTACCTCGACTGCCGTACGTGCGAAGCTTGAGCGACGATGCACACGCGACCTGAATCTAGGTACTCTCTTAAAGCCATAAAGTCGCCCCGCTCAATACATAGTTATCCTAGTTTAAGCGGTTGACAAGCGACAGGGCGGAGTATATCGATTGCGTTGTCCGCGGCCAGGGGAGCGGCCGCTTCAATCGGAACAACAACAGCGACAGCTTCCCGCTAAATCACCCGTTCGCTTCTTATTCCGGACAATTGGAATCCGCTTGTTACGGCCAAAGAAGCCAACTAATTGAGTCATTGGTCATGTTGACAGGGGCCCTCTATAATGGGCTTACACAACTTGTTGAATTCGTAATCTTTCTCGAGTAAAGCGGATGACTATGCAGGTGCTCGGTTTCACCTGCTGCAGATTATTGAGAGGTATAGATCAAAGGTTATTCAATGAAAACCGACAGCGCATACAGTTACCCGTGATATACTGCTGTTTGCATCAATATTTTAACTTTAATTCGTAAACACAATTATCCAGGCTGTGTAAATTTATGACGCTGAAAACGCAGTCCAGAAACGATGGTGGAAATCATACGCAAACAGAGTTAAATCCCGAGGTCAATATTCGCCTTTTTTCCACTGTCACCAAAAAAGGGGATCGCGCTCCTTGGAAAATTTTTTTCCTGAAGTACGTCAGGAAGAACCTGCTGGATACATAACGTACGTAGAAACGCAGGGCAGTCCAGCGAGCGATAGTGGCTCGGACAGCGCAATGATACTTTTTGTCACAGCAACAACACAGGAGATCTCGTTCTGCAGTAACCACTCCGGCGCCACGTGTTTTTCAGCGGGCACTTGTGCATTTGTTGCAAGTAATACCCTGCGGGCTTGGTTGAAAGTTTGATGCTCTACGTGCAAACGTACATACTGAATATAACATGAATATGGATGTGGCAAGGTGATTTTGTACACGGGAATCGTGAGGTTTATTAAAATGAATTTTTTAAAAGACAAACTTACTATTAATTTAACTGAAGAAAATAAAAAAAGAACTATCTTTTAGTACAGTTGATATTCTTTTATTATAGAATTTAAAATTTAATCAATATATATTTTACGGTAAAAACGGTTTTTATGTGTCTTATTCCGGTAATCCACGGAAGCAAGTCGAGAGTCTGCACTATTAAAAAGTTGTTTATTGCACTTAATTATACTGCTTAAAGCGTCGAATCGTTTGATAGCACATATACACAAGGGGATCGAGTAATAAACACGAAATGGCTTCCCTACTAATGAAAGCCAATTACAAAATCTCAAACGGTCAATAAAAAATATGACGTCGAAGTACCTCTGGGGATTGGCACTGGTTAAATGACCACTGTGAGTAGCGAGGAAAATCCAGCGGATTAACTTATTGTTAGAATCAGGTTTATTGTCGATAATAATGAAGAAATCCGCAACTGTGTAAGTTAGTAACAATCACCGCACGCCTTGCACAAAGAAATCAAGCCTCTCAGTAAACGCACATTTTCATTAGCGAGCGAAGCCCCTGTTGCAATGAACCGGCTGCTGATAAAAAATGGGGGGAGCGGGGAGAAATAAAGGGAGCTGTGCGCGCGAGAGAGAATTGAAGCGCGCGGATTGCAGAATCCAGTGAGTCGAACAAAATGGCGGAAATCGAGGTGAAAATACGCCCAGTGAAAAATGCCCTCTTCTTCTAAGCGCACAAACTCATTTGGTTCGATCAATTTTCCTCGCACGTTCCGGCGTCCTGGGTGACTGCATATATATATATATATACATATTGGCAACGGGAAACAATGCACCCTTCCGCAAGTCTGACGAGTTTATTAAATTACGAAGGAGGAAAGGAAGTCGCGGTCTCGATATTCCGCGCTGGGAGACGCAGCGGGTCATAAAGGATCGTGAGGCGGCGCCGTGGAATGAATGGCGGAGAGGGTGCACAATTAGAAAAAATTGCCGGGTTTCTTTTTCTAGCGCCTCGTGCGCAACCTTTCCCACTAACTTTCTTTTGCCCTCCTAGACGTTCCTCGTCACTTTTTCCTTTGTTTCACATCTTTCCAAGGAAAGGGAAAAACGAGACGTCCGGTTAATGGATACGCGTGTTTGTTATAATTGTATGAAAAAGTAGCGCTTGCGCCCCGAGGTCGGACTTGAGTCTCGTTTATTCCTCGACATTTTTCACTGTACTTTGCGGTGAATCCGTGCAAGTCGTAGCCTACATAGAACAAAGTCGTATTAATTCAAGGGATAACAAATGTAACCGCTTTATTAACGAGGGTTATATCATTAGTCCTCTTTTTCATTTCATTATTCGTGTTATACTATAGTGGATTATAGGAGATTTATTATAAAAGAATTGGATTAAAGGATCGTAGAAAATTACATTAATTAAAAAAAAAATTTTATCACAAGAGCCTGTTGCTTTAATTTTGAAGGTAGCTTGCAATTAACGCGACAGCATTTAACATCGCATTTAGTCATGAAAGATAAAGTAAGTTTTTCATTTGAGTGATGTTGCAGTTGTCTACCTATTTCGTGTTTCGAATAAAAATTTTTCTTACGATAAAGTTGCAGCGACGAATTGAGCGTAGTGGATACGAAAAAAATTCGTTCAAAGTCCCTCAAAAACAAAATAGTTAAATTCATGCTGATTCTGAGGATTCAATGGCGGAAGTTTCACACGAGTAAATAATCCACTTACACGTAACCAAAGTACGCTCGAGAGTACGCTTATACTAAAGAAACTCCAGGAAATCTCGTCCTGCCTTTTGTTTCTTTCTAATCGCCCACAGATATTTCCACTCTTTCGTAAGTCGCCGCTCCAATCTGTTTCAAAGTAATTCAACGTCCGGAAGTTGGGGCTTATTATTTTATGTCTCGAATTTTAAAGAAAGTTTTTTGTTTACAAGCGTTGTTAACAAATAAAAACAAATTTTATTTTTATTTAGAAGGATTCGTGTTCTTAAATGTTCTTATTGTCACGTGTTTAATTGTTTTTCGCACGAATTTTTTTTTTCGACAATATTCGTGTATCATAAAGCGGCATATTTTATCATAAAAGTGTAGGAAGAAGGTACAATAACAACGGATACGAAAACATAAAATGTAATAAAAGAATAAACAAGTTATAATAATAACGATAACAAAACGCTCTCTTTTTGTCTCTGCAGTTTTATCTTTGAATTTCGTTACGGACCGTGTACAAAGAAAAACACGTGTGAAAAAAAAAAAAGGAAACGCCAAAAAAGCGCGACACGTATTGCAGTGACTCGCAGGGCGGCAAAGAACGCGCCGGCCGCAGATATGCCCCCGTTGGCTCGACGCCGCAGTTGTTCTGCAGCGCAGAGGCGTCGAAAAGTCACTCCCCTTTTTGCGCCCGCCGTCACTGGCCGCCGACGCAAAAGGGAACGGGGCGCCATTAGCCCGCTTTATAAGCCCTATACGTTGACTTCCTGGTATCTCGACCGATACTCCCGCGGTGTCGATCCGCCTGCTTCCGCGCTGTCTTACTGCGAATATAGTACCTACGAAATACAGTTTGTACATATGTAAAATAATAGAAAATGCTTTTTTTGTATAACTGAAGTTCTTTTCCTCTTCGTCGCCCCAGGTACAAGGACAGCCGGCCGTATCCCTGGCCGGGCGGCGAGAGCAGCTTCATCCTCTACCCGGAGAGCGCGAATCAGACGATTTATACTCAGGAGGTGAGGACCTCCGACGCGGGCCGCTACTCCTGCCGGGCCCGCAACGACACGACTACTCTTGAGGGCGACATCACCCTCGCTGTGCTCGGTGAGTTACCATCCACAATGCCCGCTCGGCTCGTCCGCCTCACCTAATGATCCCTCGACTCGGCTCGTTATCCAATAAAAAAAAAAGGAAGTTTTCTGTAACAAAATCACAATAATAACGTTAATATACCGCAATAGGATATGCGTGTACGTATATCCTTGGCTTAGCCCCGACAAAGGTCTCCTTGCGACCGGTAAATCCATTTCATATTCAGCACAACAACAGCGGCTTGGAAAGAAAACGGATCTTTTGTTTTTTTTTTTTTTTCCTCCTCCGTTGAAACATCCCTCGATATATGTTATACCCCATTGCACCTGCAGCGATTCCCGTATTTACGATATCTCTGCGTTTTATGTATATAATGATGACGGCGCCGTACAATAGCCGACCGCAGCCTATATACCGGGAATTTTCACTGGCCCTTGCGCACTCCCCTATTTATTCCGGGAATCGACTGCTCCATATCTGCTGCTAATATTGAATCGGCGCGTGTGTTTAAAAAAAAAGAAAAGCGACGCGACTCAATTATTAAAGCCGGCTAATGTAGGCTGCCCCAGAGAGAGAGAGAGAGAGAGCGGGCACGCGACCAGTGCCGATGAGTGCATTGCCGGCTCCATATCGCGCGCTACTTGCGCCCTCTGAATTTTTTACATCCTCAAGAGGGGATACGCGAGAAAGACCGCGCGCCAGTTTTTTTTTTTACTCCACCCCCACGCCGCGACATTTCCACGAGACGCGTATCGCAATAACGCGTGCAGGGGCGGGACTCGCGGGTGCAGCGCGCCGACCTCGGGACAGTCAAGCCGCGGACGCTGCGAGGGGAAGAAAAAAAAAAACGCCGCTTGCCCACGGCAGCTGCTTGCCGAGGGAAAAATCATAAAAAAAAAAAAAGAAGAGAAAGTGCATCGACCGTCGTCGTCGCGGCTCCGAGTCCCACGGCCGCGTCACCGCGCCCCGTGTTTTGTCCGCTCGGGTATCCGGTGTTGAGGGCTTTATCGCCGTAAGACAAGAAGGACCGGGAGTCTCGCGGGGGCGTGGGCGGAGCCCTGGAGCCCCTTATCGCCGCGCCTCCGTTTCGCTTATTAAGAGGGCGGCGCGGGCCGCGGACACCGGAGAGCGGCTTATCGGCCCCCCCCCCCGGGTTATCGCGCGCGCCTTGTTTTCGACCAAACAAATCGTTAAAGTCGTAGCCCCCGGCCGTTAGGTATTCGGGGGGGTCCCCGCGAGGTCGGGAGACGGGCCGGTGCATCCCCGAGACGACCACCTGTGCCCGGGCGCGTCCTTTTGATTTTCGGTTACTTTTGTTGCTTGCTCGGCGTGCGAATTGTGGTCGTTCGTTTTTGCCGGTTATCGCGCGATCGCGGACTTTTTTTTCAGCGGGCGATGTGCGAAACGATCGGTTTCTGTGGGTAGTGTAATTGAAAACCAAATCATATTTCTGTACAAGACAGACTTTTATTTTTAGATATTTTTTCTGAATATGAAATTAAAATATTAGCACTTGGCGTACGTGAGTGTCATTGCTTATAAAATTTTCAGGTATCTGTTTCAATTTCCTACGGCGTACGAGTGAAAAAATCTGCTGAAATAATGTATACCTTGTGAATAATGAGACGGTAACGTATTTTCAAGTACAGTTTACCGCTCTTAACATGTACTATTTGACTAATAGCGCAGCAGTACTGTACACGCATTAAAACGAAGTATATTTTTCCACGAGCATTTTACACTTTCATTCGCGGTATATTCTAGGCTTTTACACCCTATCGCGAACGTTGATCATCCAAACAAAACGAAGGGAAGGCTTTATATTTATTCCATCCCTTCATACAGTCTGCGAGTGCGAGTCTCCGCGGAATGTAACCGCACTCCGAGTCCCTATCAGTGGAAATTACCCACGCCGTGTATTTCCATGCAGGCCGGGGCCCGAGAGGGACAAATCCGGGACAAATGTTCCGGATTGTAAAAAGCTTCGGCTGCCGTGCGCGCTCGCCCAAAGAAATACGTAAAGGAGCGGGGAGGGGGGGGGGAACTTTATCACCGCTCTCCCTCGCGCGGCCTTTCGTACTTTTCGAAACTCTGTCTCCGCCGGTGTGCACGCTCATATATATATATCGTACACGCAAGCGATATATGCACGTGTACGCGCGGCTGATATGGAAACCTGTCCTCCCGCGGCACCGCGAGAAATAGCGCGCACTAAATATTTCGTGGCGCGCCGCGCGAGAACGACGCGATTGAAACGGGTAGCGCTATTACACGCAGCGATTCCCAAATGATGCTCGTTATCACGGTTATTCGCGGTCGCGTATTTGCAGCTCGGCGTATGTTAATTTGAGCGCGTCGCTCTTGCCCTGAATCTGTCTGTTCGATTGCGCCAATTACAGTCGCGCATCAATTATTCAATGTTTACGAAATTACTATAACAAATTGTCAAATCTGTATAAAAATATTGAATATATACAGAAAGCAGAATAAAACATATGCATTCGATGTTTTGAATGAATATAATTTACATATTTATTACGACGTATATTTTTACTACGTAAAATAACTTTTTTTTTCCCTTATATACCTAATCGAATAAATAGTGATAAATAAATAGATGCTGGTTCTTGTGGAAGTTTCCTTTATTAATATACTTATTCGTGTACGTCAGATTAACAGTATTGAATACATCGTGCGTGACCTCAGTGTGAACGAAAGCTTTTCGCATAGCGCAAAGGTCGAACGAGGAATGAGCGAGAGTCTCAGAAGGGCAAGTCACAGTCGCGTGCCGACAATCTCCTTATACCAAATAGTAACAATTAACAACATTCCCATTTGTCAATTTTCTATAATCTCAACAAGTAGATTTTCCGTGTTAACACATTCTTCGATTTTTTTCCTCAGTGCCTCTACAGCAGATATCTAGTATTTCATCCCGCATATATATATTCATATAATGAAAAAAATTCCAAGTGTCTTTTCAACCGTATACACATGATACTTTATGAGCGGCATGCGCATGTAGGTGGTCTCAACCCCGTCCACTTTTCCTCCATTCCCCGCGATTTCACTTATCAACTCCGGTTGCATAATGAGGGCGCGCGCGCAGGGCTGCGAAGTATCCAATTCCCACACACGTGCACGTGCACGTATATAGATCCCGGCACAGGCGCACTGCAGGCATATTTGCCAAGTGGCCGGGCGTAAATCGAGCAATTACCCGTTGTGACATTCCCGAGTTTGTTTTTGCACGGGCCATAAAGTATGGAATTACCGGTGGGGGCGGGCCGTCGCCTCGGAAATCCCGGGCGCGGTCCAACTTTCCCGGGCGGCGGTGGCCGCGGCGGACTTGCTTAATAACCGGCGCCCGTACATATAGCGCACGCAGCCGTGGAAACGAGCCTCCGAAGGCAGTCGGTCACCGGCCCAAAGGTCGATTATTATCCCCGCGCGTTAATATTCAGCCGCGCGGCTACTCCCGGCAGATGTCGTGTATGCACGTACACACGTTGTACGTCCTTATCGGGTCGTCGCGGCGCGCTCCACTTTGCGCCGGGGCATCCGCCTTTTTTTTTTACGAGTGCCCCCAGAGCCTTTATGTATACGCGAGCGATTTCTCGAAGCGGCGCTACCGCTAGGCCTTCCGTGCGGAAACTTCACGACGCCTAATCCGAATGTGCGCGGCTGGAAAAGAATGCAAAAATGCTTGCGAGGGGAAGGGGCGACGATGGGGATCGTGGAATATAATGACGAGGAGCGCACGAGGCAGAAGAATAATGGCGTTTAGGAGGCACGGCTGAAGTATATATACAATAATGATGCCACGGTGCTCAGTGGTGTATAATAAAGAAATTGTGATATAAAATGAAACGCTTGGTGCAAAGCTACTGTAACTATACAGTATACGCAAGAACTTAAATATCTAGGCCGTGATGTCACAGTTAGAATCAGTCATATGTAAAATTGTAGTTAGAGTTAGAGAAAATAGCAATCCGTGACCAGACAGGTGGAACGGCATATTATTTTAATAGATAGAGACATATCTATCAGTCGAGATCTGCCGGGACCATGTACAACGGGTGTTTTATTTATAATCAAGGTAATTAATAAAGTCTGCGAGTAAATTGTATTTTTCACAAAATAAACCGTCACAAATTGCCGTGATAAAAATGATTAATTACATAGTTTATAAAAATAGTTGGTTTAAAATAAAATACTCCCCACTCTTGCTCTGAAACAAAGGTAAATTGATGAATTCAAGCAGATTACATATACTCATAGGATATTCGCGAATAAATATTCAGTTCAAGTATACCTAAATATTACGCAACCAAATTGTTTAATGGAATTGTTGAATCCAAAGGTTTGTACACCCTACTCGTCCAAACATTGACTCACAGCTATTCAAATAATCACGCGGATTCGAATTCGCTTTTTTCCCGCGCGAACGTACAGCAACTCGCGACGCATTAACGACGCTCGAGTTCATTCGCTTTCCCATCAAAGGACTACTGCGGCTCAAGCATTACAAGCCTTTGACAAAAGCAACCGCCCTATAGCACTTGAGATATCGGAGCCCGCGCCCGCTCACCTACATAGAGCGCGGGCCGCGCTACAACCGCGCCGATACAAAAAGCGCGGCGCGCTCTTGCGGCAATTGCCGGCGTTCCGAGAAAAGGCACTTGAGAGCGCGCGACCGGCAGCTGCGCGGAGGCCAGGACACCACCGGGGCCGAACAAAGGAGACGCTCTCGCGGAAGCCGTCACCGCCCCCCCCCTCCTGTATACACCCGACCCTAATCGACCCGGCAATTATTATCCCGCGCGCGAGCGCAGACTCCAATCAAGAGTCTCGCGGAGCGCCTCACACGCGGGAATGCCACTCCATTAGGCCGGGAGCGGAGGCTGTGTGTCGCGGGGGGGCGCCGCGAACGATTGGCATAATCCGCTCGGGGATTCCGCGGGCGTCGCCGGGATTGCGCACTCGAGGGTATATCACTCGAGTCGTACCTTTTTCCTTTTGCAAGAGCGACGCGTGGAATAAACGCGGTAAGTGGGGAAGTGGGCCGGCCTCGCGGGCGATGACAAGCACGGGAACGTAAACCGAGTGTCTATCTCTTTTAATTTGCGTGGGAGTCCTTTATTCGCGGTACTTGCGGGGAATATACGCACGCTTTACTTTTCGTCGGGCATCGGTGCGTCTTCGTATCCCGCGGTCCGATTTAATATATCCAGGGCTTGTTTAAACAAACAAAAGGCAGTTTTGCTTGTTTATTTTGAAAATGCACTTATTATTGTACTGGATTCATGCACTGCGTATTATTGTTTACGATGAAATTGCCGAGTTCGGTTGTACTCTTTCAGCAAGGCTTTGTACTTAGCTTTGCCTTCGCCGCGAATTCCGCCGGTTTTAACTGGTTGCGTATAATAAATTTAATTTCAGTTCTTCGTCCTATTCTCCTAATGTAACTTCGCTGTTTCCAGAATATTTCTCTTTAATTTCCGCGCAAAGGATGAAAGTTTATGCATTCGCGGCACAAAAGCGATTTTGCCACGAATGGAAAAAAAAAAAATTATACACCAACAAACTAATAACCATCGTAACTCATCTCCCGCCCAAGTATTTTTTAAATTTTTACTCCGCTGTTTTTCTGCCATCAAGCGTAAGTAGGGGCTTATAAATCCATCCCGGCGCATAGTTCCTCCCGGCGTATGACGCGTTGCCTTTTCCCTTTGTCTCTCCAATGCCCCTCTATACACGCGCATATACCTCGACCCAGCAGCGCACCGTTTCCCTGTCAAAACATCGTTATCTTAATACCCGCTCATTACGTGCGAACGAAAGCACTGCCGCGGCGTCATGTCGTTATAATGCTCCCGGCTCAACGAGGTGCCGCGAAGCCGCGCCGGTAGCAGAAGTCGATCTTCAGCAGCATAGCCACTCGAGCGCGAAAGCTGCCAGGTGTATACACGTATACACACATATATATAGGCACCCGCGACTACGCGGGGCTAAAAGCTAAACGTCGTTCCCCGTGAACTCCGTCATGTTTGGGGTCTTGAGCGGTCGGTGACTCGATTAGCCGGGCGACGCCCTGTTAATCAATTTGGGGTGCGGGGGGAGGGACCCGGACGCCCACCGGAGCCCGGCCGTAGATCCTCCCGAGGCGAGGGAGAAGAAAGCCCGTCCGCAGCTAGGTATTTGTCCAAGTCGCGCGCGGCGGGAGTTTCGCGGATAGGAGGATTGCGGATTTCCGGGGCTGCCGATGCCGCGCGCTCGGCTTCTCGGGGATTGCCTTCTCCAATTAGCCAAGACGATTACGGGAGGTACTCGGGAGATGCGCTCGTTTGTAGGGTCAGGTGAGTCCTTGTCCAGAACAATGATGTCCGCCGCATTAATGAATAATCTCCTTTGCTCAATCTTCTTATCAGGGGACCCTGTACACAGGATGAAAACCGAAACGCTAGAGAAGATTTAATAAATAAAATATATGTATATATATATAATATATATAGTAGTGGATGGCATATGAAGTTTATAAAAGTTAAAAATATTTTGTACACGAGTGAAGGGTGTATCCAAGTATAGATACTTATTATTTCTTTATTTAAAGGAATTAACGTTTTTTTTCCATCAACTTGATCATATATGACACGAAATTGTCATGGGGTGAAGTGTGCCAATTCAAAATTTTCCTTAACAGGTCGAGAGTATTGTAATTATTGTTAAAAGTTCCTTTTTAACATTCAGTTGCAGGATTTTCATTTTCCATCGGTTTTCTGTTGATCCATATCTTTCTCGTGGGCTATTTATAAATAATTAAAGAAGCAGCATTTACTTGTCTCAGCAGTATTCATTGCTTATTATGATCCTTGGTATTTCATTATAGTACAGGATTTGAGCTTTTCCTCGCTACATTTTACATTCAATTTGGGTTGCTTTGCAGAGGAAAATCTAAAATTTGATTCATTCCGCTAGAGTAAAGTGAAATTGTCGGAATGCGTGCTCGTCGAGCTCGCCCACAGGCCAGCGCTCTCGGAGTATTAATATACATTTCCTTTCTGGCACGGCTGCCCTCAACAGGTAAGGAAAAAAATCCGCGGAAATTCAGCTCTAGCGCTGCCTTCCGCCCGCCCCGTACGGAATAAAATCTCGCGAATTTTTCGCGCCAAGGCCGTCTCCGGCACAAAAGCGTCCGCTGGATAGTCTATTCTTTCCCCATACGAATTCGGCTCGGAGTACGGCTCGCTTTGTTCCCTTCGGATATTCGCGCGGCGTAATCCCCGTGATTATTTGCGAATAGAGTCGGCGCACACGCGCTTAGGACTGCTGCGCAAAGTAAATTACTCCTCGAGGACTGTCGCCGCGCCGTCCCCTCCCACTCCGCATCCGAATTTTCGGTTCGGAAGCTGGCTCTTTATTCGCGTGGCCGATCGCTTTTTCATCGGATGAACCATCTTTGCCGGGGTGGAAGGTTTTTGCACCGTTTCTTTTATGAAAACTTTTTCCGAGCTTTTTTGAAAAGTCCTCCACTTTCCCTACGAATTTCTACATTTTTTGCAGTACGATGAAGACGCGCTGTGCAACTTCTATGCATGTGGCCGACGTGTGCCGAGAAAGATGTCGAGCGATAATAATACCATTTAACATAAGGGGAATATTTTATAATAAAAATATTTCACGCTTATTCCATTTAATTTCATGACGTTATTGTAATGATTTTACAAGTAGATGTATCATAGTCTATTAATTCCGTAATAATTATCGTATTTTGTAATATTATTAGAAAGGATTTAGGAAGGATATTGGAAAAGATTTTTTCTTTAATATTTGCTGTAAGTATTACAAATGGTATTGCAATGTGCAATCTAATTTTTTTTCCAATTGCAATTTCTTAAACACAAAACATTACCGTTGAATAGGTTCCAACGAATTAACCTCGGATTAGACAAAATGGGCCTATCATGTGTATACAGCGTAATAATGGTATATAAAGCGCTTGAAATCATCAGCATTGGCCAGTTAGAGGGAATTACTGCATTATACCGCAAGCAAATCTGCAAATGAAGTACATGCAATTGGCCTCATTTCGTTATTGCAAATAGCTTCATCAAACGACCACTGCACTTATTGACATAAAGAGGGCATCCCTTTTAGAAGAGTCCTCAAAGTATCCAGCGTTCGCAGCCATCTTAGTATACTTACACCTCGTACGCGAATACACGAGCTCCCTGAGGCATGTACGAATAGCACTAGACTTGCGTAGCATATAAGGGGGGAGGAACGCGCGCAACTTCCTCGTGCACATAAGAGGCTATGATTGGCCGCTCGGCGACGTTGAATTTCACGGTATGATGAAAAGCTGAGCACTGCTCATTTTTTCACGGCGGTGCAGGGGCGCAATTGACTCTCTCCCGGGGGTTGGACTTACCGCAGAGTTTCCCCAGGGCGCGGCATCTATATTTGCCTTAGTCGTAGGAAGTGGGAGTCGCCCGGGCGCTTGCCTTGCCATTATATGCCAAGCTTGCCCTGGTGGGGAGCGGCGCTGGTTTTTCTGCGGTGCGCTAAAAGCCCCCATTTATTGGCCTGATTTAACCGCGGCGTTCGAGCGTTCAACAAAATCGCTTCATGGACAAAGGGAGCAGTAGATCCTCCTTTTCCCTCCTTCGCTACTTCCCAGAGGATGATTTTCATTTTCCATCCGAACATCTCGTACGCGCGCGTCTGATTACGACCTAACGGGGCGCCGCGCACCGGCAATTAACTCGGTCCGCGCTCCCTAGTTGCCGATCGCCATTGTTCCGCGATGTATATAACGATTTGTTTATTTACACTTTAAAAGAAAAGGCAAGGCGATCGTTTGCAAGGGAATAGCGCGCGCGCGCGACGGCTAATCCCCGCGCCCCGCGGGCGAAAAAGCTTTTACGGGCCGTTAAACTGGGGAGGAAGAGGGCGATTATGGGCATTTTCCCCCGGTGCCGATACAATTATTATCCTGCCCCCGTCTCCCCGATTGCGTAATCATGCGCGCCGGGCCGCCCCCGGAGCGGTGGGCTCGACCGCAGACTGTATACTACATAGCCCGGCAGGCTCATTAGACTTTTTGCGCGCGCCCCCTGGCGGCCGCGAGATTAATACACGAGCCGCGCAGCCCTTCCGCTTAATTAACCCGCGTGGACGGCTAAATTTAATCGGGCGCCGCTGCGCGATCCAGCCGACGCCTCCTGGTCTGCAGGATGCAAGTCACGGCTCAAGGCACTTTTTTACCCGCGCTAGCGAACTTGCACTTCCTCGGAGGAAGGGGTATAGACGCCCCTCGCTTTCGAAGATTTTTCCACCACGGAGTCCGGGGGATTGGCTGGGCTGCATATGCTACCGCGCTTTTCCCCCTTCTTATCCTTTCCAGCTAGTCTTATCGCGTAGTCCTTGCTTTTGTTCTCTCTTATACGATCTTTTCATCCGTTTGCCCTGGAGCCCCCTGTGAACTTTTTCAACTGCGCACTAGTCCTAGCTCTGGCTGCGCGATTTACTGCGATATTATTTATGAAAGGACGTTTACTTGTATCAATCGCGCGCGTGTTCTGGAAGTCTTTGCCGAATATCCAGAGAATTCGACTTGAACACGGCTCTCGCGACATGGATCTCTCTTCAAAAGAATTCTTCAAAGCTAAACTTCTTACAAAGAGCTTTCTTCGCGCATAAAGCTTTACAAGAGCTTAAAATATTTTTTCAAAAATACACCCTCTTTTCAATCCACTTTCTTCATTTTCTTATGCACGTGCCGCGCTTGCTTCTCTTCTCTACCTTTCCTCTGTTTTCTCTGACCTGGTGCTACTCGTTTCTACCCTTCCATCTCTGCAACCCACTGCATGGCGCATACATCATCTCGGAGATACCCGGAGAGATGGCAGGGAAGAATAAGCGATGAGGAATCTGCAAGGGTACAGTTGCAGGTAAAAGGGGCGCACACAGCGATCCATTTTTCGTAATCTACCACACTTTCGCGTGCCTTCTAACTGTTCTTCTTTTTCTTTGCCATTGTTCTCAAGGAGATTTCTATCCATCGGGCGTGTCTACTCTTGCAATCGCGACCGAATGCTTGGTGCCCGTGCTATTTCCTCGCCGAATACCTCTTGCGGATAACATAAGAATAATTTGTACCTTGTCTATCTTTAATCTTGATATCTCTGAGGTTTAACCATATTTTTTATATTACATTCTTATTTAAGCAATCTTTTGAATAAAAAATGTAATAATAATCTCTTAATAAAACAACGGGGTATTTTCCTGTTAACTTTCAAATATTGAGTGTGCAAAAACAAACCTCAAGTCTTATTTGATTTTTGATATTTTTTTTATTTAAAAGCTTAATACCCTCGGTGTATGTACATAACTCGCAGCGGTGTTAATCTGTGAGAGAATAAATCCCTGGCGATATGCTAGATCTATTTTGCAGCACAAGCCATTAATCGGAAAAACTCACTCGCCTCACCAAATCAATACCAACAATGGGTTCAAAATTAAATTTTCAAGCACGTCCACAAAAATCAACCCGTACGCTTAATTGTAAGATCGGGCTTCGATGGCAAACTGCATGGTCCAGCAGACTTTTTGGATCGATAGTTGTTCAAGACAGGTGTCGTTCTATGACTCTATTCTTTGCAACAGTATATTCCACTGTGCTCGAATTCCTAAAGGTGCACACGGTTGTCTCTCAAAAAAGTTTCATCGGAAAGTAATACGTGTTCACAGTTTTGCGACAGGAGAAAGCAATTTCTGTTTGTTTGAAGTATCCCGTGTTTTCGATTTCTGGTTCGTCCATCTGCGGAAATCCGAAAGAAATTGTTAGTTCGATATTCGATTTTCCTGAAAAAGCCTAAAGTAAAACATGAATGCAATTTTAATTTACGAATTGCACCTGTATACTACACACTAGTTGATTTGCGTGTTACATTTATTTAGAAAATATGGATCAATTTTATTCTTAATTTGCAGTGGAAAATATTGTACGCCGAATTTAATAATTAATTCAAATATCTATAAACAATTGTACACAAAATTAAGTCACAAAAAACCTCGAAAACTGTGACCCCGAAAAGCCAGTATTACTATAAAAGTTTCTCTCACCGTTAATCTGAAAGTTGACATCCCTCGTTTCTTTTCACGGTTAGAAAAGTAGCGATCTCGCCCTACTTTTTTTGCCTAAGGCTTAGTAAAAAAAGAAGTTGCACCTGTGAGCTGTTTTCCCTCCGCCGGCGCTAGTGTTATCCCCTGATTTATCGCATTTTGCATCAGGGAGACAGCGAATACTTTATACCGTGGGCCTCGTGGTTGTACCGCGCCCACCGCCCTGTCCCCCGTGTTCGATTTCTCGCTAGCATCCAACCTTCCCTCTCGGTGCACGGTCGTAAAAACTGCAGGTTTTATGCGGCCTTGGGCGATCTTAGGGATTTTTATAAGGGCCAACGCGAATGGCAATTGAAATTTTATTCTCGTCAGTCGTCGCGCCTTTCTCCATTCCTTGCATAATTTTACCATTCATTCTTTGGATCCTCTGGCGCACTCCTTTTTTTACAGCATGCGAAAATACCGTCCCTTTCCGACATTCTATGGCATCAACATAATTTTTCTTCCAATTTTATCGATGAGCCACGAAGTCGACTAAAGTGCGCCTAAATTAGCAAACCCAATTCAAAATGTATGAAATACATATAGATGCTCTTAGCTGCCGCAAAAGCGTTAAGTAAATCGAGTCGCCAACCCACAGTATCAAATTCAAAGTACGCGCAGAGGGCCGGGGAAGGGAAGGTACAGCTTCAGTGAAAAGGGAAATAAGCACTCGGTGGAAATAAATCAGAAGAGCGCCGTCCCGAGGCGCTCCTTAAATCCTCCAATTTAAGCTTTAGAGCTCGCGCGGAGACCCGCGGCACAGTCAGGCCGCTAGAGGGCGCCAGGGAAACCACAAGCGTATAAAGCGCGCGGGCGCCAAATTGCCGGAGATCCTGCGATAGCGCTCTTACCGCGCAATTATAGTCGCTGAATTCCGCAGTAGGTGGCGCGCGGGGCTCTAAGCACCCTCGCGATAAACCCCCGAGGGGCTTAAGGCTGGGCTTGTTGGCGCGCAAGACGAGCCCCGAGAGGTGAAGGCTGCTGCTCGTAGTGCAGCTGCGGGCCTGTCAACTGATGATGATTCATTCGACGGGATTGATGCGCTCGCGAGCCGCGGCGCGATTGACGGGCTCGTCTCTTGATTGGGGCATTTGTCCGCATTGATTCGGGTTATTGGTCGTCTCCTTCGCACCCCCAGCAAGGATTACGAATATTATACGTGCTCGTCGATTCTGCGGTGGCTCGTCGGATCAGGATCGCGCTTTGATTCGAGGCTTTTGATGGTGTCGCTTGGCTTTTCGTGGAACTCGGTGCGTAAAAATGGGATCTCTTATTTAATAAAGAGCAGTTAAGTGTGAATAGCTCGTGGGTTTGAGATAAAATTTGTGAGAAAGAAAAAAGCAGTAAAGCAATTTATGAGATTCGTATATATTCTCGGAATATCAATTAAACCTGGTTCCGAAACGATCGCACCTCTTGCCTTTGTTAAGCCGGGCGATCGCTTCGTAATTGGTCGTGATCTAATTGATCATAATACGAGACGAATGGACTCTTTGATCGAAAAGGGTGACGCGCCGTTTGAAAAGGTCTATTGTACTCCGTCACCCGATGAAACGGCTGCAATCCCGACTCGGCGGTTACGGCTCGATCGGAGATTACCGACTATTTACTCGCATGCATGTATTCGGGGCTTTATTGCCGCGCCCACGAGTTTTCTATTCGAGTCATTTGAAACCCACGTGAGTCGTCCCTATCACGATTTCCTCCCAGCTTGTAAATCAAGCATGAAGCTATGATAAAAGTGCATGATCCATAAAATTTGAATTGACTATTGTCCGCAGGTTTAGTCTAAAGGCTAACGGATATAGATAGCCGAAAATATTGCTATACTGCAAACGTACTGGAGAAGCGGAACAGATTTTTTATACCGGCAGAATATTTGATAGAATAAAATTTGAAGTGTACAAAAGTGCGTTTCGAAAATCCGATAGACAGACAAGCCAACAAAAACATCGTAAAGCAACAAGCACTGGCAGTATATATTTCACTGCCGGAGTACTCAATTCGAAATCTCCTCTGCATTGAAAACGGGGAAAAGGAAGAGTACGAGCTCACCGCGAAACGGGGTGGGATTAATAGCTCACTCGAGGTGTGGAAGTCGCGTGAAAGCTCGCAGTCGAGCCAGGTCCCCACTGTTTCGGGGCGGGGCGCGTCGGCCGCCAAACTCGACAGGCGTGGGCGGCCTACTCGCGGCGACAGGCAGGAAATCGTATTTCACAGGCGCTCGCGCTGTATCCCGCGAGAGTTCCGCTCCTCCTGCCGGCCCAACTCCTTGCCCAACTGGGGCTCTTTATCTCGGGCCCGCGGTCTCAACTTTCCCGCGAAGCCCGCGCCCAGTTCTCCTTTGACTCGGCCGGGCAACTTGGAGGGCGCGCTATCGGGGATCGCCGCTTCTTTCGCGCGATATCGGCCATCTCGGGCTGGAGTTGCAGCCACCGGCGTCGCTGCTCCCCCCGAGCCCCGGCTTGTACCCGTGTGCGCTAAGCCGCTCGGGGCTTCCTTTCGATTTCCACCTCATTATGGGTATTAGCTCCAAGTTAGGCTATTCATTATATGACGCTCGGAATCCGGGGTATTATCGGCTCTCATAATTGACTAGATACTTATCGCAATTAAGTTTCAAATTAGGTGAAGCCGAGAATGGCGCGAATCCTACGTGTGGAACATGGAAATTTCATCCAATATTATCCTACAATGCGTGTACAAATGCGTGTACCTTCTATTACGCTTTGTGGTTCGCGGGCGTTAAGAATGACTAAAGCTATACGTTCTTCTCAAGACATATTGCAGTTGGCACAATTTTTTTTTATTCATATATAACGAGTTCATCTGCATCATTTTTAAAAATTCAGCTTAAAATTCATTCTATCCCAAGGAATTTATACGAAATATTAAAGTTGATAATTAGAGCAATGTCAAGAAGATTAAAAAAATTCATTATTTTTCATAGTCTTGTGCTAAATGCTGAAATTGCTGTCTCGCGTGGCAATCAGAGAGATTTTATCCTTTAAAAGTTCGTTTTCAAGCCGTGAGTCTTTTATTTAAATTAGTTTATTCACCGCACCTAATTATGCATTTCTTTTTGTGCGATTAGCCGCGTAGAAGTTTCAGCCCAGAATCAGTAAATAATACAATATTTTATTAATAAAAAAACTGCATGTTATCTTATTCTATTCTATAGTATCATTAAGTGGTTGCAGCTTTCTAAGAATTCGTAATCGCACAAGATCAGCGAACGTAGAATAATCATCATTTCAGATCAATTATGCCATTGTAAATAAATGTTCATTGTATTATAATAGATTTAATATCAAGTATAGGATATAATTATTGTTATTCACAAGCATGAAGGATTCCGAGTTAATTATATATACAATGTGCACTTTTTAAATTGTACATAAAACTTCAAATTAAACGGAATGTACTGTCTTTTTGTGTTTATAAAGTATTCCAAACGAGTCAAGATTTATAATGCATCGCAAGAATTCAAGGAATTTTCTTTACTCATTCATTCGAGTTGAATAAAACAATACGTGTACGTAGCAATCCTGTTTCTATCAATTCGTAAAAAGAAATACAGAAATAATTGATACGGAATTCGCGACGTATGTCCTGTGGGAAGGATAGCGGTAGAAAGGTTAATCAATTTAAACTCAAGATAAATTTTGCATTTTCTAACTAACTAGAACTGAATTCCATGATCAGAATAATGATTTAAAGTGTATGTCTTCCACTTTATTCTCGTTACTTTAATTTAAGAATAGCATGCATTATGTTATTCGGTAACATTATTGGGTAAAACAAACATTTTTTATTAAAATATTATTGAATAAACTTAAACAATTGTTAATTTTTCAAAATTAAACTTTACTGATTGATGAGTACATTAAAATTTAATGTTATGTCACTGAAATTTATTCGGGTGTAGATTTAATTCGATTCTACGCAATTACTGCACTCAATAGATTAAAGTATAATTCAATTTAATAAGTAACGAAAGCTCTTTTCCCTTCTGGATGCTTAAACAGTTTGTAAAATTATCATCTGCTTTTAATAGAAGACTGGTGAACCTCGATCCAGTGGATAATTTATTATAAGCGCATACCCCGCATTTTCTCAGCAGCTCGCATTATAGGCATTTACAACGTGTATTCAAACAAGTACGACGAGGGAAATAAAACGAAAAGAATTTGTACGGTAGATCGGCGCACAGCTCGCGCATCTCTCGCATTCTGCACAATGTTTCCGGGAAATTGTATTTTTTTTTTTTTGTTTTTTTCGTCAGTCGTAACTCTGTCATTCCTGGAAGTGCATGACAAGCGCCCGTCATGCTTACTTACCGGGAACTCGCGTAATTAAGGCATCAAGCATCCCGCGCGCTGATTATTAAATTATTAGCGGCCAAGTCAGCGGCTGCTCCTGCCCCCATTAGAGACCGAGTGCAGTTGGTGCTTGCGCTGGCTGTATAAGAAAGGTCGTTACGTTAACGACACCTTCCCCAATATTGCCCAGCTCTCGCTTTCCGCACACTCGGGCTGCGGGGGCTTTGATAAGCACTTTGTCGTACTTGTACCGCGGAGTGTCCTTGCCGTGTTAACTGCGCTACCATTCCAGCAGAGTCTAGAGTGCAGTCCCAAGACGTCGGCAGTTGTGAGCGCTAATTACATATTTTAAATCTACAGTCTTTGTTCCAGGCATTATCTTTGGCCATTTGCACATAGTGATAGGTGCATGAAAAGACGTGATTTATTTGCTTGGACTCAAACAAAATGGTTAAAAATAGTATATAATATTTACGCGTAGTTTTTAAAAGTTACACCGAGAGTTATACATACAATCACAAGTGTAATAGGCACTGTGTCTAGAGTAAGGATGTTTAGAATGATATCATGTCTTAGAAAAGTAATCATTATTATTATAAACAGAATACATAAGTATACACACACGAGTATAATATTAAAATACTTATCATTAATTATTTAGCAAAAAAAATTGATACAATCATTATATGTATCCGATCATCCTATAGAAAAACCGCCACATAAAAGTCAAATTATCTTCGCAAAGAAATTGTAAGAGCCTGAATGACGAGAAAGAAACTCTTTGTAATGTTACAGGTGAAGACTCGAGCGGATACAAGGGGCGACCGCTGCCGACGTACCGACCCTCGTCTCAGCTGGTGCCTCTCGGGGGAACGGCGCGACTCTTCTGCGAGGCATACATCGGCCAGGCATACGTGCCCGACGCCCGGAACTCCGTCACCTGGAGGAAGTCTGGCAGCAACGTTACGCTGCCCAATCATGGACGAGTCTCCCAGTACCGCGTATCAAGGTAATGTCCATACCTCTGCCAGTAAATTCTTCCTTGTTTCTCGTCCCGACAACGATGATATCTGCACCTTTTCATTCCCCATGATGGGAGTAACAGTAGATGAATATGCGGAATGAAAGCCTTCGATTACAGTGTTTTTCTTTTTGTTTTTTTACCACACAAAGCTTTAAATCTCTCCCCGACCCGCGTGCTCATGCATGCATGTATGCGTGTGTATATTCTCTCTAATGGCCGCCTAATAAATATCGGCCCCCGCTCCAAATATCCATTGCTCGAGTGGTTACATGCCCCGTTCAAAAATCGATGCATCGCACGTAACCGGCTCCCCTCCCATAAAACTGACCGAAATCGCTTTTACACGCAAGCGTTTAAGCGAACCGCGGCCAAGGATCGCGTGGGCCAGGATCCGTTATCAATCGGGGGCGGAGCACCAGGTCGATCACCCCGATCATCGCCAGCGCCTCGGCGGCCTGTAAGACTAGAGCGAGGAGGCCCGCCGATCCATCCTGTGGGGTTATATAGTCTCGCGTCGTCCGGCACTTTTCTTCCGGCGGCTCTATCACTTTTGTCCCCTGTCGGCTTTTACCAGGCGCGCGCGGCACGCGTCCCCGCGCCGCGGTTCATTTCCCGTAAGCCCGTGTTCCCCATTATACGATCCTGGCGGGTCTTTTTGCGCCGCTGTTCAATCGGGCCAACTGTTTTATACCCCGCGCTTTCGAAGTAGGGTACAAATACTCGGTAATGGATTTGAGTGAAGATTGTTGCCATAGTTAAAGAAGAAAAAAAAACAAATAGTGGTCGACCGCGAGCCTATTGCCCTGGTTGATTCGACGTCAATCGGCTCACGCGGCCGCCCAGCCTCGCGAAAATCTTGTTAGTCCGAGCGAAACAAAAAGAAATTTTAATAGAAATTGGAATTGGAACTTTTTTCATTCCGGCGCCACGCCTGATTCCTCTTTATACGCAGTCATGCGAAATAAATATTGGACGTGTTTTGTAACCGAACGGGGTGCATATATATATATATGTATATGTATATGTATCCAGGCCGTTCCGTCAGCGTGGGTTGGATATTTTATTTCCTTAATTCTTTGATAGGCCCGGATTCTAACCTGCGCATTGCAGTATAAAAGAATTTTATAATTGCACGTATAAAAGAGCTTGGCTGAACTAGCGGACAAAAAGGATATACAGTCGCGACATTAAAAGGAGCTTTCAATTCATAAAACCGTACGACCGGCCGTACATATTATATATTATACTGTCGATAAATTTATCAAAATAAAACCTCATTAAAAATCCCGGTCGCACGCGATAGATTCGTCGGCGCGCCCGAGTTCATACATCGCTCGAGAATCCAGGCGCGAAAGTTGCGCCTTGGCGCAGAAGGAATAGCGGGTATGGGGCTAAATTAGCGGGGGCGGCTCTCTCGGGTGCGCAGGTGCGGCCGAAAGTCCAATCTCCGGCGCGGCGGAGATTTACAAGAGACAGCCCCGGGAAGTGGGAGTCGGCGCGCGGGTCCCGGGGATGCTGCACCTGTTCCGCGCGGTCCCCGACCTAATTGCACTCGGCGGCCGCTGGGGGTTGTGTGCGCACGCGTATATACACACACACGCGCGTAAGAGCGCCGGCGGGGAGGGGCGCAGCCGGCCTAATAAATACTAATCGGCCGGGCCTCGCAATCAGGGTAGGCGGCGCGGCCGGCGCGGCAACGTATCATTAGGCTAATGACGGGGACGCGGCCGCAGATGATATGCCCGGTGTGATAGGGCCCCGAGAGCCGGGGCAACTCACGGCGATGCTCGCTCGCCGGGATCGCGCGGGCATTGTGCCGGCCCGCCCGGGGGAGCACATCCATCCGCCCGGGGATAAACTCGCGAGGGTATATATATACGTCTTGTAGTGAGGAACGAGACGCGCGTGACATCTGGTGTGCTTCGGTCGCGGGAACTCTTCCGTTATCCCCCGGGCCTCGCGTAAAACCGTGGAAAACGCGGGCGAGAATTTCACTTTTTTTTTTCCGATCGAAAACCGAAGTAGCCGTATGAAGAATGTAACGAGGATGCTGCATCTTACATACAGGCCAAGTTTGGTAATACTCTATTACAATGTACGCGTTGTGCGCGTAATCAGCGGCGAAGCGAAGGTACGCTTTCTCATGGGAATCTTGCAATCAGTTTGCTATGCGCGGAGTAATATACCCGCACGAGGAGTAATATCAACAACCGCGATGCCAGAGTTTTTTTTTTCAAACCAAGCCTACGCGTTCCTACCGATTAACAAGCCTGCTAATGTGTATAACAGCCGTCCGATCGCTCGCGGACTATACGCACTCAATTAACTGTCGCACGACTGCATATACGCAATCGCCGATACCGAAGCCCGTTGACGCGCTATCACCGGGCGCGTCAAGCCGGGCCAATCTCACCCTCCGCCTCGGGCAAACGCCCGGGGGCTTCTTGGATGACGTATACACATCGGGGAGCCTCCCGCGCACGTATACGAGCCGCCTCGTTCCACGCGGTCGGCGGTGCACTCGCGCGAATTAAAGGGGCCAAGCCCCGGCGCTGCCGCTGTGTGTGTGTGTGTGCACGGGAGGAGGGCACGTTATTAGGAGCCGATGCCCTTCGCGGAACTCGCCAACCAACGCACCTAGGTATCCTTTCCCCCGGACGCGAGGAGGGCCACTTCCCGCGCCCCCTCTTTTCAACGCGTATAATAATTGCTCGTCGGCTGAGGATGCTTCCAACATATTGCCGGATTTTCTATACCGCGCACTTTGGGCTAGAATATAAATTGTGCTCTTAAGGAGGGAGTGCCGAAAAACACAAGGTTCACCGTGGCATTGTTGTATTTGTACGGTGTAACGATTCCGTACTCGTTTTTCCGACTGAATTTATTAAAGGTAATTTGATATAACTTTTTTTTTTAACTCGAGCCTCGATTCGTACGTTACTCAACATTCCGACGGTCTGTTTAAACCGGCGAGGATACTATATATGTATACCTGTAGTACTGCAACAATAAAGCGAGAACTCGAGAACACGTATATAATTGGTGTATTTCATCGCGCTTATCCCTTTTATCCGTCGATTGTATACCCGAGTGAGTCCCGCGCCCCACTACCGCATAAATTACCCCGGGGATTTTCTTTATAAAGGCGCAGGCTTGCGAGTCAGCCTCGACTCCTCGATTGAAATCAATTAGCCCGAGGGCCAATAACCGCGCCCGAGGATTAACGACTAACCGCGCGGGCACCACGTGAAACGCGAATGCGATAAATATGCATAAGAAAGGACGCGGCTCGTGCGCGCTCGTGACTCGGACGACGAAGGAAAACAAGAGAAAAATCCCGGGCCCGAGGAAGCTCTCCTGGAAGAGAAGGCGGACCTTATGCTTTCAACGGCGCGTCCTCCTCGCCTTTGATTCGCGACGGGCCGATTCCGCGAAGCGCGGAGCGACGGCTCACGCCCGGGCTTTCAGCCAGCCCTGTACACATATATGTGCGCCGGACCCGCGGCCTCCTCGTTACCGCGGCTAAACTCCTGCCCGCTACACTCGCGGCCTTTTCTTCGCGCGCGTCACTCGGTGAAAGAGTCACTCGCAAGCCGAGCCGTTTCCTCCGGGGCGCGTTTTTTCGGAAAAAAAACAGGGGTTTTTTTTTTAACCTATGCAAAAGGAAAAAACGAACGTCCCAGGCTGTTACGTGGAATGCAGGCGAGGTTTAAGCACCGATCCGTCACGCGTCAACGCCTCGGGGAGGCGGGCCTTTTAACCAGTCGGCGCTCGTTAGCGGTACAGTTGGCAAGAGCCGTTGAGGAAAAACCCACCAATCTGTTGGGCCTCGACCTCCTCGCCGCGGGTATTTGCCGACCTTTCCCAAACTCTCGGCCGGCTTATGTCAAGCGAGTTTATCTCGAGGAAAGCTCGGCGAGCCAGGCAAAAGATCGATTGGCCGAGGGCGAGTGTCGGGCTTTTATCCACCCACGGGTACGTGTATGCGCGTGCGTGTATATCGACTGTGAAATTCGACTCGTTATCGGGAGGGAAAAAAAGGCCCCGCGCATCGAGACTGGCGGTACAAAAATCCAAAGGAGGCGCCTGACGCGGACTCCAATGGATTACTCAAATCCCCCCGGCGCGTTGCGCAACTCCGCTCCGTCTTGTCCCCGCGGGGCCCAATGACGCTCATTACCGCCTTCTTCTGGGGTCAGAGCGCCAGCCGCGGCTAATCCCCCCGAACAATGCCCATTCACCGTAAATCGCCCATTAAACCGCGCGGGTCCCCCTTTCTTTTTCCGCCGCCTCCCCCCCGCCCCGTCGCTTTATAATGCATTAGCGTAATCGGGATTAAATGGCGCGAAGGCACCTCTCGGGTACATGTATACATCGTCGACCCGCGGGTCCGACATAAGGGAGTGGCCGGGGAAAAAAATAAGCAGGAAAGGATGCGGCGAGAGTCGGTACGGGCCGCGAGGACGACGGCGCGGGGGGAGAAAGAAAGCCGATAAGGTCGCGGCTCGGGTGCCTACATATATATATATATCTACATGTACACCGTGTGTCCTTTTTGTCTCCCCGGACGAGTTGATAGCGACTATTCTCGAGTATCGATATGTAGTGGCCGAGCTCTTGCGGAGGGGGGATACGAGAGAAGGAAGTGGAGGAAACAAAGGCGGCCGGGCAACTTGCCCTTATTCGGACAAACCCGGCGCCCCCGGTCTTTTGCGCCTGTTTCCTGCCAGTTGGCTACTGCCGCGCTCGAGGTTCCCGCGACTCTTTCTCAATGACTATTCAGAGATCAGGCCGGCCGAGGGTATTACGCTGCACTCCGCAGTCTCCGTACTCGGATTTTATATCGTATCTTGTCGATATACCGTTTTACGGATTAATTCCCGGATATTTCGCTTGAGCGTCCTCTGCTGAAACGTCCTATTACGCTTGGAAATGTATTATGTAAGCCTTTCCAATATTGGCCAAAGCCCGCTGACTGGGTGCATAAACTACTGCTGCCGATATATATACGCGCGATGGACGTGTGAATTGTAATAAAGGAAATGGCGTCGCGCTTACCCTTGTACGTCGCTTTGGCCTTTTGCATCAACGATAATCGACCGCGACAAAGCCATCCTGCCCACTATACTCGCCGAGATTGGCTCTTGCAAAGCTTATTAAAACTAGAGCCGAGCGCGTCATCGGGCTGATAAAAGTCGCATGCTCTCAGTCTATTCTCGTTCCTTAGACCTGACTATAGACATTGGTATCACCGGACAATCTTTGATGTACCCCCGACTGCCTCAGGCAGACCCGAGTCGAAACCTACCCCAACGCTGCTGGAGGTACGAGTACTCGATCAGGTCGAAGCAGCCCACGTAACCCTCCAACTTGACCTTTTTGTACAACGTCTATAAAAACTCCCGCGACCTTTTTTTTTATCCTTGTGCTTCTTTTAATCGAATAAACCGTCCACCGCAAGATATTTTCCGGCCCAGAATCGATCAGCCACACGGCTGTCGGGTCGCGACCACCCGCGACAGTATCGGCTAATTCGCCTCGGAGAAATTGGCGCAAACTCCCGGCCGCGGACAAAGGAGGTAACGCGAGCCCGGGTCGAACTTTCCGGCTCCGCCGCGGCTTACGTGCGCGATCGGAAGGGCGGAACGCCCGAGCGCATACACTACCTCGGGGCCCGTGCGTCTCGCGCCCTACACGCGTACACATATAGTGTCCCTCCGGAGGGACGTATATACATTGCGTCTTGATTGGAACCGACGGAGCGGCCTAGGCCACGCGCAGGTTTTTCCGTCGGACACCTTCGCCGCTTGCTACTTTTTTTTTTTTTAAATTTTTGCAAAGACGATCCTCGGCGGGTTATATAATGCCGGGGAGGAGAAAAGGTACTCGTGGATTACGGAGGCCGCCCTGTTGGTAAATATACACGGCCTACGTGGCAAAGGTGCATTATTTTGGCCGAGGGCCGCGACGATACATTGCATTATAGCGTGCCGCTTATTTTAACGATTAGACCCGCTGCAAAATTGATCCCCGGATGCCGGTCGACCTGTACATCGAGTTAAGCGCCTCCCGGGGATTAGCGGAACCGTGTAATTTGAGCGAAAATGTACCACAAACTCGGTCGCCGGTCTAATCTTCGTTAATCCGCTGGCTTCGAAGCCCACCACCACTCGAGGTATTGCATCTCCCTACAGTCGTTCTCCGCACTATATGTCCGTACACGATTTTTGCCGATGTCCACGTACACTTATTATTTGTTAATTCCACGAGTGATCCGCGGTAATGGAATACCGCACGTACGAGACTTACGAGTGGATTGATTAACGGTGAGCTTTTTTTGGCCCCACGCGAGGGCCATCTCCCTGGGCTCGTAAACGCGGGATCGATTTAAGGTATAAAACCGCGATTCTTCTGGAAGTCGGGGCATAAATTTCGCGCGCCGTTAGCTCGCGTGCCCTCGGCAAATTCATCCCCGGTGCCTCTTTATTCCCCAATCGAGAGGGATTCGAGCCGATCTTCATCAAATGTTGACGTGCCCTTGCACCTCCGCGGCTGGCTATGCAGTTTCATCATTGTTATTCTTCTTTACCAATCATACTTACCCCCGGAGGAACGCCGAGGAGGAGGATCATACACCCGCGCGCCTTTATAATCGGCCCAAAAGCTGTAAAAGATACAAGCCCGTATACATATATCTTGGCCTCGCATCTTTCCCCGGGCCCGTTCTCGTGGCAAAAGAGAAAAAATCGATCGGCCCTTATACCCCCGGCTATATGCATCACCGATGATCTCGGAGGCGCGGCCGTTTATACCCGGATATATCCCGCGGTCTTGGGGAGAAATCCCGCGCGGGCGAACAGATGCCCTGCGGATATACGGCCGGCCGACTGTTAAGCGCGTCTATTTGGAGTCGCCCGCGCGGCCGTCCAGGGCGCACGGGTAAACAAGGACGCCGTGATTGCCGAGGGCCGATTGTGTCCGGCCGCCGCGGCTTTCGCGGCCGGATCAATCTGTCTGAGATGCGCCGGGCCGCCGGGGCTGGTCAACCTGCCGCCTGCCGAAATAGTCCATCCGTCATTGTCCGGGCGATTGCGCGCAGCGACAGAGGATGTAGACTGCTGTTTTTTTTTTCTCCTTCGCTTTCAATGGATCGTGATGCAATTTGGACAATTGGTTAACACACTTTGCTTTTTATTAAAATAGCGCAGAGTGGTAAAAATATACCGTTCGATCAAATCGATTTGAATGCATTGTATTTCAGTGAGTTTTTTTCGTCTTTATATGATTTTCTGGGAAATCGCACTAGTTTTATAAATAATTCTACGCGTGTACTATATGAATAACTGTTTCAAGAGATATTTTTAGAGAAATTGAGTGTACTTAAAAGAGACAACATTACATTACAAAAGTTAATAATCTCTGTATTTAATAGTCTGTATATAAACGCGTGCGTATTGTAATAGTTGAGCTAAAAATACAAGTATAATAATTTAATATTCATAATTTTAAATTTACGCGGGCAATTTCGTTGAAAAATATTATGCCGCATCGTATTTTGACTATTTTGTGAGCTCCTTTTTCTTCACATAATTAAAAGTCCACAGTTTGAACATAATAGCAATGTCAATATGCACTTTTCCGCAGAGGTACTTTTTTTTTCTTTTATCCGTGACGTATTCACTTTCGACTATAAAACAGTCAAATTTCGTTATCTGAAATTGATAAAGTTCAGCCGGAGGTTTATGCAGTTTTTAAAGCTGAATCGCACCGTATAGAATATTGGCCGCGGAGCAATATATACACTGATCCGTTGCGCCGGCTCTTGTATATTGGAAATATTGGCCAGCGTATAAAGCGGCCCCGTCGGACCCGCGGCGAGTGCTTTTTTTTTTTATTATTCCGCGGCGGCTTAATTCATTAGCGGCGGGCAGGAAGCGAGCGCGGAAGAAGCAGGAGAGTATCGCGGAGTGCGCACTCATCGGTCGCGGCGCCTTCGATCCCCCCGGGCATTTGTCCCGCGGCCGCGCGCACTCCCTATACCCCCGTGAAAAAAAGCGCAAACCTATATATATATACACGCGGGCAAAGCCTGCAGGATAGTCCCGCGAGTTATATGAGAGCCCGAGCCGACTAATTACACCCGAGCCGCCCCTCGAGAAACTATATCCTCCCGGGCGCCGAAAGCACGCGACCCGCGCTTTCTTACCCCGCCACCGATTGTCCTGCCGGCTTGTACATCGTACACACGTACGCGTGCACGAAGTTCGCCGAGGAGGAGATCCTCGGGGGTCTAATCGTCCCGGGCAAGTGTCAGGCGAGCCGGGCCCTAACGAGGCCTCCTCCACCGAGTCACTTTAATTGCCCGTCAAAGGGATTAACGTGCACGCGCCGCGAACAACGCCGGGGGGAAGTTTCCCCGACGCCCAGGACGCTCCAAGACTCATGCCTCCCCCGCTGAGCCCAAGGGGAGCTTCGTAAAAAGGGGACGTGCGCCTCCTGCCCCCGGAAGCGCCGGTCACTCGGCGAGTAGTGCGCCGACGCGCGGGCCTCGATCGCCGCGGCTCGGAAAAAAAAATAAAGAACCGGTGGCGCTCTGTTGCCGCGTGGGAACCGGCCGCGCGAACAACCCGAGCCGCTCGCCCGGTGAATATGCATGAGAGCCGCCTCTCCTGCCGGCTTTATCGCGCTACTTTTTTTTGGTTCCTTCTCCGCCGCGGTGTCCTTTCGCGGCGCCCGATTAATCTTGCCGCTTTGTTCGAGTTTTGCGCGCGCGCGCGCCACCTACCGCGGCCCCTTTCGCTCATTGCCGCAGCTGGTGTGTGTATATATATGCGCGCGGGCTTTTCGTCCCGCGGCGAGCCTCGCCTCTTTACCTCGGTAACTTTTTCATATTTCGCCCGGGTTTTATTGGCAGAGTTTGCAGAGGGCGCGGGCAGGTCGCTCGCTTTCTTCGGCTAATTGTTTCCAAGATTTATGCGTTCCTTTCGTGGATTTTCGAGGCCCCGGTTAATACGTCCTTAAGTATATTCGGATGATGCAGGTCGGTTATAAAACCCGGGTCATTGAGTTTCCTTTAATTAAAAGCGTTATGAAATATTCGCGTAATAAAATAAAAAAATACGCGATAAATACGGAATTGCAACCGATGCCTTTCGATACGGGGGGAGCCGTGAGGATCGTAACCTGGAGGGTTATATCTCGCCCACGAGCAACGTATATACCTACTTTTCATTAGAAAATTGCAACACAAAGGAAAATTCAACTCAAGCTCATACCAACGCGTCAAAAAAGTAACTCTCTCCGCACCTAAAGTCGCATCCGCGATCCCACCGCACGCGAGCACCTAATGCCAAATATATCTTTCCGCGCGACACTCGCCTATACACAAGGAACGACAAAAAGGCCCGCGTCAAGACTCTCCGGGTATTAATAAACGCCGCGAGCGCAATCCACGGAGAACGAGCCGCGAGGCTAGCTACGGCGGCTAACGAGGACGATCAATTTTTCGGCGGCGCATTTGAAATGCAGTCCCGCGGAAGACGGCGCGCGGACGATCGCCCGGCCGCGCGCACATAGCCTCCCACTCCCGAGTCGTAAATCCCTCGAGCGGGTGGGGGGGGCGAGGCTCGGGCGCCCCGGCTCGATTTAAAGATCATGGAGTGGAGGCGGCCCACTCGGGAGCCAAAGGCAAACAAAAAAAAAAGGCCCGCACTAGAGGCCCGCCCGAAATACGCGCGCAAACACCCTGGAGTGGGCCACTCGATCGGCTTTTTGTCTCAAGGCCGCTATTTTCCGCGGCCCCGCGCGTACAACGCACACGGACACATCGGCGCGAGGCCCTCGAGCGGAGTTTGGCCCCGCGATCCCCGAGTGCGCCTTATCTCCGCTAATGAATCCACTCCTCGCGCGCGAGGTCCTCTTGGTATTTTTTTTGTTTTCCTCAAGCCGCCCGCGCAATATACGCGCCGGGTTTTAAAATAAGACTAGAGCCGTTGGCCGCGGGGATATTTATACGCGGGGTTCCGTTCAATCGGGCGCCGGCGCGCCCGCGCCCCCAACATGTCCCTATACTCTTCCCGGACAACAACGGAACGCGACACTGATTGATTTCTGTGCGTTCGTCGCACGCGGCTGCGGTCGCCCCGCCCGCCAAGATACTTGCTTTCATTTTTTTTTTTGTTGTTTCGTTGACACACTGTCCACGTCACGTGACCTTTTTTTTCCCCTATCATCGTTGTTTTGGCGCACGTAATGGGGAGACGCCCTTATGCGACTCTGTGCGCGCCTCGCTAATTATACGACGCTTGCGTTGCAGGGAGGACGACCAGATCGTGGGGTCCTACTTGGTGATCGAGGAAATCAGCTTGGAGGATTACGGCGAGTACATGTGCCAGGTCAGCAATGGAGTCGATGACGACGACATTAAACTCCCGGCTCATCTTTATCGGCAAGGTAAACTATCAATATCCGAGGCGCCCGGCGTGCCTTTATGACCTAACTGTAATCCACGGCTCCTCCGGGCGCGCCCGCTGATTTAAACGACCATTTCCCTTGAAATATATGGCAACCCTAATTAATCTAATGCCGCAGCGTCTGGCTTGAATTATAATTCTCGTAATAAGACTTTTTTTCTTCTTCTTTTTTTTTTTCAAAACTGGGAGCGCAACTAACGCTCGTAAAGAAAAAAGAAGATCCCTATTACACCGTCCTTCCTCCTGTTCCCCCGCCACTCGTTGCGCTTTTCCGCAAGGACGCGAGGAGAGGAAAAAACTTTAGCGTATGTTGTCCCCGGGTGCAAAGGACCTCAAGCCTCTGGTGGTGTGATTTCAGAGCCGCAGTTCGGGCTGGGCCTGCAGAACGGCTCGTGGCGCAAGTCGTTGCTCCTGGCCGTCCTCGTCCTGGTGCTGCTCTTCTCCGTGGCGGCCTTCTACGCCCGCTGCTGGCTGCCCCTGGCGCTCCTCTTCCGCGACAAGTTCGCCGCCCTCGAGGAGAACGGTAATTCCTCCAACTATACACACTCTATATATCCACATGCGCGCGTGCATGCACCCGAGAAGAATAATAATAATAAAAAAAGGAGAAGCGGCGGTTTGGCTGTACGCCCACCCTCGCGACGTCGACCTGTACACACACGGTTTGCCGATCCCCCCGGAAATTGCGCGTAATTATAAGAGCGGGGGAGTTGGGCGCCGCGGTTTAATCGCCGAGTCCCGAGCGAGTCGGGTTCATCGGGCGCGACTGACGCGCGCAGGCCTCCGCCGAAGCGCGTCGAGTCGGCCGTCGCTTTTCTTCCAGGTCGCGTGAGCTCGCGGAAGTGGAAAATGAATCGTAGTCGAGTTTCCCGAATAAAAAATTGATTAGTTGTAAGGTAGTTACGCTGGGTGTATGCTGCCCGTCGCGCGCTCTGCAGCACGTAGTTTACAAACACTAATGATCTTGGGCGTCTTAACAATAACTTATCTAATATATAATACGAAATATATATATATATATAATGCAAAGGTCTGGAAGTACGTGGGATCTGGACGCAGTAATTGTTAAAAAAAAAAAAATAAAGTTCTCTTCCCGAGCTTGCAATAAATACTCTAGCTTAATGTAACTTATAATTTAATTTGCAATCCGACCTATTAAAAACTGCTTTATGGTTTCTCCGGTCGAGAATCTTAATTACTTTTTCTTTCCTCCGCCACAGGGGCTTTTAATCGCCCTCTTCGTGATTTTGCGGGTACAGCGCGATTTTTACAAGCCGAATACACTCGAGCCGCAATTAACGAGAGGAGTTAACAATATATGACTGCGGTAAAGAGATCCGATTAAGCGGCCGAGCCGTAGAGTGTTAATAGAAGCTAGTGTCATCGAATCTGGCAGACGGGGGCCGAGGGCCGATGACGTCTTTCCTGACACGGCACTCGCGGCTTGTCAGCAATACTAAGTCGCGGCATATCCCGCCTGATAAATATTTACCGCGCGCGTTCCTTCGCACCTATCCGCGTATCGAAGTCCAGGCCATTAATAGAATACGAAAGCGGGGCCGAGTCCGCAGCTTGGCAAAACGCTCGCTTTTACATTTTTTTTTTCTCCTCTCTCTCTCTCTCTACGAATACATATACATATACACGCAAACATTTATATTTATCAAGTGCGCGCGTCGCCTGCACGCGCGCACCGGCCATTGAGGGGGAACCACCAAACCCCCCGCCAGCGGTGGCAATCAGCCTGGGGGAAAGCGCTCCACTCTTGGACAAAATAAAAAAAGACCGCTATATGTGTATATAGTTCGTACGTGCGCGCGGCCCGCCCGCCCTTTAAAATGCAAACTTGCGCACGCGCGCATATATATACGTCCACCCCGCGTGTGAGGAGCAACAAACAATCGGCCGAAAACCCATCGAAAGGGCGCAATTAGTCGCGCCGGGGGCGTTAATGTTGGGAGGAGTCGCTCTTTTTTTTTTTTATTGAAGCCGCCTCGACGCCGCGCTTTGTCAGCGCACAATGACCGGCCGATTGGCGCTCGCCGCGGGGCTTTTGTCCGGCAACGGCCGGCCGCGCGACTTTGATTCGCGCGACTAATTGCACTTTCACCCCGGGCTCTCCTCGGCGCCCGGCAACGTATATACACACACACGGCTCGTTAAAATAGCTGCGCTCATGTTGCACACGCGTATGCGTACGTGTAGGTTGAATAGATAATAACCTTTATTTTGTTTTTACGGGATTCTCGGGAGGTCGGTGCCGCGTGCGCAATAACCGCGCGGAGAGAATACCCTTTTCGTAGTTTAAGGAAGGAAAAAGAAAAAAAAGGCCTAGCGATATAGCCTGCAGTTACGGCGATGGATGTGAGAGATAGCAGCACCTCGCGCGCCCGAGGGAGTTATATATCTCCCGGGATCTTTTGCAAGAGTTTCTTATGCCACTTTTCATTAAGGCGCGCTGTTTATGCATCCATCGCTGAATAATCTCTTGGCCGCAAGTGCTTCCCATTGTGGCTCGCGGATCAATGCGCCATTTCGAAAAGAAGCGCCGGGAAACACAATGACATTTTTTCTTTTTTTTCTTTGTTTATCGCTCGAGTCAAAGCACTGTCAAAACGTTGATTTCATCGTTGGATTTCTGTTTTTTTTTTTTTGGTAAATAACGGCTCGGTATAGTTCGTACGGCCTTTCGACGGGGAATTAATCCGCGCGGGCACCGGCCGTTTTTCACCGCACCTTAAACCGCGATCGTTCGACGCCAGCGGGCCTTTGATAACCCGCGCGAGGCGACCGTTGGGCGCGCACTGAATGTATGGACCACCGACTGAGCGAGCTTTCCTTTTTCCAGACGGCAAGGAGTGCGACGCCCTCGTGTGCTACCACGAGAAGGACTCGAACCTCGTGGTGGGCATCGTGATCCCGACCCTGGAGACGAGGCACCGCTACAAGTGCGCCTCCCTCGAGCTGTCCAACCTGAGCCAGCACTGTAAGTAGACGGTATAGGTGTACCTCCTGCGCCCTGCCAACGGGGCCGCTCTTCCCCGGCGATATACCGTTTAAACTTGCCGCTCGCGGGGGAATCCCCGCACGTCGGGGGGTGATTTTTCCCCGATCCCCGCGAGAGTACAGGCCGCACCGACGGGAGATTGCCTTGGGCGCAAGGGCCGACTCGCCGTTTCGCCGGCCTGACGTGTCGTTATTTGTCGAGGCCGTGTCGGTGTCGCGCGGGAAGCCGTTAGCCAATCGCGGGTTCCTGTATTTGCACTAGCCGTGCGCTCCTCCTCCGTGTTTTCTCTGCGCATATTTTATCCATTGGTTTATTTGGCAGCTCTTTTTTTTGTACAAATCAATTTGTTTCACTGGTGCAAAACAAGTGCTTGTCGTTTAGCAAGGTGCAATAATCAAGCTGACGATTCCGAGCTGTCGTACTGTATATGTCGTAGTCTGAATGGGCAGTTTACATTAACGCGTTTACACATTGGGAAAAAAATAACCAGTTGGGGCTATACCATGAAGGTATAAAGAGCAGCAGTTTAACAAGTGTAAAATGAAACGAGTTTCCAACGAGCTGACGATTAGTTTTATTTCTATTTTTTTTTTCCTTTCTTAAAATTATTCAGGATAGTATATCGGAAGTAAACCGGTGAACCACGTGCGTGATGATGTTGGAATAATTTCTCGCCATTTGTAAAACCTGCGGTATGCGTTTAATAATTTTAAAATGCAAGTCCGCCGGACCTGAAGTATTAACTCTAAGCGAGATCTAAAAATTATACAAATTACAAAATCCAGTTATTCGGCTGGAAGTACGAGAGACTTGAATAATCAAGAAATTATACTAGACTCTCGTAATTCCCTTTAACATTTTTCTCGGCTAAGAGGAGCCGGGAGGTGGGGAGGACCCGAGACGCGGCCTGAGGGAGAGAAAAAAAAAGGGAAGAGATCATCCCCGAGACTCGTCCGCGTACTACGGGGATTACCTTGCAAATTCATTATCATTAATTAAGTAGCAAAGTAGTTTAATTAAAACGCAGCCGTCCAATTTCACAATTACAAGAGAAAAGACGTGTCAATCAAGCCTGCAGGCCTCCGCCGAAGCCAAGCGCTTCGAAACGGCACGTACATTGCAACAAAGAGCCAAGAGTGCCGGCGGCCTTTGCCCTATACCGCTTCCGGCCCCGGAAGAACCAAGCGAACTTCTTTGCGGGCAACGCGCGCGTTTTTGTTAACAATTAAGCGCAGGCGCGACGGTTGACGCCGGTGTTCAATGGTAAACGCGCCGATAGCCATCGCGCGCAGGTCAGCCCCGCGCGGGACAACATTAAAACCCGGGGACAATAATACGGGGGAAAATAAGAGGTAAGGAGAAGAAAGAAAAAAAAAGGAGGAAAAAACTATTAAAACGGCTCTAAGGTGCATGATGAAAGGCGAGAGGTCGGCCGACACTCCCTTCATTGCCGGGCCGAATTCATTCCGTGCACGTAATCGCCGGGGAAAACAGAGGATCGGCGCGCATTCCCGCGCACACCGCGCTTGGCAATTTAAAAAAAAACTTTCGCGATTTGAATATTAGGGCCGTCGGGCTTCGGGGAAATCCCATTCGCGCGCAAAGCCCCTTAATTAAAAGAAATGGCGTTATCGCCTTACAGTGGCTCGGCGCGATATCGAATTAGCAAGTTTGCCTAGGATGCCGAGGAAATTAAATGAGCGTTGGCGTAGAATTAAATAAAGTAAAAGCGGTGTGATTTCAAAATATTTTACAATTATTACGTAAAGTTCCATAAAATAAATTAAAGTGTTAATGGCTAGTAATTGTTCGCTTGACCAAAGCCGTGAAACTATTGTATAAACTGAGTCTCGCTATATATTTGTAAAATATTAAAAATAGTGAAAAAAAAGTCTTTCTCTACTGTTCATCTTGCTACTCGACATCATCACGCACAACTTTATTTGATTTCTAATGCACCTTACTACAGGTTTTTACTACAGATAAATATTCGATTTGCGAGCGGAGTTTGCTCTATAATAGTAAAATCGCCTAGATAGTATTCGCCAATCTGCACAGAGTCTACAGGAAGTTGTTCTGCATGTTTATCTACGTAAAACAGTGATAATCTCTATCTATGTATTATTCATTCTTTCGAGCAGTGTACACAGTGTAATTTGATTGTCTGCGGCTGCGGCGGAACAGCCGCGCGCAGCTTCGCCCGGCAAAGGGCTGCGTAGCAATTACTCGGAAGGAAGTCTTGCGCGGGGGCGGATTAAAGGAATCGGGGTCGGAAGTTGGGCGAACAACCGGCCAGCCAACCTCTAACGTCGCGGCGCTTGTTCACAGGGAGCCTGGAGATCGGGCCGCACGCCTCGAGGGCGCGGCGCGTCGTCGTCCTCCTCGGGCCGGAGAGCCTGAGCAGCGGGTGGACCGAGTCCGGGTTCGGCCTCCTGCTCAAGCAGCTGGGCGGCCTCCCGGTGCGCGCCATCGTCGTCGCCCTCAAGGAGCCCCCGCGGCCCGCGAGCCTGGCCAAGCGGTCGACGCGCCGCGGGTGCGAGGGCCCCGAGGGGCCGGGGCACCCGGAGGCAGGCGCCGGCCCCGGCATCCGCCCGCCCGTCGAGGTGCTGCGGTGGCGCGAGCCCCAGGACCGGCGCTTCTGGCAGAGGCTCAGGTTGGCCCTGCCGCCCGTGAGGCCCGCCCCGCCCGAGGCCGCCGCCCACGGGGTGGCCATCATCGTCCAGGCGGCCGCCAAGCCCGGCCAGCAGAAGGCGCGCTCGCGCGAGAGCCTCGAGGTCCTCGTCTAGGGGCCGAGGCACCGCCAGGCGCCCCGCCGACAGACTCGCCCGAGTCCCCCGCGCCTTCCTATCAATTGTAAATATCATTGTACCCCTGAGCAACTTTTTGTCTTTTCGTCGTACCGCGCGAACCCGGTTAATCAATCATTCTCTCCAGCGTCAATTGCACTCGAGTTATTTTTTTCTTTCCTTTACATACTTAATTATTTTACCTAGATCCTATTGTCTATATTTGTATAGTCTATATAACGTAAGGTCAAACTCAAGTATTTGTTCCTCTCTTTATACAAAGCTTGTAAAAATAAACTGATAATTACAGGAACAAACATTATCTAATATAAATGGTAGACATTGATTCAATTCTACCGTGTCCCTTTGTTCCCGTACTTATTATTAGAGTATCGTATATAACGTTTTTGTATTCGTAGAGTCGCCAAATAGTCTATTGGCTGCTCTTCGTCGTGACGAAAATTAATTCGGCACGGCTGTTCAAATTAAAAACACACACGTGAAATTTGCATTCTCTTTTAATTCCCAAAATCTGGAGACATCTTGCGAGACGGCATTAATGGAAACGTTAGATGAAGCATCTATCGTAGGTTCGGTGGGCTTCGCCGCCATCGCCGACAGTCGACCCGGACTTGGTTATACTAAAACAGCATCAGTGTTATGTATAGGAATCGTACCTGCGCATTCTATTTTAAAATAAATGTCAGCGCCAATAAAAGCGTCAATTCCCAATGTTTTTATGAAAGGTGGGATCAGCAAGGGGTAAGTTATGCGTTAAGTTTAGTTACGCGATGCTGATAGTATGTGAGGGTAATTGACTCGTGATACTAGGCACTACTAATAATGAAATGCCCGTTCATAATTGTTCAGCCTTGAGGAAATCTTGGTTTTCACGCTATGAAGTGCAACTGATTTAGTGTGCTAACGTGAATATTTACTCGGTTTTTGGATAATTTTAATAAATCATCAAATCTTTCTCAACTGAAAGCATAATATTATCCACTATCCTCGTTAATTATCACCGCGTTGTCATCGTAGAAATCGTGTTCTTTGCTGTTATCTACTTTAGAGTTATCCTTTCGTGTTGGCTCAATCTTTAATCTAATAACATCAGCCTTCATCCCAACTAACTTTGGTGATTTTGCTCATAATGCTATACCTAGTTACCTCTTCACTCATTGCCATTGTTGCGGGGTTTGTTACAATGATTAATTGCTGCTCTTTTACTTTTGCATACGTGTTTTCGGGATCAAGTAAACCTTCTAACACCCATGTCACGGTTTCAAAGGTGTAAGAAGGCCTCAAAGAAGCAAGTTTTGCAAAGCAAAGTCTCATAGATTATCGATCACGCCAGCTTCGACACGAGTTCGTTAATACTAATTTTAAGTATGATCTGATTCCCAAATAAAAAGTTTCAAAGCTGTTTTTAATTATGTTCTCGATTTTATCCTGGATATTCTCAGTTAGTGTAATCTTCTTCTTAACTTCTATACTCTTTTCATTGACATCTACCTTAATCACAGCGACTCTATTCTTTGGATTTGTATTTATTAGATTGCATGGTTTAACTAAAAATGTGCCTTGTTTATTCTTAATCAGATCACAACCCATCAATAAGTCCATAATACCTTGTCGAGCTTGGAAAAATAGACCAAATTGAATCGTTGAGTCAGCCCTTCCATCTTTAGATTTATTAAACGTTATTAATGTACCATTTAATCGAACTTGTCCATTTAACACAAATTGAAATTTGTTGTTAGTGTTCATGATAAGTCTGTATGTTACGTTTATCTGATTATTATCGTTAACTCTCATGACGATATAACTCTTTGTTTTGTTTCGAATGTTTCCTTCGAATACAAGAGCTTGTGGATAGGTGAATTTTCTTTTTTGAGATGATTCTTTCTCTGAAACTTGCAACACTAATCTTACAGATTATCGAGACTTCGACGAACAATGATAACGTGGATATCAAGAGTCACTCTTGATTGAATTATTCCACACGCGCACTTGCACTTGTTGCACATATAATATTTGCACCACTTAATTAATTGTGGTTGTTTATTGATGTATCCGGCTCGAAGGACGAAAATGTAGAGTCGTCAAATAGCTTATTGACTGTTCTTCGTCGTTACCAAAATTAACGTCACAACAATACATTTATTAAACTTCAGCTTTGATTTTAGAAGAAATTATACGATGTTCAGTGCGCGGCAGTCAGTTATGATTTGGTAAAATGTTTTTTTGCTAATCTAGATCCACTTAAGTGATGCCAAAAAAAACATGAATGTTCGCGTTTGCGACTCGTTATAGATATTTATATACATTTATGATTACGCGAGTAATAAAATTGGTTTCTGTTGTTAAATAAATAGTAAATAATGCATTATTTGATTGACTTTGCTGACTCATTAACGAATTTTATTACTCACGTAATCATAAAAGATGTATAAATATCCATAACAAGTCTTTATTGATATTGTAAAAACAAATTTATCCGAGAAGAACGTTTATTTTCATAAAAAAATATTAATATAGAATTTTCAATCGTGTCGTGCGAAGTATGCGTATTTCCTATTTTCCTCTCCGCCCCGGCCTGCATAAGCCACTTCAAACTGCGCGCGAGCATTCCGCCCATCAGAGCTGAGTCGCTCTGCGCAGACGCGAAAGGTTTTGATTTTCTGGCATCACTGTTACGTGGATCTAAATTAGGAATTGGAAATATCTGAAAGGGAGGGAATGATGGAAAAGGTTAGGTTTTTCGCAACGTATGGCTTGATTGGCTAAAGGATTACAAGTTAGATGCAAGGTAACAGATAGAGAGATCCTGAGAATCACTAAGCACATGAGAAAGAGATAGGTACCATTATCAACACTCAACCATATTGCAGCATTGTGACGACCGGGTCCTAGTTACTGTATGGTGGGCTAGCGGGAAAATCCGTAACCATAGCCTGTGCGATTTGTTCGGTCTGTTCACAATGCTACAGTATACTAAAAGTTAGGAAATACGAAGGAAAACCGAATATTGTTACACTTTATTAGAATTATATACTATTTACAATATAACGGATATTATAAAATTTACAAGCTGGCTAACTGAAAGAAATTTTAAATTGAATTGTATCGTTACTTCGTAATACAAAAAAGCGCAGGTTGCGAACCGCGTTGGACTCTTTTTTGTGATTGAAGAGATGCAAAAATCGAAAAATTCCTCGAATGTGTTTTCGACCTTCTATACAAGCACTTGATTCTGTTATTCTAGTATTTGGTATGCAATACATTTATTAATGAACACGTAATCAATTTCATCGTAGAACAATATTTTTTGCTTTAGCTTCAAATTACGAAGCTATGTTTATGTAATCCTCTAATTCAATTAGTGGATTACAAGAATTTGGTAGATATGAAATTGTCTTTTTATCAAACTTAATTCTCACAAACTTCATTTACTTCCAAATTATTATTTCTATTTTTTGTGTTTTGTTATATTTCATGAATAACTTTAATTAACTTGTTAATAGATCCAAATTTCGCGATGCTATCAAGACTGCCATCGAAAGAGTAATTCAGTGATTTCAATTTTTTGAAATTATAAAAGAAAATAAAATAGTCCGATAGTGTAAAATATGAGACAGCAATTTTTAACGCTGGTCGATTGTAGATATTATACTTGTTACATACACGTTTTGGATCCTTTTAACCAGACTAATAGAATATTTTAAAATCTAGAAAAATATAAAAATTTATTTACCTTTTATTATTAATTCAGCATAGACGATTAACTCTTAAGAGTAAAATTAAGCAAGAAAGTATACGATTTTATAAAACTAAATTTCTACACTGAGAGAAAATCATTAGTGAAACTATACCACAATGTTCAGTAATATTTACTGTACTGTATAAACGATTTCATGCAATACAGAAAAATTCATGAGATAGTATAGAATTCTTAGAATCTTCTAAATTTTACTATACTATATAGTTCGCAAATTTTACTATGTTTCAAAGTATAAAAATGTTTCTATTATGACCCAACCAATAATGGAGTATATTTTTGTGGTTTCAAATTTTAGTTTCAGAGAAGTTGTACTTTTAGATTACAGGCATTTATAAAACTTTAAGAAATGTTTTTGGTACCTGTAAATCAGCGTATATGATTTTTAAAAACGGCTGGAATTCCGGCACAAATACAAAAAAATCCAGGTAGAAAACCAGATAGAAATCGGTAAAAAAAATTTTAATTATTTAAGAATTTGTAAGTATTATTTTCATCGTTCTTATTACTTTAAATGTTACCTTAATTGGTTTCCAGTTGGTAATCTTATTTTTAGATGACATTCCTTAAATTTTCTTAAAAGTTTTATCAGTAATCTTATAATCGTGCAATATTTTGATGAAACACAGGTATACTTTCAAAGATGAGAAAAGCGCTATAAAATATCGAATTTATATTTGTCTCAAAAGAAACAATATTATGAAAAATGATTTTCGATTGGATTATAAGGCTCCAAAATGTGTCGAGTGTACTTTTGTAAATGCTTGTTGTATACGCGTTTTACAGTTAATAAATAGTTTAAGGTATATAACTGAATAAGAATAAAGATATGAATAACACGACCGAGAAACAAATTATAAAAGAAATGAAACTAGGCTCGGGCGATTATGAATAATTTGAAGTCGATCGTGATTTACAAATTATATGTAATAAAACTTGTAATAAGACATATATTATACGTATTAAATTGTTCATTGTCACAATTTTTTGTCATCGTTGATAAATATGTTTATAACAACTATTTGCGTAGTTTACTGTATGACCAACTGAAAATTATTACAAATTTTGATTTGTATGCAATAAACAAATATTCTCAGTGCAATTTCATATTGAATATCGAATGCAATGTCTAAATTGTAATAAAATTGTCTGAAAATACCATTGTTGATGTCGACGAATATTTACTTCAAATCGCTTCATCTAAGCCAAAAGGTCTTCCTTTCAACGATCTGCCATTATTAATTTTTCGTCAATTTGTACATATAAATACATCCCGCCCCAAATAATAATGTGAAAGTTGGCGCACAAGTGTCGTTATTTATTCGAACATAGGCGTACTCTAATATTTATAAATATATTAAATATATAAATATATATTATAATGTTAAGAATATTAATTGCAATTGAACATCGTTTGCAACTCCATAAATACGTACAACACAATTTTTTTATTAAATACATTTTTACATTTTTGCTTGTACTCAACAACTTATCTGTCTATATTTTGTATTCTTTATTATTGATCTGATTCTGGAGATAGAAACGGTATTATAATTTATTTTCGTGGCTTGGCTAAAAAGAACAATTATTTCTGGGTTTTAATGAATACTTTTTGAAATTAATAAGCGATTTATCAATTACTAAATAAGTATGTGAAACTTAAAAAAATTAAATGCCTTTATTTTATGCTCGTAATAATATAAACCGTTTTATTTCCTTACTTTTTGTATGGAAAATGAACACGCAGAGGCACTTTTATACATAAATGTACTTTGTAATAGCCTTGTCGTTAGCTATAAGAGTGTTAATCTAAGTAATGCAACAATGTCATAATTGAACACTTCAGATTAATTAAGTTTGGTAAAATGTTTGTGAAGCATCAGCTTGAGACGAGCACAAAACCATAATGCCTTTTCTCTGTAATGTTCACACATTCCCATCATATATAAAACTCATTTCAGATATAAAAAACGTAAACATGCAAAAAATGAAATTGTTTGAAAAATATGTTAAATTATTATTACAAATTTATTATGTACTATAACCAACTTAAGAATTAAAAAATAAAATATTTTTTAAAGACCCTAAACTATAATTTTATATTAAATGACCACTTAAACGTATTTAATATTCAAGTTGTGTGAAATGATTTACAAAAATAAACAATAAATTTGTAAATAAAATTTATTTTATAAGTGTACTTCTTTACAAATCATTTCATTAAATATTGATATTTTTTTTGTGGCATATATTTTTCAATCAATTTGTTTTCACAAATATAAACCACTCATTTTTAATTTATGACTTTAGAAAATTGGATATTTTATATACAAACGATTTAAGTTTTTGTATATCATTAAATACAATGGGCTAAAAATTTGATTAATTATAAAATTACAAGCAAGTGCTCGTCTTCTCGAACTGGAAGATAAAGTTGTTAAGACTACAGCGAACGTTAATATCAGCGACAATATAGAAATAATCTCTTTACTGTCAGTATTACCATACACTAGCGCATATTCTTCTCGTGAATATGATCGTTTAAAAGGAATCAGTACGCATAAAGATAGTTTAATTACATAAAGGTCATTGCCGATTAAAAAATTAGTTCACTAAAATATATTAAAATATTTTCAATGTGTAAAGTTTAATAGTTTTGAATATACCAATATTCAAATGACAAGCAAAATATTTAGTGAAAGATTGCGACTTTGTCTCTTATCTTATTTTTAACAATTTCTAAGATTGAACGTTTTTTAAAATTATATTAGAAACTATCTTTTCGTATTCACGTATCCTATGACTTTTGCGAGAAGAGTATGATCAGAGAAATAGTTTTAACTGCACCCTGAACTCTTTTATTTCAATTAAAACAGATTTTTCAAAGCGATTTCATTTATACTTATATGCTTACAGTTCAAATGCAGCGAGTTTTCATTTAAAATTATTATGTGATGCAAACAAGCAAATCGAAACAAGCGATGTTTTGATCATTCATAATCTGCATAGAAATAGTTCATTATTCCTTTTCTGTGCGATTTGTACCGTATTTCTTAACATTTATTTTATTTGTATTGTACTTTTATAAAAATTAATTACATAATAAAAGTAATTCATAGTATATTAATATAATTATCTCTTCATTAATCTCCTACTGTTTCCCGAAATTTTGATTTATTTGGATATATTTAAAATTCAATTCAATTTTAATTAATGGGTAATTAAAACAAAAAGAAGAAAAAAGTACGATTATTTATAACCAAGATTAAACATTTTTATTGTCAATTTTAAAATAAGTGTTGTAATAAAATAATATTTGCATTTAAAATAATTGACAACATTATAAACGAACTAACATAATTCAACGACTAAACAGGTTTACAAGAGAAATAAATATAAACATATTTAAGATAGTATAAATATTAATTTGTATTCATGATCTATGATTTAGAGTACAGGCACTTGTACATAAGACGATTCACTCCCATGTGTGTAAATAATTACTAACTTTAAGATGCACCTTAATAATATAATGAATATTAAAGTAATAACAATAAATCTATACAGTTACAAAACAGTAAATATTAATTAGCAGCAATAGTAAGTAATAAAATCATATTTAATTAACATCGTTGAACACATGCTTTCTCTTGTTTCAAAGTTCGAAGTAGTTCTCGGAAGCGATAGTTAATCGCTTTGTAAAAGAATAGGAACATCTCTCGTTAGAAGACCCTTTTGAATCACAATGGTACATAGTAACCTTTAAGTATCAAACTTATATTAAATCCATTAAATCTATTCAGGCGCTTGTGCTCGTTGTCGTAACATGGGAGCGATCGTTGGTTCTAAAAAATTTATTCTAAAAAAGTCGCAAGGCTTAGCCTCTCTGGCGAGGTACACTTATCATCGAAAAGCACCGGACGATATTGCAAAAATATAATATACATATAAATATATATATTTAAAATATGTATATTTATCTACGATTTTTACCGTATAATATTCTCTCCATTTCTTCTTCGGGTATTATATAAACGCATTGATAATTGACACATACATTAAAAAGTAAACATATAAATGTAAGGGACAGCTCTTTTCAGGCGTACGCATGAAAATAAGAAAAATACATATACATATATACGACGTATAAAAATCTGTTACGAAGTAATACTGTGCCTTTTTACACATCAGCTTCCGACATTAGTGCGCAGCGCGAAATTTGACGTTTGTGATTTTCCCTCCCTTTTTGTTTCATGAGAATTAAGTGACGCGCATTAAAAACGAACAACATTACGACGTCGTGAGTACTACTAATATGGCAAATACTGATGTATGAACAGAAAACGATGAGTGGCACATTAAAGAGCTGTGTTTTCGGAAGCGTTGTAGGCCTTTGCGGCGACTGCTGCAAGAGCTTCTGCCATGACCGAACCCGTTTCATTTACCATGCTCTTTAAGTAGCCTGATTCCTTTTGCAAAAGAATATGAGGATGATCGAACTCCTAAGAGATAAACATTAAAACCATCATTTAAAATAGCATCACCAAACAACAAACATATATTTGTATAAGATAGAATCGATTATGTACACTTACCACAGCCGAACCTGCGTCCATGACTAATATACGATCACTGTCCATAACAGTATTAAGCCTGTGCGCTATCGTAAGTACAGTACAATTTTCAAATTTAGACCTAATTGTTTTTTGTATTAATTCATCGGTTTTCGGATCGACGTTAGCCGTAGCTTCGTCTAGTACTAAAATGGGGTTATTTTTCACGATGGCTCTGGCAAGACAAACCAGCTGCCTCTGGCCAACGCTCATAGTGCCGCCGCCCTCGGAGACATTCGCCGTTAATCCCATTTCTTTCAATTCCACCTCTTCAAGCGCCTTCCAAAGAGTCGGATCGTCATAGCTGTCGAACGGATCCAAATTTTTTCTCAAAGTTCCCGAAAACAGGAACGGCTCTTGTGGTATTATACTTATTTTCTGTCGCAAATCATGGAGGCCTATTTCGCTTGTTTCTATACCATCGATTTCAATACCTCCTTGGATTTCAGCCAATCTTTGTAAATATAACAAACGTTGATTATTTATGTGAATTAAACAGGAATTTTACTTTAAAATTAAAACATCACATCAAACTATTCCGTTTCGTTAACGTTTTGTTTTTTGCTATCATGCAGTAGTTCATTTGTAATTTATTGTGTCTTAGGCGTAATTTATTATTAAGGTGTAAATAACTACCAACCTGAATAACGACTGAATAAGTGACGATTTACCAGCTCCAGTACGTCCCACTATTCCAATTTTTTCCTTTGCGTGTATGACAAAGTTAAGATTTTTAAGAACAGGCGGATCCAGAGATGAATAGCGCAGAAAAACGGACTTGAATTCGATTTGTCCCTGCGAAGGCCAATCAGGTTTCGGCTGTTTGTCTGGAGTGCTTTCCAGAGGCGGTTCACTCGGAAGTTTGCTGAATGAAAAAAATTTTTATTTTATTTTAAGAACTCAATAAATATTATAATGAAGTAAAGATATTTTAATGTATTTTCACAGGGAATTACCTATATTCTAAAAGACGTTCCACAGAAGTCATTTGGTTTTCTAATTCGGCACTTTGCCTCATTCCCCACTGGAACATGCCCGTAAGACCAATACTTTGAGTGATAGCGAGACCCACGGATCCACCATCGGCTCTCTCGTCTCCACTCATAATAAAAAAGCTCATCGTTACTAATGCTATGTACATTAGACAAACAACATCCAAATAAAATCCAAAGGCACGTGAGGTTGCTATGAATATAAACCAAGCTGATGAGTGCAAATCTTGATGTTGATCAAATTCGTTGATGAGAGTCTCGTCAGCGTCAAATGATCGAATTGTTGCCAATCCTTGCAGACTTGCACTCAGATGTGCAAATACTGGTGACCGGGCTAGAAATTGTTTCTAATTAGCATACCGAAGGTTATAATATAAAAAATATGGCATAGGTGCAATATCTTCAGTGATTAGTTTCATAGTAACTTATTGCATAAAATCCATTAAAAAAATTAATAATAGAAAAAATTATCAACTCACTAACTCCTTCCAGTCGCTTAACGCTGCGTCCCGTCGATATATAAAGAACTCTTAGATAATAAAAAACTATACAGATTATAAAAGTGGGTATAAGAAGCCACGGATTGGACATGGCAACAACGACAATGATACCAAGCAGAGTTAGTCCAATTTGCAAGCAGTCTATAAGTGCTATGGGTAAGAGCTCATCTACGGCTCCAACATCCTTTGAAAAACGATTCAGAATGCGTCCAGACGAGTTGGTATTGAAAAAACGCATGGTTGCGCGACTAATCGAACTGAACATGTTGTCATGTAAAGTGCGAGAGGCTCGCATGCACATGTTGAAGAAAGTCGCCGAACGGATAAGGGTGATCACTATGGTGAGAGCTGTTATACCAGTGTATATGTAGATGCAGTTTTCACGTGAGATGGCACCCTGCCAATCCAATATTTCAGTACCATTCTCCGAAACATATCTCTGAAAAGTGATTAAGTTCCATTACTCTAAAATGAGTAAATAATTTTTGACGTTTTTAAAAATAAACCGTGCAGAAATTATCTGCATTTCTAGCACATTGAAATGACATTTTACTAATGAACAATTTTCTTTGACGATTGTGCAGTATACAGTTTAGTACAGTTTTCTTGTCACAAATATGTAAAAATAACATTTTAACATATTTGGTCGTAGATTTCAAATTGGAATGTCAACTGAATAAAAAACGCAATTTGGAATTGCATCTCGAATTTTCATACAATCGTCAATGAAACAAAACATGTGTCGATCAATCTGTTGTTTAAAATTTTGCATTATTTGTGAATGTTATTCAAAAGAGTTTTGATTGTACCACTTACCGGAGAGTGTTCTTCCATTTTGACCCACTCGGATATGAAGAAGTCTCCGGCGCTAGCGAAAAATTGAGCAAGTACGCAGAGTATGAAAATGGTAAGGATAGCGCACCAATTACCGCCGGCACGGAAGTAACTTTTGTATACAAAGCCGCCAACGTGACCCGAAGATCGAGCTTCTTCCTCTTCTTTTGGATCTTCAAATGACAAGTTGTTCTCGTTGGTCATGAAGGAGCTGAGTGAAGTGATACTGCCTTGACGCGAAGTAGCACGACTACGTGGTTGAGAACTCACATCTTCATCTTGCGATTTGGATACTTGTGACTCAAGAAGTCGACCAAAGTCCACTCCTTTTGCTACCAGTTCATCAAATGAACTGCAATTTTTTAAATTACATTGTATTTATTGTTTTACTATAAGAGTATTAGGTTGTAGAATGCAATTTCAAATTGAAAGTTTATAATTTTAAATATTCTAATTTACAAAATAAATGAGAAAAATTACTATTACTGTTTTAATTACCGGTGTAAGCTTAAAAAACAAAAATTAATAACTAAAATTGAATTAGATAAAAATAATTACCCTTCAGCTTGAATTTGTCCTTCTTTCAAAACAATTATCCTATCGACGGTTCTCAAATACTGAAGTTGATGCGTTACTAAAATTCTGGTTTTGTTTTTTAAGTACTTGGAAATACATTCTTCGAACATGTGTTTCCCAACATGAGCGTCTACTGCACTTAGCGGATCGTCGAAAGCGTAAATTGCAGTATCGGCATAAACAGCTCTTGCTAAGTTAATTCTAAAAATTAAAGTAAAAGGTGAGAAATATTTTTGGTAATGAATTTAAATTTTTCTTTCAAGTTATAAGTGAAACCTTTTTTTACGGTAATTAACATCAATAAAAATAGAATAATAATGATTTTATACATTTGAAATAAATTATTATAAAATAACTAATTTGCATCATAGCTAGCAACTATTCATAATCAAATATTTATTAATGTAGCTGTTCATTTAAAAAATTCGATCTAGTTTTAGATTTTTCTGTCAAAATTTTACATGTAAGCAGAAAAACAAAAAAAACATTCACAGTTAGCCTTTTAGGTAATCTTCAACAAAATTTTAGTATTTATATTTAGAAGTACAATTAAATTTTGTTATGTGAATAAGTGTAATGAGTAATCAAAATAAGTATTCAAAATATCCAAATATTAAAACCATGTGCAAATGTCAACTCCAATGAAAATATGAAATACTCCCCAGTTAAACTTGAATCTATTCTTTATTGTAGATTGTAGACAATGGCTTTCTTGCACTTACAATAGAATATAGTCAACATAATTATCCGCACTTAGATCAAGCAATAATATTAAATAATAAAATTGTAGCAAAGGCTCATTTTTAGTACTGAACTGGTATCGCAAATAATAATTAAATAATTTGATAATTTTAATACAGTCAAACAATAATTATACAGACAAAAATCATGAAAGTAAGAAACGAAAACTTTTACTCGATATACTCGTATTTATTTGAAAATATATAGGCATGTCGAGAAAGTTTGAATCAAGAAATGTCACGAGAAGTATTGATTACGAAAATTTTATAGTAAAATCTTCAAATGAAACTAACATTTCATTACTTTAATTCATCTTAAAATCTTGAAATACAGCTACATATAAATATATGAATAAACGTTTCGATGTGATTAATGAACGATCCTATAAATAACCTTGAGAATTATTACTAAACTAGCTACAATGCATTTAAGCGTATAACAAATGAATGTTGCAAAAACCCGTTCTTTGAATATCTGTTGAAAAAATTCTTTCACGTAAAAAATTATTTATATACTTTGACCATAAAAAAATCTTAAGTGTCGTAGAACACCAAGCGCTTTCTATATACAATAATTTGAAGTTTCGCCAACAACGAGAAACTGATACAAACTTCATTTTTATCAGTAATCTCATTTATTTAATTAAAGAATGAAATATTTATTTAAAGATAAAAGAGATGAATTTAGAAAGTAAAATAATACGCAAGAATAATACATTGAATGTATACATTCGGTCTTAATAAACTCATTAAAATTGATGTACAGTACCTTGCACGTTGCCCACCAGACAGACTAATTCCGCGCTCTCCAACAATGGTTTTGTCACCGTAAGGAAGCAATCTAAAGTCCCTCTTCAGTTGGCATACTTTCACGACTTGTTCGTACCTGTGCTGGTCCATTTTTCTACCAAACAGAATGTTTTGCCGCACCGATCCAGCAAAGAGCCAAGGTTCCTGACTCGCATACGCAATCTGTCCACTGACCTGTTACATTTTCATGAATGTCTTCAGAATGATTTCTTATTGTAAATATTTATAGTGAAATAAATCAAGCATCAACAATTATAAAAATTTCAAAGAAAAAGAACAATAATTATTGTTGCAAGACAAACCATTATAAAAAACATTGGTGTCGGTATTAATGATTTAATGTCTTTCACCTAGTTACGCGTGAGTTACATACTTAATTTAGCGCTTTCAATTGTATTTAATTTTTAATTCATAAGTTAAGTGCATCTAGTGACATTATGAGCTCATCCGCATAAATTATTTATAAAGCTAAGCTCCTTTCGAGTATCGAAACTTTGTTCAAGATCTGGAACGACTACCGTACAAAACAAATCCACGACTTTTGTAGCTTCAATTGCAAATACACTTGAAAAGCGAGCTACTCGGAGGACTTTCTACTCGGGTAGCCTAGTCTGGTGGCTCGGGCGCCTGATTCCGCGAAGAGCAATAAGTCTTTCCCCTCTTTCCCCGTCTCTCATTCTCTCTTTCTTACCAGTAGTAAAAAAGCTGTGTATACCTGAATCGTGCCAGAAGTGAGAGGCAGCTCCTTGAGTACGACGTTGAGGAGGCTGCTCTTGCCGGCGCCCACCTGTCCTACGACGGCGATGAGTTCCCCGGGCTTAATGTCCGCGTTAATGTCGTGGAGAGTGTCATCCTTCTCGAAGCCGAGCCACTTGGCCGAGGCGTTGACGATCCGGATGGAGCCGCTATCGAGATTCCCGCGCTCCTCGACCAGGGCGAACGCCTCCTCCTCCTTGCCCCCGACTTTCCCGTTCTCCTTGGGCAGGACGTTTTTGTCGGTTGTGCGGTCCCGGTCCTTGCTGTACACCAGGCTGCGGTCCGCCCGCGTTGACACCTCTTCGTACATCATGAACTTCTGCAGGCGCCGGATCGAGACCATCACCTCCGCCACCTGCGTGATGCCTGCGCATTTTCGTCTCGATTAAAAATTATTCGTTGGCCTTCGCGACAATTGTTTATCACTCGAAGGAGAAAAAAAAATCCATTTGGACAATTAAATATTTGACAAGTGAGTGATTTGAATCTTTCGGACAAGGTAATTGGCACCTATAAGGCTTATTGTTCTTGCGGCTCTTATTCGCTATCGGTTCGTTTTTGTATACATGTGTCGTACCGTTCGCTAGAAAATTATACGTTAATATTTTGCACTGTAATCATGGAATAAGAGTTGAGTTTTCATAACGCTATGAAAATTCATTGACTAGCGCGTTACAGTGGTACAAATATGTATAGAGTTTCATGAAGCGATGTTATTGCCTTTATAATAATTAGTTACGACCGCCTACAAAATATAGTTTACTATTAAATAATACTATTTACAGTTTTTATGATTTAAAAATATAGTTTTTATTCAATTTTAACCACCCAGATCCTAATATGGAAAAACTACACTCTAATTATATTTTTTGATCTAATAAAAAAGGTTATTAGTTTAACATTATCGTTTTCCAGCATTTTTTCAAAATAAGGTTTCAAATCGCAATATTTGTTTCTTACTGTATTTGTAAGAACTGATAGACAAAACATTGTTTTTTTATACTAATTGGATATTTTTTAAAGTAATTTTTATTCTGTCAGTTTTAGTGCACTAACAAAAAATAAAAACAACGAATAATGATGCTATTACGTAATATTCTTGAGAATCCGATAACTCATTACAAAAAATTAGTATTAGTTTTGCTCCAGGTTTTGTAGGTCATTTGTTGAATCACAACTGACAACATCGCCATTCATTGCTTCTTTTTTTTTAATGAACTAGTGTACTAAGAAACGATCGATACTGCTGTTTTCGCAACAAAAATGTTTAAAATGTTAGGAAAGAAATATCTTCTTTTTTAATTTTAATCGTAATTGCCGGAAAATCGGTAAAGTATCATTGAACTCAAATGCTTTAAGGCATTTTAATCATATATTTTGCGTTAATGACGTTTAAACTTTCCCTTTGTTTTTAACATTTTTCTATTTTTAATTGTAAAGTATGAAAATGAACTCAAATATTTTTAAAGAATCTAAATTCTGATATCAATATGCTATCAGTATGCAGTATCAGTATGTATAAGAAACGGTTTAGAATTTGAATTTTCAACATTAAATCACGTACATTTTTCATATCTAAGAACGCTTGATATTTAAAAATAACATTTAAAAGAGTTACACAGATTCTTTTGTGTAACGAATGTAATTTTTAAGATTAATTTCATGACAAAATAAGTACAATAATAAAAATCATAATTATTGTATTTTTTTAGCAAATACACGAAACATTGCAATGAATTTGTATTCTACTGTTATAACAAGTACGGCATTGATAATTTTTATAATACTTTAAGCACTTGTAATATTTGCGAATAATGACTTCGAGCTTTGAATATTTTATCACTGTTGCCACAGATATAAAATGCTTTAAATATAATCTAATTTGTCTCTCATACAGCAATTCGGGAATCAGAATAATCTATTATGTACAGAAATAAAAAATCGCAAGGTTAAACGAAGTTAAATAGCGTTATAAATGCAAATTATATGGATTAAAACGCGTAGCGGCGAATACATAAAAAATCTCAAATATTATCGCCCATAATCATTCTGGGTATAGTGCGCGGAAAACAATGCTCCGAAGCAGGGTGCGATAAGGCAGGTCGAGCTGCATAGCTGCAGCCCGATATGAAGCAAACATCGCGAGTCTACTCACCTTGCGGGAAGAATACGGTCATATTAGTGCGCAGGATGTTGTAGTAAGCGGCGAGCATAAAGACGATTTCGGCAGTGATATGCTTGCCAAGTAGGACGTAAGCGAGAATCGTGATGAAGAGCGAGAGCCTCGTGGAGAACATGATGAAAGACATGATGGCGCCCCTGATGTAGGACATGCCCCTGATGACCTTGATCTCGTTAAAGCGGGCTTTGGCAATGAGGGCGCTGAAGGGCCGCTCCCAAGTGTACATCTTGATGGCCTGTATGCCCGAGATGATCTCGTTAGTCAGGCGCACGCGCTCGTCCGTCCTGATGGCGGTGCGCAGCCTAAGGGAAGAGGAGCGCTTCCCGAGGAAGCCCTGCAGGGGTATGAACATGAGGAGCGTCGCTACCCCTATGATCGCCGACTCCCGGACCTCGTTGAACATGACGTACATGACGATTATCGTCTCGAGAGGGCCGATCCACAGGTAGTGGAGGAAGATGGTCGCTACGTCGAAGCGGTTCACGTCGTTCGACAAGAGGTTCACTGCCTGGCCAACGGTCGTCTCGCCCAGGGCAGTGCGCGACAGCTTCAGAGCCTTGCGGTATATGAGTGTGCAGCAGGCCACGCGCATCTTCATCCCTAGGTGCAGGATGGCCATCATGTACGGGTGGATCACGAGGACGTTGAGGGCCGAGCAGAGGACGACGCCGCCAGCGTAGAGATACGCCTGTTCCAAGGTCACCTGGTCGCCCGTGCGGTTGCTAAAGTACTTGAGCAGTCGCGATAGGAACAGCGGCTGCGTGACCCTGCAAATCGAACGAGAGTACACCTGATATTTAATTAAGTCATTAAAGCTCCATTTGCTTATCAGTTCTGTTGTTCTCGTTTGTTGGATGTTTCGTCATGCATTTAGTAACAGTCTAGAGGCCCTAGGTAGTTCGGGCACTACTCCAGCTACCTTGAGTTAATTATTACATGATAAGACAAAACATTGGTAAAATATCAGGTTCAAACTGATTACTCATGTAATAACAGACAGCAGATATCATTTTGCTATCAAGGTAATTGTTATTTCATTTTTGAAATAATCGTGAAATGAGATCGAAAGTTTTCGATTAAATTTTACATCGATATAACAGTTACACTTTGACCCACGTACGTGCCAATCAAGAATTCAGTTAATTCTTATTTACACTAGCAGCCGATAAATAACAGATAAATTTATTATTATATATCGAATAATCTCATGTTGAATAACCTAAGATAATATGAAGTTAAAATAGCCATGTATTCTTTCATATTAACACAAATTATGCGTCGATACTAAACAACGAATTGTGGACCCTGACCCTCAAGACGTGAAATATTTTAACTATTTCCTTATTTATACGTAATATATGCTGAATATGCTCGTATATATATATATATATGTTAAATCTAGATTTGAAAATATTATAATTATTATAATAAAAATTGATTTTACAAGTTACTTTATAAAGTTATGAAATTTCGAATCGTAAAATAAATTGAAACTTTTGTTGGGACATCCTATTACCAATGTATACAGACTGTATCTGCTAGTGATAAAATGTAATTCTTCGCTAAATTGGTCTATTAAGCCAATTCTATTGATCAATAAGTTAAGTAAGTGTTAAGATCTCGTCGTTTACTTTTTCACGCCTTCGTATTAAATTTCATCAAAATAAAATATCAAAAGAAAAACTTCATTATAAGAATTAGTTTTTTTATAACTATGCTTTATGTTTATCGTTATATTTTGATTATAACAAGTAATTTTGAGTTACTTCGTTTAAGAATTTATTTTATGATAAATTTGAAATAAATTAATATCGATTTCATTCAAATCTTTTAGTGATTTATTATATCTTATACTTTTATATTAAATTTTGCTAAAGTAACGATTTTGTTTTACGTAACAGCCAGATAAATACGTCGTAATTATCAATAACATCGAATACAAATCAATTGCTGAATCAAATAGGTTAAGAAATTGTATTTTTATTACCCATAGGAGCCAATGAACTCTACTGACTGCAACTGTTTGTTTTTATTTATTATATTTCATAAACTGTTAATGTATTTTGACAAATTAGTACTATAAAAAATTTAAGCAATTAAAAAGTAATAATTTTAATAACGTAAAATACAGTAGCAATGTCCACGTTATCTACATACCAAAAATAGAGTCTTCGTGTAGCAAAAATAAATACTTAAAGATAAGTAAAAACTTTTAAAATAATACGTTTTTTATCATAAGAAATATCTTTGCATATTTTGGGCACTTAAAGTAGGAGTAATAAGTGAAGACTTATATATTGGGTTCGATATAAAATTGTATTGTTTTATAATAATCATATTAATCTATAACACAAAACTTTATTATCGTTGATAGATATTGTCATACGGGATAAACGACTGCAATATTAGTGTAATCTATTAGTAGTTTAAAAATTTAAATGATTAAAAAAAATTGCGATAAATTTCAAATTCTAAATTAGAGGAATCGACCTACAAGCTTCAAAGCTTCCTATTTTGTTTAACGAAATAAAAATATAAAAATAAAAATATCGAATTAAAAGCATTTATGGAGCATAATTTTTCTTTTTATTTATAAATAATATTACTTTAATAAATAATTTGTAGCATTTCAATTATATTAATAATTAAAGTTTGCGATTGTTTTTTACAACTAATCATAAGGCAACATAAATCAAGTTAGTTTAAAACTGGTTTTTTGCAAAGATTACTTTCTTAGCATCAAATAGTGTGAAGGGAGCAGATATGGGGTACTCGTTTAGCACTTAACAGTCTGGGCTCTGTATCTTCATCGATTAGCGAACCGTTGCCGAAGACAGACTCTCTGTGGCTGTGTATCGGTATGTAAGGGTCTTTCACTCTGAAGTAACTGATGAGCTGGGATAGGAACAAAGGCTGCAGCAATCTATGAACGTATTTAAATGGACGATACTTTTTAAAAATTAATTTTTGAAAAATCAAACGTAAAACAAACGGATTATATGGGTGCTGTAAATTAAGGAAATTAAAAAAAATTAAATAATATTATTGAAAAGTTGATCGTAATTTAAAGATGTTGAATATATATTCTATATCTAAATTGAAATTTAAATTTCATTTATTTTTATTTTATATTTGAATATACAACTGGGATCAAATCAGTTATTAATATTTAAATTAATTCCTGCAGAGGATCTTACTTAAATAACATTTAATAATTATTAAACAATACCCTTAAAAATATAAATATTATTTTTAAAAATCAGATATTTATAAAAACAGGATTTATATAAACATTTATATAAACATAGATATTTATAAAAACATTTTTTACAAATGTGGGCAATAAAAAGGGTTATAATTCATTTAAGGCTTTTGTTCCAGCTTTTCTACTATTTACTGACGAATGAAAAGAAGATAAAAATGATATGATTATAAATTTGTGTCAAGATGGCGCCACGAACTGTCAAAACTCTATATATGTATATATACTTTATACTAAGCCGTAAATTCTAATTAATAGATTTTTCGTACCCTATACACTTGTTTCATATAAAAATTATAAATTAAAAATTATAGAAAATAAGATATATTATTTTATGAAAATAATTTCTAATTACTTTAATTACCTTAGTTAATGATATCATTTTTTTAAACATTAAAAATAAACTTGACATAGTTTTTAGTTCAATTCAAATATTTTATTGTTTAATAGTCCTTTTATATGCTGTTACACTTTTCCAAATTATAATTATTACTTAAATTTATAAGTAATTAAGCTAAAATTTTATTACCTGAGTACAATCTCCATAAGCACTAATACAACTCCATAAAGTATTAGTTTGGCACCAAAACATTTTAGCAGGACTCGAAGGAGACTTGGTTGAGGCTTTGGCAGATCATCACCATCTTTGCGATGTCCACTACTTTTTTGTATTGAAAGATACTTTTTGTTGACTCGTTGGCATTCTTCTTCCCATAATCTTGCTATTTTTTCACCTAATATACTGCTAGTGTGCTCTTTTAGAGGCTCATACAAATCTTGTATATCAAGATCTCTACGATAGCCAACCCAAAATAACCGTAGAATATAGCTGAAAAAAATAATTCTATTATTGAATACACTTTTTATTGTATTATCAAATATAAAATTTTATATAGTTTATTATGAAGTTTTATTACAAAATTTACTGAAAAAAATTACTTCTTTATATAAGCACTTATTTTTTGAATATTTTTATAATTTTATTTAAGAACAACATAACAATAGTTTTAACTACAACTCTTTTAAAACTAATTTTACTTTTATTTACATAATTTAATTAAAAATATGCTTATATATTTACTAATTTTGATTACTACTGAACTATTGAACTGTTTTTTTACTTTAATCAAATCATAACTTGATAACAAAAGTACTTTAAGTTTAGTTTATTGAAGCATGAAATAGAATTTCAGCTATACTATCACATGAAATAAAAAAATCATTTAGAGTTAAAGATCAAAATAGCTAAGAATTTGGCCATTATATTTCATCCATAGAATGAATAAAAGAATTATCATTTAAAATATTATTATCTAACTAAATAATTACGTGAATGTTAGTGCACTCAATGGATTTGTTCCTTCTCTTGGGTTTTTAGGTTTCTGAGCATGTATTCTGCCGTCCATTTTTCAATTTGGCTCTTATTTAACTAGAAGAACATAAAGAAATTTTGAATATTAAGATGAATTAAATCTAGATTTAATGTACAAATTAATGATATTATATACATATTACAAACAATATTCTCACTTCAATATATAATCTATCAAAAAAATATTCTTCAATGTCTTAATTTCATAGCTTATTTAATTACTAAATTATAAAATTTACAAGATTATTTAAATTATTGCAACACAAAATGTAGTTTATTGCATTAAGCATTATGCAGAAACATTTTATCAATTTTAGCCTACATTATTTTTAACAATTGTAACTTATATTGTCATTATTAGAGCTAATAAAAGTATTTTGTATTTTTTTAAAGTAATAAAATAATGTATGAAACAAATTCGTTTTCAATGCATTATCATTAAATCAAAGTTTGATATAAATTAAAGTTGTATAGATAATGTTAAATTGATCAAGCAAATACAGAAGTTATAATTACAAAATCTATACATTTAATTCAATCAATAAAAACTAAAAATTAATATATTCGTTAAATATTTTGTTATCCTTTTAACTCTGAAATCAGAATGATATGTCTGTTTAAATAAAAAGATTATAAGTGTGTACTCTTATACTGCTAAATAAAAATGTATTCTATACCGAGACTATTTGTTAAAAATGTTTTAATTCAAATCATCCTTACTGTCCTACTATTATATGTTGGACCAATAAATATTTTGATTGCTTACTTAATTGATAATATTTTTATTAGCTGTTAAGGTTAAAAAAGCTATTTTTCAATATTTCTTGATAATGCTTTAGCTCTGATAAATCACTTATTATTTATTTCTTTATTTTTCAATAGAAACTAAATACTCTTTTTTTAATTTTTTTTTTCATGTTTAACTTACACATATTTTTCATGTAATTATTCATTAAGTATTTATATTATTAAGATAATGAAATATGTGTGTATGTTTTTATTTAAAAAATTTCATAAATAAAACATACTTTTGTACATATCTTTAATCATCAATTTAAATCACAATAAAAAGTGCAACATAAGAATAACAAATTCACTTGAATGCAAGATTGCATTTTCAAATAGAAATGATTAAATACTTTTATTTACTAATTTAGATTCTTAAAGGCTTACATAACATAATATAATGTCTAGATGTAAAAAAAATACTTATTGATAACAATCGCAGAGAATCATTATTTGAGCACTTAATAATTAAACAGTATTCAATGATAATAGTTCCAAAAGAAATATACTATATAACTGTTTGTATCAATATCTTTAGCAACATAATTCAGAAATAGTATAATTCAAGACAATGTGTAAAAAAACCAAAACAAACATGGACTTTAAGTCCTCGTTCTCTTTTCATTTTCACTCATATCCAAGTCTTGACAGGCTTATATAATGACTGGCAGATGACCAAAGACCCAGAAAAATCGTATAGTTACCATAGCTGTGTAACTTATGTATACAAAGCCAGTTCTATAAACACAAGCACTGAGAGGGTAAGCTTTTAGAATTATTGATGTACGCTAGGATGGCACATAATAAATTCTGCTTGGTGTACAGGAGAAAAATTGGGAATAAGAGTCCGCGCAGATATAGATAGTCGGAACGGAGATGGTTGCAAAAGCAAGCATTCGTCTGCCTCGGATAAGTGAGAACGCGGGCTCACAGAGGCAACGGAATCCGAGGGCCGATTTAGAGGGTCAGGGCGAGCCAAGCCACGGCAGGCTCGGCCGCGAAATCCGCCTCGTCACTCGGGTTCCCGCAAACGAAAAGGCAATAGCGCAGGCAGAAGCACTCACCGCAGATGTACGCGAATTCATTTGCCTCCCATAACAGAGTCGGTGTTTTTTCCCCTCCCTCGGACGTCCCGCAGCTCAGCAGGCGACGGGCACACGGCCGCACACACGCGTCCACACACACGGGGCCCACGCACACACGCGCGAGCAGACGACTCCACCGAGTCTTCGCAGGGGGAAAGCTCTGTCGGTGTTGACCGTGCCAAGACCGCGGAGCGACTGCCGCGAACCGAACTGCCGCTTGAGGCGGCGAGCCGAGTATGCGAGCCGAAGCGCCTGCAGGGGAGAGAGCGACATACACATTATACATGTAGCGATATATACTGTTCGGCGGCGGCAAGTCGTTCAATTGCGCTGCGCCGTGTATATATGATGTATATAAGCCGTGTGCCCGCGAGCTGCACACGCGCCGAGCCGTTGAACTCCCTAAAATCGAGGATCGCGTAACCTCGACGACTCGCCTTCCTTCCCTCGGCTCTTTCTCTCCCTCTCGCGAAAATTACTTTGCACGCGCGCGTTCCCAGAAACTGACCTTCGTCGGAGCAGTTATAAACTTGGAGGAGCTAAATGGCGATCGTCCTTCTCTTTTCCTGAACGGCTTGTTAGTTCGAGTCAACGAAGAAAACCAAGAAAACAGACTGGAAAAGCGTTTAAATGCCTTTTTAAACGTTCTTGCAGTTTGTCGCAATTTTACATCTTTATTTCTATTATTTAAATTAATTTTTTTATCATACCAAGTAGTCTGATTCTATTGCCGAAGATTAACAGAGAAATAAAGGGACAAGTGCTTTCAGTAAAAACATATCACATCATTATTTGTCTCGGGAATAAAGATGGTAGTATTAAATTTTAATTATTTTGAATAATTTAGGTTCAACAAACGTGTTAACTATACAATAAAAAAAAACTAAAAGATTATTTTAATTTACTTAGCAATGTGGTTAAATTACATGGAGACTAATTTCAGTTGCCACTTTTAATCAAAACGACACAATCATAATGGGTATCATCGAGGGATGATATCATAATATTTCACTCTTTTATATTACTTGAAGCTCGATTTTATCAGAAATTTGTCACCGTTCGGCGCTCTAGATGATTTTCTATAATTATTGCTCCTTACATTCAATATTGAGTTTCTTATTACCACGTGTTTAGAGTCACTTAATGCAACGATTGCACATACATAATAACTGAGAGTTTGATAGTGATACCCGGTACGACCTCAATAATTCTTAATTTTTGAGACAATTTTTCGACATCACTACGTTCACAAGTGATACTTGATTTGCAAAATTTGTATAGGTGTTATCACTGATTAAATGTTACCAAAAATATCTCGAAAAATATGTATTGTATGCATCAATGCATACAATATTGATATAAAAATTAATTAAAAGAATAGAATGGATTACTCTCAAGCTAATGGTTATTTTATGCGTAAAAATATCCTAAATTATAATTTAATTGTCATCGTACTTTTACATCATCCTTTAAACTTTAAGTTCTCTCACTCTCTCTCTATCTCTCTTTCTCTGTCTCAATCTGACCTTTGTTTTACAGGTGCATTTAAATTTATCTTTAAAGGAGAACCGAGGCATAGTTTTTTTCTAAGCAATTTATACACAAAAATAATCGTAAGTCGATTTTTAAATTCGCTTGTGTTAATTCAACAAAAATTTTTAATTTACGAAGCATATACAAATATTTATGTATATTCGAGCGAGTATCCGATCACGTTTCACTTCGTTGCGTAGCTTATTCTTTTATGTGTCTGATCCTCGTATTCAATAATTTTTTTAGCATTTACATTGACTTTATTTTATCGATTTAAAGCTGTATTATATTGATACATCAAAATAAACTATTAAATTTTCGATGAAGGCTTGTCTTTCAGCAAAACAAGAATAGAACGATATAAAATGTTAATATCTATGATGATATATAAAATGTTAATATCTATGTTATTATCGATAATGCTGATAGATAAATCTTACAATAGTACATTTATTAAAACTGTTTGTAACTAGATTTTAAAAGTATTTTCATTAAGATTCAGAATGAAATATAAAATATATTATTCTCGTCGACTATCGGTAACAGTAATTGATAAGTAATATTAAGTAAAAAACAATTTTCAATGAAATATGAGTTTTTGTTAAACATGACAATGTTATGTAATCCTTTCTATAATTATTTAGTATTTGACTTGAAATCAACATAATTATATACTGATATCTCAAAATAGCTATGTAAATTGTAAATCTAGAGTCATAAATAATATTTTGTAGCAGTCTCGGCAGCAGTATATAAGTTCTACATTTAACCAAGCATACAACTTTAAATAATATATAAATCTTAATCAAATAATATTTTAATATTAACAATATAACATACTTATATATACATTCAAATTTTATATTATTCAGTGATAATACCTACCAAAAAATATGGTACCTACCAAATCCATCAAGATACATAAATTTTAAATATGCAATGTCCTCTTTAACTTTTTCTACTATCTTTTTGACTCTTTTAGAAGTATAATACATTATACTTCCTAATTATAGTAATAGTATGTACATATAGCCGTTCGTACGTTATAAGAACAATTAGAATAGTCAATGGTTATTAGGTTAAAGTGTAATACTCGCTGCAAACAGTCAAAAGCTCAACCAGAAACGAGTCCGAAGGAATTGTATCTACACACAATGCCGTATATAAACAAAAAAATTGTTATACCGTGATTTCATAGATGTAAACGGTGCTTATATTATGACAAATGTTGTATAGCGTACCCAAAGGTTTAATATATCACCGATATAATATTTAAATACTATGTTTTGAATAAACTTTAATTTGAGATAAAAATTAAAAACAACATTATAATGAACAAATTAATAAGAATAATATACTCAGATACTTTCAAGATTTTTATGTACTTCATTATACAATATATAATTTAATATAAATAAATAATGATAAATTTAATTTAAATTTACAATGTATAAATTATTACGGTTTATAACCATTTTTATTAAAGGTAGTTAATTTAAATTATGGCTTTAAAGAATATGTCGATTTAATATTGAGCGGTATATATTAATTTGTATTCATTGTTCATAGTATTCTATTTTTGTTAGCGAACTCAACATTCATTTTTTTCATGCAATGATAAGTTTAAAAAAAAATTCTAAACATGCGTATTCTGTTTTCAGTATTAAATAATTTAATTTTTTAAAATAATATCTTAAATTGTGTGTTTAAATCATGTATGATACGGCTGGAACCACACATGAATACTGCATGTGAATTTAATATAAAAAAGGTCAAATCCGGCTCCATGGCTTAATTGGGACAATTCACGAAATTTGATCTAATATTAGCGTTAATCGTCTATTGTATATTTTAGTGAAAAGGACACATGTAGATAACATTCTATTTGATACTAATAGAATGAGTTACGTCGTACAATCTATCAGTAAATGGTGCTTCAAAACTATAAGGTTGCGTATTTACTGAGAGCTATTTCATGAAAACTATTATAAAAAGGATCGTAAAATTAAAATCAAACAATAAAAAAACTCAAAGTGATATTAAATATATTAATATTCAATAATAGATTTTTTATTTAATTTTACATTTCACAATAGTATGATCGTTATTGCAGTCTATGAAAAGTTGAGTACGTGAAATCTTAAATATTAGATTTATTGATTATAATTTTAGTATAACGAAAGTGCACTGAAATACTACACATGTATGCACTAAGCAGAGGTAATATGAATACGATGATTATGTAAGATTACAGTAATAGCAAGTGATAATAAACTGCGTGGTATCATTTGATCGTATTTAAATACATAATACTAAAAAGGCGTAACGATATGCATCTAACATTACATAATTTATTTAATGTAAGATTTTAATAAAAGAAATAGTATATCAGGATTTCAAGAATGCTCTTAGATATACCGAAATGCACCTTATACAAATAAAGTATAAAAATAGTATCATTCAGTAGAGTTATTCGAGGTAAGAATTAAAAAGTAATAGTTTTAAACGAGAGAAACATCATAAAAAATACCAAGAAAATAGGCTAAATTAACATTGAGACTGGATTTATACAATCGTTTTAGACTAATTAAATAAAAAAATGTAAATAATTAATTTATTAGTTTTATTAATTGTAATTTATAGCAATATTTATTATTTACATGGACATTTTTACTTATTCTATCAATTTAATACATTAATTATTAATATACTATTGGTAAGAGTAATTAGAGAAGTATAATATCTACATAATATAAAGAGAAATAATTGTATGATACAAGTTCACAAATTGAAAGAATATTTAGAATTTATATACGTCCAATCTTTAAAGAGATTTTCTTCAAACCATGTAGTTTGTTACTACAAATGGGGAAATATCATTGAAAAATCTTTTTATATAGCATATTTTTATAAGATACTAAATGGATCAAGTTTTTAACAAAAATATTTTTTAATTAATAGAAGTAAAGTATTTTACTTACATACTTTAGAACATAATATAATATTTACAAAATCTATCTATTCATTTTCGAACGGTTTTTTGATAGAACAGTGTAGCTAAGTAATACAGCATAAAATATACCTAGTTGTTATTAATAATTAATTATTTTTTAAGAAGAAAAAATATAGTCGAACATTATGGTAAATTATCGAGTGAATAATATGCAAATTATTAATTAATTTAATTACTTTTGAAAAAATTAAGTTGTAAGATTAACATTATTTGTTCTGAGGATACATGATTCCTATAATCTGCACTAAATTGAATGACCCGAAACGAAAAATTTTTTTTATGAAATTATATAATAATAATATTCATAGCATTACAACTTTTATTTACTGGTCATTTGAGACGTTCAATGCTCACAAACAGTGTAATGGTAAAAATCATTAATATCAATTATTTAATATAATGTTTATCAAATTATATTACACATAGATTATTCTTAAGCTTGATGTTAATTTATTTTAAAAACAACCCGAGATAATTAATTATTTAAATTTAATTAAGTAATTTACAAAGCAGTCACTATATTTCGATTTTTTAATTAAGTTAGTCTAATGAAAGTAATATACACTGCGTTTATGAGATGAATTTATAGATTTAATTGACATTCTTTATTTAATTATGAACTTTTAAAAACATCCATAACTTTCGTTAAATTAATAATAATTTTTTTGTAAATACGTATTGCACTTTATTTCTTCATAAATCATAAAAATTATAAATCAAATTCGGTTTAATCTTTCTCCATTATTAAATATTGTATCTAAAAAAAATTTTAGATGTCAATTATATTATTACATTTAATTAAGCTCATTACATTTACTCTGCAAGAGTACGACCTTTGATAGGCTTTCAGTCTTCATACTTGATAGTATAGTGACCGATTTACTGTAGAAGTGTTCAAACATATCGATGTCATCAATGATAATTTCATAATTATAAAAGCCACTTAAACAAATTCGTTTAATACAACATAATTTTCTATGTGCTTAAAGAAAGTATTAGTTGAATGGCCAAGCCCATGAGAAGAAATATTGATTGCAGCTCGTAGTAATTGTATAGAGACTTAGAAGATTAATTTTTAATACATTATGTCTAAACATTAATATGGGTAATTTTTTAACTCTTCAGTCAATTACTTATTTCTAATAGATAGATCATTGATACAATGTTTCTAAAAAATATTTCGATTCGTATAAAAGCAATATTTAGGCTTGATTTAAATTATGAATAGGACATAATTTTATGAAATACAAAAATTTTTAATTCAATATTTTACAAGTCATAAAATTGTATGTATTATAATTTATTTTTAAATAATGCAGCAGATTAATAAAAGTCATAAACTATTATACTTGAAAAACATTTCTTAAAGAATAGATAATTGAGGATTATCAAGTTTGTTTGTCATGTACAAAAATAAATTATATAATTATTTAAAACAAAAATAGGACCAGTACCGTTATTTCTTTATTTATAAGTTTCAAATTGAAAAATTATCTCGCGATATTTGATATTTAATTTCTCTCAAAGTTACGGTTCTCCAGTTTTTTAGACGAATCAATTAGAAACAATAATTTTCTTGTAATTTACTTTCTAAAGCATGTAAGGCTTTTTTATAATGTTCACTAGATAGTACGCAAATCACATCAGACGCATACCGATGTTACTAAGGTATTCATTACATACTTTAATATGTGAGTCGCCGAATGAGTTTCATGACTTTGTCAGAGATAGAATGAATCGTGCATGCGCAGAGGAAATTCAACGTTGTACATATCGTGACAAATCGACTGGCGCGATAAAAAGTAATGAATTCCGCGATCGGCGATTGCCAAGGAAAAAAGCAATTAGGAGTTGTTGACTTTAAATTGTCCTTAATTGAAACGAGAGCGTGACAGACAATTGAAGGTCGCCGACTGAAAATTAGATGGGAAATGCACTCTCGTTTCGAGTATTTTTACTTCGAACTTCAACATTGTCATTGTACTGCACCTCACGTGTTAGCATTTTTATTCCAGGCCATATATGACCAAGTACATCTCGTAATTATTAAAATCAAATGTAGAAAGATGTGTAAATACAATTCGATCTAAGGACTTATGAAATCAAATACAAACATAAAATACATAGTAGGTTTTTATTATATCTGACCTACATCTAGATTTATACATTATAACAGATTGTTAATAAGCAACATGTGTTTTTAAAGGGAAAACTTTATAGTATGCTAATTTTTTTAATAGATGGGGAATAAATTGTGCTTGGGAATTAATAAGTTTTAGAGAATAAGCTACATAATTGTATGTTATACACACATACCATTTACATTGATTTACTGGATTCACTGTTAAAGTTGCAGTTATTTTTTTAACATAGTCAGTAAATAGAAGAAGACTAACATATAATTAAAAGTTATATTAAATCATACCTAATAAAACAAATATTAAATTAAAGGTATAACTGTTAAATAATAAAAAATACATATTCAAAACGAATATAAAAAGCTCCAATACAATCAATATAAATCTAATAAGAAATACAAAATGAAAATGAATTCATTAAAATACATTAAACGTTAACTGCAAACAATTTTTAGATTAAAGAATAATTTAACTTTACATGATCATCCTTTTTAAAATTTTAATTTTTTTCCTTTTTTAATTGTAGCTGATTTTAAAAATTTATATAAAAAAGTCCATTCTCAGCACGAATTTAATTATTTACCTGTTATTCCCTCAGTTTAAATCATGTATGTACATTAAGACAGCTATACTATATGTATACTGCGCATTCTTCTCGATAACGCACGAACAATACGTAAATGCAAGTAGATAGCACCGATGCCGGTGAGGCACGTCCGCTTGAACTCAGTACAAATCTACTTGTTGACAAGTAGATTATATATCATATATAATAATAAACATTGCATGTATATAGTTCAATATTACGAAAAGTTTCATTTTTTCATTCACACATTTTTTCGTCATAATACTCTGCATTCAAAAGTAAATAATTTGTAATGTAATAATGTCGAATATTTCAATTAATTACTGCTGTAATATATATTTGAAACAAAGGAAAATTATAAGACAATTATTTGTTTTATTAATTAATAATTTTTAAAATCGTTGTTTTTAAATTACTTTGATGAAATATAATTACATTCAAAATAAAAAAAGAACAGTCTACAAGTAAAATTACGAAGGATAACAATAGAATTCACTATATTTTTATAACTATTCACTTGTCAGAAAGTATATGTAAATCCAGAGCGATATGAGCCCTCTATTGACTTGAAGAAGAAGTAGTCAATAGGATATGCTCCTGCAGAGTTCTATAAAGCAATAGAAGGTAAATCAAAAAGTGATATGGAAATATATTTAAAGTATCATAAAAATCAAAAGATAATTATTATGTATAGCATAATGAACAATAATGATATTTGAAATTAGAATGCCATTATCTGCATTAATCAATTGTTTACAAAATTTCGCACATTTAGCATCTCCAATGCTCACGCATACACGTAAATCTAATTAATATTATTTACAAATTATTTTTTATGACTTCTAGTGTATATAAATGTATATCAACTAGATTACGCAAATTAAAGCACTTAATACATATCCTACGATTTTAAGAAAATATAACAGTTCTGTACAAGTATTTGCAACAGAAATAATAAATTAAGAATTATTGTCGTATACACTCTTTTTTTTACTACACTTGAAGAAAAGATTAAACTATTATATAATCCAATTGATCAAAATGCATTGGTAAATCAATTTCGATGACTATTATTTAATTCAGAAGTAAAACCTTTAAATGACCGGTACAAGTTATATACTAGTCAAGAGTTTTTTAATACTTTAATTGCCATTTCGTGCACTAAAGTAAAGATTATTCGATAAGATTAATTTTATATAATCAAATGGAACTTAAGTTTTCATAAAAATAATAATAACACCAGAGCGGAATTTACGTTATCTTTAAAAAACGTAGAGTACAATAGAATAAAAGCCAATTACAGCGTAACGATTTTTCACAAGATGATCTTAATTAGCATTTATTTACGTGTTTTTGAATCTGTCGCGCATTCAACGAATAATGATTGTTATTTAACTTGCAAAACTTCCTGCTTAGCCTGGAGTACAAAACCTACCATAAATAGTCCGTCGCTTTCAGAACTACTTTAGTTTTGAAAATATCATTTGGAGTGACGGATAAAACAGTAGCACAATGAGAACTGTATTGTGTATCGTGAGTGTCCTGTTGGCCGTTGTAAGTCTATCAATAAAGATGATTTATTATACAATTTTATAGAATTTACAGATATTTCAAAAATAAAAATATTTTATTATAATTAAATGTAATTATCTTGATAATCGGACAACTTTCAAAAATCTTTTGAAAATCACTTAACGCTTTGCACTCATGGTAGATTCAGGTGTTCTATGGAATATCTTACATGTATGTAAAAGTATTATTCGCTAATGATCAATCAAATTTTTTTTAAATTTTCAAGGTACTCGTTTACGCTGAACCACCAGAAGAAATAAAAAAAATCTTTGAGGAATGCAAGAGCGAAATTGGACTAACTGATAGTTAGAATAAAACTTTCTTACTTAAAATTTCAGTATCAAATGTACATTACATTAACTTTTTGTACTTTTTCATATAGTTCCAAAACACGATGACCCAAACAGTAAATGCTTCCACGCCTGCATGCTGAAGAAAACAGGAAGTGTAAGTATCAGTGGGAGAAAAATCAATCAAAATTTATTATTAATTATCTTTATTCGGACATTTAGTTGGAAAATGGAAAAATAAATCCTGAGAAACACATTGAATTTTCAAAGAAGAACATTCCGAAATTCGATGACAAAATAGCAACAACTATAACTGAATGTGTTGAAACAGGTACGTACACCTTTTATACGTCATATGAATTAGCTATAATCTACTTTTTAATTTAACAATATTATTACTTAATTTCTATTTATCGAGGGTATTTTATAAACAATTTTGAATAGATAAATATTTGCGTGGAAATTCTTTTTTAAAGAATTTCATTGTATTATTTGCTTTATAACCTAATGTTATGTAAAAACAAGTTTTACGAATATAACAATGTAAAGAAAATAATTATACTATGGTACGTTTATGTAACTGACTAACGGAAAATTTTGCCTTTGAAAATAAGTTTTCTATGTTTGCAGTTTAATATATATATTTGAAATGTATATATTTATAAAAATTAATATTTCTCTTGTAGCTAATGAGGAAAGTGAAGAATGCGAAGTTGCAGCAGTTATGCACAAATGTATGATGGATAAAATTGGACATCATCCTCACTAAAATTAGATTTTAAGAGATATTGTGTTTTAACATTACATCGAGCATTACACTGGTATTATACTTAGATAAACACTTTATTTAAATGTTTAATCAATCTGTGATTTAATAAAAAAATATGTAATTTACTATGTGAATAGAAATGATTAAATCCTACAAAGTTTACGTTTATTTATAAATATAAAATATTTCTACCTTTCTGATTTCTACACATTAAATAATTGAAACTTTTTAAGTCTTTAAAATTTTAAGTATATCGATATTCGTATATTTATTTTTGAAATATTCATAAATGCATATTGTTCATTTGTTATTTCATAATTTGTAACTGTAATTCATATATCTTTCATTTGCTTTCAAAATATAATTGTTCTTCTGAACTTGTGGTTCTGAACAAACGGTTGAGTCATAATATTATAAACACTTTAAATGCTAAGAAAACTATCTTGAATGTTTTTAATATAATTACGATTAACTATATAATCAATTATAAGTTTAAGTTTTTAACTATATTGTTGTTAATGAATTTATTAATATCAGGAAATAAAAATAGAAAACTTCTTGTTCGAAACTTATAATGACAATCACTCTTTTGATTATCATCAGGATAATCTGCACGTACCGTACAACATGTAACAATTTATAAACAGAAAAACTTGTTTTTGATATAACCTTGGATATTTTTAATTTAATAAAAATTAAGTCATACAAATATAAAAAAAAGTACATTTTTATTTTAGAAAGTCTGCGTTTTTTTTATCAGCTTTGATTCTATAATAACAAGATTTATCCTATAAATTTTGTAATAATATCTGTTGTTAATCAAAACTATAAATAATTAATGAATATCAACTGAATAACTGTTATTTCAAACGTGTAAGAGATAATGTCGATGAATTTGTAGAAGAATTGATTATATACTGATATTTAGAACAAGATGCAAAATTTTATTATAAACATTAGAATATTTTTTATTCCAATTATTCCGAATACTTTTATTCTATTAATTATCGTTATTATATTGTCCATCTTTAAAATTAATTATACACTTTATGTAGTTAGCTAAATGTAATGAAAAATGTATATTTCGACATTAGAAAACAAGTACAGTTACAAAACTTCATGTTAACATAAAGAATACATTTTTTCATAAATCCTGTAATATTAAAAAAATAAACAATATAATTCGATGAACATCTTAATAAATTTTTAGTTGGTTGATTTCTGTTCTCTTCGTAAGTTCGTTTTTGGGTCGTAAGTATATGTAAAAAAGATATTTTTATGTAAACGAACACTAATCTTATAGATTTATAAACAGTTATCTAATGTTTTAACATATTTGAAAGAGTTTTATTACATTTAAGGTTTAATTTTATCAATTAAAAAGTCTATTTATTTCACTTGATAGTAATAGATAAGTTTTATTGTAGTTTATGATTTTTAAACGAAACTTAAATAATTCTGTTCGCTTGGAATTCGTTTTAAAAATAAATAAATGTATTTAATAAATATTTTATTTTATATAAATTTCTGATGGAATTTTTGAAAAATTTATTATATATAATTCAAAAGATCTTAAAATCTGTTTACTGAATAGATGATTATTATAATTATTATTATTATTTCTATTGATCATTTCAAATCTTATTCAAGATTTATTTTACTTATACAGAACAAAAAAATAATATATTTATAAATATTTGCTTGTAAAATAGATTTTTTTTCAACAGAGAAAGATATATTAACTTAAAAATTTTTGATTATTAGTAAATTGAAGAATTTAATTACTTCAAGATCTTTACGTTTTGCTGCATCTTCAGCACGTAATAAATTCAAACGAAGCTTATAGCAGATTTAACGATGACATTAAAACCAACATTATTTACTAATTACTCGAGTACAAACTAATGGTTGATTCTTGTTACAATTTTTTTTGACTGAAGCCCACATTATCTAAACCATTACTTCGCGCGGAAATCTACTCACGCTAAAAAGATTATTATATAACGCTGTCAGGTTAACCCTGTTTGAAACATGTAATACTTGCGTTGCATTATAGATACGACAGTAAATCTATATTAATAGATTATGATTTGAGAGAAACAGATAAGTATACAATATATATATACATTTATGTACAATTTGTTGGAATAATACAAAATTGTTAACTATACAAATTTATTTATAATATTAATTATTTATTATTAATGTTATCTTATTTCAGAGGCAATAAACTAATAACATAGAGTAAAGTAAACAGATCTATCTATTTTTTTCTTTTTTATGTATACATAGTAAATAGATAAATCTTAAATTTGGAAGATGGAATTTTAACTAGAATCCACCTTGAATGGAATTCTGGTAATATAATTTTGAATGTAAAATTATAACTGGTTAATATCGAGGGTTAATAAAGAGTTTAACGTATCAATGCAGAAAGTAGCGCGTAGAACAATATTTATTGTTAAAGATTTATAATGCAACATACATTTAAAATTTTTTTATTTATTTAAAGAAAATAAATTTGATTAGTTTTAGTAAAAAGTAAATAAAAAATTTGACAATTCACAGATTTTAGAATAATTATTCATTATTTGAACACAATTAAATAAATACAAATATACAAATATACACATTTCTACAAAAAAAGCTAATGTGCAAATTAAATAGAAACTGTGATTATTAAGATAAAACTGCTAGCAGATTTATGCTACACATTGTTGCTTATGTGATAAATAAATACAGTCTTATTTGAGTTAAACAAAGAAACAATAATGACTTTGAAATTTTACTGTGCAATATAGAATTTATAATATTGTTGTAATATATTATAAAATTATTATACATCTAAGATATAAAATAATGAATTAAGTGTAAAATGGAGTGTGTTATTTAATAAAAAAATTTACAAGCTGATTGGTTTATTTCTTATACATATAACTACTTTTAAGATGCACCTCGTTTGTTTATAGCTGGTATAAAATCAATCTTCTGTATATGAATTGTTTTGTAATGTAAATTGAAATTTAAATGAATAAAGCAATAGAAGAGATTTTATTTAAGTAACTCAGTTATTATAACGTAATAAAATATTTTAGGACATCCATTAAAACAAAATAAATGAATTTTTGTTAACAATAAGTAGATAAATAATTATAAATATTTTGTCCATATAAAATTAATTATAATCAATATAATCCTCAGATTGGTTTGTTATTGAAATACGTGACTCGGAATAAAAAGTTTCAGAGTGACGTATTTAGACGCTATGCAAGAACAATCTGTTTGCTTATTGCATTTTTCACTGAAATATTCTATTTTATTTTAGTAGATTTCAAAAGTAGATATTACTGATAACGTATGTTTAATATCTCTGATTGCACTAGATGATAGACATATTCTGTTACATGTAAATGATAAGTCGACTGTTCATGATTTTTAAATGATTATTTTGATACTCAATTTTAATTTTACTTTTTTATGTTTTGTGAGAAACTCAAGATAATATACTTTTATTGTCATGTAAGCTTTGCGTGAAGGGAAATTAGATAACTATTTATTATTTATTCTTTTTGATGATTTTAGTTTTTGTTGACCGTTACTTTTATGTAAAATATTTATTGATGTGTCCGATATATAGCAGTGTACATAAGAGTATATGATGGATCCGTTGCAGAATCGTTATGCAATTAAAGAAGATAATTGTACGTAACGATGTGGTTAATAATAATGCAAAAGCAATCTCAGCATATGTTATATATCACACTATAATGGTCTTTAGCAATATTGAACAGTAATATACAACGTGAACATCGCCTGCGTTAAGTGAATGTCAACACAAAAATATATAAATATTCCTTTGGAATCAGTATAGTAACAAAACTTTAAATCATACTAGCTGATAACTCATAGAAAGTTTTACTATATCACTTGTAAAGTTGTCTAGTATGTGTGACAGATGAAGGACTACTGTTCACTTAAAGCACCGCTTAACAAAAAAAAACTTGATATCGCTCATAATTTAAAATAAACGGTCTGATGTGAGTTTCTAAAAATAAATTATAAGAATTTCAAAAACTTACAGTAAACTAATTTATAAATTGAAATTTAGATGTTTGCCAATCAGTGAATCAGCTTTTAATTAAGAAACAAATGCAATAGAATCGATGGATTTAATGAAGTAATTATGATCCACTGTAAAATCGCAAAATTTATTGTTAACGTTTAACTTTTTTTTACTGGTTTGGTTATATATAATTAAAAATTAAGCAATTATTGTTCATAGGTAAGTGCTTGTGTATTTTGGCGCGCAAGTATTGCTGCGCTTTATCAAAGTTTCCGAACGCACCCTTTATCAAAATCCCCCGCTTAATGCAGATTACAAGATTGTCCCACTGCAAATAGAATAATCGTACGCAGCTACTTTGTGACCCACGTCGCGATTCCGTTCAGTCTTTCATCGCTCATCTTTTGTAGGAGGCTACTTTAACGACCCACGTCTCGCAACTTTGTCAGATAACAATGCAGCCCGTGCCCTTTCGTCCCAACTATGATCGACAAAGCTAAGAGAACCGGGCCATTAAGCGGCGACGACCAATTCGAACTTGGCGCTCTGGCGCCCTCGCCGCCTGAGGTCTCCCCGAGTGCCTCGTGCGCTGCTGCCCCCGCGCGGCCGGGAGGCTCCCCAGGTGCGACGAGCGCGCATACACCGGAGCAGCCGCCGCGCAAGCAGCCGCCGCTGCAGTTGGGCGTGAATTCGCCCATGTTGGTGCTCCTGCGCCGAGGTGGGCCTCTCTCTCTCTCTCTCTCTCCCTCGTGCGTGGCTGTGTGCGAGCACGCGCGGCCAGCCCGCTAAAGGCTTTCTCTCGGCTGCGGTTCGCCGTCCTGTCGAGCCTCCGCGCGGGCACGAAACCGCGGCGCCCAGTCAGTCTCTTGCGGCGATCGGCCCTCCCGTGTCCGTGCGCGCGTCCCGCCGCCCAGTGTACGTGCCTTCCTTTCCCCCGGAGTGCGCGGCCGCCGCGGGCCCCGCGCCACACGCCCAGGACGCAGAGGACGGAGGGCAGCTCGCGAGGAGGCCGCACGTCGAGGGGACCGAGGACCCGGACCGAGCCCCAGCCCAACGGTAAGCCCCGGCCGACCGACCGGACTTTAACTGCCCGCTTGAGCGAGAGAGAGGGAGCGCGCCACCATCTTATGTATCTCTGTCACTGTGCCGTGCTCGCGTGCGTGAAAGTCCAGCGGCGCGGAACCTGCGCGGACACCGTGTACGTGGTGAGTTTTTCCGCCTGCCTGCCGGGACCAGCTGGGGAGGCCCGCGCCGCCTCCCGCACCTGGCCCGCACCTGCCCGGCTGCGGACGGTGCGCCCACCGCTGCTCGGGATAACCTAACAGGTCCCCCGACACCCGTTCCTCTTCCTCCCGCACCTTATCCAAGCGATACGTCTCCCGAGGACTGCCCCCTCCCTCCCTCTCTCTCGCTCTCTCGGCGCGCGCACACCTCGGCGTACGTGAGCCGCACACGCTCGCACCTTGGACATGAAATTCCGTTTTCAAGGTTAGGTTTGGTTTCTTCTCGCCTCGGCGCAGTCAGGCCAGTATATATACATGCACCGGAGCATACGCGCTGCATGTCGGACTGTTTTGTTTTGCATGCACTCCCTCCCGCTCGATCGGCCTGTTCTCCGTCCGGAGATTGCGCGATGAGTCACCGAGAGGAGGCAGGCTAATCGGTAGGATTTTCTTCCTACACGGAGACCCGGTCTCACGAGTGAGTTGTGCCCCATTGTTTTCCCATCCGACACGGGGGCCCCGTGTCCCGTGTTTTTATTTCGCCCCGCCGATTACCTCGTACTCGCGGAAAATGAAAGGAGGCGCTGCTGACAATCGCTGGACGAGTGTGCGTTCGCGTGTACAGTGAGCCACAGTCAACGCGTAAGCGCGCCCCAGTCGTGCACTTTGCACTTTTCCGCGCCGCTCTCCTGCTGTGCAGCGTTGCGCGCAGGGCCGAGAGGCGCACCGAGAGCCTAGAGGAGCCACGCCTTGGGCAGGTGCGACCGGAAGTCGATCCTTTTAATCGCTTTCCGCGAGGCCTCGTCGCGATTCCGTGACGGAAAACCATTGACCATGACCGTTGCCGCGCGCGACTTGGAACCTCGGCTACTCCGAGATAGATGTAGGAAGACTGTCATCTACCTGGGAGGTGTGACACCTGCCTCTCAGCACTCGGAACGGCCTGGCTTTCTACTTCTGACTCCTAGGCACTCTCGTTCGTTACAGTTCAGCAAAAAGAATGTATCTAATAACCCACTGCAGGTTGTTACAGCACGTTAATACTCCACTGCAGCCTTGTTTTTCTACTAATTTTACTATTTACTGTTAAGTCGAACATTTTTAAGTAGATCTAGACTCTTGTAACTACAAGTTTCCAAAATTTTATTTATATATATTTAAAAATTTATTTATATATAGATATTTATAAAAATACTATTAATTTAAAGAAATTTTCTGTTATGAATAAAGAAAAAGAATAAAATTAAACCTAAAAAAGCTTTATATACATTAAATGTGTTTATTATGCTTTAAACTACGTCCAGGCTTAAGAACTACCAAAAATCATTGCATGTTACCTAATCAATCAAATAAAATTTATATTTTAATTGATATTTAAATCAATTCTGTATTTCTTCAAGATTATTTCAAATATAATTTAATTTACACCATACAATTGAATTATTCATCATTGTCCATACAATTTCACATTATCAAAAGAGTATTTTCATTCAATTAAAAATCTTGGGTATAAAACTGCCTCAAAAATCGAGTCTTAATTTAAACAATAAAAACAATAAAAATTCATGGTGCATAAATTGGAAATACATGTAATAAACATGTAAAATTACATTGAGAATTACATATAACGTATACTTTAATTTAACAACTTCATTAATGAAATTAAAATTGATTTTTACAAAATTTAAATGATTAATAATAAAACTAAAATATTTCCATAACTGTATTTTTTGAACAGTGAAATATTTTTTCTTTGCGGTAGCAACAACATTAAGGAAAACCACATAGTATCCAGTAGTTACTACACGGTATAAGATGACGCCTTCGGAGATTACGATATTCCTGTGAAGGAGACTTACGACAATCATTGAACCCCCGAAAAACCATCCGTTTTTTAGAAGCTAAAAATAGCTCAAACGACCATGACATTGTCTTCTCGCTCTATTTATACCTGCGTAGCTGTATTTTTTTCACCTTTTCTCCCTCTGGCTCTGTGACCCTATCTACCGTTCGCCTCCATTCACGTAAGCGTACAAGAAGTTGGCCGTAAACGCCTCGCACCCTGGAATATCAACGATGCTCCGTACACGCCGTATCTCGATTACCGATTCCGAATGCATCCAAGGAGGACAGACGAAGTCGCGCCGTTGCGTGTGATATAATATCGGCCAATGAGATTTGATGCACTTGCAAGATGGCGCACTTTCGCACTCACCTCTTTGTCGACATTTCAATACACGTATTATAACCGATCGGTATATAACGGTTATAATCAGAAGCCTTTTATATCGGTCTCGGGTACGGTTTAGTGCATCCGTTTCCTTTACCTTCGTATAAAGGTATAGTTGGAATCCGGTAAACACGATCTCGAACATCGTTGTTAAAAATTTCATTTTTCTTTATTCTAGTTTGAAATCTAAATAGCTGCATGACATAATATAAAACAATAGAGTACAATTAATATTAAGAATGCTGCCATAAGAACGGAAAACATCATGTAAGAAGCATAGGCACACTGCGTATTTTATGTGTATGTTGCTTCCACACATTATATAAAAATTATTATACCAGAATTGATTTATACTGAATTTCCTTTCTAGAACATGGTCAATTCTAGGATATATGGTTTTTGCTATTAAAGTCAGTTTTATACCCCTTAAAGGAAAATTATTTATGGTTTCTTACTATAGACAAATTCATATTATATTTATATAATAATATACTAATAAATTATAATTATATAAATATTTTACAATTATCTGAAATTTAGATATATTGTAGTTTTTTAATGATTTAGATTGTTAAGATCAAGGACTGTGATATTTGTTGCACTGTCTATATAACTTTAGTCGCATAGTACCTGCCGTATTAAATCTCTATTCACCGGACTACTGGCTTATTATGATGTTTCCACCAAGCATGAAAGTTTGCGTGGATGCTGCAAACTTTCGACATCATGCAATCCTATCTCGTATAAAAGAAACGCTCAATTATGACTGAGCAATTATAAGCAAGTTCGATTTCTTACAAGTGATTTACTAACTTTTCAATAATATTCAAGAACTTATAATGATTTTAATAGAACCGCAATAACTTTCTTTGGCATATATACGTCTTTATAGAGCCTTAATTAAATCGCTTGTTTTTATAAATTTCGATATTGCATGTCATACGATTTCTGTTGAGTTGGAGACTATTTTAATGATCAATCGTATATTCAAATTGATTAATAGTTACGGGAACTTGACATTCAACGGGATTGTGCTGTACAACGGGATACTACGATCATTTTAATGTTGCGGTGTATTGCAAACGCACAGGGAATTAATACTCTAAATTTGCATTCAATTGGACACTATAAGAATTTTGTATGTTTGTTTATACCGAATGTTTTTTTCATAATGGAATTATAAGAAGAAATATGATGGAATAATGGAATATGATAAGTTGCATTTGTAGCAGGATAAATCAATTGATCGGTATCTAAAATGTTAAAAACATATATTTTCCTAAATTATTCGCAATTAGACATCGTTATAAGTCATATTTTTTAAATTTACTGATAAAAATATTGATTTTTAATTTTTGTCCGCGTACGGAAGAAAACGAAAAAATATATGGTTGATTTTTCGAAACTGCATAATTTTTTTTATAAACTAATTTAAAGGATACATATTATTCGAATAAAAATACTTGACTTGTAACAATTTATTTGTTTAAATTGTTATTAGGAGAATTTTTGTCTAAGGCAAATTTAACCGGTAGAATTGGTGAAATTTCACGTACCAAAAATCTACTCTTCTAAATGGGCCCGTCCAGACATTACGTGAAAGTAGAAAGTGACGGCATAAAATATTAAATATACACAAGTAGTGTAAAAATAATTTAGTTGTTATGAAAATGATTGTATATCCCATTCTGCCTTGTTTTTTGTAGAACCAAATAATTTATTATCCATTTTTGTTAAAAGTAGGTTGAAATATGATTCAGAATCATTAATTTTTACGATTATGAGTTTCTTGTATAATAAAATATATGCAATTAAATTAAAAGTGAACCACAAATTGAAGCTTAATTTATTTTGAAAAATAGTATAATTAAATTACAGAATGTGTCTCTTACCATTCGGATTTCTACGCTCTAAATACCATTTAGTAATTTTTTATTTCAATTGTTTTGAAATAGATATTGGTATTGTTTATAATTATACGCCACGCTGACACGGTATTTTACGATTCCGCAAATGAAAAATGACAATAAAGTCATTATTATGTAATGGTTGGCGAATGCAAACAAAAACTTGAAAGAAAAGAAAAATAGTAGCCGCGTTTAAAGCGTTTGAATGCAAGCACTACCAATGCAGCGCCGAACCGCAAACACAAAATCGATAGTCCGAGGGTGCAATCGATACGAGAAAATAAGACGTATATACTGTGGGATTCGACGCATTCTACTTTTGAAACACTATACTTCTTCCACACTTTCGAACGACATGTTGCATTAATTTTTCATGAGTGGAGATCGCGTTCGATTCGTTTCACCAGCGAGAGCTGATTTTTTTCCGCGCGCACGCACGAGCGTACCGCAGGAAAAAATCGCCGCGGCCGACCAGTCGAGTTTCGCGCCTCGACGGGATCCACCCCAGCTCCGAGGACAGTTTCGCAAATCGGCGAGACCCCGGGAATCCCCCGGGCCTGCGTATCCCTCCCCCTCGAGAGTTCAACAAACGGCGAATATTCGCGCGAGATGGAGCAGCAATTTGGCGGCCGAGGATGTTTGACGGTTTTAGCGCGACGCGAGGGCGCTGCGTCCGTGCAAGAGGAAAAAAAAAAAAGAAGCCTCGGGAAGTCGCGAAAGACTTGTTCGGCTGGCCCGGCTATATTTGTAGGGAGCTCGGGGGTCGGTTCGCCTCCTCCTCGGGCAAGTCGCCCGTGTCACGGCATAGGCTGCAGCGAGGCTCCCGCTCCGAATGTCACGCCGCATTCCGGCTTGGGCGCGCGCACGCACACGCGCACGTGGGCCGCGCGAGAGATAAAGAGCCTTAAAGCAAGCCCGGGGCAATCCGAGCGGAGCCCCCAGGCGCGGCGCAAGGCTTATTAATAATCCGGATGATTACCGTCCGCGAGCCCCGACGACTACCCGTTCCGGGAGTCGCGACGCATCCACCCGGCGTAATTAGAGGAGAAAAAGCGTAACGATTCGGCCCTGTAGGTCACCCTCGGTACACGTCGACCTCGCGCATAAGACAAGGCGACGCGCGCGCATTGGGCCGAGGGGGACGGGGGGGGTCGCGAGCCCCCCGGGAGACTACGCGCGCACATGGCGAGCGGTGAGTCAGCCGCGGGTCCAGACGCGGCCTCGGCCCCGCTCCCCCCGCTCGCTCGGAGAGGGGCGCATCGTGCGCGCGCGCGCGTGTATCGCTACGGCCGATCCTCCCGATCGATCGACGCGCCTCGGATATCGATTGCTAAGAGGTTACGTGTGCGTGTGTGCAGCCTGCGAAGGAGCTAACGAGCGGCCCACTTCCCCGCGGCCCGCGGCGAATCGCGCGGGCACGAAACTATAAAAAAAAGAGCTGTTATAAGAGCCGCGGGGGTACGTAGAGGCGCGCGCGGGCATCGATCAGGCTGCCACGGCTGTGTGTACCGCCGTCGGATGACCCCCGGCGTCTATCGGGCCGCCGTCGGCTGATCGATATATTACGTAGCGGGCGATCGGAGGCGTCTCGCGCCGTCGGGGGGCGGCGCGCCTTCCAGTCTCGCTGCCCGGGGCCCACGTGAGCCCAGGCCGCCGTGATAAACCGGGGTAAAAATACACGCGCGCCTCGTCACTTGCTCACCTGCGGCGCGTCGCGCACCTCCTTTTTTTTGCGCGCGCGCCTCTTCTCGAGCGAGCCCGAATTAACGCGGTGCTTAAACATTTTTTCAATTTTGTTGTTGTTTTTTTTTTGTTTCTCCTGCCTGCCCGGAAGATGCGTTACGATCTCACTATTAGCCGAGATTATACATCTTTATGACTGGCGAGTCGAGGAGAGGAAAAAAAAAGGGTCATTTTCTCTCGAATTTTTACGTAATGAATGATTATTGCCGCCTGATGGTTTATAACCTAACCTCGGAAACGAAAAATCTTTCTGCCAAGGTTATGCTTTTTCCGCCTTGGTCTTTCAGGCTCGGTCGCGTTCTGTCTGCAGAATTTTCTTGAACACCAAGTTCAAAGGCTTAATGCCTTTGCGTCGAAGGCTTTTTACAAATCATCGCAATATCTTCGGAATATCGATATTGAAAATGCCCCGGCAATTAAGCTATTGCTTATCGCACATAACGGTCTTTTAATTACATATTTACATAAATCGCTCCAAGCCAATCTTTTCTGCAGCTAATACGAGGCGAGAGCGCGCATTAAAACCACTTTAATGCGCTCGGTTAATTGAATCTCAATAATTTACAGCTCGCTCAAGATCATCTCAAAGGCCCGCTTTCTACCCGCGTAAAACACGCATTAACATTGGATTGCCCAGGATTTATTTTCGTTCCTCGTAATATCATTCTCGTGTACCGCTAAGCAAATTGTAAGCGTAGACTGCAACGGATACATATTGCGCAGGTGTTAGACTAAGACCGATTTGGACCCGCGATTCCTAATAGCACGGATAATTATTCGTAGCGCCGTAATTGTACATACCACCTTAATAGGAAGATGACCAGATAAGGGATGCGAAGAAGGCCTCTCTCGAAGCCTCCTCTTAATTATCTTTACACCGATAGCAGCGTTAGCTCTCCAAGAGCGTTACCGTGTTTGCTCAAGATTATCGCTATTATCGCAGCGATGCAGTAAGTCATCGGCAAAACCCACTCGATAAATACTCTATATCTACTATCAAGCTTCTAACAAACGCATTGATTGACAGATTGTCACTTTTCACTCGTTGATAACCTTATGATGGTGACGGTATGCTTTTAGACAACGAATTAAAACGTCAGCGCATCGAATTTTTCATTAAAGTGCAATATATTGTACACCGTGACAAAGGAAAATATGACGATACAAGATTATGCAAAAAACATGGCAGTGCGCTCGTTCTAATCGACGTGTGCAAGAGGCGCATTCTCTTCCTCGTAAACGCGAAGCCGGAATGGCGATCGCCCACACCCACTGCTTGCGCCGCCATTAGCATTCATCCGAATACTTTCCGGAGTGCACCGAAGCGTACATCAGACGGGCTCGCGCGGCTTCCCCCGCGGCAGGAATTCTCCCCGAGCGGCCGTACATCAAAGCGCGCGATCGCCGGCTGGCACGCGCGCCGCGGCCATCCACCTATCAATCGCGATCCTCGAAGAACAAACCCGGGGCGAGCGATTCCCTAATTAAAAAATAAAAAAAAAGAAGAAGAAGCAGACGCGCCGCGGTCTGGGGGCGGCCTGCTGCACGCGATAGCGGGGGTGCGGGAGACAGTGGAATGGGGCCCCCCACCCGGCCTGCAGACTACGGCGGCTTCGGGGGTCGCGCGGCTGCGCACTGCAGCCCCGTCTGTTGCGGCAGGAAGCGCGGGTGGCGGGCGCGCGAGCCCCGAAGGCTCCGCCAGTCGCCGCTGCCCCCGGAGGACGCCAAAGAGGCACGTGCAGCAGGCTCTCCTCCGCAGCCCGAGTGCGCGAGCCAGGTTGACGGAGCGCCCCGGGCGCAGATCCCCCCCGGGAGATCGATATAGCCTAGGCAAGCTCGGCCCCGTCGCCCGCCCGAGGGCCAAGGCTGGGGCTGCCCCAGGACGCCGCGGCGCAATGGGTCGCACGGACATGTCGAAGACGCTCAACGCCTACAGAATGTGAGTCGCGGGAATACACGGGGGGATTGCATGCCGAGGCCGGCGAGGGCCGTTGCCGGGTCCCACCGCGAGGCTCTCTGGTCAAGGTGGCCGCGGCCTCCACCTACCGCGTCCACCTGCTCGATCATCTGGCCTCTCGCGTATGGCCGCCGTGCGTGAGCCCCGCCGCGCGAGGTTAGGTGCGCGCGAGAACCGAACCATTTCCATTTTCAAATGGGAATCGTGCCCGGAATGCCATATTCCCAGGATTGACTGGGGCAATATAGCCGGCCACTGCCTCAAATGTGCATTGCGACACTTTCTGCCGAGCCTGGCTAAAGAATTGCCACATTTGGAGGTTAGGTTGCGCACGCTATTGTTAACTGTTTCTTTCAATGTTGTCACTGTCTCGGGCTCGCTCCTTTTGCATTTGCCTCGATTTGCGTGATTGAGCAGATTCTTCGTTCGTTGATTAAGGTCTAACAGCCGAAATTGAAGTCGATCGATCGACTCCGCCGAGATTGCGATGCCTTAATTTCGGAATTGACGGCGATGAAACAATTCAAATTGATTACATCTTTTAAAAAGCTTTTAAAATTTTCACTTATTTTATCTTGATTAGTTTAGGATTATAGAGTTACTACGCGCGTGGAATAAAACAATACTAGTTTAATGTATGAAGTAACTCATTTTTAATCTGACACATAAATGGCTTATTTTAAGACAATGTAAGTCAATTCTCGTAATACCTGGCTATGCGTTATCGTCAGATAGATTAATAAGTTAATTTTTAGAGTAATAAAAAGCACTTGTAGTACAGCAATAAAAAATATTGAAATTTTAATAAAAAAAACTATTAAAGTTCAGTTTTTACTTTGGGTAAAAGGAAAAATTCAGCTTTGAAGAATACAAAAAAAAAGGACTCTTCTTAAATCTTATGTTAAATTATACCAAAGTATTAACGAATCTTTATCATTTTTGAAAATGAATCACATTTTACTCTATTGCAAGATTTGTGCATGATCAAACATAATTCTTAAAATGATGACGATTTAGTATTTTATTATTAATCCGTTCGTCGTTGTATGGCATTTTAAGTCATTAAAAACCCTAATAGCTTCACGATAAAACATCGAGTATGATAATCTTCTATGGAAATGTAATTAGTATCAATATAAATTATACAAATTACATCTGTGAAATTAATTTAGTGATATAATCGAAAAATCTTAAAAAGACACACAAAAAGCATTATTCTCACACCAGAAAATATTATTTCCATATTCCATTCATATTTAAAAAAAATGACCATAATGCAAGTAATACGTGTACATCTATATACCAAGTAAAGCAGTAAATTAATAATATATCGACCCCATAATATTCTATAAAGTTTTCTTGCACAAACATATTTTGTTCGGATTAAAAGTTAGTTCTTCAAAAGAAATTATCACTCTTGTTTATAATATATTCAGTAACAATTCAGCAGCAAATTAAATTTGTAATTTTTAATGAACCCTGTGATTTCCTGTCGCCGATAATGTAACGATATGGCACTACGCTCTGTATTTCTAACAAACATCCTTTTAATACCAATTTTTACATTATATTTGTGTCTTATAGGCCATCAAATTATACAACTTGAGCCATATATTTAATTTAATTGTAGTAACGTCTCAAAAAGTGTTTTATAATTTGTTTAAAATAATTTGTATTGCCAGTTTCTACCACTTTGTTTGGGACATTTATTTATTTTTCATAACGAAAAAAGGCTTTTAACATGTACATACAATCTAATGCAGAAGAAAAATATAACTTACCGTAAAAACTATTAAACAAAATATTTCAGTAACACACGATGTTCTCCACACTGAATAATCCACGTTTATTCTACACTTTCCTCACACAACTCGTCAGTGCTGTAGTTATGTTAATTATGCTATTACACATAATTTGAAGATGAATGCTATTGGCTACGTATGTTTGAGGATTCGTATAAATTGCTTCGTTGAGGTTTAGCCAATCAAATTCATTCTGTCAATAGGTAATCAAGAGATAGAAAACGTCGCAATGATAAGTCATATTTCAATATAATTTTTAGAAAAATGAATGCTAAATATGACTGACGTATGTATGTACAGAAAACACTGAAAGTAAACAACTCAGAAATTAACACCATGCCCTCGTATTTGTTTATTTGCCGTAGTTTTCACAAGGATTTGGTGTACTTATTTTGAATAGATAAGCGAGTTACACTGATAGCAAATGAAACTTTATGTGTCCATATCAATTAGCCAGCATTTCAATATTAATATTAGATAATGAACATATAATAAATGAAAAAATCATTTTTTTTAATTTCTCGTTTTTCAAAATGCATATAATTTTTTTTAAAGAACCATTAAGTTATATTCATCATAAAATTAGTTTTTCGTGTAAATATGGGTGGAAATATTTTATTTTCATGTGCTACTTCGAATCATTTCAAAAAGAAAAAATGGACTACGCACTTCTTGCGATTACTTCATCTTCTATCTTAAGATGGGTACTCATTGCGTCATGCATTATTCATAAAGCCAAACTAAATACGGAAGGGTTAATGGATTATGTAAATCTTCCATCATTGCACTATCAACAACGGCACGTCTACCCTCAAAAAATTTTTTTGCGTTCACACACTGCTATTAGTAAAATAATTGCAATGGATGAGTCATCGTGATCGTCGGCATTGTTCATAACTGGTTCTCGCAAAGGAATCAGGAGCAGCTGACTGTCGAATAGTGGGAACCGAATACTACGCCAAGTTACCGGTGATAAAAGCCAAAGAACAAAGTACGACCCTCGATCGCCTCGTTGTCGTCACTTCACACTGTAGTACCATGACTTCCTGTATGGTTACAGCACAATTTACCGTGTGCAAATATTTAAGTATTGTAGAAGTTCTGTATTGAAGTCATTTAAATATATTTTAAAATTTATAGATAATCGTACTTAGATAAAATTATAGTTCTAATAAGTGGAAATTTACTGCAAAATTCTTTGCTTATTTCCTTCTTATAAGAATGTCTGCAAAAATAGTTTATAAGTATAAAACATATTTTTACACGAGAGATGCTTTATACGTTTGTAGCTTATATTTTTTAAAGATAATTGTTGAAAAATATTTCCAGTTCCGATACATGTATTTCACAGCATCGAAGCTGTTTATGTAGGCACAAAATACAAATAACATATTTATATATTACATTGATAATGCTGTTAACGAACTTTACTATTCGGGCATAGTAAAAATGATGCGTGTTCTTGTATACATTATAAACATATAATTTGTGTTTTTCACAAGTTTGACGAAATTTGAATTGTAATTAATCGAGAACCAAACGGCCAAATCTTAACAATTTTTGAGATTATGTTTGTATTATAGTGCAAAACTGTGTCAGTTTTTAATAAAATTGTTAAGACATGATCGCAAATCGTGTTCCATGTTATTATGAATTACGAATGATCAAATTATTTTTAATTACGGATACGTATATATTATATATAAAATATTTTGTATAAGTGGTAAATTTACGGTATATGCAATTTTGAGGTTGTGAAATGAAGATTGTCATCTATTTATATTTTGTAAGTTTATTAATTATGGAGTTTGTAGAAAAAGAATTTATTTATATATATATATATATATATAGAAATTTTAGAGGCAATACCATTTGCGAGATCGTAAATATACATAAATTAATATGTATAATCAATTATATTCATGTTCGTTCAATTTAAGATACATAGAAAAAAAATTTTATTGAGTATTTCTTTAAATGAAGCAATATATAATGTTTCATTAATAATCTGATTATTAAAATGCACATCTAATCGATATTATTTAGTTCTACAAGTTTTCTTGCGATTTTTCTTACTTCTTTTTGTACAGAGGAATTATAATTAGAGTTACGTCGTTATATATCAGTTATGGATTCAGCAAACTTCAGCCTCATAAGTAGTGGCTTCTTTGCACTACTTGAATTTACAACGGATTACCGCGCCTTTAAGCCATCGCATCATTAAAATGACTGAGCACTTTCGTATGCAGCACTGCGATATTATACCGCTATTTCTTTTCACTCGCATTTCTTGCGATAAGGATCACCCTCTGAGCAAACACTTATCGACTAGTCAGTTTAAGCAAAATGCTCTCCTACCACAATCAGACGCAATAAACACGTTATCGCGGACCATCACGCGAACAAGATAATGCGATCGGGCGCGGAGAGGACAAAGGATGCCTACACCTGCCCTTGCCTTCCAGGATCGCCCACAAATAAAGGACAGCGACAATTTACCGGGCGCGGGAGAAAAATCGGGTGATCGTCCATCGGGAAAGTGGAACTGCACGCTCGCTATACATTCGCGGGCTTCCTCGAGGGGAACCTGCATGCTAATGGAGCTTTCGATGGCACGTGCTCTTTGCGTACCCAGGCGTCGCGATCTCCGGCAACTGCTTGGAAGATAATCGGGCAGAAAACGACCGTCGTTCGCTCATCGGGGCGGATTGTCCTCCTTTGTCCGGTGATGCGGATGCGGGCGGTAGGGATGGGTTGACTTGGTCGAGGTCAAGGATGCACGATGCAGAGGCGGTCTCGCGGTCGGTCTCATGCGCTCGACGTCTTGGATCGCTGGTCCAGACTCGGGCGATACGCCGGCTGGTTTTTTTGTTGCGCGCGGAGAAAGTGCTGTCCGACTCCAGTTGGATAAATTGATTGAACTTTCTACGCGAGTTCGCATCTTTTAATAAAAGAGCGGTTGGGGTCCTGGTGGAGACATCTATTTTTTCGCTTAGTAATTATATTGCGAAGATAATTATAATTTTACATTCCGTTCTTTGAAGCAGCAGCTTTTGGTGTTATAGTATTCATTATGCGTCTCGCGGCGTTCGCACATGTTTTTTTGCAACTTTGGTATTGTATTGATTCTTAAAAGTAGAGTAAGATGTTCAGAGGTATAGGTTGTTTTTTTAATGTCCGAGAAAGTTGAAATGTACGTTAAACAAAAATAGGGTATTAAATTTTAAGAATTATTGTAATATAAGTATTTCGAAAAATTAACCAGCTTAGATTGAATAGGTTAGGTAGTATGAACTAGCGCCTACATCGTCAATCATTTGCTGTCAATGTAGTTTGAAATCACAATAGGTTATTGTTGATCTTTGTCTGCAGATTTTTTGTGTGAGCTATATAATTCGTTCCTGTCTCCCATCTTTTTACTTAAAGGAAAACAAAAATAATGTAAAACGAATTTATCTAATTGACAAGTAAGTGTATTTGAGTTGCAAGCGAATTTTATTAATATTCCAATTGCTAATTCTAAAATATTCAAAAGTTTATTCGCTCATCAAGTTCACCTTACATCCATACATTATGTCGAGAGCGTGTTTTGATTTAAAAAAATATATACATTAGATTTTTTTTCTCTTATTTTTTACTACTTAAGCGACCTTGGGTTATATAAAATAATTTGCCATACGAGATAAAAGCACGCTGAAGACATAAATTTTTTAAGCGAGGAAAAATGCTGCCCAATTATATTTATCAGAGCTCCATCTCAAGCCAAAGAGAGAGAGAGAATAATATAAAACCGGATTCTCAATAGAGAATCGGCCGGCCTTAGCATTCAGCATTATATCCAACACACAAGCGAACATATGAAAAAAACCGCGAGCTTTCAAGTGCCTCCACCTAACGAGGCTTATCCCGCGGAAGCCGCCGCCACCCACGGAGAAAGGGAATATATATAATGACGAGCGAGAAAGACGCGGGCGATTAAACCGGCATGCCGCAGCATACTCCCGAGTGCCGAGACGCGCGCACTCGCGGGCACCGCGCGTCCAACACAAAGTCGGCAAGTGCGTGCGCCCGAGGAGGGCTTTCCCCGTGTCTCGCGGCCGCGCAGACAGATCGATGATCCCGCACGCCTCCCCCGGCTCCCCTCGGCGCATGCGTCGCTTTATTGACGGCGGCCGGGAAAGGCCCCGGGGGTGGGTGAAGCGCGAGGGGGGATTGGCCCGGCAGCTTGGCCCGCGGGGGCGCACACCGAGCGCGGCCCTGACATCGGGTAGGTTCGCCGGGGGCGTCCGCGGAGGACCGGACGCAGTCGGGTGTTGCGGGCGGGTGCAGCGACGCGGCTTCCAGGTTGGTGGCCTGACTCGCGGTGAGCGGTATATATGCGATAGTTGGCTCATCGATTCCGGGCGCGTCGTCTCCCTCGCCGGGGGCCGCGATTGTTTTGAGTGAGGTGAAGCCCAGGTGTTGCGGTCGCGGAGAAGGGGCAAAAGTTTTCGGTCACCCTCGCGGCCTGGCCGAGGTAGGGCAGTGGGCCGGCTTCCGAGCCGGAAGTAAGCACGCAGTGTATATTGTTCAGGCGCGGTTGTTATCGCGAGCACTCGCTCGTTGCACTGTTTATGTACTCGTTGATTATCTGTCCTCGTGTTTTCAATCAGTCGATTGATACGGCGCATCGATCGGCCGTATCGTTAAGTCACGCAGTGACATGATAAAAGACTAGGAGTCTCTGGGTATATCGTCTGGAACCCTGCGACTACGAGTAACGCTGCATTGTCACATAACACCTTTGCGCGCGCTTATATAAACAATCCGATTGATAAAGGCGTTGGTGTGACACAACGCCTAGGTCCGATGCCTCCTTCGCCCTTTCCTGACGCGCGTTCCGCCCAAAATCCCGCGACCCTCTTACGCGCTCGAGTAGGGCATATTCGACGAATTTAACCGGAAGCCTTTGTGTCTGTCCACAGCAAGAAAATCGAGCACATTGGGATGATGACGGCAATGAGTCAAGAGGAGATAATCGCGGGCGCCCGGACGGTCGCCAAGGGCCTGGAGGCTCTGCGGGTCGAGCACGGAGGCCTCCTCAATGGCCTCCAGCCCCAGGACGCGCCCGCGACCCGCGACAAGGCCGGCCTCATCTCGAAGAACATCGAGATGATCGAGCTGGGCCTCGACGAAGCCCAGACGATGCTGGCCCTCGCCAGCCACCTGCAGATGATCGAGGCTGAGAAGCAGAAGCTGCGCACGCAGGTGCGCAGGCTCTGCCAGGAGAACGCCTGGCTGAGGGACGAGCTCGCCGGCACCCAACAGAAGCTCCAGGCCAGCGAGCAGGCGGTTAGTAGTCCCTACCCCCTTTCTTCTCTCTGACAGAAAATCGCTTCTGATAAATATTTTTTAAAACCTGACATTTCTAGTGACTGTAAATATAGAATATTTACTTACAGATACAGTGTTAGGGCTCTCTTAAAAATTACTGTTAGAGATTCATTGGTTTTAACATTTGCGAGTACAGGCGTTCAAATCTAAAAACACCGCGCATTTATTCGCTGGAGCAGAAATTTGTGGCCTATAATACATTAGTTATTGTATTATTTTATCTTATTGGAGTACCACTGGTGATTAAGTTATATGTATGCACATTGTTAGGTAACACATTTACAATACAGCTATGGATTAATTTCGCAGTCATTATATTTTGTGTGCTATTTTTTTTCTTTATCTCGACTCTTCTTCATTGTTTAACTTCTCAATTTGGTTGATAAACTCTGGCCGATGGTAATAATTTACTACGCCTTTATTCCTTGAAGTTTTATTTAGAAGATGTAATTGTTCTTAAATTGATGGTTATACTAGTAATGATATTAAATTTAACAATTAAATCTTAATCACACATCTTTAGATAAAAGATTTTGGAAGAACTATATTGCAAGTCGAAGAGTCACGCTAAAATAATCATATCAGGGTAATTAGATTCTCTTTCCAATAATGTTTTGTAATGTAGCTGAAATCATAAGAGTCACAATAGAATGATTAATACGAGTTTCATCTTTCTGCATAATAATTAAAAAACGTTATAGCATATTTATATAAACAGAAACGAAGTCAAGTTTTATTATGAAAACGATTTACCGATTATTTATTATAACTAGAATAATGATTACAGATAAATCTGTACTGTTTTCTACAATCTTCAGCAATCTATGCATTTTATCAATTTGATCCAAGTCACTCTTGATTTTACCTATCTGAGGTTTTTATTATTTCAATTGAAAGTTTTATGGAAATTTTGAATCCAACCGATGAGTTGACAATGATAAGCTTAATCGTATATTTTTCATTATCATAACGCTTAATCCTTTACGGGTTTCAAAAGATAAAAAACTGGGTTAATACACGTAACTGTTACTTACTAGCAATTTGACTAATGGTATTTTTTCTGAACAGGTGGCACAACACGAAGAGGACAAGAAACATTTAGAATTTATGGCTAGTATGAGACAGTATGATCCTGACCCACCGGTGGACGATGAAAATGCAAAGGATCGGCCGAAAGACGACCCGGTTGTCGACCTGTTCCCGGACGATGACGCCGAGGAGAGAAATAGTAAGTGTATGTAGTTGCTCCCCTTCTTTTATCTTCTAGGTATCCCTGGTGAATGCTTTGAGTGTAACTTTCTTTATTTATTGTCAATTCCTCAATATTCAATCACTTTCGACGCATAGATACCGTAATTATAAGAACAATAGAATATTCTTGACACTATTTTGGTACAACGAACAAGCTTTTGTTCTATTGAACTAGTTTTATTATTTCAATAAAGCTTAAATTAACTGTATGCGTCTAGGCTTTATGGAGAATAAAAATATTTATCTGCAGGGTTGCATTTAAATATCAATATTAAACATTTTTTTAATCGGTTTAAATAGTAATTTGAAGTCCATACAATGAACTTTTTAATAAACGGAAAATATTTTTAAAAGAGTGTGAAATGTTTGACACATTTTAAAAGCACACGATGATAATTAATTGTTAGATTTTACCACATTTCGCACTACGGTTCAATATTTTTTTTTGGCTTTAATTGAACCGCAGCTAGTTCTTTTTAATTCACTCTTTAGAAAATTTGACGCAAATCTAACATTGCCAAAAGAATTGTAAATATTCACACGCCACTTGGGGTGGACGCTTGCCCCTTTAGGGATGTCGCCGACGCCGCCTTCGCAGATAACGTCCGGCTATGAAATCCCGGCGCGACTGCGCACCCTCCACAACCTTGTGATCCAGTACGCGAGCCAGGGCCGCTACGAGGTGGCCGTGCCCCTGTGCAAGCAGGCCCTCGAGGATCTCGAAAAGACCTCGGGCCACGATCACCCAGACGTCGCGACGATGCTCAACATCCTCGCCCTCGTCTACCGCGACCAGAACAAGTACAGAGAGGCGGCTAATCTCCTCAACGACGCCCTCGCAATCAGGGAGAAGACTCTCGGCGAAAACCATCCAGCGGTGGCAGCCACCCTCAACAACCTGGCCGTTCTTTACGGGAAACGAGGCAAGTATTTAGGGACAGAGCTTTTGGGAGGCTGGAGTAGGGTGGAGCGACTGAGCCTATCCGTACTTTAGGTAAATATAAGGAAGCCGAGCCACTGTGCAAGAGAGCACTGGACATCCGAGAGAAAGTTCTCGGCAGAGATCATCCAGACGTAGCCAAGCAGCTGAACAATCTCGCCCTGCTTTGCCAAAATCAAGGCAAGTTTGAGGAGGTCGGGCATTATTACCAGCGAGCTCTTGAAATCTACGAAGCGAAGCTCGGACCCGACGACCCCAACGTTGCCAAGACGAAAAACAATCTCGCCTCCTGCTATCTCAAACAATTGAAGTACAAGGATGCGGAGTTTTTGTACAAGCAAGTGTTAACTAGAGCTCACGAAAGAGAGTTCGGTGCTATCGACAGTGACAACAAAACAATCTGGCAGGTTAGTTGACATTTTATTCAGGAATTATACAGTAAAAAAATTATAACGATATTATTCGTGTGGAATTGGTCAACTCATTAAAAAGGTACTTTTAATTATAAGTAATCTATGAATTTCGTCGAATAGGTTGCGGAAGAGCGGGAAGAAAATAAACACAAAAATAAGGAAAATGCTCCTTATGGAGAGTACGGTGGTTGGTATAAAGCAGCAAAAGTCGACTCGCCAACATTCAATACTACCCTCAAAAACCTTGGCGCCCTTTATCGAAGACAAGGAAAATACGAGGCGGCCGAAACGTTGGAGGATTGTTCTATTCGATCTCGGAGAGAGGTAAAGTGGCAGTGTTTGCGCAACGAATAATGCTTCCATTCCTAATTAACATATTTTAATTCATCGAATCCGTTTTTTGGAATTTCATAACATTAACGTTCATTTCTGTTCATTATATCATGACCTGAATGCCTGCTAACGAAAAATGCCTCAAATTTTTCTTGTTACAAGCAGCTTGTCCAGCAGGTGAGTGACAAGCCATACAGGACAGTACAGAATGTTTCCACAACATAATACGTTCTATGAATCATATAATTTTAATCAATTCGGATTTCTATAAATTTTTTTTGATAAATCGTTGATAGCTACATTTTTAAGAAGTCCGAAGAGATTTAACATCATTTAAAAACTATTATTTATTTTGATTATTAGTCTACAAGTTCAAAATATTTCGATTTTTGTATATTTTGTAATTTCATATCGTCATTCGATTGCCAGATTTATAGATATTAATATAGCATTAAGGCCTGCGTACCTAATTACAAAGTAATTATATTAAAGATAAATTATAATATTTGAAGCCTGTGTCAATATAACATTGCGTAAAGAATATTTGTTACAACGAAATAATAAAAAAAACACAAAATATATTGATATCAAATAAAGATAAAAAACAAACAAAAGTAAAATCATTCTTAACACAACCCTATTTCTGAATTTTATTTTAATTATAATTATAATTTTTATGAAACATCATTGTTTGAAATATATTAATTATAATATAATATATTATATTTAATTTTATATAATTAATTATTACTTTGATGCAATTGTCAGAAACAAAAATTATTAATTTTTTTAAACTTTAAAAGGTAATTTATTGTGCTATAATTAAAAGTAATTATGTTCTTGAGGATTACAGACATGTGAAATTCGTCAAATTATTCAGATTATTTTTTTGGTACATTGTTTTTATATGGTTTTTACGTAATAGCAAGATTTATTAATATATTTATCGTTAAATAACAAGTATAAAGCTTTTGTTATTAATGAAGTTTGAGCTTCAATGTTTTTACGATTAACGAAATTTGGTTGTGATTTTCTTTATGTTCATTTCTGATAGATATACACATACATATAGATATTGTCTGATAAATATACAGACAAGTTTGTGTTTTGTAGATATTAGCATGCTAATATATGTATTAATGTTTTTAGTGTCAATGCTTCAAATTTTCTTCACTTTCTTAGGTTTATTCATGTTATTTGATTGCAAATGTCCTATCATAATTTAGAAAATGTTACTTAAGCATATAAATTAGGTTTTTCGGTAAATGTTATTTGTTTATGCAATAATTTTATACATATATTATCACTAAGAGACAATAATAAAATGTTGCGAATTAAAAAATTAAAATAATTAGTTTATATAAAAAAAATTGTGTTTAACCTTTAAAACTATGATGAAAATTTTAAGGAAAATATTGCATTTAATCTAATAGAATAGAAAGTGAAAATTGTATAATGAACGTTTTTGTTAAGAAACCAACAGTTCTTTTTCATGACTTAATATATTGTTAATTAATAAATTTTTAAATATATGGAAAAGCTACTTTACCAGAATTAAATAAATTGTTATTAGTATTGCATTATATTTAAAGAAAATTGAATTACTACAACGAAATCTGTATCAAGATTTTTTCAATCAAGCATGTCTATATATCTTAAAAGTAATATTATTAGCATGCATCTGTAAATTTAGGATAAACAAAAAATAATTATTCAAAAAGAATTATGACACATTACAATGCCAATTTTGATATAGAGAGTATATAAAATGTATAACTGTACAGATTTTTTCTCTGTCTTTAGTATTCTGTTTTTTTATTATTATAGATTGTTTTAATGAGCTTTCAAGTTTTAGACAATCCTCAATGAAATCGTAGAAAATCACTTTTAAAGCCCATTAATAATTTTATGTATGAATTATGTTAAAAAAGTTCAAAATTTAATCACACAAAAACCGCTTCTTTCAGTGGTTGACCTTTTGGCATGCATTGTTAAATGTCACTAGTCTGTATACCTTATTGCAAGCTGGCTTTAAGCCTCAAAAATTAACATAATATCTACTTTTTACAGGCTTTGAATTTGGTAAAGCAGCCGAAAGTTGCACAAATTTTGGGTGACGAAAAAGGATCAAATCGACGCGGCTCGAGGACGAGCTTGAGTAACAGTGAGCACGAGCACGAAGAGGTGAGTCTTCGTAGTTAACTATCCTGGGTGTTGTAACATCAATTACACCCTAGTCCTCATAAATGTATAAAGCATTTTTAATAACCATTCTATTTTTATTTTTTAAATCTTAATTATTATCATTTATATTTTATTATTAATTTGATGTCCGTATCAGTAATATTATAATCGTTTTAGTATATATAGTATAAATATAAATATATATATATAAAAAAAAAGTATATATATATATGTATCGCACCGCATGCATGTAGTACAAGAGTATATACCATACACACGTACCAAGACACGATTTTTTTAACAAAACAACAAAATTACTCATTAGTTCGTCTACTATCCTTTTTTCTTCTTTCTTTTTTTGTTTCTTTGTTTCGTTGTCCGGGCTCCCGTTCTGTGATCAATTCGGGACCGCACACACAACACACTTGATTGATCTACAACAAAAGGGCTCCATGCCACTGGTACAGAAGGCGCTGATGCACGAAGGACAGACCGGACACCACGACGCTAGTCCTAACAAACCTGGTTTTAAAAACAAGATCTTTCACGTTTTTGGTTATCACCCCTCTACGTAGGAAGCCACTTTCCGTTTTGTATTATTGTACCATTTGTTTTCAATTTGGATTTTTCTATATTACGTCTCTGTTACGTGAAGCTTCGCAGTATTCGATCCGCTAGGCTATTTAGCTTTGCGGTCAAAGGGAGGAAACTTATGAGTATCTGAGATAGATGCTTGCATTGATTATTTTAGGTGTAGCTAACCAAAAATGTTGCATTATAAACTTTAGATTGCACGTTTGTTTTTAAATGGGATTCGGAGGACACTCTGTCAAGAAAGACAGAAAAATAATTGTTGTCCGCATGCTTTTATACCACGATTATAAATTATTTACTTTCACTCGCTAAAATGCAATAATCATTATTCCGTTTATTCACAATAGTACTGTTTAAGTGTTTTATGTTTTATTTTTTAGTATTATTATTTTATATATTGCATAATAATTTATATAAGTTGAAGGTAAACGGATCTTAATAAACAAATCTTGGTTAATTCAATCTAGATTAAAATGATATTAATGCTCAAAGTTTTGTTAAAGTATAGCATTTACCTTTTCCTCGATGTTATTTGTTGTAATAACTTGTAACGTTAATTATTATTTTATTTTACAATTGAATTAACTTATCATTCACGATAGTAGCTAATGATGTCATTTTACTGAAGCTGAAAGTGCATAATATTTTTTAAATGATAAGTAATCGTAAACGGGAATCTTAATTCTTTCAGTGGTATAACAATTTTTATTTACTTACAATTAAAAAGTAATAATTAAAATATGAAATACATATGTACATGAATATGTACTTGAGTAAATGATGATTTTTTATTTTTAATTGTAGTTTCCTCGCTTTGACCGGAGTATACCGCGATGTACAATAAAAAGCACAAATGAATAATGAAAGATAATGAAATTTGCGAAAAGACCAAATGAGTCCTTCAGAAGCTAGTGTGATTTCACGGAAACTAGATTATGTAGGGATATTTTTCATATTCGAGTGATGATCATTGTTATAAAATGATCTCAGAATATTTTTAATAATGAAAATATTCCGTTGAGGTAGAACGGCAAACTATTTTTCTCCTATTACAAAATGTGAAAAAATTCCTGTGAAAAAGTAAACTGTAAAGGTAAACTATCAAAAAGAATTTTCCATCATGCTATAAAACATTTTGATTAGCAGTAAACATGGCATTTTAAATACTTAAAGTCGTGGTTATAAATTCAATCAAGTATTTAAAGGATTTTCAAAATTTTGCAGGTGGATTCTTTTTTACCTTTTATTTAAATTTAAGAATAATTTAATTTAATATTTTTCTTATTTTTTTAATAGATGTGTTTAAAAAATGATCGAGGTCTTCCGAATGAATTTTCCCTTGCCGGATGTAGTATGTGATGATTGTGTTATTGCAAACGTGATTAAGAAAAAATAATGTGAGTGTGCACCACGATTACAACTGAAATTTCAGCTGCCTTCATTTTTACTGTGCACATTCAAATACTATTCAGAATGTTTCGAACGTATCGCAGCATTTAACGTTACTTTTAAAAAATGGTTTTGATTACTGTACTTTTGATGATTAAACAAGTTGTACATTTACAAACAAAACTTTATTTTATGCATTTTACATATTATGTCTTCAAAAAAGATCTATATTCCTTTTTTGTGTAATGATAATTTTTATATAGATAAATGTTTATCGAACTGTCTACAAAATTTGTTATTATTTTTTTAAACATTTTCTTTGAAGTGTAAATTAGTTTAGTTGCACACTATGTATAAACTATTCATATTTATGCATAGTGCTTTTTTGCTATGTAATTTGATATAGTTCTATTATACACATAGCTATGAATAGAGTGTAATTGGAAAAACGTCATGTTTGTAAATGTAAAGCTTAATTTCCTTTTATTTTTTGTCTATTAAATAATATGTTCGAGGTGTTCTGAGAATATTTTTTGTATAGATAAGATTTTTTAAATTTTTTTATTAAAAAATCTCCGAATATTATTCTTGTGTTATCGCTATAGATAGGGCAATAATTGTAAGCGTTTATTAGCATGAGGTATTCTAAGAGTTAAAATCTATGAACCGTCGATCATTGTTTTATCTATTACCTATTCACCGCGAAAAAAAGCCGAAGTAGTGCCTTAATGTTACAATTGATGAATAAATTATTTTATAACGGTTCGTTTACATGTATGTCGAATAAGCTTCTTATATAAGCGCATTTGAAATGCCTTATTTCGTTGGCCTAGCAGCGTAATTGTACATATAGTTGTGTGATATAAAGAAAAGAAGAGACTTTACGAAGTGTCACATTACACAAACAGCATAATAAAGAATATAGATAGTGAAATTTGTATAACTTGTACTTGTTAATGAAATATATGACTGCATATTTTAAAATAAATTTTATTCTGTCTGTATTCTTAAGGGTAAACTATACTGAGTTATTTTGAACGAAAATCTATTACTTCTTATCATATATAGGTAAATTAAAAAATGTCTTGTGGTTTTATTTTGTAGTCAATTTATAAAATATTCTTACACTTAATTTTCTTTTTTCTATGTATGAGAATTTAACAAATAACATACCTAACTGCTTTTTAATGAAATTTGCATGAAAAATGTACTAAAACCTAATAACTGTTTGATAATACTAAATTTATTAAACAAACGGTCAGCTTGTAATATCGTATTCATATATCAATATGGTGAATCTTCTACATGATATAAATTTAATCTAGGAACAAATGATTCGAAACAGTTTATCAGAAATTAGACCACTTCAATTTACAAACTTAGTTTCAGTGTAGTTTACCCTTAAACTTGATTAAGAATAATTACAAAAATATGTTGTGCGGGAAGAGATTTCTCCTTGCTCTCCATAGAAGCGTTTAGCTATTAAAATAGACATTTAAATTTTCACACTGCACTTAACTATCTTGAATATATTGAAACGTATAAATTATCTAAATTTGATCACCCTGGATGTATGCATTGTTATTTTGTTGTTGATCTGTGACCTCAAGCCCTCTGTGGCTTGAACCTTAGTTCATATATGCACATGCAGCCAAAAATATTTATACACAAAATACGATTTATGGATCGATGTGTTCGTCTGAAGAGCAAAGCAGTGAATCTGGGCTGATTGAAAAGGTGCGTACACTGTAGATTGAATAATTTCATTTCGGAATTACGTTTTCTTTTAATTTTCTGTTAATTGTAGGCTTCATGCATACACATATCAAGTTGTATATCCTTATTATTGACAATGTATCAAGTGTGTTAAAATTTTGAATCTATGATTAGTAATTTGAATTTTTTTCAAAAGATTTGTAATATTTGAAATTTTTAAGTTATTTAATTCAATGTAATTGAGTAATTTTGCAAGACACAATTTTGAATCTAGATTCATAGTCAATAATACCAACGCTTATGTTAGTTAAGAGAATGTATTTATTTTGTAATTTTGTAAATGTAGATTGCGCTATTTTAATACTGAATGAACTGAATGAAAGTAAATAAATCAAGAAGCTTTGAAGAATCACAAATTGTTATTGCAGTGATATTTCTATTACATTATATCAATAGTTGCAGCTTTTTTAGTTTTTGGTTTGAAATTTTTACTTTTGATAATTAAAGATTTTAGTTTTGATTACATTTTTAATAATATGTTGTCATCATTAACAAAAACTTTCCATCCTTTTCGTATTTTTGTCATGTGACTGTTCAAATGTTTTTACCACATAATAGCAATTTTCTGTTAATAATATCATGTTGAACGCTTTTCTGATTTCGTGTCTTTGAAACAAAAAAGTATACTTTAGACGCATGCGTCTAAATACGATAAAAATACAAAAAAATTATATTAAAACTAAAAAATATATAAAAATGGTAAATAAATATTAAACATAAAAGAATATCTGAATATTATCTAAATTCAAGGTCTATTTTATCACTTAATTCAATTAATAATTAACTAAAATTATTATGTTGCTTATTTGAAATAAATAGATATTTTTCAAACTGATTTGAAAAATTTAAATAAATTTTTGTATTCGTAGTATCGCTGTAACCTTTGCATAAAATGGTGCGAAATCGATTGTTAACTTTTTATCGATTTTCAGCGTATAACGTATATGTATTTAATATTTATAAATGAACAATAAAGAATCATAAATTCTTAAACAAATTGCATTAAAGGTAAATTTATATTCTTTACGCAAGTCATCTTATGGCGAGCAATCAAAGACACGAGGTTTACACTGGCTTGTCCAGAGATTCGTTAGCAAATAAATTCGCGCGCTCTTTCTGTTGCAGGAGCGTAAACAGATGGTCAGCGCCCAATAGAACAGTGTGGCTGAGCCCAGCAACCGGCAGACGATGACTATTGAGGCTGGACTCCGCGTCGTTTCGACATCAGCTCTAAGATGACGAGCGGCGCACGAAACGTCGTCTGCGATGTTCGGCTTTTCAGCATAATATCCGAAATGGCACAGACACGTAACACAACACTACAGACATACATGCACTCACGTACAGCTGTAACACGGCACATTCCAGCGGCTTTTATAAAATAACAGCAACAAACGTGGCAAAAGATGCCGGCAACGTTTTGTGGAAATTTCAAGGCAGAACACGCGACTTTTTTACTTGTCGCTCGCTTTCGTTTGTCTCTTCACGTTTCATACGCGACGTTTGTAAAAATGGATACCGAATAAAACAATGCTTTGAAAAACAAAGGAAACTGTAATTCTGCAGGCTCTTGCGAAGAGCACATGGGTAGCTATTGAGTGAGGGAGCGAGCCAGTATTCGATCGATAAATCCTGCCTATTTCGTTTGTACACGATTTTGGTGCACACGCATGTACAACATTTCAATTGGAAGAATGTTGATAATCGTAAAGCATTCGTTGACCTCAAAAGTGTGCTTGTCTAATAGCGCGTTTTGCTAGCCTTTCTGGTACTATTTTCGCATTCGCGTGGACGAGAAAAGGATAAAAAATATCTTATTTATATTATTAAATTATTATATAAATTGTTTATTTATTTTGAATGGTGTCAGAAAAATGTTGTGGTGCTTTTTACAGTGTCACTTGCATTTTTGTTATCGCGCCAGAATTTGACGAATATTACAAAATTCAAAATCGAAGTTAAAGGTGCATGTGACTTGCCTTTTCTAATCTTTATTGCATTTAAGCGTGATTATCAAACAAATATGAAAATCTGTGTTTTTGCTGCTTTTCTTTTTGTTTTATATTCAAAAATATGGTAACTTCACATGTTTCCATTGGGCGTTACAGACGCGTCAGATTTTGGTAAGAATACGCAATTACTTCGAAACAATTAACGACTTTAAATATTTTAAAAACAAAGTTTTAATCCATAGTTAAGCTTTTTGCTTTATGGTGAAACCCGATCAAGCGTTTTTTACAATCTACAATTTTCTTACGAATCATTTTCGTATTAATTACGAAGGTTGTCCAGATTAATTTTTCTGATTGTATAAATAATAAAATTATTTTGTACATTTCAAGTAAACTAATTTTAATAAACTATCTCTTATTGATAAACATGTATACTTATTGTAGCGTCATCTATACAATTAAAATTTAATTTCAGTTACATCATGCATGGCATATTTCAAGCCGAAGAACCATTTTAAAAATTGAAACTAATTGTGATAATTTTTTCGATAAATAACAAAGCTTGAATCGAGGCTTGAATTCAATACAACTCTATTTTTAAAATCAGAAATTACGCTATAATGAGATAATGCATTTAATGAACAAGTACATCACTCTTTAATTTTATAATAGAGTGTCATTATTAATAATTAATTTACGTAATTAATATATTAGTTACTGCAATATATAAGATGTGATCCATTAAGAACAATGCAGTAAACAAATGAAGAAACAAATAATGAAAGTAAAGAGGATAATTAAAATCAAATTTGTTTTTAAAGTAATTGAGTATACTTCGTTTTTTATTTGGTAAAAGAATAAGGCATGTATTTATGGCGTATCTTATGATCATGCGTGCGCCTGAGAGCTTAGGGCCGACAATTATCGTTTATCAGCAATCGTTCACATTGTTCACAGTGTATTTCAAGTAAATTGTTTTAATTTGTATAAGTCTTGAAAAGCACGAATTATTTATTATTACATGTAGTTAAATGAATGCATACAAGTAAGTACTGGAATGGTGAACAAATAAAGCGCTGCTAGACTTTAAAAGAGATATAAGACAACTAAAAACGATGATAAGCTTGACGCCGTGTGCACTGCACACTGCTCTACGCGCGCCTACGGCCGCCCGGGGAGCCAGCCACCGGCTGGAAGCCAAACCATCAGCGAGGAACGAGCGGAGGACTTGAGGGCAATACCACCAGCGCCGCCTTCCCCGGCTTGACTAACGCCACGACCAAGTGGCGGACGTCAAGCTTGACTATTTGATGAGTTATTGCAAATACGTTATTTTTAAAGGGAAAAAGTATTTTTGTTATATTAAATTCAATGATATGATTTATGATTCTGAAATAACAAATTGTTTCCTGAATAAATAATAAAATATAATTAAACGAATTCCAAAGTTATTATATTAGCTTGGCGTTTAGAAAAATAAAATAAAGGTAACGTTCTCAAAAAAAAACTACATTTATTTTTACTATACATGTTTATTTTAAAAAACTATAGTAAAGTTATAAAAATAAGACTATTTTTTAACTGAACTATATTATATTAACCGTGTCTTACAACATGAAAACATAAATGTATCATTTGAAAACGAATATCATGTAAACTTAGTTACTAAACTCTACTCGTACGATCAATTAAAATGACTCACAGAATGGTACTTGATCACACGTAGTCTTTAGTTTGTAATCATCACTTGTCTGATAAAAAGATACTAAAGTTTGGTGCCACTATGATTTTATTTGAATACTTAAAGTTATCCTTTAATATTACTTTTAAATGAAGTTGTGAGTAACACAAATTATTTTAAATCCAACAAATTATTTCAAAGCTTCAGGATGTATATTAATAAATATATTTTAGATCCAATTCGTACATTAAAGTTGAGCATATACAAATATATATTTATGATGAAAGGAGAATTCTGTGTCGCTCAAAGCTACAAGAAATCGATTTTTGAAATAATATTTTGTGTACGCGCGAAATAAAAAGAAAATAAACGAATGCTTGTAGGAGCTAAAGAGGGCCGTTTTTATTGTGATAAGCTATAAGAATCCAGCGGATGCGTATATTGCCAAGCAATGTAAGCAATTATTAACATAATTATTTTATTATAAAGTGAAGATACAACACTGCATTGTATTACAAACCTTGCAGCGATGTTCTGGCTCTCAGGTGCATTCATTGTTATTTAATGAAATAACTTGTAAGCTTTGATTTATAATAAACATTTTAACTTGTAATAAGATGTTGATAATTTATTTATTAAGCCTAGAAACATAATTTTAAGATTTAGATTGAAGTTTTCTCGCGATATTCTCAATAAATATAATTTTTTGTTTGTGTAATTTAGCTTATTAATGTTAAAATATTAATAAGTGATTTTAAAACAATTATATTTTTTATGGATAAGGATATCAGTAACATAAAATCACTCATATTTATATAAATTAATAACTTTCAGAAATACAGTTTTATACGGAAATATTAAAACATCGCAGATAATTAGATTCTTTTATAGGACTAGTATACTGGTTTTCTTAAATTAAATTAATGATTTAAAAAAAATCAAGAAATAGTGACGAAAAGATACTAAAGACTGTTTGTATTTGAAACTTTATTAACATTAAATAAAAATGCTACATTTGCCCATTCTTGAATTTTTATTTCATTTGAATTGTATATGAATTTTATTCATAATTATTGCAAATATTAATATACAGTACGATTGTAATATATTACATTAAAATACGATTTTGGACGGAATCGTTTTTAACAATGACTAGAAATTTCAAAATCTTGTTAAATGTTTTAAACTGTTAATAAGAATGTTTAGTTATATTTATCTTTGGCCATTCAATACTTTTATCGCGTATACTGTTGATTTTGTTAATTCTTAGATATTTATAAATTTAAAAAAATCTTAAATAATATGCACTATTTTAAAAGTTAATATAAATGCAACAACTTATTTATAGTTGAACTCTTCCTAAATTACACGTTTATACAACATTTTTGGTACGAGTAAATTAAAATTAAAACATTGCCTTGAAAGTAAGAAAATAAGATTACAGTCTTAATATTTTTAAAAATTAAAGTTTGTTTCATAATTATAAGAAATGTAGTAAAAATATACTAATATTTTTAATTATCTGTGAATTAATAGTGCAAAAAAATAAATTATAACTCAAAATTATAGAATAGAAACATATCTTAAAAAGGTATTCATTTCTTGAAGATAATCATCATGTTTCGCAAAGAAGAAATTCTTTTTCAATTTGTGAACTTCGACATTCCCTGTATCCGTTCCAAGTGCCTGTAATACATTTTAATATTTTTATTTCTGTATGTACTTTAAATAGATTTTTAACTTACTAAATACTGATTGATCATATCCCGGTTTGTATTACAAGGTGATAGCCTCATACATTTTACATACCCCCAATTCTTTGTGGAAACTACATGTGTGGGGTAAATATCACTATTACTTAAATTCCATACCACAATTCTGAAAATAAAAATTATTAATCATGTTTATTTAATTCATTTTTTTATTAAAAATTTTGTATTCTATACCTGGAATTCTCATCTAAGGCATAAAGTGTTAAAGGCTTTGACCTCGACCATTGAATACTTTTTATTCCAGCTGAATTATCTTCATCTTTGAGTTTTAAAAGTGGAGTTTCAATATTCAAAGAATGTAATCTAATACTACCATCTTTACATCCTGCCTGTATTAATGTTAAAAAAATTAAATATTTGCTAAATCTTATAGTTATTAATTTATACTTACATAAAAATAAGATTGTTTAAATGGACATACTTCAAGACATGTAGTACTACCACAAGAATCTGTAATATAAAAAAAATTTGTTAGTAATATAACAAGAAAATTCATTCAGAAAAAATTAAGAAAAAGTTATGAAATTACCCATTTCGTTAATTTTATAATATGGTATACTACTTCTCCCACCAATGCAATTAACATACAAAATATTAGTGTCATTAGTAGCTAAATACAGATTGTTACAGTCAACAGTGTCAACATTCATATCAATAAATTCTCTCTTTACTTTATTTGATTCATTTTTTTTAATGTATAAAGGCACTTCTTGACTTTTTACTAACTTTACCCTACCCCACTGTGTTAAACCAAGATCATTGTCATTAAGTCCGAGATTGCGTAAAGCACTCCAAATAATTAAATTGCCTTCTTCATCTAAAGTACATATTTGTATAGGTATGAATTTGTCATTGAAGCTTTCAGTCCCATCTTGCCCTAATTTTGAAAGTATTCGAATTGATATTACAGGAGATAGGTGTGACCCAATATCCCAGTTTCCTGCTGTTGTATAAGTAGGACTTCGAACAATCCAACATATTTCATTCACCTTGTCAATAATTTTTTGATGCCATGATTCTTCTTCACGCAAATCCCATAAGCAAACTGATCTATAAAATTTTAAATAATAATAACCATTTATAATTAATATTTTAATGCAATAATTTTAACATAATTCCCATATGAATTAATGATATTAATTGTAATTTTACAATTAACATATCTTTTTACTATTTTTTATAAAAATTAAAAAGCAAAAAGTTTTACATTGTATTTTCAAAAAATAAAATATACTGTACCCATCCTGGAGTCCTGCAAAAACAATATTATTATTTGTACAGTGGAAGCAACAGGACGTTATTGGACTTTGAGAATAAAACAGTTTTATTGGTCTTGATGGTTGATTTACATTCCAAACACAACCAATGCAACAGTCCTTAATATAATCTTGTTTACTGGAGGAATCAGTTTTCTAAAATTTTAATAAAAATTTGTTAAAAATTGTAAATTTAAAAATTTTAATAAAGTCATATTTTAAAATATTACCTCATAAGTAGGAGAATGAATACTCATTAAGATTTTATTATTTATTTCAGAGTAATGCAACATAGTAACTTGCCTGCCACATAAAAATGACAAAGAACTAACTGAAAGTTTAATAAAACCTTCACTGAATGGAAATTCATGTGTATCATTTTGAAGAATATTCCCTCCATACTGTTTTTCTTCTAATAAAGCTAAAACTACTTTTCCAGCTTTGCTTAGAAATTCATTTAGTCTCAGCACATCATATACAGGCTTAACTATTGAGAAGATTTCTATTTGCTCTCCTCCTACTCCATTATGTTCCATCTTAAATAATTTTACATCTTCATTAGTTTTTAATTTTGTTCTACATTTGACTGGAAATTGTGTCCACTTATTTTCTAGTTCATATTTGTCAGTTTGAACTTCTATATCAAGATTATCTTCATTTGTTTGAGTAGAAATCTAAAAAAAGTTTACGATAGTAGTTTTATTATCAATGTTATTATAAATGTATTCATAAATAAACTAACCTGTTGGGTATTTAATTTACCAAACGTTCGGATAAATTCTTCATATGATATTGGTTTTGATTCATATAATGACCATTCAACAGTATCAAGTTTGATCATATTCATTAGAATTTGCCCTCTGGTAAGAATATTTTTAGGCTTCTACATTTAAAAAGTTGTACTTTCAGTAAATATTTGAATACATAAGTATGTACTTATTATTATTTTAAAAAATTACCTCAAGAACTTTTTCAAGTTTTGGTTTATCAGAATTCACAACAATGACATGTGACATAGGAGGAGATTTTACAAAGTCACCAGAACGAGAATCTTCAAAACCTTCATCAGTTGATAGAGGCAAAGATTTATTTTCACTTAATTTTTCTTCCCTATTTAAAAGCAAATAAATCCATTTTAAAAATAAGTAAAAAAAAGCATTTAAACCTATAACATTTCCTGCATTACTTACTTTTCTGGTTGACTAACTGAAGGACTGAATTCAGGTAAAGGTGGTGGTGTTTTCATTCGGTTAGCCATCAACGATTCTACCATGGCAGCCCTTTTTTTTGCTTCTTGTAGTTCATAATGCCCAGAATCTAACATGTGTTCCTCATCAACTTTGCGAACATATGCACTATGTACTGTCCTTTTCTAAAAATTCATTTAATATATTATTTACCAAATAAATTTATTAGCAGTAAAATTTTTATAGAACATTAGTTCAACTTTATTGTATTAGTGACTTTTTTAAATTAAATAATTAAATTTGGATTGAATCAATGTACAGTAAAGAAATAGGATTTTGAATTTTTGCTAAATAAAATAAACATATTTATTTACCTTTTCTTCAGTTTGTAAAACAATAGGTTCCAGATCTAAACTTAATGCACTAATATCCGATTCTTCACTAATTTGTGATGCACTGTGACATTCCTCTAATTCAGATTCATAATCCTGCAATTATACATTTAATTTTTAATTATGCTATACTATATTTTTGTATTTGTTTATGAATATAAAAATTAAGAAATTAATGCATTCTAACATACTTCAAAATCTTCAATATTAAATTCAGTTGCATTGACATTTTTTTTTTTAGCTATAGTTTGATCTTGTACAGATTTTATAATTTTTGATTTTCCTTTAGTATTTGATGATTTTAATACTTTAACTTCACTTGGACTCAAAGTTCTTGATTTTTTTCGTTCTCTAGAGGAAGCTCTTAGCAATTGTTTATCAGAACTTTTGGATATAGAAGATTTTTCAGACTTTTTACTTATTGAATGTTTGTCGGAACTTCTTATAGTAGTAGCAGCTTTTTCTGAACTTTTTGATGTAGTAGTCAGTTTCTCCCTACTTCTTCTTGTATCTGATGATTTAGATGTACTGTTTAACTTACTGGCTAAATCTTTAGGAATATAAATAGAACTTAATCCTCTTTTTTCATTATAATGTGATTTTTCCTTATAATTTTTTTGAGTATTAGTTTTAGATTTATCAATTGAATGTATTTTAGTACTGCTTTCAGACTTTGTTTTTGATAAAATTGGCTTTTGTAAAATATTTGAAGTACGAGACATTTCTTCAAATTTTGATTTTGATACCGATAAGCTATTTTCTTTCAACTGCTTTAATTTTATTGGATTTTTATCTGGTAAAACATTCTTGCTTGTTGAACTAGATTCAAGTTTTGTCTTTCGATCTCTAGAAACTTTTGTATCTTTTATTTGTGGCTCTTTTTTTCTTTCTTTTTTTTCTGTTTTATCTTCAGATTCATTAACACCATGATTTAGTACGTTTACTTTGACTTTGTGGGAACTTTGACTTTTTACATGGCTTTTAGAATCGATTCTTTTCTTTACTGCTTCCTAAAATCAAAATTTGATGTTTAAATATTGTTAAAATTTTCGTAAGTCTCGAGTTAACTAAGATAAAAATGAAATATTTCCGTCACTAAAATAGGTTAATAATACAACAACGAAGCATATCTCGCTTCGCATTTCAATCTAAGTATAATGTTAAAGATTTGAATCTGATTTATATATAATAATTTTACATACCTTACTCGACATTATGCGTATAATTGATTTGTTTTGACAGTTGTGAGGGCCACCATATTTGAAACGCTACTATATTGAATAAAAAAACAGAGTAGTGCGCAGTAATTGTAGAGTGTTTATACCGAGGTATAGTAAGTGTACTGCCGCATGCGAATCCGTATCTATATGCTCAAGTCACAACACATGGAAACAAGCGCAGCAGACAGCACAGAGGCAGAATAACAGTCTAGCAGACTACACGATAGAACATGCTACAGCGTCATAAGTAAGTTAAAGCGATGGTAGCGACACATTTACACACACTTATTTGAAACTTGCAATGCATAATAATTGTAATGCAAATTAGTTGCTTTCTATTATTAGAAATATCGATCAACTTTATAAGTATAATGATTAACTGCCACTTATTTTCTATATGCACACATACGTTTTACAGGAAAAATAAATTTTATCCTTATGCATATAAATACGACTATAATTTTCGATATAATTAATATAAATGTAAAAATAACGAATGCATAAAAAATTAAGTGATACAGTACAAATTAATATGTGTATGTTATTGTCAAATTTTTATTTATTACAAGATTTTTAAGTTTAATTGGTCGTTTTTAAGGAAAAAATAATAAAATAACGAAGAGGCCTTGTAATATAGTTATAAATTGATTTCAAAATAAAAATGGAAAATAATAATACTGTTCTGAATTGCTTTAAATATTATTATTGTGTAAGTATTTTTATAAGTATTCACTACGAGTGAAGGGCTGTTGAAACGAAGAATAACAATAGTTTCTTTTTAACAAAATGTATATATAGCGCATCTTTTCCCGTTCGAAGAGTACTATAACACATTTGCTTATTACTTATGAATTTTTTATATAACTCTCAAATTATAACGATTTTGCTTTGTGACCTTGAAGTGACAGATGTTTAAGAATGCGTTTAAAAATTATACTTTCTGTATAAACTGATATAAAAAATACTCCAAAATATCGTATTATGCTTATGCTAGGCCTGGAACTTGATAAATGAAGTAATCCGCATCGCGCGCACTCTATTATTGAAAGGGTGAAATACAAAAAAAGAAACAAAACCTAAACCGTTGGTCTTCACGCTTTATTAGCTTGGCACATAACCAGTAAACTTCACTAGTTGTACAGTTGTCCGAATCAGTATGTCGAAATTAAAAAGTACGAGTTTCCATTGATCCTCCTGCCAACGCCTGCACTCGGTACGAGTCACAATCGCTGCAGGGTAACCGCGAGCTGCCAAATAACATGAAAGTAAAGGGCTGCGTTCGGTCGAAGAGAAAAAGCAAGAAGCGCGTGCGGATAGTGCCGGGACACCAGTCGAAGAGCATTAACACCGCCCGCGCCAAGAGCTCCATTGTACGTAAGCTCCAGGGATAGAAACTAGCGGCGATTAACAGTCGGTCGGCTCCCGAGAGTTCGGCCCCGAAAGCGGAGCGCACGTGCGCTCGGCCCGACTCTATAACCCCCGTGCGGCGACCCGGTGCTAAGCGCCTTTGTCCTTGGCCGTGAGTGCAGCGCAAGAGCCAGGCAAACATGGGCACCAGCGTTAGCAGCCGCGTGGGCAGGCTGTCGATCTCCGAGCTGGTCTACCGGTTCCTCGAGCGCGCCTCCAGCCGCGGGGTGGACAGCGGCCAGAAGACCAACGCCGCCAACCAGTTCCGTAAGCTGCAGCGCCGGAAGCGCACCCGCCGCCCGGAGAACCTGCCGCACCTGGGGAACCGGCGATCGCCCAGCGGCTCCCGGGCGAGGATGCGCAAAAAGTTCCGGCCCGATCCCGCGCAGCCCCTCGAGAAGAAGGAGCCCGCGCCGAGTGCAAAGGCCAGCGGAGTCGATGTAGGTACGTCGGGGAGTGTCCCTTTCGCGCCTCGTCGAGCAACCGATTCATAATTTGTGCATTCAATGAGGTATTTGGTTTTTTCTTCTCAAATGTGCGTGATGTCGTCTGGTGCTTCTCGTCCTTGTGAACGCAACTTTAATAATGCTGTTTTGTATGTTTAATTTTACTTTTTTTATTTCTTGATAATTTGGGATATTTTTTTAGAAAAAAGTATTATTTTATAATACCTACATAAGGAAGCGATTCAATGCGCATTAATTAGGTGTATATAGGATGTGTAAGGCTAGCAGTTGAAGGACAAAAGAGGAAAAATCGATATTCACCAATAATGATCAGCGCGTTTATAATTTAGAACGCGTAATAAACAGCCGTATTAGACTGTTTCGACATTATTCGATAAAACCGAATTACGCGAGGAATTAGGAAATACTCGTGAGCTTCAAATTAATTGATACGAATGACTAAAAATTATGTTTAAATAATTCATTAATAGTTTGATCGAATTTGTTTCTCGATTTATTCGCTAATTTTGGATTCTTAAATTATCTACTATACTTAAAAATATTGCGTAATAATTTAATAGAAAGGATTAGTTTAAAGCCGCACGACATTCAGTTTTCAACAATGCGTTTAACGCGATTTACTAGTTTTATGAGAATTTTTTTAATACTATGCCCAAAAAACAAAGGGAAAGTGATGTACAAAATTTGTGTCGAGTGACACGAGATTCGTTGAATATTCAAAGTGATCGTTGCAGAAAACGAAGACGTAAAGAAGTGCATGAACGAAATCCTGTCGTACGGTGCGCTATACGGGCTGGTGGTTCCGGTGGACGGGGAAGGCGGCGTCTACCGCGTCAAGTCGAACCTGGACCTCAAGATCGGCGTGAAGCCAAAGCCGCAGTCGCCCAAAGAAAGCGATGACGAGGAGATGCAGGAAGAGTAGCAGCCCCGAATTCGCGTAATCATGTAGAGGAGTTGAGCCAATAAACGAAGGTCTGCCGCTCGACCCCCAAACCCAGTGACTCTCTTCTCTCTCTCTCTGACCCATGCATCCGCTTGCAACACGCGTACACGGGAGTAATTGTTGGGCAAGAAGTTTATTTTTTTTGTTTTTTTGGTTTGTTAAAGCAGGTGCCTTTGTCAGCTCAGGGGCACGAGCCAGCTTACAGGAGTACCGTCGCGGGGCCGGGCGCGCGGCCGACCGGCGGCTTTATGTCTAGCAGGAAGGTGAGGTCGGGCCGAGGTCGTCAGTCGGGCCGCTGGCCGCGGGCTCGACGGGCGCACTCGCGCCGGCAGCTGCGCAGCCACCGCTTGACCTCGGGCTCGTGACCCGGCGACGCGGCCCTGCATCGGCCCCTTGGCTCCGGCTCCTCGCTGCTCGCGCCCAGGCTCTCCGGGGCCTCGGACGCCCGGGTCCGCGCCTCCTCCGAGCTGTCCTCGAACTCGGGCATGTGGGCGCCCACCTCGAAGGAGCTCAGGACGTCCGCCTCGTCTAGTTGCCGTCGCCGGGGTGGCGACCGGGGCCGCCTCGCCGGGGACCTGCGCCGATCGTTATGATTTAGCGTATGCCCTGGATCTCGCTGATGAGTAGCGGATTAAAACTCGTTAACTTATTAACAAAGGAAAAATAAAAATATTCTTTCATATTATTCTGATTTTTATTTGTTTGAAATTAGGACTTTTTTCTACAGTGTAGATACTTGACCTTTGATTCTACTTTTGGAAATTATGAAAGAATGTATACTTGTCGCGGACGAACTTTCGAAGTTTCGATAAGGAATTCGAATATTCGAACAAAAATAGTAGATAACAAAAAGACAGATAATAGTGTTCTGGGACTAATTGATAAACTAAAAATCAATCTACATATCACTTTCGTTTTACTAGCAATATTTGAAAACAGTACAGTTGAAAAAGATTATAAAGAGAACTATGAATATCATAATAGAACAAGATGCCAATAATTAAAATCTTTTGCTAAACAATTGTGATAATGCTGGAGTTGATAGATACATTGTTAAATATTTTGTAGTTTAATAAATAATGAATGCAAAATTTTTAGTTTTTGGATAATAAGCAAATGTATAAGTGTAAATCTGTTTCTTTTAAAATTCAAAAGAAAAATATTTGTTTTAATTCTTTGTATCTTTTATAATACAATTATGCTTCTGTTTAATAATTGAGTATGCTTTGGAAATATCGGAATGATGATATACATTGGTCGGCGATATCTTTGCCATAGATGTTGAGGAGAGACTTTGATATCAAGAATAAAAGTAAAATATGAACACAACGTGAAATTATATTAATTTTGGTTTAAGTGTTATTTATCTCTAACCAAAGAATAATTTGCAATTGTCAATTTTTCGTACGTGTACAAAAAATGAATATTCTAGCTATGTATAAAAGAGTGTATAGTTACAAATGCTCCAATATTATTTGTAGACGCAGTTAAGTTGTATGTAAAAGAACAAACATTTGCCGTTGAAAAAGTAGCTTGAGGCAAGTGCGACTATAACGTTCGATACAAGAAATGAAAATGCGTAAGAAGGGAGGAGAGCTGACCTGGTCCGGCTCCGGGACTTCGTCCTGGGTGTGTGCCTCGATACGCGCACTATCGGCGTGCTGGTGCGGCGTCCTCTCCTGGGCGTGCGTCTCGGTGTGCGCGCCACCGGCGAGCTGCAGCGGCCGTCTCTCCTGGGCGTGTCGCGCCGTCGGCGCGCCCGGTTGGAATGGTCCCGAGTCCCCTGGATCCGCACAATGTCCCGGCGAACGTCACGGCGCAGCCTCCGGCCCTCGTCGACGCTCGAGTTGAAGGACAGGTCGTCGTCCGTCGTCTCCTGCGAAGCGAGCGTCGTCAGTCGACCGTTGGTCCGCGCGAGCAGCCTGCATACGAACGTCGCTGTAGGACAGGTCGACCCCGGCGTCCTCCTGGCAGCGCCCGGGCGGCTTGGCGTCCTTGCGCCTCTTGCGGCCGGGTGGCGGGGCCTCGGTCCGCAGGAGGTTGCTGGCCATCGGCCCCAGGAGCCGGTAGGTCCCGTCGTCCTCCCGCGCGACGAACCTGCGGAAGCCGCGTGAGCGTGGGCTGCGATGGTACGCGAGAGCGTGCGAGCGAGCTACTGACCCGTGGGCAGACAGTCGCATGAGGCAAGTGCGAACCTGAGCGTCGACATCCCCGTCCCCGGGGAAGTGCCGGTTAATGCACTCGACGATCTCCTCGGGGCTCGAGGTCCCCGGGTGGCAGCCGCCCCCCTGGCGGCCGATCTCGCGCATCGCCTCCATCACGCGCAGCGAGAACCGCTTCGACCTGCGCACCCCGAGGTAGAGCTTCCTGCGGCCCCGCCTGCCCGACGCGAAGCATTCCTCCTTGCACTGCAACAGGACCGACGGCATCCAGTTTTGAGCGGTGCGTTCTCTTACTGGCGGGCTGATTAATGCTACAAGGGGCCCATTTCCCAGGAGAGAGCGATGCCCGAGTAAAATTCATGCCCGCTCGACGTGCCGTTACACTTATTTTATGTCCATTTTCTTAATTAGTAATGATATTGTAAATGAGTTTTAATGTTTAAAAGGGGACTTTACACCAATTCCGTACTTTTTCAATTAAGAATGTAATAAAAATGTAATTGAATGATCTTCTAAAGTCCAAAATTGTACACTCCATATTTGATACATTGATCAAAACCTTTTTTTTATCAACATTTTAAACCGTAAAAAATATTGCAATTTTGTTACTTTCATTCTTTTTATGTAAATTAAATTACATTATGTTATTTGTGATAATAAATAAATCATTATTCGATAAGAACATTAAATTAAGTTTTGAAATTTGAAAATCCATGTCTCGGCTATATCTATGACAATTAAAAAGTTTGAAACATTAATATATTAGCATTCGATGAGTATGTAACTAAATTATTTATTAGGTTCAAGTCACAATAAATTTTAAGAATTTTATATATTGTCTATTTCACATTATAAATTCTTAAAGTGGAAATAGTATAACTGCCCTTAAAATACATGTATTTTAATGTAATGTAAAGTTCAAGAATTATTTTTGTTAATAAATTATTTTTAATGTGCCTCTTTTACATGAACACAAAAGTAAAAAAATTAAGTTTTCAGAATTATAAATTTGTACACTTTTAAAGTAATAAAACAAAATTCCATGTAATGTATACGCATTCTTCCTTTTACACTTTGTTATTGTTATATTTTATTTCTACGTAGTTTAAGAGAAATAAAGTGCAAGAGATGCGATAGAAGAGATAAGAAGCAGTTTATAAAATATGTATTGGGTGGAAATAATGACCGCGATATTAAATGTTTTCATGCCCCTATAATAATAGCGATTGCAATTTAATGAATGTGTTCCAATAAATGTAGCACGTGTAAAAAACTGTTTAAATAAAGATTTGAAAAATGAAATAATATGCGCAGTTTCTTTAATCGGATGGAACTCTATGCGTTCGAACGGTATGCTTGCCGTGCGATATCGATAGCACGAATCACTTCGCAAGCAGATTTTTATAACCTCCGATAGGCGTCTATCAGAACAGTATCACGTGCTTCTACATCTCGGAATTATTAGAGAGATTTCCAGTGATAATACGTCACGTTCTTCGGTTTCCTGAGCAGTGGACGTCGGGTGGTTGCACACCGCGTGTTCGCTCTTGTTCGAAATGCGCGTCTCCTCCCGATCCTCCGCTAGGATCCTGTCAACCGCAGCGTTTATCTCGTCATCCCACTCGTTGTCCTGATCGTAAGAACATTGCATCTTCCGATCACTCTCGATTTTTCCCCCGCATGTCAAAACACCCCCGGCCGAGTCTGACTTTGAGGATAAACGCGAGTAGTAGTTTTGGCGAAAAGCCGTTCAAGCTTCATCGTTTGAGCCGCGATCCCCGGGGACCGAGGGACAGTGCAGACGCTTGAAGTTGGCTTCTTCAATCTTGTATCTATACCGGGCAACGTCAATGCCCACTGACGTCAACCATCTCGATCCTGAAAAAAAACTTCAGTTTCCACGCGTCCAAAAAGATCCGTTATAAACTTGCAGGTTATACGAGCTTGCAGGTCCCGGTCAAAAACTGTATATACAGAATCGTCGAGTGCGCAAAAAAAAAAAATTTCATTGATGCAACGCAGAGACAGCGATGGGCTGCATCCCCCCAAGCGAAGTCCACGAGTGCTGGGGGAAAACTCCATTTTTTCGCGGCGCCATATGCATATAGGCTCCCGTGACCGGCGAACGGCGCAATCGCGATGGCTGAAGGAGGCGCGCGCATCGATTCGCCCCGCGGGGAATCTGGGGGCGCTCGAGTCCTGTCCACCTCGTCAATGTTTCACGCGGCCCACCGGTCGATGCGCACCGACCTTCCTCGACACACGCACGTACGCGTGTGCATCCGCATATATAACGTACGCAGTAGCGATTAACGAGTTTCGCGAAGGGAAAAACGGGGTATGCGCGTGATACGCTCTCGGCGGTTTCCGATTCCGCCCAGAATGCCAGGCTGCGCGTCTAACGTCTGTTATTAGTTGCAGCTCTGCCTGTAATTCCGCGCGAGCGTTCATGTACACTAGATTGGCCCGCTGGAAAATTTCTACGAGGACATGTGTGTACGCGCGAATATATCCTTTGTAGGGACAGATCTCGCGCGCTGATACGCCCCGTTCAATTCTTTGGATACAGGGTGCAGTCATCGATCTTTGCACTGCGACCCGCCACGCATTAACTATCATCATCGGCTTTGTTATTTCGTTGGCAATAAATGCTTTATTTTGGATAGAATAAAAGAATTTTTTAAAGCCATTGTTTATTTAGCTAATTTAAAAGGAGAATATAATTACGTCATTAATTAATTCATGTTCCTATGTACAGTTAAAAAAATGTAGTAGATGTTATTAGTTATGTACATGTATACTTTATCGTTTTGTCATGAGCTACTTGCTGCAATCGTCGTCAGCTATCAAGTACGATATGCGTCTTCTCGCAATTTAAGTTAAGTTTAATTAAAATGAAGTTTAGGTCACAAGTCCATTTTATATTTTTAAGTTTCACCGATCTATCTCAATCAAATACACATATACCGTATAAAAAAGTTGAACGAATTTAACACACACAATACAAAGCGGTCAAATACAGGACATTTTTTAATATTCTCGATTAAATACATTTAGCGGATGATTAATTTTTGATTATCTTTAAATATTTTTTTTATATTTTAAATCTTTACTGTAGACTAATTTTTTATTTTTAGTCTAATATATTTACTCTATGCGAAAGAAATTCATTTATTTTGGTTCAAATAATGTTACAGCATATAGGTTATTTGGTCAATACATTATTGCATGTAGAGATCAATCTTATTGATCTAAGTTCAAATTTATACGGATATATTTAGTTAATAAAAACCATAAAAAAACGGTTTTTACATACCACGATTTACTACTAGTCTATGTTACGATAACTTCTAAATGTTCACCTGACGATAATACGGCGAATGCTTTTTTAACTCGTTCACCCTTTCCCGCACAAAGAGAATTAGTTAAAATAATCACCCACTTTACTTACATTCCCATTGCAAGCAATTATGTGGATTTCCAGGAATCGATACAAAAGCGCTTACAGTATGTACAAATCCATTAACTCTGTCTTTCAAAGGGCTATTCCTTGCGATTAAGCAATTTACTTAATATGTATTATTTAAAATTTAGGCAAATTCATGCAGCGGTTTTCAAAAAGAAACGCATGGTAATAAACTTTTTTTCCATTACTCCAAAAGTTATAAGATGCTTACATGCAGAATGCAACGGGAAATAAGATAAACTCTCGTGTATAGACTGTATAAAGATATACAAATTTTACGAAAACTGTACGCAGCAATCAGTGTATTTATTCTAAATTTATCATTACCGATACTAAACACGTATATCTACATAGAACCTTTTGTTCAATCTATTGTTTACGACATAGGCAGAAAGATCGCCCGATACTTTAATCCTCCAATTGCCAACCAAGCCATGCTCGCGCTCTAAATTCATTTCGACTATAAATCTACATTATCGCCCCGAGAGAGATAGCACTCAAAACTACAGTTGGAAGGGCACTTACAGGTCATTTTCGGATGACGTGTATACAGCGTGGCTGTATTCGTACGATTAGAAGCGAGCTACCGGGGCGTACGTGCGGTGGAGCGCGGAGGTTGGGCTTCACACGCGGCGAGCGACATCGGCGCCGTAATTGAAATTTCCCCGTGATATGATATCACCCGGGATTCTGCGGGGCCGCTATCGCTTGCACGCATTAGCGCCTACGAGCGAGGGGCTCGAGCTTTTACGAGCTTCGCTCGCGCCGTGCCAATATCGCGCGCGGCCTGTCACTTGCAGTTCCGCCATGATTATGCATTCATTGCTTGCGAATTGTACTTGCATCTGTTCTAGGAAACTTGGCCGTTATTCGGGTTTCTATAACTGCATCGTCGGCTTTAATACTATGTACAGAAGAATTAAATTAGCTTGACAATATTTTTGAAGTTCACCGTTAGCCGTCAAGTAGCATTCGATGTGTACGTAATCGTAGCCTGTAAATAAGATAAAAGTCATCTGTAAGACTGTCATTAGACTTGTTGAAACATAATAATATAACTAATATACATATATTTCATGGTTTATGGTGACTCAAATATTTGTATTTAATTTAAGAGTGTAGGAAATGTACTGATTTGGTCCCGGACTTAATTCATAAATTTAAGCTGTACTTCAATTTGATAATACTTCTTCTAGAGTATTTTATTCAGTCTATCTAATATAATTGGCCATGCAGTAAAAAGTAAAATCAAAAATATAATAAAGTAATAGTGTAATTACTTTTTCAGAGAAATCCAAGGATGATACTTATCCATGTGTATTCTTTGTATATTGTGATTATAATATCTGTTATTGCAAACAGTTGATGACTAGTTTCAAGAACGCTTGACCAACGCTGTATAGGATAAACAGTGACTAGTACAATAATGACTGTGCAATTTTGATTTTGCGCACGCGTCTTCGTTGTAATATACATACAGAACTACACACCTTCAACATATTTGAATCCAAATATAAAATTGCGTAAAAGTGGTAGCAAAATAAAAAGACGCTCATAATCGTTATAAACAACAGCAATACACGTACGGTGCCGAATGCAAGACCAACGTGTATATATATGGTCCAAAACATCGCGGTAACGCTGAGTCTGCTTTTGACCGGAATTCTCGCGCATGAAAAGGAGGCGCGACACTCGGAGGCGGCGCCCTTATTCCTCGCGCACGTGACACAGTCGCGTGCCGTGGGCGTTACACGGGCCGAAGTTAGCTCATCAGGTCGAGTCACGAGGACGATGCGCGATTCGGCCCCAACCACCTCGCGGCACGCGCCATCCTTTGCCGTTGGGGTGCGGAGATTCGGGTAAACAATTTCTGGTGACTTTTAACAGCCCGTCAGCCGCACGCGTCTTCCTTCGTTATATGCTTGTGTTCGCATTGGCGTTGAGATTCGGTGTGCTGGTTATGATTTCTATACTGATCCCTGCAGGTTGTACAAGATAGTCGTAACTCATCATTTGTGACTCATTTCTAATAATCTATCGCGTAATTAACGCAAGCTATCCCAAGCTTAAATCGACGAAACGTGATAGATCCATTTGAATGCACGCAGCTTGAGAGTATTATAATATGTACTCTCTCGTACACTTCTATATTCTATGACAAAGCCTTTCTCGCACAATTAAATAATGTAAAAATGTTATTTTTCTCTAATAAAAATGATAATGTAATTTAATTAAAAATAAAACTTAATCGATACAATGTATGCATAACTTATTTGTAATGCATATAATGATGTGTTACTTCGTTATCTGAAAAAATATTCAGATATATCTAGACTTCAAAACTCAAGTATACTTAAATTTTCCTTTCAATTGATACTATCAGAAATGTTTTGGTTTCAAAAAATTTAGTTACCCTTTAAATAACTAAGGAATTAAGGAACAATATAAAATGATTCTCATTTTCGGATTTAAATATCATAATTACTGATGAATGTTGACTTACATTTAAATAATCAGATCAATAATTTTTGTATTAATAAAATTTTATATTTTATAAACATTAGATTATACAAAGTACTTCAAAATTTAATAAAATATACAATAATATTGTTTGTTGCTATATAAAATTTGCTTAGTAACTTCGGTAACAATATTAAGGATTTGTTAATTATTTATCTATACCAATCCAAATTAAATGTGAGCTTTGATAAAAGTATTTTATGTATAGTATTTATTATTTTACGATGAATGTCAATAATTTTGAATTCACCATTGCTGTATCCATTCATCAAAATAGATTACAATAACATTCGGGCATTTATAAAATGCGTATACGAATGTTCAGAATAAACTGAAAGAAAATTCTTTTAAATGTGTGCATAATTTTAAATAGCATTTATTTTCCCAATATTACATTGTATTTTCTTTTTAAGCGTCATGTAATGAAATATTCTGAATAAATATATACAGTAAAAATCATATACTGAATAAATTAAAATAATTTTTATATTCAATAATGTTCATATACTTCATTTGTTGTCACTTAACGTTAAAATTTAATTGAGGTGTACGGAGGTTTGACTACTTTTAGACCAGTTCATACTTATTGAAACCAGTTTTCTAATAAGTAAAGTACGACATGTCATTATCTAACTAACTGTTTTAAGTACTTCTAAATTAGAGAATTAAAAAAGATCTTTATTGTTATAAATTTATATAAAAATCTGTTTGTGTGTAAATTCAATTATCGAAGTATGACATATACTTAATAAACAATATTAAGCATACTGAATAAATGAATTTTCAAAATTATTTTAACGTTAAGAATATTAGTTTAAATATGTGTAATAGTTTTTCATTCACGTGTAGATTATATTGAAATTGTAAAAGCAAATCAATTCTTGAATGTTGTTTGAAGTAAATAATGGAAAAATATTACCTTCGATAAATACAATGTAGTAGACGTAATTTAATTTTCTATCTCAGTTATTTAAAAAACATTGATTGCGATAATTCAATACGATATTTTTAAAGTATAATATTATTAAAACCATCATAGCATTAAAAGTACATTATAAATAAATCATATTGAAGTACATGAAATATTTTAATTCATTATAATGATTAATTAATAATTGATTAATCAAATTAGACCCGTACGATTATTGTATGTTTAAAATCTTTTATTAAAAGATTTAGAAAACATGATTTAGTCTGTAAATTTCACTAACAAACAGATGAGAATTTCATTTATACGTTTAAGAAGGAAAAGTCTAAATATTTTATAAATAATATTCATTCTATTATATTATTTGCATTTATAAATCTTATTTAAATCTTATTAACATTAACATAACAGGTATTAATGGAACAGGAAACTCGATGGTAGATTTCAAAGTGACAAATTTATTTAATACTTAATATATAAATAGCGTATTATTTTTTTTTGAATCTAATCTAATCGATAAATGTAAATTTTAATAAATTCAAGATATAGGAAACAATCATCTCTATAGTAGTTCCTTAAAAGTTAAATTCATGTGTACAGCGTTTAAGATAAATCGTGAATCTAGGTTTAATGATAATTGATACGGATAACAAATTGTCGTACGTTTCCGGACTGCAAATCGGGAGGCGAATCGTGTAAGCCCACGTACCCGCCAAAAGCAAGGTCAGAGTGCAGGCCCAATTCGAGCTTCACCCGAGTCAATGGCCACGAGGCAGGCAGTAAGTCACCTCGTTTAACGATACCCCCCAGCTAGCACCGGTTCACATAGAACTTTTATCATTCTCACTGTACTTGCTATGAGAGAAAGAGAAAGAGGGGGAAAGAGAAATAGAAAGAGAGAGAGAGAGGGGGCTTTTGTTTGTTAAGTATACATTATCTTATACTTTATCAGGGTACTTTAGGCGGCTTAAAGGAGAGGTCACATTCAGGTCAACACTACAATTTATCAATTGAAAAACATTAAGCCGCCGATTATCTCGTGTGTATATAAAGCTACACCGAGGATCGCTGTGCTTCATTCAGTCTCCAGAACCCTCTGGTCAAGTTAGTCAATTTGAAAGTAACCCCAGTTACCCATCAACATGCGTACCGCCTTTATCCTTGCCATCTGCGTCGCCTTCGTCTGCGCTGTATGTATTGCACATACTATTTCCAAAAAATAGAATGTATTTTAAAATTACTTACAAGTCATTTTTCTAATATTTAAAAATTGTCTACGTACAGTTTTTAGTGATTCATAATTTATTTTATATAATTGAAAAATTTGAAGATACTATGATAAAAACAAAATTATTTATAAAATAAGTCCGATTTGTTGACAAAAGTTACAATTTAAAATGTGATTTTTTTATCTTTGCGTGAACAGGACGATCCCGTTAAAGACGTCAACCCAGAATTCGTAAAAGCCTGCTTGGTTGAAAATGGATTTGAACCCAGTAAGAAAAAATTCACTATTACTAACACTAGAAGAACTGAAAAATCTCCCAAAATGTAACATTAATAATAAACTTTTATATTAATAATTTCAGAACAATACCCAACTGGTTTAAGAAATGTTGCTGTAGCCAAGGAGCAAGAACAGAACAGGAACTGCTACTACTCCTGCATGATGAAAAAGATGAACCTGGTAAATATGAGGGGAAATTTTTTGCGAATGACTATTGCACACAACTCTTCAATGTTTCAATTCTAATTGTTTGTCTGGTCCATGCAGATGAAAGAAGATGGATCTCTCAATGAAGAATCCCTCCGCACCAAATTCAGCCTGAACCTGGACACATTAGGAAAGGCCGTCAGCACGTGCAAAACTCAAGGTAAATATTTAACTTTCAAATTAAAAAGTGTTAAATGTTTTTACTTAAAACTTTGTGTTATGATCTTTCACAACCTAAACTAGTATAAAAATCTTTTAATTTTGATAACTATATTTTTTCCGCCTTTTTCTTATTTGAATTATAACTTTAATTAAGCAGCATCTGCACGTATACTCATGAACCGTTTGTTTCTATTTTACAGTTCAAAATGACACCTGCAAATTGGCTGCTTGCTTAATGGCTAACCGAGGAGCTTAAAAAGTCTGAATGCTGCATTTTTGAAAGACTCGTTTGACTGTTGCTTCATCTCTCAAGGATTATGATTATCATGTATTTTCATCAAGAAATGGAATAAAATTTTAATTCATATTACACAAAAAAGACTTGTTTTATACATCTCATGCAGATATTGTTAACAGTATAAACGAAAAAATAAAATTTCAGTTTAATAAAGGTTTACCTAATTCAATTATTTATTCGGTTATACATTTATTTTCTTCGAATACCTATTGTTAAATATTGTATTTGACATTGGTACACAACTTAAATATTTTTTGAAAATCTCGACTAAATTATATCAAAACAAGAATAGACGCAATTTTCAATAAATAATCTCTTGAATTATACATATTTTATATTTATAGAATGTATGATAATTTAAACGTAACAGCGATAGTAACAATCGGTAAAGTCGTAGGAACACTTATCTCACGAGTCAGCTGGCAGAAGAGGGAAATTACCCATTTGAACCGTACGATTTCGATATTTGTTTGCGCGCCCGAGAAAATTATTCACGGGGGAGCATTATTTATGAAGAGGCATCGGTACTTTCGTAGAACGCAGTTGCGAGTTTTGCGAAACGAGTGCGAAACGCCGACTAATATCAACCCTTACGCGCAACTATAGGGGACGCGCGGAGGGGGGCATGCGCATGGGCAAAAGAGCAACGACCTAGGGGAACCGACGCGCGCGCCTTTCTTTGCTCTTCTGGATCTACTGCTATGAATCTCTTTGAGCATAGATCAACGTGAATAAGCAAGGTGCTGCATAATTACGGCCTTCATAGACTCTCGTGGACCGATTACGCACCGCGGCTTTGTATGGTATATACACTGTAGAAATGCGACGCGTTAAAAAGATAAGTGGATGATTGATCATGCGGTTCGCAGTGTACTTGTTCAAAACTTCATGATAATTAGTTTAATTGTAATCATCCTGTTTATTATTATAATTGGCAATACTTTTCTAATATAATCAAAACGGTTTAGACATGGTTTCTTTCCGACTTATGCAAGTGGAAAGATTCGGTTTATATCCATACATGACTTTTATGTAGGTTTGGTTTATATATAGTCATGTTTCATTTTTATAGTGCTAAGATATTTATAAAATATTTGATTACAGTTATCATATTGATGCATAAAAAACTAGTTTTTGATTAGCAGTTCGATGTTATCAAATGAGTGTAGATAAACGTGTTAAAGATTTGTAATTATTTTAAACTAATGAAAATATTAAATATTAAGATGTGGACACTCTTTTCTCATTATTTAAACATATAGACAAGCAGATAATTATTTTTGGATCAAAGATAGATTAAAATCAATATTTTTTTTTGCAATGAGTAATGTGCAAAGGACAGTTGCAAGAGGACAGTGTGACTGTACAATCTGTGGGTTAACAATATGTTCGAGAATGCACAACTTTTTAAAGGGTCAGTAAAAATACGAATCGTGACGTAAAGTAGCAAATCGGTTAATCGGAATAGCAAAATCCGTTAGGCCTCTGGACTCTTGGAGAGAAAATATCCACCCTTCTTGAAACTAAAACCAGCTCCTCTTTCCTTTTGATGTCGCTCAGGAGGGGCTGGCGACACCAGGGTCTTTCGTCGCTAGCTCAACCGTAGAGATTTACTTGAGGAGGACAGGTTCTCGTAGGGAGAGACGGTCAGCGAGGATGGGAAAATGAATAAAAAAAGAAACACTATAACCCCACGTTGTTTTGCAACAATTAAACACGCGAGCAGAGCGGGTTTTTTTATCGATTTCGAACCCAGAAAGCGAAAATACGGTATTTCGCGTCAAGTCGCGGTTCTCCCTTCTCGGCCCGGCATACGTCGCAAAGTGCGTCGAGGTACGAGCCGTAACGTCAATACGCGCGGCAGATCTGCAGCACTAGGGAGTGCTCGTGGATCTGCCCCCTTTTATGCACCCTGAGCGGACGGACGTCCGGTACGGCCCCTTTTGCCTACATGTGCGAAGGGCGCACTCGGCGAGGGCAAAGACGAAGGTTTAACCTGCGGCCGGATGCGTGCGTCTAGCTCGGCTGCTAGATGCCGTGTGTCGCCCCGCGAATTCGACTGCAGTGGCCTCGGGCCCACGTTCCCCCACCACCGCGCTCCGCGGTCCTCCTGAGCGCAGCGAGGGCAAGCGCTGGCCTGAAGGGAATACTCGTCCCCTCCTCCGCTCGCGGCCGCACGTGCATAGCGCGAATTGATAATCCCGCGAATTTTGGAGCCGAGCTACTTCGAGGAGAAAAAGGCGAGAGGCGCGTCTAACGGTCGCGCGGACGTCACTTTTTTTACAAATTGCTATTTAGGAATTACAATGTTCCTTTGGTTATAGAATTAATTATTTCAAAGCATAGATAAGTTTATAAAATGTTTATTTCGAGGAGAAAAATATGCAATGGAAATAATATAGGGTATAATTGTAATAATAGAACTAAATGTTTAAATTTTCTCTCGTATAATTACATAATAACTGTTAAATAATGGTAAAAAGGATAGTTTAATGTATAATAATTATATGGTTGATGAAACTATATTACAGTATTGAATACTATAAATTTATGATATTATAGTCTGTTTGTAATAAATATTTGTCTCTTTCTTAAATTATTATGTTAGGAATACGTATTAAGTGTACTATTTAGTTGTTCTTTCTAATATATCGATGTATGTATTGTTATAATATTTTAACAGAATATTATGTATTATATACGTATAATACACAAAGTGCATAATTGATATTAATTTAGTTTATTAACCAAGGGTTAACATTATGAACTTAGGAAAGGTGATGAGTTAACAAGTCGATCCGGCCTTGGAGTCAGCCGAGAAGTCAAGGGTCGCACTCATGTATGGGTCGCTCTGTTTGCGGAAAGGCCGGCGCCGAAAGCGGAAGGTATAGTTCTAGGCCAGGTGAGATCCACGAGCACCGCGGTTGAAATTGCCGAGGCACAGCGGCGTCCTGTATAAGAAGATCAACGGGGCGCCCACCGAGCTGACAACATCAACTATAGTACGAGCGCGGGCGCGAGCGGTCATGCTTATAGTTATAACAATAACAACAGGAATATAACTAAAATATACGAATATATTTTATTTTCATATTTTAATACTATGTGATATTGTATGTATAGCATAATTATACTGAGTTAAAATTTAAAGAATTAAATTACATTAAGTTAATTATATTTATATTCTATGCATTAGTACATGGTTAATTGTATGCATCCGCGACAGCCTAAATTTCTACCAGAAATCATTATACTGAAGCGTTGACCGGTTTATAATCTTAGTATATAACATATGTTGAGTTAAAGTACTTACGGGGGGTTGATTACCTGATCCCTCTAATGTAACAAGGTGGTTGTCCGGCAGGTGCTCTTGATTACTGTAGCGATCAAATAGTTTAACTATTAAAGGATGCGTATTAGATTAGGAAATTTTAAATATTGATTATAATAAATTAATTTTCAGTATCTCATACTCTACATCGTGCAAAAGAATTTTGTATATTAGCATGATTTTATTTACTTTGTTACAATAATTAAGATTATTTTCTTAAAAGAGTATATATCGAACCATTCTATAATTTTTGTATTGTAACTATTTAAAGAAACTAAACAAAGTAATAATTAATAATTTTTCTTAATAGATGCATACTGTTATTAAACGAATGTTGTATAATTAAGTAACTAAATATTTAATTCCAAAATTGATGAGTTTGATATTTAAGTAGATAAACCTATAATTTGCAGAAAGAACGGAGATACCTTTGCTCCATTGAAGTGTAATTATAGCATGCCTGAAGCACTGAGGAATACAATAATATAATTGTTATAGTATTGGAATGTTTGATAGGTATATTATATATTATAAAGAATCTAGAATGTTAATCAAAGGATAGGAAACGGCGAGTATCTGTTGCGGTTACAATATTTGAAGATAATTAATATTGTAGTAGAAATTTACGCTAAATGTATGTGCTTATACAAAAATATGCGCAGAAGATGTAAAAATTCATGTCTAGAAATGCAAGAATTCATGTCAAACGTTCAATCTTAAATAGGTAAACAAATCAAATTCGCATTAAAGTTTATAATACTCGTAAGTATACTTCAATCAGAATATTTTTTAACTTACATGAATTTACCTAGAGAAATTTTTCATTAGAATCGAATTTTTATATGAAAGTATATAATTGCAGGCAATTAAATAAATGATATATTTTATATCTTCACTGTTTAGCTGACTATACATTTGCGTTGTAATTATACCTATTTATTATTTGGAGAAGCTACTATGTAGCTATTGCTCGACACGAAGTGTCAACTTCAGTGCTGTGGTTATGGTATACTATAAAGGATTTTTGAATTGTTTATTTGTCTCAAAAGATATCGGTTACGTTCATATATTATTAAAAATATGAACTATTCAGTTATTTGCACTCGATATTATAATATTTTATACATAAAATAGACACTGTGTCTAATGTTTTTATAACGATTTTTATGTACCAAAGACAAATTTTTTAAAATTATATATGCTACATTAAACTCTAGTTTACTTTATAGTAAAAACTGGTATTTTTTTAGTAAAAATTGCCATATTATTTGTTAATTTGAGCTACGAAGTATCAACATTTTATTGAATTGATCTTAGAAGGTACTTAACTATATTAGAAGTTAAAAATTCTAAAATTCAGAAGTTAACTACTGTGTAAGTTAAAATTAAATAATAAAGCGAAACATATTAGAAACAGATTAATACAAAGAAAACTTCATTTCTTTCATGTAGAATGCTGAAGCTAATTAAAGTATTCTAATTATACTAGAACGAAGCGATATCTTTGCACTTTCTGTAAATTATAGACTTGCAAACAATAAGTAATGCTTCATAGACTTGTAGGATTAAAGGTTTAAATTAGTTGATCGAAACTTAGTTATAAGTGAAGTCCGAACATAATTATATGAGCTACATCTCTCTTGAATAGATCATTTTTCAAACCAAGCCTATAACTTGAAAATCGACAATTGATCTACCGATAATAATAGTACAAACTTTAGCTCTCACAGAATAATTTATTTTGTTTTGTCAGAGATAACAGCTTACAAAGAAAAGATAGAAAAAGATGTTGGGAGAATACTACAGATAAAGTAATGTTTTAGGATAATTATAAATCTTAGTTTCTTTATTTAATCCAAATATAAATATATGAATTTCGCGTATAAATATCTAGCTACATATTCTTTATACTTTGTATTTAAATCATTACTAAAGTCTAATTATACTTATTTAATATATATTGACTTGGATGATCTGTAGCCGACACAAATTAGTTGCATAAAAGAACTAATTATCAATAATAAGACAAAATACAATAATTTAATTTGCCCGATACAGCGTATAAACAAAAGCATCCGCAAGGCAGTTCACTCCTCCGCGATAGTACTGACATTGCACCGGTGCATTGATGTCCCCTCGCGTCGGCCGGCAGCTCGCGCGGCAGCTGCCTCAAGTAGCTTCCCCAACGACGAAAGCATGTAATTACTGGAAGTGCGCGTCTAAAAGCGTGAGTGCAGTTGAAGCGGAGAACTAATAAAACCGAGGTATTCGATAACGACGGCCGACTCGCCGAATCATCGGCAACAACGCCGAACCGGCGAGGCCACCAAGAGGCATAAATCGCAAGACATAGAGCCGCGCCTCAACCGGGCATAAGTTTTGGCGACGCGTGCGGGCTAATCGGTGACCGAGTGGCCATTACCGAAGAGCGCGCCCCATGGCCCGGTTTCCCCGGGCGGGGGCGAATTATTCATGGGGGTCGGCCTCCCCTCGGGCGCATCGCCGGCACGGAAGCGCCCCGACACCTGCCCGCCCGAGGCCTAATTTGGGGTGAATAGGCATTTTGTTTCCTCGTTTAGTTATCGGCGTAATTGCCCGGCGCAGATAAGACCCGCCAAGAGGCGTCATCGCGTATACCGCCCTCAAACTTTTTCCTTCCTTTCCTGCTCTTTTATACGCGCGCGCGCGGACTGCGAGCCTGTTTTAAAGGGGCTCATCGCCCGTGAGCACAGCATTATACTTTTTTTTTTTTATTTCGGGCCTCGCGATAGAAATGTATAATGAAGGCTTGTATCTTGCGCTGATAAAAGTGCTCTAAAGATAACTTTGATTGATCGTTGGCGAAAATAGTTGGAACCGCGATGTTTGCCAAATATATAAGGATTTTCCATTCATAATAGATGCGCACGAATATAAATAACAATTATCGTGCTTAAGAATTGTATGGGGCACGTTTAAGCACAATTTACAACGAAATAACATAATATTACAGGTAATATTGTCATACATAATGGCAGTGTAATGCAATGCAATAGAGTGATTAAAATAATAAATAAGAATCATTTATCAAAGAGATCAGGCGCAGTTTGACGAAATCAGTAGGCGGGAGAAGTATTTAGAGCTTCCGAACTGGTCTCGAGAGGCTTTCGTACGAACTTTAAGTTACACGTATCGGCACTGCGAATTTCAATTATTATCAAATTCCATAGTTTTCGGATTGATCGTACATGGTACCGAGTTAGTAAGACCCATCGTTAAACGCCAATCATCCTACAAAGTATTCCACACGTTGCGATCTAAAGGGAAATCCCCCCCTGTCAATTATACAAGAAGTCACGTACATCGCATTAAACCCAATTGAACGATCCTCCTTCCTCGCGGTAAGCTACATTTCGCAAGAACAACTGCAGCGCGACGGCGCGCCGCCTCATACATATCACGCGAGGCCGTCTTCGCGTTGGCCTTCGTCTACACGCACTCGGCAGGGACACACACTCCGGGGGAGCGGGCGGCCCGCGATCGGGTCGCGCTCATATAGGCACATCAATCGTCATGGAGTTGGCGCGGTGTAATTAAAGGCGCGAGGGATGCGCGCGCGTATATATGTACGCGCTTGCAGCATTTATGAGCTGTCGCCTGACACGGAGCCTAATCGCACGCGACCGAGTGATTCGCCGCGTAATGATCATCCCGCTTGCGTGCGCGGCCCAGGGGGAGACGTACGGGTGGGGGGAGGTAATTTGGTGCGCGCCCCCGCCGACGGCCCCACACCTGCGGCCGCCGGTGATCCCGATGCAAACTTTGTATACGCACTCCTTTCGCGCTCTTTCATCCGTGCGCGTACACCTGAGCGCGTGCGGATACGCGCATCGCGCGCCTGTTTCCTCCAAGCGAGATGCGGTCGGAGAGTGCATTCGAGAGGCAGGAGCTCGCGGCCTGTCCGGGATTATATCCTGCGCGGGATGCTTATTAGAGTTAATCGCTGGATTAATTGCTCCTGGCAATTATAGGCCTCCAGCCGGTATAATTTTGTAATTAAAGTGTAATGTTGATCAATTCCAGTGGTTGGTTATTTATTTAGTTCGCGGCTTTGTTACGTTCGTCTACGCTCTTTTGAGCTGTTATATTACAAGCTACATATGCGTGTATACGTGTAGGTAATTTGTTGAACTGGAATCCGGTACTCTTTGCTACCTTATTCTGTAAAGAAAGTTTATTTAATAGGAACAACTTTCGTTACAATGAGAAGTGATCTATTGATTCTAGTCAAGTATACGTACAAAAAATTACTCTAATCACTAATATGTAATTGTTTATATAATATGATATAAAATAAACCACATAAAGACTGAAATATATTATGAAAATGCTGTTATTAAACAAATATAGGATGTGATTGCTGCAAATCATTTTGTATCATGCGTAGTAATATTGGATCTATATTAATAAGATCAAAACTAAATACACGCATGATTTTCACGTGAAACGGCATCGTTGCTAATAGCTGTTTTATCAATTTTTACCAGATGCACTTGAACACGGAGTCGTCTCCCCTACGTAGGCTACCTCCATTGAAAACACTTGCTAATAATTTGAATGCATAAATAGCATAGATACTGTATTCTTGATAAAATTAGTTAATTTTATCATGCTATAACGAATCGCGCCAACGTATATACGCTGCATTAGAAGTTCTCTAAAAGTCAAGCGTGCCATTTGCATCTCGTGTACATCGACTTGGAAATCGCAGACTTGGACGCGGCAACTAACAGTGGAGTCGGATTACCGAAGCAAGAACAAACACAAACAATGGTAAAGAATCAAGCGGCGCTTAGCCAAAACGCAGTTAAACTTGGACACGTGCGGGTCGTGTGCGCCCACGTCAAGGTGTCGTCATCGAGCCGCCGACCCCGGGACAGGTGTACCCGCGCCCGCTTACGGGCGCATTATCAGCCGGTTGGGCGTGCCGCCTATTATTTCACCGAGCCCCATGAATTATTCGGCCGATCGTCACTGCCGGCCACGTGTGATTTATTCGGTCGGCCGATTATCGCATCGGCGCCCTAGAAGCGCGCGTCCCTTATGCCCAGTTGGCGCCGGGTATGTATGGATCGAGCCGCTCGGCTGTCCTTGCCGATCGATACACTCGCCCTGACCATTCGGCCGCGACAGCAAACAAAATCTCAAAGTCCGGGGAATTTGGATATATATATATATATATGATAATTGCCCCTCGTCATTGGCTTAGCCGATGACGTATTTACGTATACTATAAAACATTATTAGAAAGATTTACGCGGACAAGGCTATCGAGTATTATTTTAGGAATGACCACGAAATCGTCGAGGTTAAAAATTTACCCACACTCTACCTGCACATATATATTAACTAACCTATAATTAAATACAATAATTAACTATGCAGTATAAAGGCAATTATCTATATATCTTCACTATTTGCAGTGACGAATTAATAGTGCATATATACTTTCTCTCCCAGTGTAATCGTTAGTTTCTTCAATCTTACAGGCAAGTATTGTGGACGTATCGATAAATAATCTGCGATGCAAGAAACACGCGAAATATGGGCATACAATCAGCAAACTTTGGTACACAAGAATCTTTAAAAAAAAAAACTGTCGTACTCTATACGCCACTGCGGCGCCGAGCCTACTTGGTCATACACTCTTCCTTTACAACGGGCAGTTGTACTCATTTGTTGTTACACGTCTCGCTACCGATCAGCTCCGTCTCGCAATCGGTCATTGTCGGCGGCCGGGCGAGCCGAGGGGAAATCAGAATTATCCGAGCGATGGCATCGCTCGTCCTCGCAATCCATTGCGCGAGAGCGGCCCACGCTATCGGCAGCGCCCATCGTTCCAGCCCCTTTGCCTCGCGCATGCCACGAAAGGACAATTACACACCCCCGCGTAGGCGGACGATAGCTGGGCGGAGGTGGACGTAAGTGTCGCGCCCGCGCAATGGCTGCCCGCGCGACACCCGCGCCGCCGCGTACGCTTATGCGGCTATTACTTTTGTCCTCTGCCAGGCCCTCTGTGGTTATTTTTGACCGACTTTCAAACCTTATTACAATTTTTTTCTGCATGTCGGTATGTTTTATGAAAGCTTCTTTTACTAGAAATGTAATATTTAAGGTCAGACAATTCATTTCATAATATATCCTACGTAGTTATAATGAAAATTCTGTATAATAGTTATTCTCTACCCCGAGCGTGAGAAACTCCGCCATTATAATGTATATCATTTTGATACAATATAAATTAATTGTTCAAACAATGGACGGCTTATTAACAAATTTGTAACAATGAAACTGTAATTAAAAAGACTTCCCGAGCTGTCTTACTATGTCCACGCCATGTCTACTTGAACAAGGAATTGTTATCGGTCGTTACAAAAAAAATATTATATTTAGAGAAATAACGGATTTATTATTAATTACAATTAAATTAATTTCTGAAAGTCAAGTTATAAGACATTTGTGTGCTACAAAAACACATATGACTGTTATCTGCTGTTAGCTAATCTTGCTAGTTTTCGATTAGTTTAATTTTCTACAAGGGTATATCTCGATATTTTTAATTCACAAAAAATTACGACACATAAATAAATGCTAGAAATAGTTATATTAAATATGCTTCATAGATTACGTTTGTATTTTACTCAAATTATATGCAAGAGATGAGTATATTTATGTTTAAAAATCATATATCATGATAGTATAATGCTTATATCTTGGTAGAGTTTATAAACGATTATCAACTACTTTTCTCCAGCATAGCTAAGATTAATTTTTTTTATAAAAATAAGCTGTGTTGAGAGCGACACAGAATTAATTAAAAAGAATTTATCGATAGCTAATTATTAATATTTGTTATAGAAATTTATAGTATGAAAGCGTGAATTGGCGATGCCTTGTCAAACCATATAAATTAAAGTATATACTATTAGGACCTTGAATAAGTTCTCGCTCTTTTCTCGTTGTGCCCCGTGCATGGAATTTTGAATGGTAATGCAAGAAAGTACTGTACTAAGTCTAAACAAAGTAATTTTTCATTAGTTAAGAAAATGTCTATTTTTCTGCCAAATGTATTGTACGTGTATTCGCGAGAAATTTTTTTGCACTACTTTATTCAAATGAAATCTGCAGAAGAAAATCATAGAATTCTTATCGAGAGTTGCGGTGACAATACCTGTCGGAATCGACTTTCTGAAGAAACTTTCGACGCTTCAAAAATAATGATTTTGAACTTGAGAATAAAGAACATCCTGAAGCGCCAAAAAAATTTGAAGACGAAGAATTCGAGAAATGACTCGATTAGGATCGATATCACGCGCTAGCAAAACTTGGAAAAACATTATAAGTATATGAGTCAATTGTTTCAAAACGTTAAGTGTTAGGAATAATTCAGAAACAAAAATATTGAGTTCCGTATGCATATGAATTGAATCTGAGAGATGTTAAACGGCGTTTGTCACGTGCGAAGTACTGCTTCAACGCTTTCATAGATTTTTTGCACCATATCATAACTAGCGATGAAAAGTAAATACATTACTATAATTCAAAGCGTAGAACATCGTAGGACCATTCATCAACATAATCCGCAAAACTATCCATGGTTCGAAGCTTTTTCTTATTTTGGTTGAATTAACAGGGTATAATTTATTATAAACTGCTCGAACTGAATGAAACTATCACGGAGCATCGCTATCGACTTCAATTGATGCGTTTGAGTCGAGCCCATAATGAAAAATGACCGCTACATGAGCGGAGACACACAACGAAGTGATTTTATTACATGGCAGCGCTCGACCTCATATTGTAAACAAGTCGAAAGCCTTATATATGTCATGTCGAAAACCTATCTAGAAACGCTTCAATACGGGAAGTTCTACCCTATCCACCGTATTCACTTGACATAAGCCTTTCCTGATTTTTACGTATACGTTCGATGTCATACGGCTTAGGTGACCAGCGCTTTTATTCTTATAAAAAAGCTAAAAAATGTGTAAATTCTTCGATAGTCTCAAAAAATATATCATTCTTTCAATGCGGAATTCATATACTGCTAGAAAGATTCAAACTTTTATTTTGTAAAAAAATAGCGAGACCTTATATTTAAGGTCCTAATATATTAAAATTTTCGATTATTTTTACTAGTACATATAGCAATTTGTAGTATAGTGAAATGTTTCTTGATTGCAAAGAGATAATGCTATATTACATATAAAAGTATATAATCCTGTTCACTAAATCATGAACTGATATTATAATATTCACTTGTTATTCTTGTACTTGTTTTTTCACCTACCAAAACATAATAGTTCATACTAATTATCCGTACTCTATATAAGCAGGAATGAATCTCTACATCTATGTTTCTCTTAATTAAATTAGAAAAATAATTTTGTTGTTTTAGCCTTATTGTCTTAAATTTTTATCGGGCATTGTATCATGAAAATTAGCAGACTTGTCATGACCTTCAAACCTTAACATAGTTTACTATAAATATTTGTAGCTTTTAAGTTATTTGACCTAGAGCCGTATATAAGTTCAAATTATGTATATAACTATAATAATAGTCAAATTACAAACTAAAAAAGCTACTCGATGAATATTAAAATTTTGTACTATATTTGGAATTAAATTTAAAGTCCGTTGAAATAACCAAGAGCGAATCCGAACGGTGCAATTACAGTTAAAATCAAATAAAAATTTCCCAACACGTTTATTACAAACCCTTTAAAAACTATTATAGGCCCACTCATACAATCTCACTTATATATAGGGGAATGCGTTCCTCGCGGTCTCTAGCATTTTTGTAGGTATTGTACCTCGAGGGGGTGGTCTCGATGTTACGGGGGCGTTTCGCCACGGAAAGCGCATGCGCGAGGGGGCGGGGGCGATTGTCGAGAGCTCTGCCGGATGGGTACCTACCGACGGGGGCAGTTCGCGCTCACGTGACGCCGCGCGCGGGGGTGTTTTTCTGCTGCTGCCAAAGCGACAGTGCGACGCGTGAATCGGCCCAATCCAACCGCAGAGGCTGTACGCGTCGACGCGTATTACTTTTTGATTTACATCGTGTACACAAATCGGTCTACGAATTTTTTATTTTCTATTCAGTCTGTTATTCTTCATCCTTTCACATAACGAACCATACGTGTGGATCGTTCGAAAATAAAGAAACAGTTGATTCGATGATTTGAATCTGCAAAGCCAGTTTTGTGCGGCCGGTATAGATAACATTGGTTCAGCGTGCATTTCGCACCTGCACTGTTGCTACTGAGAGATAACTGCAGCTCAGTGGAAAGTAAGCGGTACATAAAAATTCACTTGGTCGAGTTTCGGTCTTAACTTTCTAAGTCCTCTGGTAGCCGTGATCGTCTAGTGGTTAGGACCCTACGTTGTGGCCGTAGTAACCCAGGTTCGAATCCTGGTCACGGCAATGTCCCTCGAGGACATTGTCACGGTAGAGGTTTTTTTTTAATCAATTTCATCTCAGGTCTTCTATTGATGTACCGTTCTGGAAATTTACTTGATAAAAAATGTTTTTAAAGTTTCTATCGAGTCTTTTACCCCTCTTTTCGGAAAATATATTGAGGAATATGCTTAATATTATGAAATAGATTATTAATTTGAAGTACATTTAATTGACTAATAATTTTTATTTCCTTTTGTCAACCACAATTATTGTTAGTTAAATAAACGTGTAACAATAATAATAAATAAACTTTAACTCTGCCTTCAGGTCTAAGACACAGAAATGGACTTCATTTATATTTACATTTATCAAAACTCTTATTTTTCCATTCCTTCGTTGAATTTTCGTACATATCTTATACAGATTTTTTCCATTTATTAAATTATTACCAGATCTATTTTTCTATGTAATTGTTGATAAATAATATATGAATTTTCTACGTATTTTCAGGTGTCATATTCAAGAATCATACATGAATTCATTCGACTTTAAAGAAATTAATGTTTTAAGTGAACTATATGGGATCTCACACTAATATCAGAACCATTTCGGAGGGCAGTTTTTCCGATGCATTTTCTGCGCTTCATTTACTGAGAAGCTATAGCAACTTTATAGCACCAAACTTAGGTTTGTCAAAATTTTTATTTTTTAATAATTATTGTGTGAAAAATAAACTTTTTATTAAACATTGATTTTAATTACATTATTTTTTATATCAATGTGTAATTTAAAAAAATTTGCTAAATGTTAGTAAAAATACTTTTATTACATTTTTTCTACAATTATTTCATTTCTAAATTTGTTAAATAATCAATTATTATATTGAAAAACTAATGGAAATTATAATAAAATAATTATATTTCTGAATGCATTTTCAAAGTTTAATTTTAAATTAAAAATCATTCAAATAATTTAATTCTGATAACAATAAAAATATAAGTTTAATTTATTTTATTTTTCTTTAAATTATTTTGAAAAATGTACTAAAAAATTAAAATCATCTGTAACATTCACTCATAATGAATATATAGCATTATATTAGCTAGTTATATAACACAATATTAAGGCTTATTTAATGTTCTCATATATATAATACAAAAATTACTCTAATTTTTTCCTTATTAATAACTTATTTACACAAGGCTAAAATATCTTACAAACCATAAGCTGCTATCGGTATATTATACGTCGGTAATATTATAAATTCAGCAATCAACCGATGGAAAGTATTCGTAAATCGGTATATCATGGATGCAAGTCATATTATAACTTCAGAAAGCGATACTTGTTTGCCACCTATTCAATTATCATATAATGCCACATGTTTTTCAATCTCGCAGCTTAATCAAATATCAAGTAAACTTCAGTTGCATACTTCTGGTAGATACCTACCTATCTATACCTTTCTTGGATAAGAACCGTAGAAATCGGTACGATCGAGAAGCCGACCATTCTTGTAAAGTTGCTCTCGGTACTTTCCGTTAACGGCCGCGTAAAACCACCGGCCGTTACGCGCGAGCGAGTAAGTCGAGCATACTTTAGCTTGATCTTTAGCTTTGAAGCAATATTATCCAAGTCCTCTGGTAGCCGTGATCGTCTAGTGGTTAGGACCCTACGTTGTGGCCGTAGTAACCCAGGTTCGAATCCTGGTCACGGCAATGTCCCTCGAGGACATTGTCACGGTGGAGGTTTTTTTTTATAGTATAATACTCCAAACGGTTCAGCAATGTGTGATTTTTGAATTTTATTTCAGTAAAAAAAGTAATTTCAGATATTAATAAAGCAAATTATTCATATTGTTGTAAAGTTGTATACAGATGTTATGCGCACGTTAACATTTATTTTATTTTTGAAATTATTGTAAATATAACTAAAAATATTTCACTGAATTCTAAAATGTATTCTCAACTGCGTGGGCTATACCTTCGATTTTACTTTAAGAATAAAATATTACACATTGTAGATAAAGCAGATGCATGTCATAATTTTGATAAGGTGTTATCGTAAAATTCACATTACTTTATAGTTGTGAAGAAAAGTCTAAAATAAAACTGATACACAAGATATGCTTTAGAATACGTAAAAATAAATTGACTTGTAATTTTATTCATATAAATTTTATTTGAAAAAACTATTAATCACCAATATACATAAAAAAATGGATGCAATTTAATGAATTACTGTATTTCTCATAAGCCTTAAACGAACAGCGATAATTAATATGGGGTAATAAAACATTGTTTTTCACGCGAATTTTTGTCTTAATCTCTCTAAATCTTTAATAATTATAATTTTTAATTTTAAATTATTAAAATTTCAATTCTTCTTACAATTTTAAGATTACATTGAATTATATTTAAAGGGACAATCTTCTGTAATAAATATAAACGATTCAAGAATAGAAATAAATAAAAATAAGTTCGAAAAGTTTTATCTTTTATTTTATTTAAAGTACATTTTTAATTGATAATATTATTAATTTTGTTATAACTGCGAAATATTATTATAAAAGTCATCTCAATAATAATATTACTACAATTTTTATACAAGTTACAAGAACTTTTATATTTAGAAGGGCTGTATTATTTTCTATAAAGGGCAGATTGTAATAATAATATAAATATATTTCAAAAAAATGTTTTCTATATAGTATACTTTGCTTATAATTCAATTGTTATACATGTAAGATATGGCAACATTTTTTGGACGTTCGCAATACGGTAAACTAGTGGAAACCATTGGCAGGGTAAATGAGGCAGAAGGCCTGAAGACTTCTATCAGTTCGGTTATTAAGTTTACCTTAACTATTTTTCCCGGTGCAAATTATATTTACGGCGACATATTCTACGGCGGGGATGCGCGCACGCGAAAAGTTCACACGCAGCTTAGTTGTCGTGTTACGCGAGTGACTTACTATGTTTGTATTACTTTCTCCGCTGTAGATTGCATTCTGTATCACACTCGAATTTTAGATCTTGGAAACTTTGATTGCATATAATAAACGTTACACTTGATCTGTTCTCCACTTTTAAATTACAAAAATGTTTGATGAGAGTATATTAATGCATAAAAACAAGTAGATTTAAAATTCATTCGGTAATGTTGTTGTTGATCCATTTTACCAGCTAGAAATATCCAAGAAACTTGAATTGTAACCTATTATTTTGTTAACGCGCATATTTATTCGTTGCAAATATCTTGATTATGATAGAGCATAAGAGCGTAGCTGTTAATGTCTACTATTCACGCGAAAAAAGCGGTCCGAATCTACTTTGCACCCCTAACAACATTACTTTTTTAGCGTGTTCCATTTCTTTTATCGGAGTTTCGTCAGCATGTATCACTTTAAGTTTACGAGCTTAATTTTTCCTATAACGTTCTCTTCATTTTACTAAGTTTGTTTGGGAGTTCTTGCATGCTGTTTCCGTGACGAAAAACAACAAAAGTATGATTACAAAGTTTCGCTCGCGATTACACTAACTTAATTTTAGCATTTGCTAGTCGTTATATGCCAGGTTATAAATCTTCATAGTGAAATTCGTAGTCGCGTAGAAGATCGAAAAAATTGAATAGGCTTCACACGAATTTGAGCGTGATATGCATTTAGTAGAAAGCTCTTCGCCACACGTTCGTTAGTTTTGTAGAAAACTGTACTTCGTTGTTCTCTGCATAACATAATTCCTTGTTCTTTAATTCTTCTCAATGAATCTCGTGCCCAACCTTCATTCAAACAGCTCTCCTGGTCCCGCCATCCCGAATTATTTTTATGCTTGCTGAAAGTGTCCAATAATACGCTGGATTGTAGAAGGGTGCAGTCGCTACGAGTCCTACCATCGGCATCAAGAGGGCGAGTCGCGCACAGAAGCGGCTAGGGCAAGCGCCATGCTGACGGCGCCGATTTCGCCCCTGGTCTCCTCGTCGCCCTTCTCCCTCGGCGGCCTGCTCCAGCCTCCGCTACTCGCGGCTGTACCGCCCCTTGTGCCCCCCGTCAGTATATCTCATCCCTTCTCCAACGCCAGTGCAGGTTAGTACAGTCAACTTGCCAAAAGGCCGTTTACACTAGTATGTAGGAAATCTTACCGAGGGAGTTAATCTTACTCTGATTCTAATATGCTCTAAAAAATGTATTATGAGTATTTACTGTACCAAATACTAAACGGGAAATATGTTCGTACTACACATTATATTATTCATGTATAGAATTGATTAGTATACTAAGTACATACATATATGTATTATACAAGTCAATGTCATTGCATATTAAAGCACGCATGTAACAACTCAAAATATATTTACTAATATTTATATAAAAGAACTTCTCTTTAAGATGCACAAATGACTATACATATGAATTTAGAAAAAGAGTTATTAAATTAAATTTTATGATAAAATCGCTTTGAAAATATTGTTGTATCTTTGTAGGGATAGAAAAATTTATTTAATGTTAAAATCTAAATTATTCTTATACAGAATATATTATTATATGTTAACGACCTTTTTTAAGATTGTAATAAATAAAAAATAATAACAATAATTCAATCATAGGTATAAATGTAAGTCACTCAAAAATTATTTGTTAAAATACTTATAGATGCCATATGTGATTAAAATAATTTTTTTCTAAAAAAAAACTAAAAATATTTTTGTAGCAAGTTTTGCACAAATCTTTATACTAAATTAAAATACAATTAATATTTCAAGAATGATATTAGCATTTTTTGATATACTGTTTAACTGATCGAATGATTGATAAAAGGTATTAAATTATAGATGCAAGTTTCACAATGTTTATCCAAAATATATTTAAAGATCTATTTGTATCTCGCTTGCGTCGGTGAAATACCTACTAAAGTGTCACGATATCACCGCCTCGGTAGCGCAGTAGGCAGCGCGTAAGTCTCATAATCTTAAGGTCGTGAGTTCGATCCTCACCCGGGGCATTTTTTTTGTCCTTTTTTTTTCTCGGTGTAACCATTTATCAACTAGAGATCAAAGTTATTGTTACTTTTACTGTACTTAGTTACTTTTTGTTGCTGTATTCCGAATGCGTCGGAAAGAAATGCCAATGGCTTGATAAAATACATTTTGTTCGAGCAGCTGCCATGAGTCGGAATATCATCGAAAGCGCCGTGATTTCAAGCATGCATCAGTCGAGGAGACCCCGCAGTGAAAAGAAGCCGATACCCGATGAACAAAAGGATGAAAAGTACTACGAGAGACGGAAGCGTAACAACCAAGCGGCCAAAAAATCACGGGACGCTCGGAAGATAAGGGAGGATCACGTAAGAACTTTCAATTTTCATCTTAGTTCTCGGGGAGAGTTTCTATTTTGATCGTAGAAACGTAAGGATTCGTAGGAAAACATAATGTTTGCAACAATGATAACAAAAGGCATCCCCTGGTTGCATGTCCGTGCAGATCGCGCTGCGGGCGACTATGTTGGAGCACGAGAACGCGATTCTGCGGGCGCAGGTGGTGACTCTGCGCGAGGAATGCCAGTCGCTGAGGCAAATGTTGATCAAGCAGCGGATGCCCGCGATGCAATCGGTGGACCAGCTGGCCGAGAGATCCGTGACGTCGTCGGTGACGTTGACCCCGGCCGACTCGATCACCTCCTTGTCCTGTCAAGTTTGACTTTTTGCACAATTCCTTTGTCGAGATCGTGCTTTTTGGCTTCGAGTTGTTGTTTTGAATATTTAGCTATCGCTATTATACCTACCCCTTGGCACAATAGACAATGGATTAGTCAAGTTGGTATTTGAGGCTAGTATTATGTTACGAAGTACTACATAAGCCGTTGGAGACGAATTGATTTTGAATAAAACCATTGAACAATCGGCCTTTCCTTCATATGCTGTGATGATATAAGTCATACTTTCTATTTTTCTTTCTTATTATATTGAGATAAGTGCAGTGTGCTTTATGAATATGTACAAAAGAGTTGATTTTAGTTTTACCTTATCGTGTAAGTGCCTTTGATGTGATAAATAAATTTGTTATTATTATCGATAGTTGTGAGTAAGTAGCGTATGGGTACACGTCAATTGCAACAAAAGCATACGTTATATGATACTATGAAGTAATGTAACGATTAATCGTAAAGTAATTGGAGTGTAATTAACAACGGTATATTAAATAGCACTTGAATTATTAGTTTTGTCATTTCATCTAAGAATGAATATATTTTCGTTTGTATATTAAAATTAGAAATCGTGATAAAAATATAATGTTTCTGTGTCGATCTAATATATAATAATTATGATTAATAATTATTTAATTAATTATTAATTTATTTAATGTATCATTTAAGAGTACTTGATTTTATTAATGTCGAAACAGTTGTAATGTTACAATATTACTATTATATATATTTACTTATTGTTGTTTACTGAATAAAATATTTATACTCGAAAGTAGAGAATTTTCTAAGTTAAGCAAAATTTCTGCGTTACTTTATTTACTTTCAACATTTTCCATAATCGAATTTCTGTTTATTAATTCATTTTAGAAATTTATCGCATTATTAATAATGTCATGTAAAAACGTCGAGTTGTGCACATTGCATATATATTAAACATCTATATTAATCAATGACTTAGGCTTATTATTTGTAAGCTGCGGTAAAAGCATAAATAAAATGACAAGGATAAACGTGACTATATAGCTTTACACGATGAAACCATAGGTAAATACATACATAATCTTAATTATTTTTTCTAACAAATGCAGCTTTTCATAAAAATTACTCTATGTTTTAAATATTTTCTCACCTGCTTCATGTAAAATTAAAAATAAATTATAAACCGATGACATCAAATTGATGAACTTTAAATAAAACTCATTCATTTCTAGCACTTTTACGACACTGAAACTAAAACGTATAACAAACTAAGACTTAATTTATTGCATATCATTGACTCAACATACTACTAAAATATATAATAATTATAAGTATTATAATTATAAAAAAGGATTGTATACATTTTATACGATATGATTAAATTTAATAATATAAAAGTTTTATGATTACTATTACTAATAATTCATAGATTACCCAAAGATTTATTTATTTAATTTATTTATAACGATACTGATGCTAGAGCGGCTATTTATTATTTTAACAGTGACGATTGTCTTGCGCCGGGGATGCAAGCACGCAAATTTTGAATATAAATTCGACTTAACAACGCCTTCACAGAGTAGCCCGAAACTAGAATGGAATGGGTCAAACAGTGCGGATGCAAAATAAAACACTCATATGACAAAATGATACTTAAAATTAAAATAACATTATAATAATAGCAATCATAATTCTTTCTATGCACTTCCATATTATAAAATATAAATACAATATTAATGCTTATAGAGTATACAAGTAGATTTTCACGGAACTATTCATGAAACAAGTAATATTTCAATAAAAAACAATAGTCCAGTATCTATAAATTATTGAGGTTTTCTGTAATGTAGCATATTAAATATATTTATGGTGTCACTCATTAAAGTATTTACAGTTTTTTGATAAATATTTTCATACATATTTAAAAATATATATGTATTGATTAGATTTATTACGTTTATAAAACTACAAAAATATTTTTCTAATTTCAATCCAATATTGTAGTATGTGATGCTGAAGGTCATGCCGAAGATTCCTAGAAACCAATAACCACATAAGACAATGTAATTATAATAATCTTTAACGTGTAACGTCGGTCCTTATAGATTTGCAATTGTGGCGCATATTATTAATCCCGTTCATTATAGATGGCAGTATATGTAAGAGTATGTATTCTTTACTGAATTTTAGTTGAAATGCTTTGCTCTATAAATATTTTTGGTTAAATGCCAAAAATGAAAAATTTCATTATATTCAGTTTATGAGAAAATAATTGAGTGTTCCTTACGAAAGCACGAAGTCAGCTGATCACAAATAAGCAGTAGAGAACCTCTGTCAGAGATTGGTAATACTGAAAATTGAAATTCGTAACTGTTTTATCGACATCACAGGACCGCATCTATTAGAATGAAATTAGGGGACCGGAATTCCAGAGACATTTTTTTATTTAACACAATACAAGAAATAAACAATAATAGTAACATACATCATTATATATAAGAATTATTTATAGTTAACATTAAAACTGAGTTATTCCAAAATGTATGTGTACAGTCGTGCATATATGCACACTCATTTTAAACAGATAGATCGACAAATTTTATCTGTAAATAATTTACTAAATATTGCACAAAATACACATTTATAAATACAACATCTTAAGTCTACTTATAAATATAATTACACACTATCGCAGAATTAGTCAAATCACAGATGAAGCGCAGTTTTGGCATACATTTTGCTTGCATTTTCCTTATTCTCTATCAGTCTAGTCACACAAGTTCACACATTCACACAATGAATGCAAGTATGGTTATATACACATATGATAAATGAAATGAAATCATACACACCCATATACAATGAGTGAAATGAATATATTTATAATATGAAGTGTAAGATGAATACACACATACTCATGTCACACACATACAACTCATACATCTAATTTAGAGCGCAAATTAAAACAAAATTATGAGGACGACTGACTAGAATAATCCATTGTGATATCCCGACCCCTCAAATGCTCCATCACTAGCCCCCTGAAGCGAAAAAGAGAGGATGTATTCCTTATGTAGGATGGCAGTCTGTCCACGGATCAGCACCTTGAACAGAAAAAGATCTAACTCCCGTCTTGGTGCGCATCCGCAGAATAGAAATCTCTTTACGTTCACCGATGACCAGCCGATCGGATGCATCAGAAGAGAACAGATCAGCGAGGTACTCCGGCTTATGCAGCCGTAAGATCTTGTAGATCTGCAAATACATAAAATATTCCCTCCAACCGTTTACTCCCATCCAACCCACTTCTTTTCGCTTTCGGCTTCGCTTTGTGTGCAGGTGCATTGTCCTGGAGCAAAATTAGCTTTCCGTGTCTTTAGGACCATTCTGGTCATTTGTTGTGCAACATTTAACATTTCTGCCAATTGCTTTTGACTCGAAGTGTCATCTTCATCCAATATCGTTTACAATTCGGCGTCTTTAAACTTTTTTGTGATCTTCCACGTTCTTCATTCCTCGCATCAAAATTATTACTCTTGGCAGCAAGATCATCGATCGCCTTTAATACAAATTACCTTTAAAAACCCTTAATAAATACCTAGCCAATAAAAAAAGGTCGCTTATCTCTCCGTAATTACGTAAACATCAATATAAAATAATACCAATTAAATAAACTTACAATATTATTTATGACCTGTTTATTTATGATCATATTTTAAAATCTATTCCATCTATAATAAAGCATGTTTAAAACATTTAATTTTTTCATTTCAGTTTACATACCATGATTATTTAATTTTAATATTTTGAATTACAATCATTTGATTTTACATTATGTAGTAAAGTTGTAAAAAATAATGATCACAAAGTACACAGTTTATGTTCCACTCTTAAAACGACCGCTGAGTTAGGTGATCCTTTAAGCGGATGTCGAATCAGGAGGTTCTTGAAGTGGCCGCCAATTTAGATGGTTTTGTAGCCGAGCCCTGAGTTAGATGGTTCTCACGTTACGCCAAAAGAAAAAATAGAGTTGACTCTATATAAACCCAGGTGTAATAGAGCATGGGGAAAGGGAGGCAGAGTCAATTGCGAAGTGACCGAAGAGTCCCACGGCTCATGATTCGGCAGAATCACATGTAGATCCTCTTTTTGCATCATATTCATTTTAAAAAAAATCGTTATCATTAATAGAATTATTTTGAATAAATTATGATCGCAAAACCGAGACCTTTTTTGCAATAAACTATATAATACATTTTTTAAATATTTTTAAGCATTTTATACAAAGCTTTCAAGAGTTTAGATTCATTCCACTATCAAAGGATTTACGACTTGTTTAGATCAAATGCCTCCACACGACGTCTAGACTGAATAAATAAAAATGTCTCTAAAAGCCTGAGGCTCCAATTTCAGTATAGTAGATACGTTCCTGTGATGTCGATAAAACAGTTACGAATTTTAGTACTACTAATCGCTGCTATGTATTCATAATCTATGGCGCTACAGTCAATCCTCTGTTATTTTTTCCATCACCGTGATCAGTGTTTCAAGTTAAGTCAAAATTGTCATTTTTTGTTCGTTGTAGAACAACAATCGAGACAATACTGCATTAACCAATTTAGAAAATCCAAAATATATTAATACTTAGAATATCAGTGAATTTAGAGAAATGGCATACCCTGTACTGATCCCCGTGATTATCGGCGTAGGTATAGCAACTGCACTGTTCTACTACATTAACGTAGAACAACCTCGAGCGGAAGCTCATCGGAGAACACAAACAAACAGAAATCAAAATGCGAGAATAGGAAGAAGAAGATCGAACGTTTCTACAACGTAAGATAAATTTTACAGAATTTCAAGTTCTATCAAAGTATTTTGTTTTTATTTTTATTTTAATCCATGAAGGACATGAATGCTAACTATAAGCTCAAACAATATGTTTTATATATGATCTCTGTCTCTGCAAATGAGAGGAGGAGCAGATAAAATGAATTTCATTGAATAAATAACTAACGATCAAAATTTTTTTGTATAATTTATAACATAACAACTCACATAAGTATTTTTAATGTAAACACTTTTTAACAAAAAAGAAGTGTGTATATTTTTGTTGAAAATTACTTAAAATTAAAATTTATTATAAATTTATTTACCATACATGATTTGTATTCTTTGATTTTTTGATTATTTTGTATTAAATAAGAAATTGTGATTTTAAGTATTTAATTTGTATTAGAAACTTTAAAGTTTAATTTTACATGGACACACAAACCATTAGATTCAAGTCTACTAAATTTAAAATTAGTCACAAATTTATATGCTGTTGTTTTCTTTTAAATTTGCCGTTAGAAAAGACAAGTATTAGAAATTTTAAATAGCGGCACATTTTTTCTTATTTGTTAATTTTTTTTTATAAACAAACAAATTTGTAAAAAAGTGGTTTTATAAAATTTATGATTTAAAGATTTAATGCAATGTTTAGAACACTATTTACTAAAAATGTATTATATTAAGCAGATCCTGGGACAATAGTTCTTGCACAATTTGCTTGGAAGAAAATTGCGATGCAGTGGTAAATCCATGTGGGCATCTATTTCACGCACATTGCATACTGAAATGGTTTGATCAGGTACATATCATATAATATACTTAAAATGACATAAAAAAATGTTACAAATATTTTTATTTCAGAAGAAGAAAAGTTGTCCAGATTGTAGACAGAGAATTTTAAGTGCCAAGCTTAGAGGTGACTTCAATTAATTTGACTAAGGCCATGTTAACAGGTGATAGAATAGCCTCAATTTGAAGTACTGCATTATTTGATACAAAGATTCAAATATATGAATAATATAAAAATATATTGACTTTTATGTGTTCAAAATTCTTTTTTGTAATGTAAGTAAAGTGGCAATGATTAAGACTTTGTCCAGTAAATTGCCAATCACGTATTTAGAATATATAGATTTGTAAAATTAACAATATAACAGCCTTATTGCACTTATGCATTAAACTATCATATATTGCAAAGGAAAAGTTTTTTGAATATTTATATAAACAAATAAAAGTGATTAAAAGTGTATAAGTGACATTAAACACACCTTTTTGTAAAAAATTATGTACAGTCGTACATGGATGAGAGAGAGAGAGAGAGTGTGAATGTGTGTGTTATCACGGCGTCAATGTATGTAATATGCGTCGCGAAACAGCGGAATACGCGAGCCAGACGCGCCGGCAACTCTGCAGCGGCAGAGAGCACATGCGCGCGGCGTCGCGTCGGCGCACCAGCGGGCGCGCAACCAGTGTTGCACTGAAACAGCTAGAGACAAGTGGTTGCCCATGTGCCTCTGTAACCTAAAATTCAGTCGCAGCTTTTTCTCACCGAATCCGTCGACATATCACATACCTGCGCAGCCCCCCGCGGGCTACCTTGCCGAAGTTCGGGCTAACTTGAACACCCGCGCGTGCGTTCTAGAATATTTCGCGAGAGAACGTGCGGCTAACCTCGTTCGGCGATCGCCACGAGGCGATATCACGTAAGTGCTCGTGCACGAGCCATAGTTCTGTCGCTTTTACAGCCCTTCCCCTTTTCTTTTCTGTATAATTTCAGGGGAGGTTTGTTTACCGTTTCGGCGGTTTTTCTCCCCTACTGAGCCAAATATAATCATAGCTAGCTCATATAGCATATAAAGTGTGCATTTTATTTCTCCCTACCTTCCTTCCCTTTCCTTTATTTTAAAAACGGGCGTTTAACCAGAGGTTAAGCGACCCGACGAACATTTTGGTGCCTCCTGTGAGGTCTCGCGACTTCAACTATCGCTTTATCTGTTTATCTATTCTTTTCTTTTTTTCTCTTCTCCTTTTCCGTGAGAGTGAACGTCTGCACGCGGGCGGGCGTTTGCGTCTCTGGGAGCCCTCGTGCTCTACCTTGGTGCACCGGCGAGCTCAAGGTAACACGCAGGGGCACGGCGGCTGCGTCGGCCAGCGCCCCGTTCGGGCACACGAGTGGGTGGTCCGTTAGGACGAATTAATCCCGCCTCGGGGCTGGGATTCCCGAGTGCGGCAACATAACCTCTCACGTGGAGAGGCATTAAGGTACCGGTCCGTGGGGACGCCTGCGAAGCACCGGTGGGTCAGCGGCGTCCAAATACAAGGTGCGGGAGGAGCCAGGACGCCGAGGCCGGACTCGCGTCCAGTTCAGCAGCGCTTGGCCGAGCGTGGCGCTGAATCTCCAGCCTGTCTCGCGGAGTGCCGGCTCTCGAGAAGGTACACACGGCCGTCATCTCCAGGTTCGCCGCCAACGCTTCCACTCCACATCAGCTGCGCTTCTGCCTGGCCCAAGCTAAGTGTTTTGTTCTTTTTTCTCTCGGTCAATCGACCAAATTGTATATTTCTCGCGACAGATCACCACCCCAGTGCATTTTTCCTCCGCCCAAGTAAATTCACGCGTCGTGTGTGGGAGAAGCCGGCATAATCAAGTTTGTACGCGATTTGTCAGCTGATCGTCAGAAGGTGCTTTTATACGCGTACGAGGAGCTGCACGATGAGCTCGCTCTTTTGCGTCCAGACCACGAGATCCTTGCGCAGCTCGACCACCTACGCGACCGATATTACGAGTCGGTTGCGCTCCTTAAGGATCGGTCAAATGCGAGCGCCGCAGCGGCCAGCGAGGCCACACCGCAACCGATCGGACACTTCACACTCGCGACGTTAGAGCGCCGGACCGCTAAACTTCCCGAGCCAAAACTGCCGCAGTTTAGCGGAGAGTTGAGCCAATGGCTCGACTACAAGCGCTCCTTCCTCTCCATGATCGACTCGCGATCGGATATCGACGACGTCGTCAAATTTACGTATCTCCGCAGCTCCTTAGAAGGAGAAGCGGCTAAAACCATCGGTCATCTCAGCGCGACGGCCGAAAATTACAAGCGGGCGTGGGACATAATCGTTGAGTCCTACGAGCAGAGACGCGCGCTCGAGTCTCATCATCTCGACGCTCTGAGAGCTCTCGGATCGAAGATTAGGCACGGTGCGAAAGAGCTCTCAGCCCTCCGTTTCGAGACTCAGCAGCATATCGCGATGCTAGCGCTCCTTGACGTCCATCCTGGCTAAGATATGACGATCAATTTGCTCGAGCAAGCGCTTCCGCCCGAAATTAACGCGAAATGGGACGAAGAAGTGGGCCCCAAAAATATGCCTACCCTCGAGCAATTTTATAACTTCATTTCAGACACGACGTTCCGTCTGAAGAAGCTCGAGGGTAGGATGAAGCACAGCCGCAGCGAGACCGTCAAGCGTCAGGCCACCGATAGGGTTAACGGAGCAAACAAGGCGCCTCGCGGCGAAGGATCCACTCGCGTCCTCGTCACATCCAGGACTTCCCCTCGTCCAGCGTGCTGCGCGTGCCAGCAGACGGGTCACCCTATTTTCCGATGCGCGGCGTTCAAGAGGATGACGGTCCAAGAACGGTGGGACCTCATCCGAAACAGTAAACTCTGCCAGAACTGCCTCTTAAGGCACGACGGCAAATGCACCTTCGGGACGTGCCGATTGTGCGGCAAGGGGCACAACTCATTGCTACACAATACGGCATCATCAGGACGGGCGAAGCAGGCTCCCAAGCGCGCGGGTGGCAGGGCCACAGTCGGTGACGGTAAGGTCACGCCGAATCCCACCTGACTAGACCGGTCGGAACTAGTTCTCTCCGCGAAAACGAACTCCTCGCAACTCATGATGAGCGCGATGGTGAGAGTAAGCTCTCTGTCAGATGGGTTCTGACTGCGCGCGTCTTATTGGACACGTGCGCCACTGCGCACTTCATGACGGAGGAGTTTGCCCGGAACGTCTCGTAACCTGATCGATGCGACTATTCACTCGATTCACAGCGATTACCGGGAATCCTTAACATTCTTAACGGTCCCTAAAATCACGGGCACCGTACCCGACGAACCGTTCCCGAGAGAACGGCTGCGCATCCCCTCCAATATTAAACTCGCAGATCCGCAATTCCACATTCCAGGGAACATCGATATTCTGATCGGCTCGGGCGCAACTGCGTCCCTACTTTCGGTCGGTCGGATCGATCTCTCCCACGAGAATTGCGATCTGTTTCTGCAAAAGACGCGTCTAGGATGGGTTGTCGCAGGCGGTTTGCCAGATGCCCCCCAAAAACCGGCCGCATCCTGTCATCTAGCAGAGTTGAACCGTCAGCTCTCTAGTTTCTGGGAAATAGAAGAGGTTAAGGGCGATCTCCCAGCGTCCGTCGAGGATCATCGGTGCGAAGTAGCCTACCGCAGTACCACAACGCGGAGCCAAGATGGGCGCTACGTCGTTAGGCTCCCCTTTAAAACCGAGGAACGCGAGCTTGGTGACTCGAGATCACAAGCATTTAAACGCTTTCATGCGACCCAGCGAAAGTTAAAAGCCAATAGGGCCCTCGAAACCGAATATACCAAGGTAATGCGCGAATACCTTGAGTTAGGGCACATGACCGTAGTGGAGGACGAAAGCGACGACGGATATTATTTGCCTCACCACGCTGTCATAAAGTCGTCAAGCGCGACGACTGAATTGCGGGTCGTGTTCGATGCCTCCGCCAAAACCAGTAAGGGGATCTCACTGAACGAGAAGCTACTAGTAGGTCCTACGATACAGGACAAGCTCTTCGAGCATCTACTACGCTTCAGGACTCACGCTTACGTCATGACTGCCGACATCGAGAAAATGTACCGGCAGATTCTCCTACATCCGGACGACCGAAAGTACCAGAAACTTTTCTGGTGCCAAGACGGACAAACGAAGACATTCCAACTAAATACCGTAACGTTCGGGGTGTCTTCGGCCCCTTATCTCGCCATCCGGACGTTACAACAGCTCGCGAAAGACGAAGGGTCTCAGTTCCCACTCGCGGCTCAGGTACTCAAACGAGATCTGTATGTGGACGACTTACTGACTGGCGCGAATGACGTACGTCGTTTAAAACAAATTCGGGACGAGACGATCGCTCTATTAAAACGCGGCGGATTCAATATCAGGCAATGGGCATCGAACTACGGACCAGCGATAAATGACAGCGAAATCCGCGAATTAGGCGTTAAGCACGCGGTCAACGAGAACGCTGTGCTCAAAACTTTAGGCACTGCGTGGAACTCGAAAGAGGATACGATCCTCTACCGCGTATTAGAGTTAGATCCCAAGGAGAGAATCACCAAGAGATCGATTCTCTAGGATCTCTAAAATATTCGACCCCCTGGGGCTATTAGGTCCAGTCACCCTGCAAGCGAAGACCTTTATGCAGGAGTGCTGGAAAACTAGGATCAATTGGGACGAATCCATCCCCCAAGCGCTCCACACGTCCTGGTCTCGATTTGCGGGTCAGCTGAGCCTTTTGCGTGAGATCTCTATTGACCGTAAGCTGCTCGCGCTCAAACCTGTTCGAATCGAGATTCACGGCTTTTGCGATGCAAGCAAGGTAGGCTACGGGGCTTGCTTGTATATTAGGTCAATAACGCGCAAAGGACAAATTCGTGTCCAGCTAGCCTGCGCGAAGAGTCGCGTCGCTCCGATGAAGGAGATAACGATCCCTCGTATGGAATTAAGCGCTGCCTTAACCCTCACACGTTTGTATCGCGATTCTATCTCCGCGTTTGAATTTAAGATTGATCAGACCGTATTTTGGTCTGATTCAATGATTGTATTGCACTGGTTGAGAAAGGCTCCGAGTGAACTTAAGGTTTTTGAAGCGAATCGCGTAGCGGAAATTCAGTCCCTCACCAAGGCCCTCGAGTGGCGACACGTGAGGACTGCAGATAACCCGGCCGATGCACTCTCCAGGGGACAGCTCCCCGCAGAGTTCGTGAAAAATAGCATGTGGTTTACGGGACCACTTTGGATCTCTCAATCATCGAGCACATGGCCGAGTCAACCGGATCTCGCACCCATGGCGCTCCCGGGAGTCAAATCAAAAACGTGTTTAGTTACCGAAATTAGGGATGAATTGTTCCTCTCTCGATTCTTTTCCTACTCTCGAATGATACGTGTTGTGGCGTGGTGCTTGCGATTTGGCACACGAACACGTCGAGAGGACGAGTCGCGCAAGTCGTTGACTGTTGAGGAATTGGTGAGAGCAGAGGAGCAGATCATAAAAATCATCCAGAAGGAACAGTTTAGCCACGAGATCGCGCTTCTTTCTCTTGACAAGTCAGTCAAACAGGGTCGCTTGGCAGCGCTTGATCCATTCATCAACGAACGCGGTTTACTTTGCGTAGGAGGTAGGTTCGCCATTCCGAACTGCCTAACGAGGCAAAGCGCTCTATAATCCTCCCGAACAAACATCACGTCACAGATCTAGTGATCTCTGACACGCATGAGCGGAATTTTCACGCCGGAATTCAGAGTACGCTCTATGCACTGCGACACCGTTTCTGGTTAAACGACGGAAAAAACCAGGTACGGAGAATCATTCGGCGATGTACACGGTGCATACGATTCAAACCGCGCGCTATACAAGCCAAAATGGCCGACCTTCCCGACGCTAGAGTATGCGAAGCTCCGGCGTTCGAGAAAACCGGCGTCGACTTCTTCGGTCCGATCCTCATCAAGGAGAAGAAGCTACGCAATAGGTCCAGCATAAAGGCCTACGGATGCGTTTTTGTTTGTATGGTCACGAAGGCCGTACACATCGAGGTGGTCAGCGATTTGACCACGGAAGGATTTCTCGGAGCGCTACGCCGATTCATTGGCCGCCGGGGAATTCCTTCCGACGTGTATTCCGATAACGGGACGAATTTCGTGGGAGCGAATAATCAGCTCAAGGAGCTGTACGTCGTCCTCGAGTCGGAATCCTTTCAACGCGACGTGTCTCATTTTGCCGTAGAACGCAAAATCAGGTGGCACTTTAATCCACCTCTCTCGCCACATTTCGGGGGTTTGTGGGAAGCGGCCGTTAAATCCTTTAAACACCACTTCCGACGCGTCATAAAAAACCAGTTACTCACGTTCGAGGAGTTTAAAACGCTGGCTATCGAGATCGAGGCGATTTTAAATTCGCGTCCGTTATGCCCCCTTTCTTAAGACCCGAACGATCCCCTCGCAATCACTCCCGCGCATTTGTTGGTAGGACGTCCGTTGAATTCGTTGCCAGAGTCAAATTTGTTGGCAGTTTCAGGGAACCAGCTTTCTTCGTGGCGGTTCATCACCAAGGCCAGGCAGGATTTCTGGAAGCGATGGCAGCTCGAATATCTGAGCGAGCTTCAGAAGCGCCAGAAATGGCGTGACACAATGCGTCAACTTCAACCGGACGATGTCGTCATCCTCGTAGACAAGGCGCAACCTTGTATGCAGTGGCGTTTGGGTCGGGTCATCGCGGTTCACCCTGGAGACGACGGCCACACACGCGTTGCTTCCGTGAAAACGAGCAACGGCGTGCTGAAACGCAGCGTGACACAGCTGTGTCCTCTTCTTCCCGCTGAGTCCACGACCCACTGAACAATGGACACCAAGGGCAACAGTGCGGGATGAAGTTTGCTCGCTCCCCTCTCGCAATGGGGGGAGTCTGTACAGTCGTACATGGATGAGAGAGAGAGAGAGAGTGTGAATGCGTGTATGTTATCACGGCGTCAATGTATGTAATATGCGTCGCGAAACAGCGGAATACGCGAGCCAGACGCGCCGGCAACTCTGCAGCGGCAGAGAGCGCATGCGTGCGGCGTCGCGTCGGCGCGCAACCAGTGTTGCACTGAAACAGCAAGAGACAAGTGGTCGCCCACGTGTCTCTATAACCTAAAATTCAGTAGCAACTTTTCTCACCGAATCCGTCGACATCACATACCTGCGCAGTCCCCGGCGGGCTACCTTGCCAAAGTTCGGGCTAACTTGAACACCCGCGCGTGCGTTCTAGAATATTTCGCGAGAGAACCTGCGGCTAACCTCGATCGGCGATCGCCACGAGGCGATATCACGTAAGTGCTCGTGCACGAGCCATAGTTCTGTCGCTTTTACAGCCCTTCCCCTTTTCTTTTCTGTATAATTTCAGGGGAGGTTTGTTTACCGTTTCGGCGGTTTTTCTCCCCTACTGAGCCAAATATAATCATAGCTAGCTCATATAGCATATAAAGTGTGCATTTTATTTCTCCCTACCTTCCTTCCCTTTCCTTTATTTTAAAAACGGGCGTTTAACCAGAGGTTAAGCGACCCGACGAACAAATTAGTTTTAACCAAGGTGACTCAAGTTATTAGTGATGAATTAAGCGAAGCTACTAATACTAAAATAAATTATTTTAAAATAAAACAGTTTACAATAAGATCTGCTTTTTATAACTTTTTAATATTTTAAAAATATTAGCGGAACCTTCTTATAAGGTTAATAGAGCTAGTTTGTATGCGATACTTGAATGGAATAATATAATAATGTATAAATTTCACAAGTATTTAATGTATTATATTGTATATGATTAAATTTGTTGTTAAAAAAATATTTATTAAAAATTAAAATAAATATTAATGTGACATTTTCAAATTTCCGGGCGGGCGGTTCACGTGCACCGGCCCGGTAATAAACGCAGGGGGTGGTATATTTCATTTCAGTTTACATACCATGGTTATTTAATGTTAATATTTTGAATTACAATCATTTGATTTTACATTATGTAGTAAAGTTGCAAACAATAATGATCACGAAGTACACAGTTCATGTTCCATTTTTAAAACGACCGCTGAGTTAGGTGATTCTTTAAGCGGATGTCGAATCAGGAGGTTCTTGAAGTGGCCGCCAATTTAGATGGTTTTGTAGCCGAGCCCTGAGTTAGATGGTTCTCACGTTACGCCAAAAGAAGAAATAGAGTTGACTCTATATAATCCCAGGTGTAATAGAGCATGGGGAAAGGGAGGCAGAGTCAATTGCGAAGTGACCGAAGAGTCCCACGGCTCATGATTCGGCAGAATCACATGTAGATCCTCTTTTTGCATCATATTCATTTTAAAAAAAATCGTTATCATTAATAGAATTATTTTGAATAAATTATGATCGCAAAACCGAGACCTTTTTTGCAATAAACTATATAATACATTTTTTAAATATTTTTAAGCATTTTATACAAAGCATTCAAGAGTTTAGATTCATTCTACTATCAAAGGATTTACGACTTGTTTAGATCAAATGCCTCCACACGACGTGTAGACTGAATAAATAAAAATGTCTCTAAAAGCCTGAGGCTCCAATTTCAGTATAGTAGATACGTTCCTGTGATGTCGATAAAACAGTTACGAATTTTAGTACTACTAATCGCTGCTATGTATTCATAATCTATGGCGCTACAGTCAATCCTCTGTTATTTTTTCCATCACCGTGATCAGTGTTTCAAGTTAAGTCAAAATTGTCATTTTTTGTTCGTTGTAGAACAACAATCGAGACAATACTGCATTAACCAATTTAGAAAATCCAAAATATATTAATACTTAGAATATCAGTGAATTTAGAGAAATGGCATACCCTGTACTGATCCCCGTGATTATCGGCGTAGGTATAGCAACTGCACTGTTCTACTACATTAACGTAGAACAACCTCGAGCGGAAGCTCATCGGAGAACACAAACAAACAGAAATCAAAATGCGAGAATAGGAAGAAGATCGAACGTTTCTACAACGTAAGATAAATTTTACAGAATTTCAAGTTCTATCAAAGTATTTTGTTTTTATTTTTATTTTAATCCATGAAGGACATGATTGCTAACTATAAGCTCAAACAATAAGTTTTATATATGATCTCTGTCTCTGCAAATGAGAGGAGGAGCAGATAAAATGAATTTCATTGAATAAATAACTAACGATCAAAATTTTTTTGTATAATTTATAACACAACAACTCACATAAGTATTTTTAATGTAAACACTTTTTAACAAAAAAGAAGTGTGTATATTTTTGTTGAAAATTACTTAAAATTAAAATTTATTATAAATTTATTTACCATACATGATTTGTATTCTTTGATTTTTTGATTATTTTGTATTAAATAAGAAATTGTGATTTTAAGTATTTAATTTGTATTAGAAACTTTAAAGTTTAATTTTACATGGACACACAAACCATTAGATTCAAGTCTACAAAATTTAAAATTAGACACAAATCTATATGCTGTTGTTTTCTTTTAAATTTGCCGTTAGAAAAGACAAGTATTAGAAATTTAAAATAGCGGCACATTTTTTGTTATTTCTTAATTTTTTTTTATATACAAACAAATTTGTAAAAAAGTGGTTTTATAAAATTTATGATTTAAAGATTTAATGCAAAGTTTAGAATACTATTTACTAAAAATGTATTATATTAAGCAGATCCTGGAACAATAGTTCTTGCACAATTTGCTTGGAAGAAAAATGCGATGCAGTGGTAAATCCATGTGGGCATCTATTTCACGCACTATGCATAATGAAATGGTTCAATGAGGTACATATCATATAATATACTTAAAATGACATAAAAAAATGTTACAAATATTTTTATTTCAGAAGAAGAAAAGTTGTCCACATTGTAGACAGAGAATTTTAAGTACCAAGCTTAGAGGTGACTTCGATTAATTTGACTAAGACCATGTTAACAGGTGATAGAATAGCCTCAATTTGAAGTACTGAATTATTTTATACAAAGATTCAAATATATGAATAATATAAAAATATATTGACTTTTATGTGTTCAAAATTCTTTTTTGTAATGTAAGTAAAGTGGCAATGATTAAGACTTTGTCCAGTAAATTGCCAATCACGTATTTAGAATATATAGATTTGTAAAATTAACAATATAACAGCCTTATTGCACTTATGCATTAAACTATCATATATTGCAAAGGAAAAGTTTTTTGAATATTTATATAAACAAATAAAAGTGATTAAAAGTGTATAAGTGACATTAAACACACCTTTTTGTAAAAAATTAGTTTTAACCAAGGTGACTCAAGTTATTAGTGATGAATTAAGCGAAGCTACTAATACTAAAATAAATTATTTTAAAATAAAACAGTTTACAATAAGATCTGCTTTTTATAACTTTTTAATATTTTAAAAATATTAGCGGAACCTTCTTATAAGGTTAATAGAGCTAGTTTGTATGCGATACTTGAATGGAATAATATAATAATGTATAAATTTCACAAGTATTTAATGTATTATATTGTATATGATTAAATTTGTTGTTAAAAAAATATTTATTAAAAATTAAAATAAATATTAATGTGACATTTTCAAATTTCTTTCATCATTTTTAGGCTTAAGATTGTGCCTAATAGCCTGGGAGCAAGGGCCAAAAGGGGGTAACCATTTTTATGAATACCTCGCCGGTATTATCTTCAAGGAGATAGCCTGTTGATTTCTCCAAATCGTTACTCTCTCTTTATTTAACTAGAAAAGCTTTTTAGCTTGTAAAATAGGAGGTTTTTCTAAAATAAAGAAAATAGAATTGATTTTATTTTAGTTTTAGATTTATTGAATATTAATAATATTGATTTACAATTTTTGACCATGATTTGAATAATATTTTAACAATAAGGGAGAGAAAAGAGAGGCAGTGATGAAGGACAGTGAGGGAGGAGAGGCGGCGCGCGGCGCTGCATCACCGATGGAAAGTGGGGCGGATTGGTGTTGAGGGAAGCGTGGGCGCCATCTACTGCAGGTGCAGGGCGCCCGTTTTGGGGGAAATCTCCTTTGGGCTCTTTCCTCTTACTGTCATAAATTATTATAATCGGAGGTATTGGTTGTTACATAGTTTTTGAATGGCGCCGATTGGGCCATTATTAGTTATCGAGCCTGCGCTTTGGAGTGTGAAAAAGGGGCTCGGCGGTTCACGTGCACCGGCCCGGTAATAAACGCAGGGGGTGGTATCGGCGCTGGGTTTGTCTATGGATTTTTTTGATGATAGACATATATATTAATTAAATATAGTGAAGCGTTACGCAGGACGCAACACTGACACGATCGATGAATAGTATAATTTGTTTATAATCTTTTTATTTATAATTTCGTTAACGATAATAACATTTTATAACACATGATTTTTGAACCAAATACATTTTTAATGAAAATTCTTTTATTTTTTTCAGGCTTGCAATAGCTTTCCAACCCCTGTTGTTCTTCGTTCAGGTTCGCAATATGTCTGCGGAAGGTCGTGATAGTATGCATAACTTTCACAGTACGGGTCAATGATAATATTGCACTCGTACACCTCAAACACTCGTGCGGTGTAGATTTCACTTTCGCTCGTCGTTTCGTCTGCCCGTATACGTTGGGTCTCTCAAAATGAATTGCTTTGAGTGGCTGCGCTTTTGCGAGAGCCAAGGTCATTTCGGGGGAATCCGCGATTTTCAGGAGACTGTCAGACGGTTATGAACCTGAATTGACAATTTTCCTGCCGGTTGATGGGGATTACTACTTTTCCCTAATTATAATTGAAATCTAGCAAAATTGTTTATGGTCATGCATATACTTTGCTTTCTACTATACATTTACAGTTAATATACAAATCATTCTTAGTATGCCATTGATGATATTCATGAGAGCAAACTTTATTGACGGAAATTGAATTTAATTGAATATATAATAGACCATAACAATAAATAATAATGGTAGACTACAATAATCAGTCAGCATCCGATAATAGATGGATCTGAGAAACAAGGACCGAGAAGGACTATGTTTGATATGAAGCATTATATTATAATGAATTAATTCTATAACTACTTTTTTGCACTGTGATTAAGTATACCACCATGGCAAATTAGTTGAATAGAAAATAGTTGAAATAGCAAGTCGGTGTAACTTTTAATCCTAATGCTACATACTTTTTGTCCTATATTGTAATATTTTACAAATAAGATTGTTCTACGGAGACTGAGGTGACAGTGGATATATATTGTATATTCTTCATACAGCATTCATCAAACTCTGGTCCGACTCGTATAAAGATAGTAACATGAGGCCTAGGCACCTGCAACGAGTTTAGTCCCAGTAGGACGGTCATCGCAGCTACACACTGCAGTTTATCCCGGGTGCAATATAGTGCATCAGACGTAATCAATTTGCATTAGCTTCTCGTCCGATTAGAAAGCGCGTTATTTGCTTATTGACGCTCGTGGCCCGTTGCGAATTGGCGATGCGCAAAAAGCAGTCGGAATAAAAGCACGCGAGCCGGCGCGACTGGGCGTTTTCTTTGGGGCGAGCGTAACCGCGCATTGAAGGTATATATACATGGAAAAGCGGCGCGGCAACGATATCGGCCTCGTAAAATTTTGAAAATTGAAACGCCGCCTGGGTAAATCGCAAACTGGATCGCCAGGCGAATTTCTAAATGATTATATACATCGGGGCGCGCTGGAAAAATGCCTCCCCCTGTCTTCGCGTACTTCTGAGCGGGCGGGTTTTTTTTTTTTCCTTTTCGTTACACAACGTCCGTTTGAAAAATCCCGAGCGAGACGCGCGCGCGCAACAACTTCCTGCCTAAATTCTCTCGGGCGCGTGCACGCGAGCTCGCGGTTTTCTCCGCGCCGGATATATCGCAGCGATCTCGCGTTACAATGCTCCGGATGATGGATGTGGCTGCTGCCCGTGGAGATCTGAATTGTATCGCGCCTATCGCCGAGAGGAAGTGCGAGCTATGCAGCGCCCCCATACCATAGTGTTACGAGTGTATTCGATTTTGAATATACTCTCCGGCAAGCCTTGGTGTATTAAAAAGATCTATATCCGTTATAAATGTGCAAACAATGTTTCATTTTAAATTTATAATGTTCTCGTTTACGACGTAGCAAACGAATCAAGTCTGTAGGAGCGATAAAATTAATAAATCAGTTGTATAATTATGTTATTGATCTGGTTATATTACATTAATTCTATATTGTATCCTGATTGTTTGTGCAAATCCAAACCTTGGGCACATATCACATGTAAATAAGCTACATGTAAAAAATTCACATTAATGCGTTAAGTGGCTGATATTCAAATCGAGGGATGATACTGCAAATAAAAGGAAAAAGGGTTTGTGTGTTTATTGGTGTCTTTGATTCAAAACAACTTTATTATCTATATAGATCTCCTATCACCTTGATAGAGAATTAAGAGATTTTGGATAAGTTAGCGCGTTAACCAACTGCAATCTTAAATCGATTAGATTTAACTATATAAATGCATCTAATGCATATCAAGACGTAACGTTTGAAAATGTATGGATCTATAATATTTTTGTTTCATCAAGATAATTTAAACTAACTAAATGTAAATACAAATACAAATATATTATCGATAGATTAACCACCGTAAAGCGACGCGAACATTGCCATGTTCAAATTTTGCGTACGGAAGCCAAGATCATTAACCTCGCTCGAAAAAGGTATAAATAAAATGCGACGACCATGCTATGCGATATATATATATATATATGTATATAATATAATGTGTGAAAAGAGAGAAAGGGAGAACAACGCAATGGCGGAAAAGCGGGTAAAAGGTCACAGAAAAATTCGCAGGCAAGTATAGCCTTATAAGAAGCCCTATATATGGCGAATTGCAAGGTCAAGTATGCACCGATGGACAAAAGGACAATCGCGTAATATTGTATACAGACAAGCTGCCTAAAGAACTGCATGGCGAGTCGATGACGTGATTAGAATAGGAAAGGGCAGGTAGGGCGGTTCTCCCGTGTGCGACGCGACTCATCTATTTCTGGCTTATACTGTAAACAGTAGCGTAACAGCTATCACATATCACAATCAATTCTACCAAATGTAAAATACATAAATATATTAATCACACGCACATTAAATTTCAGTAAACGTATAAAATTTATAATAGATAAAAACGCGATGATCCATTTTCCTTTTTAGACTTTTTATTGAAGTTGCATGTGAATATATTTTGTGTACTGTGCTCATGTGTAGACAAATTGAAACTAAATTTTTCAAGTGATTTGTATAGTCGTGCGATGATGTTATGACGTGTTGTCTGAGAGTTCGGGTTCAAATCACCATTTCATTCCATTCAACAAAGACTTTTTTAAACTATTTTAATAAATATACTTTTTAATAAAGATTAAATATAATGCACAATTTTTTTCCATTGTTTCAGATTGAGAAAATACATTAATTTTAATACAAGGGCATAATTTTTATTTTAGTAACGTTTATGAAAATAGCTTCCATTACATTCACATTATACTTGATGTAATTTTTTTTAATAGTGTAGTGATGTTATATGAATATATTTTAAGGAAAAAATATTACATACAAAAGAGTATGGAAATGATGTATATTTTACTATAATAAGCTGAATTATCTGGCTTTCGTTACACTGTCGGTTCATAGTTTACTAACGCTTTATAGTTGCAATCATAACGAGAAAGTACAAGTAATGAGAGAAATTGGCGGGAATAATTAAAACGATATTTCATGACTATAAACCCGGAAAAATTCTACGTGTCCTTTTCATAAGGTAAGAGCGATTTTGTTCAATTCATTTGCTAGTCATGATATGCGTAGCTGAATTTACAGTTACTTTAATCCGTGTACGATTTTTAAGCACGTTATTAGTATATAAAACAGCGGTATTATATGATATTATATAATTGTTTTACTGTGATGAAATTGTGTCATGATAGTTACTGGTATCATTGCAAGTAACTGTGTAACCATGTTAGTCGAACGATCTTATCTTTATACTTGTATTACGTTACTGAATAAGAGAAATGTTGTTTATGTTTTTGACTACGCATTATGAATAACTTAAATGAAAAATTCGTCAATACAAATTGTTAGTGAACTTAATTGTTTTTGTCAAACCGTATTAATTATAAAAAATAAAATACATTAAGCCGATTTTATGTTAAATGTTAAAATACAGAAGTATATCGAATAGAAATATGCAAAGGAGAAAATCTGTCTGTGAAGTCTGTGCTAATCGAGGTGCAAATGCCAAAACCTTCAGTATCTTCTTATGAAATATGTTCCATTGTCAAACAGGATACAGTACATAATGAGTCAATAATTATCAAATTTTTAAAGGAAGGTTTACTTAAAACAAAAAAAATGCCCTCGTGGTAACACATTTTTCGATTGTTACGAATTAATTAAAAGTAATCTAAAAATAGAAAATTTGATCTAAAAATTCAACTCAAATCATTGAATTCTAATTAAATTGGAAATACAAGAATGCCGATGAAGCTGAATTATTTACTCTGGCTTTGTCAAATCAAAACCTACGCGGAAAGCCAAGTTGGCTTTCTTATATACTATATAGCCAAGATCGTGGAAAAAGGTTTCCTGCCATATATATGTCCGATTCTCGCCTTGCGCATATATATACATACGGATTTACGATGCACATTCGTTGGTAATCCTTCAGGCAAGGAGAAATATAACAAAACCGCATCACACATAATAATTGTACCTACGCGCGCTGTTTCCAAAGCGGCCCGACTTCATTTATCGGCGCGCGAAATCCGCGCGCAAACGCATCCTATCCGCGCATTCGAAAAAGCAGAGGGCATCGCGCAAACCCGTCGCGCGCGACAGGAAGAACCGGCTCGGGGCTGCCGCCTCGCCAAGGAAGCGATATAGTTTCTCCAGTCGATCGGGTATAGGCCCGCGCGCGCCGCTCGGCATCTCCCGGGCAGTGTGCAGTGACAATTACGCGCTTCTCCGGCGCACTTTCCATTTCGCCGCGGCGGCGGCGGCGTCGGCTTCCGGCGCGATCCGCCGTTTTCCCTTATGCAATCGGCCCAATTAAAGCGGCGCTGATTGCGCCCGGGAGAAAACCCCGGCTCCCGCGGGAAAAGCTCCCCGACTTCTTTCCGGAAGCGGCCTGCGCCTCGTGCCCAGTCGAAGGATATATGCGCGCCTCGGAGAAAGAATCGGTTGAACAATCAATCCTCCCAATTGAACGGGGGATAACTAAATTATATACATGTGTATATATACATATGTCTTCGAGAAATGTACGTTAGAAGCGCATTAAAGCGTCTTTTTAATGGCTCGCTCTATGCGGGTTGTAAGCAGCTGGAGTGTAAGTACTTTGATGCGAAATGTATACACCCTGATCGCGATCACACGCGATGCGCAGCGGAGAAAAATCCCCCTGCAACCCTGATGTCCAATTGAAATTGATCTTAGCGAGCATAACATTTTGTACGCACATAGAAACTTTGATTCGCTGTACGTATCTTCGCTCGAATTCATCCCGTGTCGTATATGGATACACTGGACGGCTAGCTGTGAACAATTCGATAGTCCCTATGTCGAGGAGCAATCTTGTCGAGGCGTATAATCATTTGCTTAAACAATGATAATCATACAATTATTACGCGTTGCTATAAGGTCGCCATTGAAAAGCGGCGAAGGAATACAATTACCTTGTAATAAAAACTCGGTGATTGTCCTGCCCGTATCAAAGACCACAAGTGACAGCCGAATTGGAATTGCACCACGGGAGTTATATACACACACGCAGGCGCGCATATCGATTCCGCGCGCGAGCCCACCCGCTCGTCTTCCTCCCCGCGGTGCGCACACATCCACGCACGAGCCGTGTATACACACCGGGCTGCACCCCGCGCGCCAGCCCGCGTGGTATATATATATATACGTGTGTAGAGTGGCGCGTGCGCGGCGCGGCCCGCGGCGCCCGAGGGAGGGGGGAGCACTAGGCCTCCACCGGGCCCCGGCAGCGGGCCCCTCGCGTGTGCTACGCGGGTGAAGTCGTGCGCGGTCGGCCTGGCGACGCGCGCGTCAGCTGTTGCGCTCCGGAGGCCGCGGATCTCGCGCCCAGCCTCCCGCGGCAACTACGGTGCACTCCTCGCCCTTTACGCCCTGGTTCAATTTTTTTTTTTTGCCGCACGCGCCGAGTGTCGACCTTGCGGAGGAGAGTGCCTTCCGGCGAGCCGAGGATTGTACATTCGAGTACCGACGTTACTCTATCTCCCAACGGGTACAGTATATTTGTTTTATTTTTTTTTTTTGTGGATTAACCGCGCATCGGCTACTTGCTTTAATCCACTTGGAATGCTATTCGAATCTCGGGAATATAACTGTACGCAATGAAAGCGGATATAGGCTCGGATGTACGTGCTCGTATAGTGCTATTTCGTATACGCATGATTTTGAATTATCCGTGGGTAAGCAGTGATAGAGCCGTTACGGGATTGCGCGTGTACAAAAGTAATAAGCAACGTTAAACAGCTTAAGAAATTGATTGCGTAACGAATATACGTATTCGTGGATGGTTACTGTAATTATTGTACTAGAAACTGTGATTGCTCGTAAAGCAACATTCAAATAACTATATTTAATTTTTTACCGTACCACTTCTGTCGTGCGCGTGCGTAAATTGAGTTATACGAGCACCTTTCTCAAAGTTGCGTTGTATAACGCTTCTACGCGTGATATTTAAATATTTCAAGCTCATCAACGACCTTACTGCATCGTTTAATAGTTTTAAATTATAACGTTTTCATCCGCAAGTACGTCTATACTACCGCGGACCGTGGATTTTGCATTTTTGGTCGTTGCACTCGATTCCATATAAATCAGTGCAGGCTGTACCCGCGCCGCGGAACGTGTTTTATTTAAATTTCACGCATCGATTTTCCGTCCATCGCCGTAAATAACGCGATTCTTATGCAATTCGCATCGAGTGTGGAAAAAGAGCGCGTCGTGCGATTCCGCGGAAATCTCATCGAGAGCCAATCTCTCGCGCGGTGCAATTTTTCACGCGTGCCCGGCAACGCGTATACAGTCTCCTGCGCTTGATTGATGTTACTTCCGGAAGATCCGAGAGCGCCTGACGCGGAGCCCCGTGATCGATGGGCCCGCGTTAAAGGACCGTTTCCGAGAGCCTCGTTACGCGTGGCCGGCGCCCAACCAACTGTTGAACGGCCCCGGCTGGCGAACCTAACCTCCATAACGCGAGCTTTTCGCCCTCTGGTCCGTTGCAGGTGGCGGTTGCGACGGCCGCCCGGCCGAGGATCGCCGGCGCCGAGGAATGAGGCCCAGGTGACAGGCCAGCCCGGGCGGGCCGGCGCCCACCAAGATGCTCGAGAATAGGCCGCCCGAGGATGCGCCGGATGCTCGCCCTCCTCCTCCTCCTGGCGACGCTCGCGCCGCGCGCCGACGCGGACGACGCCCGAGGTCAGTGGATCGGGGCCACGCGGCCCCCGGAGTTCTTTCCCCGAAAAGCGGCCCAGGGGGCGGGGCCGCCGCCGGCGAAAATAAAAAACGAGCCGCCGCCGTGTCAATCGGAGCCGAGCGCTCCGCCGGTTTTACAAGCCGATCATCGGCCCAATTGACCCGCGCCCCGCGACGAGCCTCTGCCCGACGAATGAAATGCGCTCGTTTCCGGGGTCAATCAACGGCTGCTCGGGTGCCTCCTCGAAAGAGAATTTTTTCTTCGGCTGGGACGTTGACCGGTTCCAAGGGTTTTTTTTTTTACACTGGTCATTGTGTAATGATTTGAAATTGCGTATGCACGCTTGCCGGCTGCTCGAACGTTAACAATCGGCTTTCAATTTCACGGAAACATCCGCAGCCAAAGATCAATGATATAATTTCTAATAAGAGAAATTACTTTTGAAAGCAACTTCTATTCAACCGGGCACTTATTGCATTGAAATATGTATAATGGCGCAGAGTGCGGGTAAAGGAGTTTATATAATTTTTTTATTTATTTGCCCGGACTAGTTCCTTGTGGCGCAAAGAAACCGCCGCTCGGAGAATTTAGACGCAGATATTCGTGGGGAAAGATTTTCCGCAATTGTGATGACTTTTCGTTTTCACAGCTTTATTTTAGCAGTATAAAGTTTTATTCTTCGCTCTAAAGCCTTTACCGCCGCTCTCGGTTTTCCTATATACCAGTGCAACAAACTTCATAAACCTGGCGGATTGTTCGACCCTGTGAATCGCGCGAGCCGACGGGTGATCGACTCGCGATCGGCTAATATTGCGTAACGCTTTACGCGTCCGTACACATTTCACCCGGTCGCGCCGCAGTTACGCAAGGGCGCGCAGACTGCAAGTTCACGGTTACGCCGAGTCGAGGGGCCGCGGGAAGAAAAGAAGAAAAAAAAACGAGCGTAACAATGCGCCGGCGACGGCGTCACGGCCGAGTTATAACGGGTCGCCGATTTTTTTTATCCTTTTTTTTTTTCGGGGGATAGACGGGCGTTTAGCGACAGCGTTCTAATAACAGCCTCGGCCGAAGGAGGCCGCCCGCGGCCGATTTCTCGGGTGTTACCGATTTGCACCGCGGGCGCCTGTCGATTGAGTCGTCCGAGCCGCGAGGCAGTAGAGTGGCCCGTAAAATCGGCGATTGAGCGCACTCGGGCAGGTGCCGGCCGCCCGATTACCGCGGGCAAAAAAGTTGGCCAACAATTGCTCGGGAGCTTCGACGTTGCTCGCGAGGCCGTTGTGCAAATTGGAAAATGAACGTTGTGTCGCGTGTCATTTGAGCAAAGAGGTTTTTCAAAATTACTTTTAACGCACCGGGTTATTATTGCAGGCGCGAGTGCGGCGACGATTTATTTACGGCCGATTATTTCTGACGCGAGTCGCTCGTGTATAGATTTTAAATTGTATAAGTAAAGGGGTTTTCTTAACCTCTCCGTTTATAAAAAATTATAAGAAACGATAATTAGACATCTTCTGGCAATTAATGCAGAGATTTTAAATTATTTCAAATTCAAGAGTCATTTGAGCTTTCAAGCATATATATTATTTAATCAATTACAAAGCGCGAGTTATCTTGGAAAGTTAATTATCTTAAATAGCCTCTTTCCTAGTTTCTCGTGAGGTCGCTTAGCCAAGACATACGCAATAGTTTGGTAAGAACTCGATAAAAAACAGTCTATATGACCTTTATCATGCCCTTCCTGTTGTAACCTTTAAGTTTGCATCTAAGGCTTAATTGATAACTTTTCTATATTAGCATGTAAGCATCACACAATGACAGTGTACGTAAGGTTTTAAAAAACGACAAAAATTAAACGTTGTAAATAAAGATAGTTGGGCCTTAAGTAATTAATTGAATATTTTGACAAATGCATTATAATATACGTGCATATATATTCTGATATATACAGAGAGTAACAGAAATAAAGCTATCTCTAAAGAACTTTCTAGGATTGCAGCTCAGGGCGAGATGATTTCAACAAAAATTGAAACATTTCGTTCAAGGATTCGATTTTCTACTTTGAAGGTTATATTAAAATTATCATAGAACTTTTCACCTATGCTTTCGGCTTTTACAATTCAAATCGTTCACCTTTCCCATTCAAACATCGGAACCTAACATCTAACCTTGAAATAACCTTGAAAAAAAAGGAATCTGGGTTAAGAGTCAAGATAATCGGCCCGCTCGAATTGGCCGAAAAGACTAAAACTCGTTGGCCAAAGCCAGTAATGTTTTTGAAAAAGCGTGCCCGTGTGAACTCGGCCGAAGCCGAGCGGCGCGTATAAGCAGAAGCTCGGCCGGCAAGCTCCGGGTGCGCGTACGCACACTTTGTCCGCGCGACGACTCGGCTTTGAAAGGACGGATTTGTTGCAGTGCGAGGCCTGATACACAACTGGGCGCCGTTGGTCTGGCTGGCGCCCGACGAGCGCTTTCTTCCGCTCGGGGTGCCTGAATTTTTAGAGAACATGCAGGCCGACGAGGAGTACCTGCGCACGCGCCACAATTTACGTGAGTCCTTATATATATATACACAGGCGTGCGCGTGTTTCACCTTATGCCAATTTCTCGGGCGCGCCTCGAGATTCTCGGCTGCCTTCGAGGCGGCTCGCGTGACCTGTTTGCCGCCGCGCGCGCACGTACAAGTATTTGCTCCATTTTCGCGGGCTCGCCCGGCGCCCTCTTCCCGCCATTGTGTCACGATGGCGGCCGGAATGGCTCTTCGTATATCGCTCCGCGGATGGACACTTACGGCGAGAGAACGTGTAATAAGTTTGGCGGCGGGCCGGCAGCCGGGCGCGCGCGGGCCCATTGTTGGGCGTGTATGCGGATATACGTGTGTGCACACGTGGGAACGATCGGGGTGCGCGCGCCGCTCCTCGGCATTTATAATCACATTATATACATATTTATGCCCATTTAATGCGCTCCTCGAATTCGCCTTGATGGGCAATCTGGGTTTCGAGGTTATACATAGTCGGATTGGAAAAATTAGAAGCGACGCGCGCGATGTGTGCAGCCTTTTAGCCGTTCTAATGGAACGTTCTTTATTTTTTTTTTATTCAACTTAGTATGCGCAGATTCAGTAAAGGCGAACGAGGTGGATGCGCGAGAGATCCGATCCGCTGGAGGCTCGTGTGTGCCGCTCGAAGATTTGTTGCGCGATTCCGCGTTAGGAATGGGCCGTGAGTACACTCTATCCCGAGTTAGTAGTAGGTTACATTATCATCTTATCTCATTTTCCCCCCGGGTGTATATCGCTTCGAGCTACTTAAAATACCGAGTGTTGGCGGGGTCGCTTGTTCAGCGAGTTATGCGGTAGTTGTTAGCCGCACTCGAGGCTACTTTTCTTTCGGCAAATACTTCACTTCCTAGTAGCCTGTCAAAAGACTTTATCTCTCCGAGTGTACTTAAGACCTCGTGTACAAATAGCGCGGCCAATACGAAAAAAAAGAAAAACAAACGCCGGGAAAAACAAAAAAAGAAAAAAAAAGAAAAAAAAAAGAACATTTTTCAACCGTTCCGTGCATTTTATACACGCGCAGTTTGTGTAATTACAACGTGGCCGAGGTACCGGCTTTTTCCCCAACTTTTTCGATCAAAGGTAAACATGGACTTTCAATGTTCCCTGCATGCACGCACATCGACTGGCAACCGCGCGCGCGCGCGCGTTCGGCCTCACCGATCCCTCGCTCATATATAATATACGGCAGAGGCCCGTGTAAGCACGGCGTAAACGATGCCGGCAGCACATTATCAAATGGGATAACTCGCTAACAGCATCCATTAGAGGACCGGGGCAAGAAGCGCACGAGCGCTTGTCAGCCAGGGGTCGTAAAACCTCGGGGATAAAAAGAAGGTTGGCGCGCGTGGGGGGGGGGGGGAGGGAGCCTCTTGCGCCCGGCGCTGAGGGCGGAGGAGGAGGCTTCTCTTACTTCGGGAGGAATCGGAATAAAAAAAAAACAAAAAAGAAAAAAAAAAACAGCGGGGCACGCGCAAGTGATACGTATACAAGCCCCGGGCCCAGTGGGTCAGTGCGCGATTTCGCCGGGCGCGCGTGGGATATAAAAAAGGCCGGGCGTCGGCCGCGGGCCCCGGGAGGCTATACGTATATCGCGCGCGCGCCTTTCCGTTTTACGCGCACCGGGGACTACTGCCGGGCGCGGCCTACTTGCCGCGCGTCGCGCCTGCGAGAGAGCCGCTGACCCTTTTTTTTTTTTGATTTTTCCGAGGCCGATTAGTGCGTATGTCCTGCCGACGTACATATGTATGTACACGTATGTGTGTGCGTGTGCACGTATGTATATCATACGCGGGTTCACGTGCGTATATACATATAGAAATGTATATGTATCGGGGCGGAAGGGTCACCGGGTGAAAGGATCCGCTCGGCCGAGCGCCGCGTTGTCAGGGCCGGCCGAGCGTAATCTCGTTAGCGCGGAAACCGATTCGGAGGTAATCATTGTTCTTTCGGTCCACTAATGGGGCGCATCGTTGCGCAACCGCCGGCCCGCGTCCGCTCGTAACGGCTAATCGATTCAAATTGATCGCCGGTCAAAAGTAACGGGCGTACGCGGCCGCGTGCCTATATCGTTTCGGACGGTCTATTACGCGCTCGGAGCGCTAAAACGCGAAAACGAAAAAAAAAAAACGCAATACGCGTACGTATAACGCGGCTGTTATTCGAGGAAACGCTTTGCGCGGTTTAACAGTGCGGCAACGCTCGCGCGTATATTCCTCGAAGCCGCTCGCTTCCGATCTCGTGGCTATGTATCGGGTAGCAGGATTTTCACGTGTATCGTGTAGGCGTACTGGGCGCCTAAGTCCGCCGAGGTGCCCCTGCAACCATATTGTGTACACGCAGCGAGCGGCCTTCTTCCGCAGAATCCCTGCTGCAGAACCGCTCGTCCTTCCTGCACGGGCGCAAGCCCGCGGGCAGCGTGCCCATCTACGCCCTGGTGAGCGAGTGTCCCCAGGAGTCGGAGAACCTCACCGGGGCCGAGGGCCCGCAGAGGCCGCTGCCGGACGACTTCCCCGCCAAGGCCATCGAGAGCAACAGCGTCCCAGGTAGGAGAGGGCTCGTGTACGCGTTGCACACGTGTTGTTTCTATTGGGAGGATCAGGCCGCGTGCGTTATATCGGCACTTGTATACATAAGCTATGAGCTTTCAACGGGCGGAGCCGCCGAGCGGCTTTTCAAATATTCCCCGTGCCTCTCAACGGCCTCGGTCTCGCGCCTCGGTTATTAATCGAGTTAGGGCGGCAATGCACGGAATTCGCTTGATATATACACACGCAGCCTCTTTTTCAAGCGCGTTATGTGTATTCCGAGGAAGTCGGCAGATAACGCAGTTAAAAGAATATCAATCAGCCGAGTGTATCGTACAGCGCGGCGGTGTTAAGGGGGGAATAAAAAAGAAATCAGGCATAGTCAATTCTCGGTGTAACTTACGGGGGAAAAACAAACAATTAGTTACCGAGGCACGGAACTCGCGGGGGCTTATGAGGCTGCGATTCACAGCGGTTGATAGGTTGAATGTCTAATGGCCTGTGCCGATTCTTTCACCGCGATAAGATTGTAAAGTAGGAAATGTTTGGGTATTTTCCCGCGGCGCACGCCACTTTCACACGCCTTTTACGGCCGGCCTAACGACGAACGTGTATAGTTTACGCGTTAAAGGTGAGCCCATCGGCCCGCTCGATTCCCCACCCCGCGCCGCCGGGCTATCGCGAGCGGCCGGCCACTGCGTACTATATACGTACGCGCGAGTGTACATATATATATACGAGTACTGTAACGTCGCGCGATTCGGTTCTTGAACTTGGGGAAAAAGACGCCGGCGACCGACTTGATGACGTCGGCGCGGTCGTGTCCTTTTTTTTTTACTTGGCTCCACGGCCGCAACCTGTAATTGAGAGCACTGTGTCAACGTGCCATTTATAATAAACTAAATCATTGTATAACATTTCATTTGTCCTATTTTATCAGCGCGCAGAATTCGCTGTTTTGCAAATCTATAATTAACGCATATACTTGTGTTATATATCTATTTCATGTACAACTTAGCCATATTTTTCATTGATCATTTTAATTGAAAGACCTACTACATGAGATCTATATCTCAGAAGGTATAATAAACTGATTTCCACTTATGCGCTTAAAATACTTGTAACAAAATATAATAAACACATTCTAGCTGAATAAGCCGTAAAAGTTCTAAAAAAGAGTTTTTTGTAAGCTCAATTGAATGTGATGTTATTTATTCAAAATTTTGGCTTTGCAGTATAGATTTCATATTTTAAATATTTATTGTAATGTTTAGTGTATGAGCTTAGCTTTTATCAACCATTACGATTGTGTTGAATGGGACTGCATTATATGTAATTTACAAATGCCATTAATCTTGTGTATCGATGCAGATGATATTCGTGCACTAAATAGAGAGAGAGACTGGAAATATAATATGCAATACACCTATGCATGTTTGAAAGTTCCTATATAGTTACGTTTATGTCCAAATGAAAAGAAAGGAGCGTCATGCTTAGGAGGCTATTATAAGCGATTCTCCTCTAACGTATAACGATTAAAACAAACTTTAAACACCAAAAATAAATAAGGAAGTAGTATGTTAACGGATGATTATGAGACACACGAGTATAATTTACAATTGGAATAAAAAAGTCGGTAGAGCATTGGTTGACATTCGACGGGCGGAACAGGGGAGCACGAACTCGCGGAGGTGTATAACAGGAGGCGGTTGCAGGTAGCCTCGAGAGCCCGGAGTACCCCTCGGAGTCAACGGCCGGCCTGAGGCCGGGCGTCAGCCGCAAGCGGCGCAAGCTCAAGCCCCTGCGCCCGGCCAAGTGGGCGCCGCACTTCCACGTGACCTACTGGATGTTCTACCCGTTCAGCGAGGGCAAGGCCGTGTGCGTCCTGGACCTGGGCTTCCTGGGCACGTGGCCCGTGCCCAGCCTCGGGGGCTTCTGCCTGGGCCGGATGCGCGAGTACGGGAGCCACGTCGGCGACTGGGAGCACGTCAGCCTCTACTTCAAGGTATACACCCGCGGCTCTCTCTCTCTCTCTCTCTCCGAAAGCTCTTCTTTTTTTTTTTTGTCGCCCCGGCCCATCGATCCGCAGACTCGTCGCGGAGGGGCGCCGCCCGGCCCGCCACCCCCGCAATTTTCGATCAAAGCGCTCGGGGGGAGATGTGTGAGAGCGAGAGAGAGAGAGCGAGAGAGAGAGATCCCCGTGCACCGGGGCAAAAATCCCGCGGCGGGGGGCGGGACTGGCTTTTCTGCGCACTTGGAGGAGTCGACCCCGCGCGCGACGGCCTCGCGACGCCCCCTCGAGTGGCCCTCGCTCGCGAAAGCTATCCGAGCTTTTTTCCCCGCGGAGCGTTGCTTTTTCATCCTCCCTCGTTTTCCCGCGATCTTTTTATTGGCCGGAGCCGGGAATTCGTTTTATAAAGTCTATTTTCAGCGCGAGCGAGCGATTCGGCCGGATGTATTCAATTTTATTCAATTTCCTTCTTTTCTCTTGTTTTATTTTCTTGTACTACGAATCGTTCGGTGGGAATTTTCACTGTACCAAAGGTAAACTAATGGCGTGCTCGCCAACGTACAGACGATTTACCAAAAATCACAGTTTTACGTGTAATGAAAGACACTTATTCTACAATTTATCATTTGTTGAGCTTAGCGAGTAGAACCCCAGTTTAGTACCTGATATCTATTAACGGATATCTCTCTACATGTATGAATCTGTAACAGGTATACCACTGATTTAAATCACTCCAAATGCAGTGTATTGTGAATGAGTGATGAATGTTCAGAATAACTGATTATGCACCATTAATATAAGTATTAAAATTTTAAGATAGTAACTGTATACAAATTTTACTGAAATCAAGATGTATTTGTAGCTGATTTAAATCAATGACTATATTTGTAATTGATTCATTTTGATAGACATTCTTATCAAGTTTTTCTAAATATACTTAAACTTAATACGCTATCTAGAGACTTTAGTCATTATTTTGGAAAAGTATCAAGATAATGTCAAATTATGAAAGGTCGTCTGACAAAGTTCGTATTAGATCAAACTTTAGTATACGAATAACTTTAAAGCGAGTTGGATCGCTGGAAGAACAACATAGTTTGCTGGAATGAAAATATTGAACTTTAAACTCAATTTTGCTCCTTCCATTATCGCCGGTTTTGTTACCAAGCCTTTTAAACGACAATTGAACAAAAAACAAAATGAAACCGTTCGCTCGATTGTTTTTACTATAAAGTTCAAAGTTTTCAAGCTTCTAACCGACCTACCAACCATCTAAAAATCTAACGTTGAAATATTTTACTTTCTCGGGTTAAAGTTACGCCTCGCTATTGACGGTTTCGTAAATTGCTCCGCGAAAGTTGAGCGCGATACGTCGGGCAACGTCGCACCTCGCGAACCAAAATACTCGAGCTACCCTCGCAAAAAGATCCCATTCTCGCCACGTCGGGCACACATGCAACTTCGAAATAAGCGCGGAGAGCGAATCGATATTTGGAAAGGAAGAAAGTAGAGCGCGCCCTTAATCCCCGATCCCTCGAGCGGCGGCTGAGCCCGTTCAAGCGCAACTTCTGCGCCCCAGGGCAAGGAGCACCCGGTGGCGATGTACGTCTCGGCCCACGACGCCGGGGCCTTCTACCGGTACGAGGCGCGCAGCGGCAACTTCCTCTACGAGTCCCAGGAGACGCGCAAGGGCATCTTCCAGAAGCCGACCTTCCCCGAGCGCGTCTACACCTCCGAGGGCTCGCACCCGGTCCTCTTCAGCGCCCGGGGCTCCCACGGCCTCTGGACCGCCCCCGGCAAGCACAAGTTCGTCCGGCTGCCGCGGCTCTACGACGAGAGCGGCTTCGGCACGGCCTGGCCCACCTGGCGCAAGGTCGAGCTGCTCGGGCCCCGCCAGAGGCCCGCCTGGATGGCCTTCACCGGGAAGTGGGGCAACCCCAAGAGCAACTGCCACCCCCTGGCCAAGCTGGGCTTCGACATCTGCGAGTTCGTCGACGGGCCCACCGGCATTCCCACCAAGAAGCTCAACTTCCGCTGCTGAATCGCCCCGTGGCTCTTACTGGACACTGTACATACGATGAGGCGACGCGGCCGCGATTCTGGCCAGTCCTGGATGACCTCCGCGGCTCGCAGAAACTCTCTTGAGAAAATTGCTAATAAGAAAAAACGATGTGTATCCTACATAGATTGCCTCTGGGCCAATTTCTACTTCCACCTGAGCATACATTAGTCGACCAAGTTTCAGTGCATGAACTTATGCTGCTTTCATTTTATAAACGTATATAATGCTATGTTGTGCAAACGTCATATTGAACGAGCTGCTGCAATATAGAAGAACCACCTTACTGCCAATTAACACTGCATTGCTTCGCGTTCCAAAAAAAATTAATAATCTGCGCACATTATGCTACAGGTATATTCATTGTAATTTTAATAATGCCAAATTGTATATTTTTAACTATGCTTTGATTTTACAATTGTGAAAAATTCTGTAAAATACCTTTCAAATTTTTTACCTAATTAATAACAGGCAATAACATTGTTTTGCATTTATATATGAAATAGTTACATTATTACTAATAGTATCTATTTAAAAAAATAATTTTAATCTTAATAGTTTTAATAATTTATTTAAAATCAAAATATTTAAGTCAACATAGGATATTTCATCAATGGCATACAAAGTTATATTAAAAAAGTTAATAGCTTAAAACAGGAAAGACTGAAGTAAAACATAAAAAATGTTAAAATGTTTGTATAATATTATAAACCTATAAATAAAATATAGAAGGTTGTACGAAAAAAATATCAGACGCATTATTTTTTTATTCATAAACGAAAGTTTATTTGTCGGCCTGCAATCGAGAATAAAGTAAACTTTACAAATCTTATAAACGATCAATTTTTATCGATAAAATTACAATAATAGCAAAAGGTATATTTAATATGTTAATTGATGGGTTGATTCTATAGCATAACAATATTTTTGTTTGAAATGTCAACGATAAAAAATATAGAATATTATTAACTTAATATTTATTTCGCTATTACAACTTTTAATTAACATATATTGATTTATACCATATTCAATTTTCTTTCAGATTTTGAGATTTTACCGAAACTATTAAAATAGTTGCATAGTGTATTTTTTGCAATAAACTATTATGTTAGATTTTTTTAATTACATATTATAAATTATTCCTTTCACTATTATCCCAAAGAAAACCATTTAAATCCAAATTCATTTCATTTAAACATTGTGAGATAATTTCAATTATTGCTAGCAAGTTCAAATGTGTTACCATACTAAATAATTGGCAACACTTTGATATCTCTGCAAATGTTTTCAAGAGGCTTACATTGTAATAAAAGGATGCGCTTATATAATTGGAATATTACATTCATGGCAGATGATTTTTAGAATCTCAAGCATTGTGAAATTTATAGATTATAATGTTCAAAAAATGGAATTAATACTTATCTCAAAGATAAAGAAATATAATAATATAAATAGAAATATTAGTATTACAAAGAATTTTAAGCTTTATAAAAGAATAATAAGAAAAATACAGTTTGTATCTTTATTTGCTATCATAAAATTTACTATAAACTTTTAGCAATTTTAGTTACAAAAAGTAACATTTTCTATTCAAAAAGCGTACAGAGAATATTTATATCTAGATTTTGTTTGTTCTCACTTGGAAAATACATACCATACCTACATCCTTATCATATTTGTACAAGCGTTATGTGATTTAAACAAAATCACTTAATTCATAGATTATAGAGAACTACGTTTTCATTAAATTTAGAAGATAATATTATATTCTTCGGAATTTATTTTATTATGATTCTTGACGATTTTTATAGGTCTATTTTTCATTCAATACAAATACAATTTTGCTTTTATAAGAATAATAATTATTATTTAAAAACTGATACATATCTTTTTTGAGACGTTCAATTTGCTAAATAAATGATTTAAGTTTTTAAATATAAATCTATTGTAATTAAAAACACTAAACTGCCAAAGAAAAAATTCTTAACATTTTTTCGTCAGATTCGATATTAATTTTCTCTAACTATATAAAATCAATTTTTATTAATGCTTTAACATATCGAAATATGTTTTAATTTAATATTATAAAGTATATATTCAATGTTAGTACAAATCTAATAAATTGAATAATATAATGTCAGTAACATATTTTTAACATTTTGATTAACAATAACAATTAAAGCATCAAAATTATACAAAAATTAACTACAAAATAGTTAACACTTTTTTAATTGTAATGTCAAAAGAGACTTAAATTACATTTAAAAATATTATGATACTGGGATTTTACATATTAACGTATACAAAGATATTCTTTCTAAATTAATTTCAAAGGCATTTGTTATTAGATGAACCATATCATGTAAAAAATAAAATAGATATTTTTAATGAGTTCATAGAAATTTATAGTATTCATGTGGCTTTAGTTATTTTTAATTAGAAACATATTTTATTAACGTAAAATATACAAAATAGGCCTTAAGTCTTTAATAGCCGTTTCTAATTATTTAAAAAACATTTCAATTTAAGAAATATATATTTACCTATACGTGCGTTAAACGACGTATTATTATAGAGTATAACAATTTGTTAAAGAAAATGTAAAATTTTTTGTGCACTATATAATATGGTAGCACAATATTTGATAGATCTGTCTAGATTCATAATTTCTCGAGAATAATTGTCGAGATTTATAATATATCGTTATAACAATCTATGTTTCCGCTTATAAAAAAATATAATATTCTACTTTGGAACGTGCAAATATTAATATTTTCACGTTGAAAAAGTTTCTAACATTTTCTACACTTTTTACATGATTTTTATGCAAACCAATACAATATAGTCAAAGTATATGAAACCGTATTGCTTTTTATTTATTCAGGTCTTGAGCTGGGCAGTATCATCCACATTCATTCATTCAGTTTATTTACTAATTATGAAATTGTATTTTCTATCAGCATACATCGTCTTATTAAATATCATTATATAACATTGTATAAAAAAAGATTAGACATATCATTGCAGTGCACGTATTAAAATTTTTCTGTGGATTTTTACATTAGATGTATGCTGTTGATTTTGTGTAATTACAAATAGATATTTCGCCAACTAAACTAAAATTAATTTTCTTGCATATCAAAATTAAACAATCATGGATATGTAGCCTTTTATTTTATTACGTGATATCGTTCAATAATTGGCATAGCATACTGGTAGTTCTCTCAAAAGCACTTTACTACCGATATATCATAGTTAACATTTTCTAATATTTGCTGCTTCATTACTTACAAATGTTATTAAAAATTTCAAATAGAAACCTAGGATGTAAGCTTCGAAGGCTAAAAGCAATTTTTTTTTGTTTAGATATAGAAATCCTAATTTTTTAAAAATTAAATTATAAGATGAATTATAAATTTCAGAAAGATTAAAATTTTGCAATACACCTTTAAAACAGAATTTGTCGATATGATAGCGCCAGTGTTAAACGCATGACACAGGCTCTATTAGATTAGATTTTACTCTACGTAGGCGCTTCTAGGTGCGAGTATTAATCGGAAGTATCCTCATCCTCTTCCGCGTCTTCCTCAACGGCGATACTGCGTATCCCATTACGTAGGATAGGCGTTCCTTGGTCCTTACCGAAAATTCGGGCTTTAAGATAGATTGTCAATGGTGCGCCCGTCTTGCAACAAGTTATTTGGAATTCTTCTTTTAGATAGCGTTCTGTATTGACGAACAATTCCACTTTTAGCCTGTGCGAAAAAAATGAAATTGCTCACTTGATCTTTGAATCATTACCATCTTTGTTTCCAATCATACTGCACTTTTTTTTATACAGAATGTGTTTACTTATACTGCATAGGGTTAAATATATTTATGATAAAAATAGAACTTTAATTAGTTGTAAAAAATTTAAAAACACTAGCCACTACAACTAAGAATGTCGACGTAGTTTACTAGCGTAAAGTGTAAGATTTTATAACAAAATAAAATAAAAGAAAAACAATATGTTTATGTTTTATATATAGAACCTCTCAAAAAATGCTTTTGTCGATTTGATAAACGAACAATTTGTGACAGCACAATGTCACGTAAACACAAGCTTAACAACTTGCAATCATCTCGTAAAAACTATTAGTGATTATGTACCTGAGATCATCTCTGGTTTGAGTGCAACTGATGATTCGGCAGTTTGAATTCTGCTCACCAATGGGACTAGCTGGAGTTGATGGATTTTCATCCGTGTGAACAACGCATGTGTTCCATGGCACGGTGAACTCCACGTGGTACCTGCAATCAAGAAATTAGATATTGCCATTTAAATATCCACTGGATTCAATGGATTTTCCTTTTGAAAAACTTCCATAATATATCATAATACGCTCATTATTTGTTAAGTGGCTAATATACATTTTACTAGAATTATGAGTAAATAGTTAAGGTACTCATTTAGTTATTGACATATTAAAAATGTAAAATTTGAATACATGCACATTAAAACATTTTTCAAAATACATGGGAAAAAGTATAAGTAGTAATTCAATGTCTTATTCAATCACATTTTTATTTTAAAATCATGCCGAATATGTATCAAGCAAATTAATAGAGAAATTAAACAGGGTATATGTATACATATATATATTTAAGCTTACGCTAATAATAAATGTTATAATATCAATCCCATCATTTGTTGTACTATATTCATAGAAGATCAAATAATTTAATCGGATCACAGGTATCAAGTTAGGCTTATAATGAAAAAATCATGAGTTACTACTACAGCTTCTAGTAAAAGCCAATCAAGCCCTACACTGTGTTGCGCTTTCACATCCAGGCACAGGCCTGTAGTAATTGCATTATTATGCAAAGACTGACCTGTGATGTATCTGCAGAAAGCCGAGATTGACGTTCAAGTAGCCGTGTCGCAGTGGTTGGACGACGATATTGTTGCACCCAGCACCGCTCGTACTGCTGAAGTGCACACAATGCTCTGCTGAAAAACACACACACACATACATATATATTTTGTTTGCGTTCAAAGCATCCCAAATTAACTTGAATGCGAAAAGAGATTATAAACGAAAAATACCAGTAGCACGTTCACGCGCAAGCTGAGTATTACAGTGAATTAGACGTCTAAATAACTATATCGCACAAACGAATGCGTAAATATTACAATTGTGACAATTGTTTTAGTTATTCGAAATTTAATTAAGATTAACAATTAGATCTTTAGCATGCATAGCAGTCAAGATGCAATACCGCTCATATTTGTAAACTTTTGATATCTTACTGTTTAATCGCAAAAAATATGTTACACATTAAATTAATTTATTCAGTTAGATAATATTACCTAATATTTACGTACAAAAATTTTAGATTTGTAAATTTAACTGTAGTTTCCTTGAATTACTCTAAAATTGAATATTACGAACTCAAGATGCGGTATTTCTATCTATTCTTAGATTCATTCAAAATGAGGCATTTCAAATTCATTGTCATAAACTACAGTAAAATCTGTTGAATGTACGAAAATCTGCAATTAATGGGTTTGTTTTTATTTGATAAAATCTAGATCACTGAAATCAATGTATCTGTTATGAGGCCAGTATAAACAGTTTATTTCAATAAAAGAAATGAGAAATACAACGTTCTAATTTACTGCAGTAATAAAAATATAATATATTAATTGCGCTAGATTAATAAATTATAGAAAATAAATACATACAATTGAGTAATATATTAATTTAATATGGTAGAAAGTAATACTTTTTGTTAAAATATAAGTTTTAGTAGATATATTATATTTACATTGCAAATCCATTTGATTGATGCCCTATAGAGAAGGTCAACAAGTATGTATATTTATACATAAAGCACCCGTCAGAGTTCAAAAACAGCGTAAACGAATATGTCAAACTGTCATATAACTAAGTACTAAGTTATCTTTTTATTTCTTCATAAATCAAACGAAATAAACTTGTATCCCTCGATATGGTACTTCAATACATCAAAACAATCGATTTTCAAATTAAATCGAAATTAAAAACATACGTATATGGTTCACTTATCGACGATAGTAAAATCTGGTGAGAATTTATATTTTGGTCTTAATTAAGTTTTGCATTATAATATGAGTTACTTATACAACTGATTTGTAACATATATTTTTACTCTTTGTATGCATGTCAGAATATCGCGGCAGTGTAAAGGCTAGCACTTGTCAATAATTTCTTCGATAATTTTCCGACTTCATTTCAAAGGAAAGAAATAAATGGCTGATAACGTAACGCGAGTTCTACTTAACGGCAAAGCCAAGCCTGCTCTAGCAGCATCCAGGCATGAATAAAACATGGTTTGCTGCATCGACCCGTGCGAATTTTCTCCCCGAGGCCGTCGCTCGAGTTCTGCGGACGTAATGGAGATCGATCGCTACTAAGCAGGAAACAGTTTTCCCCAACTTTCCAATGTCAACACGCGAGCCGATGCTCGCATGTGCTACCTATATGTAATAGCATCTAAAGGCGCGCTTGCTGTAACTAGGCGTGTGAATATAAGAACGCGAGCACCGCGGCCTTGCACTTGCAACTCTAGTTGTTTGCGGACACTGATTGCTAGTCTTGGCAAGTTGTAAGGAAACCTATTCTACACGTTGCGGTTTTGAATTCCAGTATTTGTTCATTCCGCCCTCGATAATGGAAAAGGTATAATTGCGTCTCGATCAGATCACATTTTCTGTGTAAAAGAAACTAGTAAGCTTAAACCAATAAAACTTGGTCCTGTATATGTATGAAGCATAAACGTGTCTGATTGAAGAATACATTTTATGAAATTGAAAATTAAAGAAATTAATATGCGGTTAGGATATCAGGTTTGATAACTATTCAAGATGTTTTTAGCAAAAAATAAAAAAAGAACTTGTTTTATTGAATAATATAAGCTAGTTATTATATGTGACAAAAAAGCGTTTCAGCTTACGAATAGTGTGAAACTTATTCCAGTACTACCAGAAGATAATAATCTCACTGTTTTGTGTATCTATTAAATTTTTTTCTTTAGTAACAAAAATCAAAAAATTGACGTAGGAAGTAGGATTTTCTTTATAATTTTGGAAAATGAATTAAAAATATAATGTTGAATTATTATTTTCAAGTTGTCAACAACTATTAGAAGACATGTTGTAAAGAGATTATGTGATATAAAAAAAACATATTATTAAAACAAGATTTTAAATCTAAATCATAGTCCATGTCTGATTTCGATAAGTTCTATTTTGTGTTTAATTGAATATTTTTTATAAATAAATTAATTTTGTTATACTTTAGTGTTCTAATTGATAAAAGATAAGACTATAATCTAATTACTAGAACTTGTAATCGGATTACTAATTGGTTTCAGAAATCTATGCCAAAAAACTACATATATAAATTATAAAAATTATAAATTTTTTTCAAGTATTACCTTTCACATATGGAAAATTAAAAAAAATATTTAAAAAATTTATCAATATTAATTAATATCAAAGTTATAGTGTATTATTATTTGAATTGTGTGAAAATATACATTTTGTCAAACAAGACTGAACATGATAAACTAGTCTACGAGTAAATTAACTATAATATATAATGTTGGTTTGTTATCAATTATTTGTAATTGATTGAAATTTAATACGACTATACGAGAAAAAATTATGCAGAAGAAATGAAACTGAAAAGAAATCCTTGCAAAAATGTTCTTAACTTAACATGAAAAAAATGTATAGAGACGAAAAATGATTTTGTTCACTGTATGAACGTTTTAACTGTTATCGAGATCAATGTTCTGGATTTTTCATTATGAGTCAGCTATGGAGTGACAGGAGAGTTGAATATATGCAGCGCATTAAAGAGATGTACGGAAATAAGTTAAAGCTTGGATCTTCTGTGTATTATAACAGCAGGACAGGAAATAAGGATACAAGAGGTGACAGAAATACAAAAACATAAAGATATTAAGATTTTGAACAATGCTTACTCTTTTATGGTATATTCTTGAAGGAAAAGATTGTTCGCGAATTAGCTTAGGTTTGTTTTCACAATTACAGACAAGGAGAAATCCATAACTGAGAGAAAAAAGGTGAATTTAACAGAGAAAATAAGGTATAATAAAGTGGTTTCTCATGCAACACTGCTTCAAGGAACTGTAAAACTTTTTCTTACGCTTTTTCTTCGATTCTAGCCACAATTGAGTACGGCATACTGATCATGTAAAACTATAAATTACTGTTGCGAAATCCAAACTTGCCGAAACCATTGAATAAAAATTAGCTCTATGAATAATGTTCGAAGTAAAGACCCTTAAAGTTTCGTTTGAAAATATTCGAATTTCAAGTACTGAAGCTTCTAAAAACGAATTTAAAAGATGTTCGAATAATATATCGATGTATATAGAATATGATCCGGTTTCATATTCAAACCTTTGAAGTATCATTTATATTCGAATCTATTCAAAAATAATAAAAATGAATATGTATATATATTAACTTGTATTAGTAGTATTTTTTGTACAAAACTATGTTATATCTGTAATTTGATACAAGCAATTATTTACTTTTTATTTTCCTGCCTAAGTACAAATTTCCTTGACATACAAGCTAATTTATTATCATTATTTACACAATAAAAGTTGACGGTTTTAAGTTGAATTAACTTTGTTGTTTTTGCCCTTATACTGCCATTAGGTTGCATGTAAGCTATTTAAAAATAGTTTGAAACTAACGCAACATTTCCTATTAAATTCGTATTAAATTTTTATTGTACTGCAATTTATATACTTAGAAATCTATTTCATTTAGGTTATTTAATAATTTGATCTTATTTAACATACATTCTCAAAAACATCATATAATAATAACTGTTACTTCATGCAAAGTAATAATATTATGGCTCAAAGTTTTAAGGTTATCGGGTAAAAAATTAATATTAGCAAAAACCGATTATATTTGTATACTATTATACAAAAGGATAGTCTGTTTTTTGTTTGGAACCACTAACCGCTAATATGATCAAGGTTGTCAAGCGTAAGGTTTAGCAATAACAAAATTTATCAATTTTCAAAAACATTATTAAAAAAAAGTAAGAAGAAAACTAAAATAGAAAGAAATACAAAAACGTCTTTTGTTTAGTTTTTTAATTTTTAAATTTTTTACATTTCATTGGTAATGTAATCTTCACAACATTAATATTTTTCAATCATTTGTATTTTCATTTGAATTGCAAAACCATAGACACTATATATACATACTTATACATATATATACAATTATGAGTTTCACGCACTGTTAGCGGGCAATACAGTTACGTGGATATTATAATTAAATAAAAAAAAGACAGTAACAAATTAATTACAAAAAAGATTTTATAAATTTATTACGATGACCTAAAGAAATGAAACTGGATAATTTATAGCTTTTTTTATCTTGTTATTGATTTCCAATTTCATTCTCCGCAGTTAATTGAACGATATAAACATTAAATTTATATAAAATTATATAATGACTAACTTTATAGATGCCCTACAATATGTACATCGCCACAGATCAATAGAGTAACGAAATCAGAAAAGTGAAATAAAATTATAACTGTATAGTATAATTCAGATAGGTTGAATATTGAGTTTAGCTTGCATCGGTAGCGTTTTCATCTCAGTTTTCATCAATCAATTATACTACAGTTGTTTTAATCATATTATCTTGTATAACACATTAGATAACATATATTATCGAAAAGAAGGAGTTAGAAGGAGGAAATTACACAGTAACCAATCGAGAAAGTACGTATGTATCTAAACAATTCATCGGAGATTTTCAATAGCTTTTATAGTAATCTTAATGGAAAAAACAAGATTTTTTAGCGCACACATATGCCGGACTATTTTTAGAGATTACACTAGAGCAAAGTTTAATTTGCAAATCAATTCTGCAATTGTTCATGTTTATAAAAATGAAGGATAATTTTATTGCATTTGAACGAAGTAATGGATTAACTTGGAGTAATATCTTTCAATAAGTCCGCGTGCCGCAAGGAAAATACTGTCAAATAAAGGCCAATATATCCATAATAGTCCAACAATTTAAAAGAATATATATAAGATACGTGTACACGCAAGTGGCGATGGGGCCGCGAAGGGATTGCATTAGCCGCGGACCCAGAGCGATGTCGGGGTGGGCGCTCGCGGGGGGTGGGGGCGGGGCGAAATTCTTGCATCTAAAGTGCCGGGCGAAGCGACGGTTCCGCCCCCGCACTCGTTATCCCATCTCGGAACTTCCGCGGCCTTCGCGCGAACAATCGCCTAGAATGCAATTGCGTTTGTTAAGCATTTTACGAGCGGTGGCTGTGTGTGCCCCCCGTGAAGAGAGAGAGAGAGAGAGAGAGAGAGCCCGGCCGCCGAGTCCGCCGTGGGCCGCAGCTGCGCGCCGCCGACCTCCATTACGTTTGCCCAATTTGCAATGAACCTCCTAACGAGTTACTTATCCGGTTAACTCGACGCGAGCGCGTCCCCCGGTGTCGTAGGTGTGGGTCGCGCGATGCACGTACACATACATGTGTACGGGCTTTCGGAAGAGTGGCCGGCTGAGAGTGCGCCGCGGCCCTCTTGGAAAGACAAACTCTGCTGTACCACGGATTTCCCGAGAGCTATATCGGATGCTCGCCACGGAGGGGAGGGATTAAAAGAAAAACCTCGGGACAATGTCGAAAACGTCTCTTTTACCGCGTTTTTCTGGAAGGCGTATTTCTGAACGAGGGGATCACTTATTTACACCGCGTCCAAGGTATTTTTGAGCTCGTTGAAAGGCTTTAGGCAACGCGCGTCCGACCGATTAACGTCACGAACAAGTTTTAACTTTCCGCCTCAGGAGGTATGTACGTGTATCTTTAAGATCTGTAAATTGCGCATAAATGCGCCTTTGGTTGTTCAAGGAAATTATTTAATTGAAGTAAGCCAGTTTGTTTTGAAACAATCGGGTCAAATATATTTGTACGTGCAACAAATATGTTAAACAATACATCAATATAAATTGATCTAAATCAATGAAAGTGTTAGAGATTAATAGTACCGCAAGGCTGTTGTTATGCTTGCGAGCAATAGAGTGTAATTAAAAGTGGAAATTCTTTAATTTATGTATCGGATATTGTTCTCACGCATGAAACATATGATATACAAGCAGATTTCAATAATTTTGAAATAATTTTCACATCATCAATACGTCCGCAACCTTTCAAGTGCATTACGTAAAAGTGAATATTTTCGAGCGCTCGCAATTTTGAATATTATCACCATTAATGGAATAATGACAAAATGTTGAAATGGACCTTTAAATCGAATATAAAGTGTTGATTATCGGTATATTATAATTAAATCTTACACGTTATTATATACATAATAATATATGCGGAATCATATAATATTTTTTAATTCCGTTACGCGCATGTGAATGACAGATAAGATTATTATAACGCGATTATCTAGCTTCGGTATTAATTATCAGAGTAATCGCCAAGCGAGGAGTATCAGCTGACGAAACCGTACAAAGTTCGGCCCGACGGAACGCGAAATCACGCGAATCTCCGCGGCGGCGCGTGTCCGAAAAACCCGTATTTTGCAGGAGCGAAATAGCGTATGTGGACAATCGAACGCCGTTCGTATGAATCAAAGCGCGCGAGCGGCGCAAGCTCGATCGAAGCCGCGGGGCCATAAAGAGCTGCAGGTGGAGGTTGCGGCGAGCTTGCGGCGGGAGGGGCGGGGGGGGGGGGTGTGCCGTCACGGCGGCCCCGTTCAAACGAGCGCGTACAGGGCCGCTTAAGCCCGCGGCGGCCATTGTGGCCCGCGAGATAAGCGGGCGCCGCGATATAAAGGGCCGCGGGCGAGGCCGGCGGACAATAGCCGCGGCGCCCGTTAAAAAGGAAGCGGCCGGCGCCCGCGCGAGCCACGTCGCGGACGACGGGAAGGCCGGGCGGCGCGCGCGCGGCCGGTTCCTCCCCGCGGGGCCGGCGAGGCACGTGCGTCCGGCGCCTCCTCGCCCCGGGCGTGCGGCTTTCGAATCGCGCCGCGGATTCGGCCGTCCCCCCGAGTATTGATTCCCCATGGGCGCGCGGCCCCCGTGGGAAAGGGGTGGCGGCTGCGCGGCCTCGTGGCGGATCAGCTGCTCGGGCGCACCTAACCTCACTCACCTTTCTCGGCCATGTCGGGGTGGCGGCGGGCGCGCGGCGCTGGCCCTCCCGCGGGCCCCCGGGCATGCCTCGCGGGCTGCTCCCCTCAGAGCCCGGCCCTGCGCCCTCGGCTCGCTCGGGCGCGAGTCCACCCGCGGCTGCCTCGGTGCACCTCGCTCCTCCCGCGAGAGACGCTCGGCGGGCACTGAGCCGAGCCGCGGCCCGAGGCCGCCCGCCGCCCGGCCGAAGACGACCGCGCCGCCCCCCAGCGGCGCGCACCTACGCCACCCTCTCGAGCGGCTGTGCCCACTTGTTCCCCAATTAGAATGCCCGGCGAGCCGCGTCCACCTGCCCGCCGCTCTTCCGACTTCGATCTGCTTCTTTTTTCAATTACCACTCTCCGCGATTACTCTGCCATCATAATTGGCTAGCGCGCCACTTAAAGGATGGCAATGCAATTATTTTTCCACGAGATAATCTAGGTAGGCTGGAGCTGAATAGATTTCGACGCTGTCGCTGCATTGCCTTGTCGCATCGGAAAAATTAGCGCTTCGCAGTTCTTAATCATTGCTTCTTGCTTCTTTTCAAAACTATTCCCTCTTATAATTGAGAAAAATTCTGGAAGTGAAAAATTTCACAAACATCGTAGTGCGCTACTTTTTTCTTGATAACCTTATCGGCTGTTTCGTTATTTTCTGTCGGATATAATTAGTAGGATACTTCGTTTTATGAAAGTCGATAAAGCCACTTAAATAAAAATTTTAGATGAAATTTCATTTTCGCGTGCGAGATAACAAAACATTCTTTTAACGCCTAATTTATATTGAATCAAACTAAAAACACCCTTCATTGAACTGATAAAATAACGCTTGTGCAGCTCAAAAGGTGCATGAAAGTGCGATAACATCTATATTGAACTCGCTTCCCATAATATCGTGATTCTGGTTGAATATTGATTATCGCTTGAGCATATTTTAAATTCTTTGTACCGTGAAAAACCATGCTTATTCTACTTTAATTTTGTCTTCACTGCAGTGTGTTATTTTTTAAAACAAGTTGCATAAAAATATGCCGACGGAAAACATAACATTAATCTTACTTACCTTCGAATTGTATAACCACAAACTCTATTGCGAGTGAGAAAGGTCTGCTTCTACTGCAGCTGAACAGCGAGGTACTAAACTATATTACGCGACTGTAACTCATTTATAGTTTTAGTCCACAAATGCGGATGAAAAAGTATACCTCTGCTTTTTACTTGAATATAAAACTTTAATGTGCATAAACAGTGATTTCACGACTGTACTATATCCCTTTATATACGAATAAACACGAAAATCTACAAGTGTACTTAATATGTGTAAAGCACATTTCAAACGCAAGATCTACGTATTATAATAGCTGTAATAAAGCCTGTAAACAATTTTTCGAATTTATTCATACTTTGTTGGCTCAGAAACCATTTTGATTATTAAGCTGCAGTTCTTACGCTAAAACGACCATAGCAATCTCAACTGCACAAGTATCCTTCTATATATTTCCGAGTCTAAAAGTAATACAAGCTATACAACTATACGATAAACAAGCACATTTATATGAAAGATGTATAAAGCTTGAAATATGAATGTGTTACGTTCGTAATAAAAAATACTATATTGATGATAAATCTAAAATGACCGCATATACATACATATATACATACACATATACATATATACATATAAATGCATATTAATAATACTTACAATTCAGTGCAGTAATTGAACTCGGTAGTTATTATATAATTCTGCGGTTGATCCTTCTTCTATTTGTATAGCTTTCGAGCTCTTTATAGTCTCTTACCTTTTGACCTAATTCTTTTGATCGCAATGGCTTTCACTAATTCCAGATATCTTATATACGATGATACTAATTAGTGCTAGTCCCTCTATACGACCCTACAATTCATGATACTCTATTCTTTGAGCGTCCTAAAGTTTTTCTCGAGATTTTCCTGTGTTACAAAACTTATAAGAAATACATTCGAAACATCGAGATTGACATAGCTTTCTTAAATACAAAAATAACATACTAAATAAACAAACAACTTTACAAGTGCAAGACGAATGGACTTCGATTTATTTCAGCATAATATTAGACTGTTTTAACAACTACTTTGCAGGATTTACTTATCATTACTCGAAGTAAATTCACGAGTAATCCCTAGTTTACCCGTTATGATAACGGATTTCTGAGGCATACGCATATGAAAGAGGGGCGCTTTTGCCTAATTGGCGCTCCCTCGGGTGCTCGTGAGGCGCCTAGCGCTGCGAGACTCGCGAGCGAAGCACAGCCGATTCGAATTAAGTCAGTTGACTGTCCACACTTGAACGAGATAGACCTAATCAATCCGATCTATAAATATTAACGCTGTTATTAAGATAGTAATAACAAGTAGCAATAATTATAGGCATCGTGATTCAGCATTCGGTGCATCTCCCCTCGAAGGCGACTATACATCTGGGATTATCCCTCGAAGCTTCCTTGAAATTCAATGGCAGCGGATTCAATCTCACCGGGCCGTGCTGTAGCAAAGGAGCAGCATCAGGCGTAGAAGACATAGGTGTGTGAGTGTGCGACGTGTGCATGAAAGGTAGTTCGCGGTCAGAAACTCGTAGATATAAATTACTTGTAACGTGTGAATCTTGGCATTCAAGACTTTTATTTATGTTAGAATTAATCATACGTTCAAATCGTAGGATACTTAATAATAAATTGATTCGATAAACTCGAGACTGTTCTAATACAGTATTTACGCCAATTTTATTATTCCGCCTAATTTCTCACTCGTCTGGAGACTAATTATTTCACTGCTAATGCACATATCCAAAATATAGTTTGTTCAGTATTCTCTGATTAAAAATTGTAATATATATTTGTCTAAAAGTGGCCGTAATATATATATATATACAAATGCATTATAAAAAATTATATCGAAACTGATGAAATGAAGATTAAGATTGAGTCAAATTATAATTAAGATAAAGATAATTTTTAAGTTTTGTAAATTTCATTGCAAAAGTTAAAAATTTTCTCATTAGAGGTTTTAATTTTAGTTGCAAATCCACACAAAACGAAAATTTTAATTTTACAGTTTATATGATATTGCAAAAGAGAATAATAGTAAAAAGTATCACTGCACGTTAGCATGCTAGGACACTCTATTTATATATGCACTCAGCTAAAAAATTGCATTAAGTTAATTAAAAGAATATGCCACGTAGAAAACATTTTATTGTAAAGAAAAACGTATAATAATCATGTACTGCAGAATGACTATTTTTGACGTAATATTAAATTACAATTTAAATCTTTCGTTTATCGTGTACATTTATTACAATGTACATACGTAAGTTTAATAGCAAAATTATTTATAAACACAGTTTTGATTAACAAAATTTAATGCAATAAGCATATTACAATATAACAAGTGAATTTGTACAAGTAAAGTTTGGGCAGTCCAGAAAGTTCTCATAACTAATATAGCTAGTATGATATAGCATAGCTCAGTATCTTATATTTTGACCTAGTTCGAATAGACATTTATTGGAAATGAAGTTTCAATGGCGATAACGATTTGTTTCATAATAAAAATCATTTTATACATATAGACATACGTATATAATAAATCGATGACCTACAACTAAAAGTATCAATGTTCAAAAATCTCGTTACAGGTTTAAATTTTTTTAAGTACACACATATCAAATGTGAGTGTTTGTACAATTTAATATACTATTTAAGTAATTTGCAATAAAATATTTGGAACAATGTTTTAAATTAAGTATCAAGATTTTCATATTTCTTTCATTCTCGCAAAAGCTTAATATTAATATATGTTAAACTCTAAGTTCCACATAATGATAATTTAGGCAACTATAAGTGTTCATTTCATATGCGCAAGTTTTCACATTATAAGCTTTAAGATATACTCTGTCGTCACTCGTGTAAATTAAAGTAGAGAGTTTAAAGTTATTTTAATCACTATTCAGTCTATTAACAAATATCAAAAAAAAACAGAAAGTGTATAAAATAAAAATGCCAGTTATTATTAGCTCTGCTTAAATTGTGACCTAAGCTAAACCCTTTTAGTTTTGTTATGTTGATCATTCTGTGATCCATATCAATGAAAATGTTCTCGGCAAGTGCGATATGGTGTCTCGAACTTAGGATCGATTGGCCCTTCGCATCCGTAAGGTCCTAAGAAGTGGATTTTCAGAAAATCGTCGCAGTTGACGACTCCATCCTTATTGCAGTCCTGCGAAAACCACACATTTCAATTAGCTGTGACATTATTTCTGAAATGCGGTTTCATTAGTAATTGCATCTATAGTGAACATACCCGGCCATAACGCTGCATGTATCCTTCTACAGCTCGCGCAGCACAATAGACGTCATTGACACATTGAGAAAATGCTAAAAAATATTTTTAATTACTACATGTAAATAATATGAAAAAATACCTAGATGTATGAGTCTACAAAAAAGACTATATTGTAATGTTATATGATTAACGAAATATTACCGTTCTGTTCGTTGCTATTTTCAATTGTCGGCTTGCCTCCATCTGCCCAGTAAGCCCATGTAATACGGAAAGCTCCGCAAATATCGCCCGAGCATCCAATTGTTTGGTTACAGCCACTTGTAGCCTCGCACAAACATCCTAAGCACAACGATTCAACTGTCGCACCTATGTAAAAATACAGAATTATGTTTTCAATTATACGTTCATAATATCATTGCCGAAATGTAACTTATAATACAGAATAAGTTCGTATATAAATGTGAATACAACACGATATTAATTTTTTGTTATTTTTACTACAATTTCTAATTAATTTATATTCTTCAATAATAGGATTATATTCGCGAATCAATAAGTCACTTTAATAATTATATCCTACTGCACAAAAATAAGCTTCATGCGCGTTCTCAGAAGTTTGAATAAAAAATTAATTTCTACTGGTTAAAATCCTTTATCTAAAAATAGAAGCTCATATTGATCCAATGTCATCTCAAAACGTTTGTAATAATCACTCTTCAGTTTTATAAAGTTTTAAAAATCGATTTTTAATTTTACGCACCAAAACAATATAGTTTCTTATTTTATTGCAATCTGATAATATATTGCAAACGCATGTTATTCGTATTGTAAAATAAGCGTATAGTAAATTGTGAGGAAAGCGATAAATTTGTACCGTTTATGCATAGAAACTTTGAAACGCTTTATAGTTTATATAATGAGTACATTTGACGTTTTATCGATGAACCGTACATCATAAATAAAATATGAGTTTCTTAATAGTATATAATGTGCATGATCTCATGAGCGCATAAGAATAAATTTATCTCGAAATTGATCCAGTGAGGAGAAAAATGGATGCTCATTATTAAAAAAAAAAACTCACGCGATAGAATCATCACATCGTAGCAATCAAAATTATGCCGCCTATGTAATTAAAGAAAGTACATAAAATAACGAGTGAATTCATCTTTGAAAACTCTATTTTTGCAACAAAACGCATTGTATTGAAAAGCAGTCGCTTAGCAGCAGTATCTGCGCAGGCATGGCGCGGTACACCCGTACATTTAAAAAAATTCTACAGCCTCGAAGCACGTGTTTAACGAACGGCCCCGCCGCTGATCAAACGCTCTAACTGCGAACTCGTTCAAAACAAAGGCACGAAAAGCGCGTCAGTTGCTCATGGCGTGACTCAAATTGTGACTCGAATTACCGAAAGCACTCGAATAATGACAGTTTGCAATAATCAAAGTCACCTGCGGCGACGGCGAACAAGGCGGCGACGCACACCGCAGCGGTCAGGAATTTCAGCGTGGAGACCATTTTGAATCGTGGGCGCACGTGTGTGCTGCCGATGGACGACGGGCCTGGATCCGCAAGGCCGCAGCGCGAACAGCTGCTTTCGATCTCGATCACCAAAGACTCTGGATCGCGGGTCCCCGCGCGGCTTTATAACTGCGAGCGGGCCACGCGGCCGAACGGTGGGGAGCCGATCGCTGTATTGGCCTGCGTGATATTCCGAGATACGAATCCACGTGTGTTTACGATCTGCGCGCGGATGCCACTGAGATGCGATCGTTAAATCGCGCAGGGTGTAATTAGGAAGGGGGGAAATCCCGGAGATGCGTTAATGCCGCAGCGATCCTAATCGGATACCCTCGGCGCCAGATGCGCGTTCGATGTTTTTGCCTTGGCGTACTAAAGGTCATCTGCACCCATGAGTGCCAATGAGTAGTGCGTAAATGTATAACTAAATCTTAAGTGTTGTCAAATGGATGCTTCACTGCGCGATAAAGAGGGAGCATCGCGTAATAAGAGTTTCTGTATCTTTATCGAGCGCAAAATGGAGTGGAAAAGTGTAATAAGAAAGAATCGTGCCTTACAGCTTGTCCTCTTTCTCGCACAGTTGATCAAATAAATCATTCGGTACGCTCGGTCTATTCTCTTATGTCTATATCTGCATCTAGAAAAAAGCGGGGAAAAAATTCATTAGTAAGTATCGAGCAGTCTATTAAAATTATTTATTTATCAGAAGTACCAGAACTATGGTGTGGTTCTTGACCTTACAGGTGAAATAAATCAAAGATAAAATAAGCTATAAAATGAAATTATCATCAAATCAACCCATCATAAATCTTAATTTTCTTTTAATATCTTCTATTTAGTAAAAGAAAATTGCAGTTTCTAGATTTTCAAAAAGATACAACAATATTTTATATTTTTTCATGTTAATACTTGTATTACAAATATTTTTATTTCTCTTCAACGATGAAAGGACGAGTTTTTTTTATCGGTACACGATGAGGTGATCTTTACCATAATGGGATCCATGAAGGTTATGGCAAAGAGGATTATTTTGGCAAATACATATTTAATTTTACTTTGCGATAAAATTGAAAAGCAAAACTTGTAAAGAAACTCAACTATTCGCTTAGGAAAAGAATGGAATGCAGATATCCAAGTTCGCCTGTCTCCATTTTTTAGCAAATCGTAAACACATTTGATTTTTGCCACAACTGGTTAGGACACGGGCGTGACCTCAAAGCGTGTGTCACCTGATCAAGGACGAAAAGACAGCGTAAACGTCATCGAAGGAAAAAGCAATGGAAGACAGTAAGTATATATTGCGTGGGCGAAGATACATGAATATTTCTCTTGTTAATGGCAACTACAATTTGTATTGAAATAAACAGAGATATTTTGAATAAAAGCAGTTTATATATACATATATCTTTTTTCTATATGTACATATATGTGTATGTATGTGTATATATATGTGTACATACATAATACATATGGATTTACATAAATAAACTTTTATTCGGATCTGCAATTAATTATGAAAGATGATTTATACAGATTAAATATTTAGCTAATCATAGCATGTACAGTGAGAAAACCAAAATAATTAACAACTAACACACGTATATATACTAGTAGACATAATCCTAATATAGATGGTGTATCAAGATTTAAATGTCGTAAACGCTTAAGGAATTTAAGAATTTTAATGATATCAAATAAGATACTCTATAAGCGTAAATATATAGTTTACTGTATATTCTCACTTTTTAATCATAATATTTTCATCGTTTACTAATTTTTACTATACTTCTAAGTAAACCGCGGTCACAAATTGTGACGCTTTTATCTAAAACTACTATGTTTGTATTGATTTTGGACATGCTATAAAATCTTATATAGACTTTTGTTAATTGTAAATTTATGTTAAAAAATCACAATTTTACTGTTAATTATGGTCATTTTTTTTCTAATAATAAACATTCTTATAATATTTATCTCAGTGCGATAACTGTAACTGTCACTATAGGTTTTTCTCTCTAAGTCTACATATATAGAATAATTCATTTTTGATAGATTCTTTTTTTCCGTTTATTAACTCATAATTATTGAAAAGTAGTTTAGTTAAGAAATGAGGAAACGAGTAATATAAAGATGATTAATTAAGATTTAAGATACATCCACGTATTGCGTGCTGCCTGACCAAACAAATGACTACTCTACTTATCAATATAGATGTTGCTGTACAAGCAAACTATATTAGAAATGTTCCAAAATCTATATAAATGCTTATATATGAATAAAAATCTATTGTGAGAATAATCTATAGTTTTATTTCAACTATTAATTAGCTAAATTATCAATTTTTAGTGATTCCATTAATCATTAATCTCAATTTTTTTCTTAACACAGATAGAAATTAGCATCTCAAAAAAAAATTAAATTCTATATTTACTTGATAATAAAAATAATGTTTATATAATAAAATTAAATAAATTTAGTATTTGTTACAACTGGTTATTTATTCTGTATTAGTTTGAAGTTTACTTACCTATCTTTTCTAATGTGAAAATGAGTATTCTTTAGAATATCGATATTGTCAATATCTGTAGAATTGTGTACAAAATGTATTTTCTCTTATAATCACTATAATTTTTTTTACATTTATTAAAAACATACTACAATATACAACATTTTTCTCAATTCTTAGATTAGTATAATACATCGTGCTAAAAAAAATAGTTTTTTATGATTCATTATAGAAAATTTACTTTAAAAAATCGTTTTATATGTTTAATGACAAAATGAAATAATAATCGTAGCTTTACACTTACGACCGAGTCTTCTACAGCTTCTGATCGAAGGTAAACCGGTACTCTCTCATTGTATTAAATGCAGATTTTTGAGAAGATTATAAGCAACTATATTTAATATAGCATAACCAAATAAGTACACAAGTCAATATATAGTATTAATCAAATCAATTGATATAATGAATACTGGTAAAAAATTATTTTAAATACAAAAAATAAAAGTTTAAATGTAATAAAAATCATATGTAAAATTTGGACTTAATAATATGTGGTAACGCAAAGTTTATTTAAACCATATTTAAACCAAATTTTCCAATAATTATGATCAGAAAGTATTGAAAATTTCTATCATAAAATGTATTAATATCAAATTCGATATGTTTTTCTCTCGGGTTTTCTCGCTGTGAAAAAGAAATTTTTTCCAAATATTTTATCTTAAAATGATCTTCAACGTCAACAATTCTATATATACATACATAACTACAAACATATTTATTAAGATATTCTATATATAAACCTTTTAAATAAAAAATTTAATAAAAAATATCTAATGATTCTTCACCATATAATTTGAGATTATAATTTACTTTTGATGACAATTTTAGTATTAATAAAACATCAGTATATTTTGAAAATTTTAATAATAAAAAGTTATTTGTATTTATATTCTTGCATAATAGATTATCTAATATATGGAATTCTAATGGAAGAACAATTTTTTTAATCTTTCTTTTCGTTATTTTTGTATTGAGTAAAATAATTTTGCATATTTTATTGTTATCTTCCTATTTTGAAAAATTAAATAAAATAATTTTTAATTTAAATCTATTAATGATCTTATAAAAATAATTATAATTATTTCAGTATTTAGTTTAACATCGACTGTCAATAAGGTAGATTTTTATAATATAGAATACTGTTTTATATGGTAACTTACTTATATAATCACTACCTATTACCGTATGTAACTACAACAGAAATTCTTTGAAAGAACAAAAATATTGTTTATATACTATATTTATTTACAAAATTCTTATTGAATTTACTAAATTATTTATTTTATGTAATATGGAGTATCGAAAACCTTTTAAAATAGAACTTTCAACGTTAAATTTTTGACTATATAATTACACATTTTATTTATAAAATATTATATAAAAAATATATTTTATAAAATTCATGCAATAAACATATCAAATTTATATCTGAGAATAAATAAATAGTAAACATAGTTTTATTTCAATTAGCGTAGACTTATCTGTTCTTTATAGATTTGAAATTATTAATACGACATATAACGTCTATACTAAACAACGTATATACTAAAGATCTCTACATTCTAATATTTCAATTAGTTCAATCACCATAACATCCTTGAATATTCCGTTTTTTAGTAATTTTTTATGTATTTATGATGAGCATTCAGCGACCTTGGAAGGTCCTATATTTGTCCGGCGCGTATCTTTGTAACCACTTCATTAGCATTTTGTAATGAGACATTTTTTCGAAGTTTACATAATAATTTTAATAAATTGATTTACCCAGGATACATAAAAATATTATAAATATAATTTTCTGGCTTAAAAACAAATAAATTTATTATTTTTTATTACAAGAATAGTTATACATGTATAGCGATATTCTCAGCAACACGCTGGTTAGAATAAATTGGAAATGCATAATACAATATATCAGTGTACGCATTAAAGTAAAACACTATATTAAATTTAGTTCTTTAGTCGTGATAAAATTTTAATCTAACGTTATTTTTATATTTTTATATAAACAATTTAAAATTTTAAGATTGTTTATAATTTTTAAAACAAGTTCTAGTGAATGTGATGTATAATAAATATTACAACTGACGAAGGTAATCAATCAATTTAAATTACCAAAGCCTGAAACTGAAAATTAGAGATAGAGCAAAATATCTAAGTATCTTAATAAATCTTACATATAAGATGTAGAATTTCTGGATTGAAGCATTATATTCACATGTATGGAAATTATAGCTTGGGATGAGGATGAATCTAATCTCATTTTAATTAATATGTCTGCTCAACAAATACCTATTAATTATTTGTATTATTGTACATTTGTAGTAAAAAATAATTATGAGTTTGCCATGGTTCAAAATGGATTTTAATTTGTCTATGTCAACTACTGATTGAGAGTAACGTTAATTTAGTTATGAGCAACTCTTTAAAATACATGACTATTATTATTTATTCTCGCCCATGACTCCATGTATATAAGTGCTTTCGAAAATAATTTTTTTTTAAATATAGATAAGGTCTATTGATAAGTTCTTACTGCATGAAATAATTTCGAAATATAAAAAAATAATTATTAAAATTATAAAATCGGTATTATTATGTAAATGTATGTAAACACTAATTAGTATTTTGTAGAATGATTAATAATAACATTATTTATTAAATCAAAATAATTAGTATAATATCAGTAAAATTTCTTGTATTCTCAGAAAAAACTGTACATAATTATATTTCGAGTCGTATATTTACTGTCGATGGATGTTTTAATTAAATATATTCAATAAATATATACATATATTATTTTTGTATTTTATACAATTAATTTTGCAATTTCATTATTTATGCATGACATAACAATTTCAGCTGTATCACAGTCATTTTTTCCTTCTGAAATAGAATAAAAACCATTACTCTTAAATACACAATTAGAATTATTTAGAATATTTATTAGAAAATGAATGCTACTTTTAATACTGCAAATTTGTGCAGTTTTTCGCTTAATATCTTGTTTCTCATCAGAAAAATTTGATATTAATTTTATAATTTCCTCCGAATCTATTGTTCCATTTCTATGCATCTATAATTATTAAGATTAAACATGTTTCGTATACTGTTACATTATTACAATTCTTTGTATATAACTTACAATTTTGAAACCTTTAAGTAAACATGCATTCAAGCATTTAAATTTTTCATTAGAAACTTTTGTAATATCATTTATGACTGAACCGAACAATTCTGGACTTATTCCATTTTCTTTCAGACAATTTTCTATTATATCTTTATCGTTAATATTTCTCTGCATACACTAATAAAATTTAATTACTTATATTTAATCTAAAAATAACTTAAATTGACTAAAAATACTTACATTAACCATAAAAACGATATTAAAAATCAATATCCTCGCAAACAGACTCATGGCCATGTATTCAATATACTATTGTTGTATTATTAACAGTTATCGATTGGTATGTATATTTAGACAGTTCAAAATCATCACTTTATTAAATCTATTTAACAATAAACAATGGGTAATTTAAATTGAGAATCTAAATAGATACAATAAAACATCCCACACATTAACTAATTATATTTCATATTTTAAGCTTTATCGAACAATTTCTATATATTTTAGACATAAAATATATACTGTGTGTATGCTTGAGCGAGGATCGCGTGGTGTTACTAATGCACCGACACGACCGTTTACATAATATGGAAGACTCATAGCTCGTTATACTGTATATATTTTAAATTAAGAACTTTATACTAAACGTAAAAATAAATTTTACTTTAGAGCTGCGAATATATAATTTTTATTGTACTACAGAAATATATAAAAATAATAACCCGCTTCATAGCTTGAGCAATATACCGTATCCATTCGCATTTTTAAAAATATGCAATTCGTAAATATAATTTAAAAAATACATATGCGCGGATTAATTACAGGTAAATTAGATTAGCTTTTCTAACCAGACGTCTAGAATCCTCCAAGATTTGTCACAATTTCACCTAGAATTTGGCTTTAACACAAATTCAATATTTATATTTGCATGGTGAATTATAGATCAATAATTATATCTAGTTTTTATATTTATTATACGTATTGACTGCTTAAGTAAGTACGTGAATTAATAATAAATAATTTTTAATATTAAAAATATTACAGTACGAAACCACAGCTACCCCTACATTTAACCTTTAACTAGTGACAAGTAAAGAGGATGATTGTATTTTGTTTCTCACTCGTATTTTTAATCTTTCTCATATCTCTATATTATAAAGAAAAATCAATGTTGGGTTTTGCAAGTTGCGTTTTTGATTTAAATCCACAGTTAGAGAAATTGCTTACCCAAGACCTTACCACTGCAAGACAATGTTACTATATTATTTTGCACTTACATTTTTATTATATTTTATTATAATATTCAAATACATTCATTGATTTGAATAATAATCCTTTGATAAACTGATTGAAATAGAATTATACTTATACATATAAGTTAAGGTGTACGTATGTTTATATATACTTTTTACTATAATGTTTCAAATTATAAAAAATCAACATTAATATATACAAAAGTAATTGAAGGCAGTAAATAGTCTGGTAATAATGTATTCATTTTGTTTATACCCCATTGATTTTTTATTAATGGATTTCACAGAAAATTAAAAAATTTATATACTTAAAAACTGTATTTATGTATCTTCTGAAGCATATGATATGCAATTCTTTATTATTATTCGTACTTGAATCTTGTACATATAAAATGCTTCTGCTTATTTATTCAATTACCATAAAACTAACAGATTTTGACTGTAATTCATAAAATAGAATAGACAGTTACGAAATCAAATAATGATGTTTTACTGAGAATTCGATTTCGTAAATCTATTCATGCAATTTTCTCCGAAATTTCAAACTGACTCTTGTATTTGCAACAAAAGTACTGGCTGTTACACAAAAAATACTATGAAGAGCGTCCAAATAGTTATGCTTGATCTAGCCTACTATTTTATTTTGTTTGGTTGTCTAATTTATATCAAAAAACGTGAAAATTATCCAATTACAAAAACCTCTATAAAAAGGAAGCCGTTACAAAGAAGTTGTTATATAATAGTAATCTTACTTCGTTTTTTCACACCACGAGTTACAGGAAATGTAATTTTAAACAAAAAGATTTTTTATTCGAACTTCCTATAATAAACCACTATATTTAATCTACTTTATATTATATTATATTATACTATATTTTTATTGAGTAAACTTTTATGAGACACACCAACTAACTTAACACTATATTGTATGCCCGATTGGACGTCTGGAATTGCGAGAATAATTGTAGTAAAAAGAATTCCGAATAATCAAATTTAAAATAGAAAATATTTGGATAATTATTAGGTATTTGGTGAGTTAACTAAATTTGCATTTTTTTAATTTAAAAATTTATTTTATATAAAAACGATATCTTGAAACAAATTTAGTTTAATAAATGCAAACACGTAGGGTACCAAGCTTTTTCTATATATAAGTGAATTTTATAAAGTTGTGAGTTATACAGTCCGCATAGTAATTTTTGTCACTTGATGATTGTATCCCTGCATTTTTAAAAAGTATCGGAATTGTTATAAATAAAATATCTCCAAATACAATCGAATTTAATCGCAATAACAACATAAACTGAAATGAATAATAATATTTCATTCTGATAATGACATTTTATTCTTATTTATGGAATATATTTTAAAGATTTTCAATTGTTATCATTAGTCTCATATCCTAAGGCACAATTCATCATTTTATGTGCAGCATCACATTCGTTGTCTTCATCTGAAATAAAATTGTTTATAATTAATGTAATAAAATTTAATTTTCTTACAATATCAAAAATATTTGTGTAGTATTTAATGAAATATTTTTAAATTATTTAGTAACTATAAATACAACAATTGTATAGAAATAATAATATAACGTAGTCATATAAAACATTTGAAGAAATGCATTGTTTTTATCATTATAAATAAAAAGAGTAGGTTAGTTTTTATGCGAAATTAAGCTAAATTAATATTAATTGATTTATATAGTTTACCTTCAATGCTACAATTTTGAATGTTAGATTTCATGACATCTTGATTAACTCCCGGCCTGCGCGACATTAAATGTTGAATGGCCTTATCCATATCAATGCTTCCATCAGGCTTCATCTATATTGCAGGAAACAAAGTATGAGTGGACATAACTCTTTACTACATAGAAGACGACTATCATTCAAGGAAAATAATTAAACATGATCAAGGTTATATAAATAACTTACATATGTAAATCTTAAATTACATATGATAAAGTGGTAAAATTAAAAAAAAAAATACATTACATAGTAATCGAAAGAATAAAAATATTATGTCTTCAACCTTGTATTATGTTTCAATTATTATAAATAGAGAATTTTCATTTTCCTAGATTTATCATCAGTTCATTAAAAAATATTAAAATTTAAATAACTAAAAAAATGGTTAATTATTCAAAAAATATTTATATTCTAGAGATTATTCTTATATTATTTTCAGCGTTAAAAATATATTAAATAAAAAATTTAATTTTTAAAAAATTATTAGTTGTCTTATGTTTTAAATAAGCAATACAATAACAAAATATATAATATTATATATAATATTTTATATATAATATATATATATAAAATAACAAAATATATAATTGAAATGATATGTACTTACGATTTGATGCACTTTAAACATGCACGCATCTACGCATTTTGCTTTTTCATAAGCACCGTTTGTGTTATTAGTTTCTGATGCAAATGCATAAATTTCGATATTAATCCCATTTTCTAACGTGCAGTTTTTTAAAATATCAATGTAATAATTATACTGCTTTACGTGAGCATCTCCATTTGAATTCTAAAAATAAGTAATACTATTATCATATAAATCAAATTTATTTAATACATATGATGTTGTCTGCGAAAAGGAAGTTGACCGCATAAGAGTTTTATAAAAGTACCATAATAATTTTTATATCACTAATTATATCAATTTTGAGAAACAAACACCAAATGTTCAAAACTAATTGAAAATGAAGATATTTTATAAAAATGAACTGTACAAATTTTTTAATACGAATAAAATATAATCGAATAATTATATATTAAACGTCATAAAATAGTAATGTTTACTTACACGAGTCATAAGAATGAAGGCGAAAAAGTGGAGAAAAATAAGGTACCGCATCATGAGAGATTTAGTGTGAATCTTCTGCAAAATTTACTGCGTCCACTGAATTTATAGCGTGGAACCTACAATTATCCAATTTACGAAGTCACTTAATATAGGATGCTACCATTTTCAATTTCATAATTGCTTAATCGCTATAAGCATACTAAAGCAGCACTTTTATAAATTTAGTATACACTGTTAAAAAGCGGGATTTACTCTACTTTTATATACGTTTAGTAGTATTTATAAAATTTTAGGTCGAAATAATTTATATACTAAAAATGACTATAACAATAAAATATAAAAGGTATTTAATAAATACATAATTATATGAAAAAAATAATATCAATTTCATTTGCGATAAATTTAATTAACTAGTATCATTTAGATAATAAGATCATATTATACTCTGTATATATTCCTTGAATAGCATTTCTGTATCAGTAAACAACGAAATATCTTCACATTTTATTAAAAAAGTTTCTATGGTGAACTTATAATAAAAACATGATTGTTTTATATGCTTTGAATTAGTCGTAAAAGCAGAAAGGATGCAAAAGTATATTAAATCATTGAAAAAAATTAAAAAACAATTAAATATGACAGCGCACAATTGTAAATTGTCACTAACATATATGTCGGGCGTTAAACTGTGTATAAAATGCATTTTGAACCTCTTAGATGACTTATAAATATTAAATGCAGTTAAGAAATGAGCAAGATTTTAAGTGTAGAATATAACAAGCAATAAAGCAATAATGAAAAGTAATGTGCAATATAATGTGCATGTATATCGCATAGAAATAGTATCTCATGCTATTGCATTTTCTGAGAGAATTTTTTTAACGTAAGATAAGATCCGTTCTTAGGAGTCATTGCCAGTTAAATTACCCGTAGAACCGCATATATTCAGAAAATAAATCGACAAACTTTGATTGTAAAATTAAATCGTTGCTTTACATACTAAGCAGTTAACGATGAGCGCCAAACCGTATCGAACATTCTTAGAAAATTGAATTATATCGCATAATGGGTAATGAATGAAAAATATTTTATACGCTTATAAAGTATGATAAAGCATATTGCCTTCACAAAAAACGATATTAATGATTTTACATTGTGTAGATAATTATGAGAAAATGGGTAATCGGTACATGAGTCAGTGCGAGAGACACTGAAGGATGAATGATGATGTTCTAATATAATGAAAACAAATTGAATTTAAAACACCATGTACTCATAAGCGTGTGCATAAAAACAGATAATGTAAAATTATTATTCGTAAACAAGTACAGATACAAAGGGTACACGAATACATGATTCAGGGTATTTCGGAGAGGAGTAAGAAGAGAGGGATAAATTATGCCAGTGGGCGGTCAGTCAAAACAGCTCGCGGTTCCCGAATTTCAAACGATTCGCTGGCCGATATAAAAAGCCGAGGTGTATACCTCGGAGACAAGGCGCTCGGCAATCAGGTCACGTGGCGAAAAGTGTCCTTTTCCGCCTCGGCAAAGGCCCACACTCCCAATTACTCGTATATGGACGCGCGCACGTACACGCGGCTAATGAATTAAAAATTAGAGGGCGCGGAGCGCGATAAAGAGGAGCCGGTACTAGCGACGCTGAGCGGCGATCGGCGCGGATCCCAATCTCCCATTGCCGCGGCGCGTCCGCCAATAAATGGAGGCCTCGCCGTGAGTCACATCCTGAGCCCGAGCGAGACGGACGGATAAACAAATAGAGCCGAGAGCGCGGGTGTTACCGCGCAGCCCTGAAGCCGGTTACGTGATGCTTTTTCGGGAGCCGGTGTCGCGCGCCCGGAAGGAGTCCGGGCCCCCACCCCTCGAGTATGCTACGTGCGCCTCCCTGCATCGCAATCCACAAGGATGCGATCCGGCCGACTTGGCAGGCGGCGCAGGTGCTCGGCAAAAAAAAAATAAAAGTATAGTATGTCGGTAAACAAGAGGATGAGTAAGGCGCCCGCGAGGGTTAATGCAGATGATGTACCCGTCGATTGACTTCTTCTCGCCGGTAGCGGCATCGGTTGCCGGGGGGGGGGGGGCAATTAAGGCCCGCGTAATGAGATAACTGCGATTGCACCGGCCCGATTGTATGATCCTGTTCGCACCTTATGTAAAACTACTTCATTATATTTCCTTCCACAATAAAAATATCTTTTTACGCTTCGAGCTAATCCACGATTTTATTGTTTCGCAGTTTCTATCGGTATATTGGAATAAGTACATTGCAAAACAAAGTATTATGAGATTTTGATTGAAAGTCACTGTTATATTTACTTCGGATTCGTAGAATCGTCATCTTTTTACTCGAACGTTATATATATCTACGTGTATATAACAAAAAGCGGTACGAGAGAACTGTTAAAATGATGAATTTTCCTTTCCGATCGCCCGAGTAAAATTGAAAAAATATCGAATTAACGATTCCATCACAGTATTACGTTTATATAGTACATCGACTGGCGCCAACTCTCACACATACAGCGATACGTCTACCTGTTCTTTATTACATAATTTCAATCGATCTCACTTTGTATCTTATTAAGGTTTCAAAATTACATATTTAATGTCAACAAAGGCAATGGATTATTTGCGCATGCGAAATCGAATTTAACGATGAAACCAATAAATAAATCAATTGATTTTACTTGATTTTTTACTAAGAAATCTCACCGATCGATTGGAAGATTCTCTTGAATTTAGTAAGCAAACGGTGGCGAGTCCTTGATTTATAATATCCCAGAAAAAGCAGTATCACGATGAATTCGTGATACTCTGTGAGCTTCGGCTGCGAATAGTTTCCTCTGCCGAAATCCCCTCTTTTTCTATAAGCCACGAGGATTGAGGTGGGACCATGCCCGCGGAATAATGAATAGAGCGGTCAGCGCGGGGGCATACATGTATACCTCGATCGTATAAAAAGGCAGCCTTTTCGACGGACTGCATCCAGTCTTTGAAGTGAATCCACTCAGAGTTGACAACAATTCTAAACGCTCGTCTTACAGGATACACAAAGCCATCACCATGAAGTACTTCGTCGTTGTCCTCGCATGCTGTCTGGCCGGTGCCTTCGCCGCTGTCACGGATGTTCCCCCTACGGTGCGTATTGCGTATTTTTTTATGCAATATATCGACCACAAGATTTGTTAATTGTATACACTCGGGGTTGTTATTCATATATTGTAAAATCATTATATGCTACAAACACGTTGTCTTAACTTTTACCAATGTAGCTTGCATTTTTTATTCATTTCAGTAGATTTTAAATGAAAAATTAAATTTTTAAATATTAATGATAAATATAATTGGTAACTTTAGCATTTATAAAGGGTCTTTCCATTTCAATTCGATTCCTTTAAAGAACTTATACAATTTATTACATTCTAAAAACAAATGTGTAACTTTAATTTTTAAATCTGATAATTTTTCAAAAAAATAGGCTTAATCCAAAATACCAAAAGATATACCAAATCAGAACGCATTAAAAACATTAGAAAAAATAAACCATGGTAGATCAATGTGGTGACCTCGCACATCTTGATCTATTATATCGAGAGGACAATACTCGTCTGTAATCTACGCAGGAACATGAATATATCGGGCTTATTAATACATTGCTAATAAAAGTATTTCACATGCTACTAAGCGCTTATTACATAAGCGATTTGTTTTTTGAAAGCGCCGATATCAATCGCTGCTTCTCAGCATTCGAATCGCATTTTTTAAATAGAGTGCTGATTTAATGTGTGTTACGTTTTATTAAGAACAATTATTAATCGCGTATCGAACGCGATCAAATTCTGTTTATAATAATTTATTAAAAATCTTGTTCTTTTGCTTAAAAATAATTTGATAAATAAAGATGTTTAAATATTAGAAATTCAAAAGATCGTATTCGGGCAACATAGTAAAATTATAAAAAAATTTCAAATTCAGATTGTTACTGCTCTCTGCCAGTATTACAATTATTAATAATTAATGCTGTTATAAATATATGCTGTCACATATCCTTTTCATATTCTTACTCACTTTTAAAATTTGATTTTACAGAAACTTAGCGAAGAGCAAATGGCGAAACTGCGGGAATACAAGGCAGCCTGCATTGCCGAAACTGGAATTGATGAAGGTAATTTTTTTTTCAATTGTATAACTTTTATTATTTTATAGTTTTCAATTTTAATTTGCTTTATTGATAAACTATTTACCAAAAAAATATTTGTTTAAAATACAATTACAAAAGTTATAAGTTATTACAAATCAGTTGTAAAATATATGCATAAAAATATTTATTATTCTTCAGCCGTTGTTCAACAACTTAGACAAGGAATGGATGTTCCTGCCGATGAAAAAGTGAATTGCTTCTCAGCCTGTATGTTGAAGAAAATTGGAATCGTAAGTGTATCAAGATATGTACAATTAGTTTAAAATGTATTTAATTTTTACATTTAGAATAAATTTTTATATTTGACTCTTAAGCTCAGATAAACGTGTACAATTGGAAACAAACATATTAAAATATTTAATATACAAATTGTTTGTTACCTTTAAAGAATATAATTTATAATAATAAACAAATTGTAAATTTTATGTTTACTGTGGATTTCATGTTATAAACTAGTTTTCAACATTCAAAGTAAATCATTTAGTAACTAACTATTAAATGTTATATTCAATATCTTTTTTGGATCGTATTACTTTATTATTATAAGTTATATAAATAACAAAAAATATATAACGGACAAATCAGTATTTACCAAAACTTTTTACGACTTTCAGTAATAGAAGTTGTAAAAGTTTTTCTTCGATAAATTTCAGAACAACGGATATTTATTCATTTCTAGTTATTTTTATATTATTGTCTTACAAACTGATATTCATATTTTTTTATTTTAGATGAAGCCTGATGGAACAATTGACGAAGATGTTGCACGATCAAAGGTTCCCGAAGGTGTACCTACAGAAAAAGTCGACGAAACTATCAACACGTGCAAAGCCTTAGGTACAAATTTATACCTTGAGAATATTATAATTATTACGCTATTACTATAATTAAATTTAAAATTTAAAAACTATTTATAACTGTTTTATATTCTAGTTGGCATGGACAGTTGTGAAACCGGTGGAAATATCATGCGTTGCCTCGAAAAATCCAATGCTTTGTCTCTTCTCTAGTTTAGTTAGGCTCAGCCTTAAACTTTTATAAGTTGATTTACTAACCAAACAGAATCAAAATGTGCAAATTTGATTATGTTGTAAATACATACGAATAATTTGTTTTAATAAATCTAAAATATTACTGCAAGTTTATTATTATTATTATTAAAAACATCATCACCTCCCAAATATTCCTTCATAAGCTGATTGAAATATAATTTTCATATTATATTTAATCAAATATAATATTAAAATTATAATTACAAGAATAAAAATAAGTGTGATTTTAGTATACTTTTATATTTTATTTGCTTACAAAAGACAAGTACTTAAAATCGTAGTGTTGAGGAACGGGAGGAAGGGAAGCACTCGTACAATAGCTCTTCAATTAATATGTTTTATTCTCTTGATATACAAAGCGCAGGTGTTTACACTATCGCCGTGACAATCGTTGCTGAATCGCGGAGCAGTTGGACTCGGTGCGTACGTATCGCTGTCTCGCTTGTAAGTGCCGAGCTCGCTCACTTCGTGACGGTCGTGCAACAACCGTCGTGAACAAGTGACGGTCGTCGTTCCTCGGCGCTCTGAGGTTACATCGTGAGGCGGGAAGGTTGTCAGCGGTCGCATACCATTCCTCGCGGGCGTCGAGTTCGCAACACGTAGAATAACAATAATCAGTTAGTTTTTTTTATATAATATTTAGTTACATCATTGGAAAGTTTTAAAGCATATTTTACATAAAAAATATTTATGCTTATTTTCACAGTATAATATTAATATTAATATTGCAGTTAATGGCTTGAAACTAATTTAAGTTAATTTAATACAATTTATTTTCATATTATAATACTCTTTTATATAATCTGAAATAGAATTTATTATTCTAAATCATATTAGTAAAAAAATTATCTTAAAGCTTCTGAATTAAATATACTTTGTACATAATGTGATAAACTACGCCTCGTACTTATATTGTGTTATCACAATTTTCGGAACGGAAATGCAGACTCATTGAAATACCTTGAAAGAAATTTTAACAGTACTTCAGCATCTTCAGGGTATTCTCTTGCTTTTTCTGCATTAGGTACAAAGTGAGTTTTTCGAAATTCGCTAAAATACCTTCCAGTTTCATAATGATTAACCCACCTGGGTTGTAGTGCCGGAAATAAATTTTCTGATAAAAATATCATAATAAATAATTTTATACAATAATCAATGTTTGGCTAAAAATGTTGAACATATAAATTTACAAAATAACTTGTACCTTGTGCTGTATATCTAGATGAACCATCATCTGCGAATACATAGTAAAATGGTTGATTGATTCCATCTTCTAATTCCCCTACACCCATTTCAATAATCCATTCTGGAGCTACTTCATAACGAAGATCCCAGCCAGTTATAACACATAAGTAATTATATCTAATATGTTTCATTATCATTCCTACTGCATACTCTACATCAGGTGTCCGGTGCTTTACTTCTATACTTTCCTTTATTTTATGGATATAATCATTTTTTGCACAATTAAATAATATAAATATGTAATTATTATTTATATAAAAATTGGACTTACATCAGGTGCATTCATGCGTTTTTCATAATCTTGAAGCATTTGTAGTATATGATTTGCTGGACCTCTGGAGGAAATATGAGCATCCTAAAATAAAGCAAAATTTTATAAGTTGATAAAAAAAAGAGTATTAAAGTAAATTTTTTAACAATACATACCTTTTTCATAGACATTAGAACATTAACTAATTTTTCTAAATCCATTTGATATAACATGTAAAATCGTGCCAAGTGTAAAATAGATGCAGTATCATATGGCTGCACCATGTGAAATAATTCAAGGGCAGAACGTAATCGTGCAGGTCTTCCATTAAGGTGATTGCGCTGTCTTCCTGCAACCTCTAAATTAGACGCCATTCTTTCAACCACCTGTAATTCAAATGTATTATAAATTATTTAAAAACCATACTTTTCAAAATTGTTTAAAAATTTTTCATAAAATAATGATTACATCTATAGCCGTTGATGCAGTTTGAATATTATAGCGTTCTATAGGACATTTTGATTCTTTACTTATACTAGGGCAGTTTTGTCTTGTTAAAAATTGACCACCATTAAAAACATCAATATAAAAATTTTCTACTTCATCAGGATTTGAAATATCAGTACTGAAAATGAAAAATTATTGTATATTACGGATTTAAATAGGTTAGGATATAAAACGGAAACAAACAAATATTTTAAAAATGATGAAATAAAAATTATGACATTAAATCATTAAACTTACTATTTTTCTTTCCAGCGCAAGAAAAAGTGAGCTGGAAAGCTAATTGGTTCACATTTCACACCAACTCTACGACAAATGCTTTCAAAAACTATTGCTAATGTAATAGGAATTCCTTGTCTTAGTTCAAGAACCTACATGTAACAAATTATAATTTTTTTATACTTAAATTATACAATATTTATTAACAGATATTTACTATAACTCACTCTATTAATAAATGAATTTTCTGTTGAATAATACATTTCACTATTTCCATGAAAACCTAATCTATTAAACATGACTTCACGCAAAGCTGCCATAATTTGTGTAGTTTCAGTAGGTGACCATTGATTATCATCAATATTGTTACTTCTCCAGTAAGCTAATTTTTTTGGTTCTGTACTAAATATGGGATGCAAAGGGTAGCGTTCTTTAAGCATTTCTTTAGCTTGTTCAACAATGTCATCTAACATATGGCAAATATGGCTATAAAAAACATGCTTTTCTGGCTGACTCCATTGAGCTACTAATGTAGCAGCTAGTTCTAAAAGTTGTTTCTTTGCCGGTAGTGCAATAAATTTATGCCATTCATCAGTTAAATAATTTTGTTTCATGTATCTAACAACTTTATAGGCATAATACTTAGTTGTTAGATTACTTTCCCTGAAATGAAGAATAAATGAATTTATTGTAATATAAATTAATGATTATTTAGATATTACTTATCTAAACTATCTTACATCACAGGTTTGTCAATTATATTTATTAATTCATCAACTATAAAATGATAGGCTAAAGGATGTGCTCCTTTATCTACACGAAATAATGAATCAAAGTCTTTAAATTCTGAATGTGAGAGTTCTTGTTTTTTATAATATTTAGTGGACATTAAGGACAGTTGATACATTAAGGCTTTTCTGCTATTAAAACTGGATTTGACTTCAAGCATCCAATTTTCCACTTTGTAATGTTTGTCGTTTTCTAAATATACTTCTTTTAAAAGTGGCCATCTAAAACAATAAATAAAAATTAAATTTTATTATCAAATGATTACTCTTCTATCTAGCGTATACAAAGTATGTAAAATACACTTATATTCTTAGTTACCAAATAATGTACAGCATAAAATTGTGATTACTATTAAATAAAAAAATAAAATAGAATATCTAATAAATATACTGCTTATTTTATAAATGCTACAGCTGGAAAATTCTAAATGAAATCAAGATAAAATTTAATAGATGGTAGGTAGGTACCTTTGAAAAAATTTTGTTCTCCAAAGTTTATTACTAGCAGGTACTATCCTATTTAAGTGCTTGCACGTAATGGCAAAGTTAACCGTATCAGACATTGTTAACTCTTTATTTTCCAATATCAGCTCAATGACTTCGTTAGGTAAAAATGTTATTAATACGTCCTCTGCCATTGTAGGGGATTCTTCCATATTCCCTATGAAATTTGGCTTAGAACACAATGAATAATAATCGTCCTTCTCTGACGATTAAAGCACTAAACGCGTGACCTATTACAATAATACAATAAATTAAAAACTAAAAATTAATTGTACTTCATTCATCCCTTTCGTGCACTTATGCGACTTGGAAAGTCAACTTGTTCAACTGTTTGTATACACCATATGTATAAGCGTTGTTCCGAGCACGAACTCACACTTGGTCGAAATACTTTGTCGATGCAGTTGACAAAACTAAGTGCGTATAGTTGTCACAATGGCCGAGATATTTCAGAAGTTTCCTGCACTTGTTAAGACCTAGGTGTGCCGTTTAAACACACACATTTATAATTGGAGGTACCAAACAACCACAGCAAATATTAACTGAGCCTACAAAGCAGATAAAATACATATATGTGCGTATATATATAAACACATGCAGGCCACTCTGCAATGAAATTATTTCCGTTCCGTTCCCGTGAGAGGATGTCAATATGACTAGTTGCGCTAGAAGTGCGACAGAGACACAGTCAGTCCGTAGTAGGCAGTGGTATTAGCTGATAAGCAGTACCCCTAAGTCCACAGAGCATACGATTGTGAATGCTACGTGGAAAGAGATATGCAATGCAGAGTTTCAGTCGATAATGGAAGAAGTAAGAAAATAGATTAATAAAATAGATTCCATAAATATATGATTACGAGCTAACTTAAATGCTACTGTACGAAACTCGATTTTTTAAAGATATTTATTATTTTTGTAATTGATTTTTACATCAATTTCTTATTTTTAAAATAAATTAAAATGGTATTTAATCAGGCAAATACTACATTTTTGTTTATAATTATTCGACATAATTTTCTTGTGTAATTAAAAAAACTTATTAATTAATGTTTAATATTGGTTTTATATATTCCATACTAATTGATGGATTTTGTAGATTGTGTAAAGTTGCAATGCGGCAGAATGTTTGCGTAGCTAACTAACGATTATAATATTGATGCATTTGAGAATAGGTCATTTTTAATTAAGTAAAATCAGAAATCTTTCAAAAAATTCAATATACCAAAAGGTGAGAAAAAGAAAAGTAGAAAGTTAAGAGACCCACAAAGAAATAGCACATGAACAACTGAACTTGTCATCGTGTATGAAACATATATAATTAAAAATATTTAACTACAATTACGAATAAATATTTTGATTATTAAACATTTTTACGTAAATCATTATATCCAGTCTCTAATTTTAAAATAATCATGTAGAATTTTTCTAACTGGGACTCTAAAATTGTTAGATTCTTTATAAATATATTTTTCGCGGGTAATTTTTTAAAATTTAAATTAAATACAATGTACAGCATGGCAACTGAAAGTGAATTAAATAAATTAAAATGAAATTGAAAATAGATAAATGATGTACGGTAATATCATTCTCGATTTTATGAATTCTACAATCCATATTTAATCTATTTATTTTTAAGTGACTTGCACAACCCTACGATCTCTTGACATTAGGGATACTATAGAGAGTAGATACTGTCGCAATGGACACTTTTAAGGAATTACGCAAAATTAAGCATCGATATTCTCTCTCAGGCTCAATTCAGTTAAACCAAGCTAATAATCAATCATACTGTAGATAATTCTAAAACTAAAGAACTAGCGTACCATAGCGCATATCTGTGGAGGCTCATCCGCAGCCGCAACAGCGCCGGCGCAAGCAACTGCTGCAACCGAGGTGCGACATAGACGAGGTTGCAACGTCGCACTCTCTCATGCGCCCGCTACGCACAGCCAGTCTCGCTCTGACCACCGAGCGACCGAGCAGCGATCCGCACGAGCGCCCGTCGGCACGCTCGCAGACGCTGCACGCCTTTCGAACCGTTCTTTCAATAAAGCTCTGTTTACCATACCCGCTAGTGTCGTCATTTCACCACCACGTCCCTTCCCTTAGAGCCGCGCGCATATCCCGCGCTCGGATCTCTAAATATCCATCATTCACCCGCATGAGCATAACGACACTGTCGCTGCAATTAAATTGAACTCGAAAGTGCACCTACTTAAAAATCTTGAAGCTGAAGTATTTATACATACGTCGTCATAGACTGAAACTTGAAAAATACTTTGAGTAATATAAATCTCATATAATGATGTACCTATATAGTTATTGCATTGCTAACAGTACACAATGTACTATTGAACTTTTTATTAAACTTTTTTCAAATATAATTATGATATCGAAATATGAAGCATGCGAATCAAATTTAAAAAATATATATTTAATAATTATTGTAGAAAAAATATTATATCTTTAACATTCAATTTAAATTGAGCAAATACTACTAGTTTTAGAATTGTCTTAAAGATATTTTAACTACTCATCGAGCATACTACAAAACGAAAAGATAATACGATGCGGTATAGTATTTCAGACATTGTGAATACAATTGTCATTTGTGTATACAAATCGGCCTGAAATGTTAACTCGGGTAAAAAAGTGTGCAAGGTCTATAAAATATTATTTAATGCAACCCATATCTATATCAAGGTGTCTCTAAATCAAAGTATATGTATCTAGACATATATTTTTGAAATTTATCGAGCTTCAAAGATTTTGGTCTTTGGTGTACTTTAAATTATATTTTGATACATGATCGGCATATACTGTTACATGGGTGGTATATGTGTTATGCGATCTATATGTATATGCGATCTATATAGTATACTTTGGCATCCTCGATGATATTGTTAGCCTGTTCAAATAAAGAACGAATCTATCAAGCGTCAACTGTCGTACTATACACTCGCTTGCAAATATATATATATATTGTTACAATGTCTTATTGTAAATTAGTTAACTTTGGGTAATGTTATTTTTTCTAATATTTAATTTAGTTTTTAAAATATTTTTTTATATCTAATAGAAACGTTTAAGTTATGTGTAATTGTGCCGTTAAGAACTTTGCTTCTTTAAATTTCTCGGAATCGTATGCGCAACGATACCTTTCGTCACTTATTATATGTTAGTGCATAACACAAAGGACTAAAATCCGAGTATTTAGAAAGACATTTTGTTATTTTGTTTTAATACTCTTAAATATTATTGTAAAACAAATTATCAATGTTTTCCAATACTATTACTATTATTTGAATAAAATATATTTTTGATATTTTTAAGTGAATTTTAATTTACGCAAAATATTTCTCAAATAGTCGAAAGTCACAATATAAAAATTTGTTTATAATAAAATAATTTCTGTAAAGTGTGTTGTATTTTCACATGTACACCTACAATGGATAGGTGGCTTTAAGGTAAACACGTGGTTTAAACAATACAGAATTTAAAAGTTAATGTTAAATATTATTACGAAACGTTTCAAGTGGTCCTTGAAATGGAAACGCAAAATAAAATATCAATCGAATTTTTTATGAAAGCACATTTATAAAGAATATTTTGTGTCTGAAAATACTATAGAGATTAATAATTAAATACTAAATTATAAACAAATAATTATAATTGGTTTTAATGCCATAAATAATTGTTGTATACAATTGAATTATATATAATAGAGTTCTTTAAAGCAGTTTCTTAAAACTTTTTAAAACAAGACAATATATAAAATGTTTTAATAATAATTACATTTATTTTAATAATAATTAACAATAATTTTTAATTTTAATTTTAATTTGATTTGATTAAAATTTAGTTTGACTCATTTTTTCACTTTATGAAGTTAAATCAGACAATATGTTTTAAGTTGATATGGATAAATTCAGGACAGTACAATTGTTTCCAATGTCTAAATCAGATACATCGTTCTCTTCATATGCATCATCATCAGATTATCATGATGATTCATCAGACAAGGAATTATGTTACAAAACAATTGAAGATGATCAAAAATTTGTATTCATAGGTGTTTATAATAATAATATCCAGAAGAATTTTATGTGCTGCAGTACAGAAATTATAAATTATCGTAAAAGATATTCAGAATTATCCAAAAAAACCAGAAAAAATATTGATACTATTTGGGGAGAAGTTACAGTATTTATTCCATCTAATAAAAGTGATCAGAACATAATTAAAAAACGTATAAAATATTTAGAACATTATGCATCACAAAAGGATGAATTTTCTTTTACAAGCAATTCTGAATCATCAAAGGTTTCTATGGTTTCTTGTACAAAAAAAACAAAAAGAAAAAAATATATTAAGTCACAAAAAGCAACTAATAGTAGCATAAAAAATAATGTAGATAAAATTAAGGACAAAACAATAACAAAAAAAGAACCACTGTTAATAAATGGCTTTAAAAAAATTAATTCAAATCTGAAAAATCTGGAAAATAAAAAATGTAATGATATAAATGAGAAAAGTATGAAAATTGTTGATGCAGAATTTAAAATACCTGTCATTAATATGACTCAGAATAAAGAGAAAAAAAAAAAAAAAATAAAAAAATCACAAAATAATAGAGAATCATCAAACTCTGGTTCCAGAGATATTTGTAGCGATTTAAAAAATAAAAATAATTCAAACACCCAAAAAAACGATGAATCTGATATAAAATCAGATGGAGAAAATTATGACTCTAAAACAATGAATAGTTCAGTAGAAGATGATACTGAAGAGAGAAATATAAGTGATGATAATATAGATATACTGTCAGATTTAAATACATTACCCACATTTAATGCTAATCTTGTTAGAAACAAAAACAAAAATTTAGTAGAAAAATCAAGACACACTCTGCCTGTTTTGAAAACTAAAACAGAAAAAATGAAATTAGAAACTGTTGATGAACAAGATTTTGTTATAATGTCTGTAAGTTGTTTTGTGTATGAATATTTAAATTATATTAAACTGTAATTATAGATTTATAATTATTTAATAGTATAATATTAAAGTATCTTTTAAATTTATAAAAACATTTTCAGAGAAAACGTAAGAAACCTGTGCAAGTAATTGATAAACAGGCAATTTCTAATAGTAAACAGATTGCAGAGAAAGCTGTTCAGATGATACTAAAAAATAAGATATTGAAAGGAATAAATAATGTAAATAAAGCTATATCATTTAATCCAAATGATGATAGACATTATTTAAATCGGTGTTATTGTTTTTTAAGAATGAAGAAATATGATTTGTAAGTACAATGATCAATTGTAAAATATGTAGAAGTTTTATAATAACAATGATATTCCTCTTTACATTAATGAGCTACAGATTAAGAAATTATTATTTATAATAAAAAACTTATTTTTTTATATTTTCCACTATTTAATTAATTAAATACTAATTTTTAGAGCTTTAAATGATGCTTTAAAAGTACTTAAAACTAGTTCAAACAATGCTATTTTATTCATAGCAAATTTAAGAGCTGGGCAAGCTTTATTTCATTTAAAGGTATGATATTAATACATTTACTACATAATAGTGACAAAAAAATGTTTGCACAATCTTATAATTAAGTCTTTCTAAAGGACTATCACCAGGCCAATATATATTTACAAGAAGCTACAACAATAAATCCTACAAATTATCTAGCCCAGAGAGAATTGTTACATGTACAAAAAAATTACATTGTTAATATGGGATTCAAAGAAAGAGATGTTGTTTCTGCACTAGAAATGTATTCTTCAAAAGAGGTGAAAATTAATTTTATTTTGTTCTATTTCAATTTAAAAGTATTTACGCTATAATAAATAATTCTATAATTTGGTAATTTGTCTACCTGTGCAGTAATATTTTAGTAATATCTTTATTTAAATAAGCAATAAATAAATATATTTATATATTTACATATAATAATAGGCTGCAATAGATTATTTGATCAAGAATGTAACACATGATTTAAATTCTCAAGATGGTTCTCTAATTTCTTATGATATAAATGATGATATAGTTTTTTCGTCAGATGCAGATGAAAAACCTAGTAATTTTGAAATTCTAAATAAGGTTTATAATACATCAGGAATGACGAAGATTAATCACTTTATTTGTGAACCATTACAGTTAGAGTAAGGACATTATTTATTTTATTATTATTCAACCATTTTATCACAAAGAAAATTAAAAGATTTATGAATATTTATTAGACCGTTACAGAAAATTAAAGATTATAAAAATCCTTCAACAAAATCTTTAATAGATACCAAGAATCTATCAAAGAATAAAACAATTAATCAACAATGTCAAAATACTATATATGTTGGAAATTTAAACAGATCTATAACAAATGCAATGTTGAAAAAAAAATTTAAACAGTTAAGTATTTTTATATTTACTAAGAATTGCTTAGTAAATTTTTATTCTATATATGGATTCAAAAAATATTGAAATTTTTTAAAATTTGGATTAATATTAACTTAATGTAGATATGGTTACAAAATTATATTAGCCAAAAAAATTACCGTATCCCGCGCCTAATGTCTGATACACATTGATTCTGTGATGGTGTTTAAGTTCACCAATAACAATCGACAAAAATATTCAAATTTTAAAAACTAATAAAAGAATATAAACCGTTGTCTTTATAATTTAGTAAGAAAATAATCTTTAAAGAATTAGTAATATTACACAGTTTATATGTCATCTATAATGTAAAGTATTGCAAATCTGTCAATTTCATCTTGCTCTTTGAACAAATATTCCTTATATTATAAGATTTCCAAAAATCTATTTTAAATATGATTATACTTTTTAATATATATGAAATAACAAAATATGTTTTAGATTTGGCAACATTATTTTTGTTAATCGCCCTCAAGACCAGTACGCCTTCATCCAATATGAAAGAAGCGAGGACGTTATTCAAGTTTTAAATTCAAATCATTGTAATATAGATGGTGTTACATTACGTATTAAAGTTGCTTTGAATTATAATTCAACAAGATATTAATATAAATTTTATTGATGTATATCAGATGATTATAATCTATAATCATGTTTAATATATGATTATGTTTAACTGTTAACTTCACTTAATCAATAGATTACATTAAATATCACAATCAAATGTTAAAAATCGAACAAAACAAATGATTTAAGAGCTTTTGTAGTTTGATGCATTCAAATCTGATTCATAATCACGAAAAAATGAAAAATAACATAAATTACTAATTTTTTTTATATTGGTTTTTCTGATTATAGCATTGTAATATGCTCTAGTATAATATTCACGTATGAAAATCGACTGAAAAATGTAATCTGAATGTTTGAAAATTGCTATTTAGTTATTTTATCAAGAAATATGAATTTATTTTACATGAAAACCAATTGTTAATTCTAATAAATTTTGAAATATTTGTGGAAATTGTATTTCTAATTTATGTGATATTTGGACTAAAGTTTATTTTGTATTGCTGGGTTTGAATATAGGTTTCATTTTAAACAAGTTAATTCACAAAGTATAACACTAAGAGACTTCGTTTGAAAACATTTTTCGTGAACTTGTGTTATTGAAAATTCATGAATTTTTGTTAATTAATTTTTGATTAGGTTTTATTATTAATTCCTCCTGTAAGAAATATTACAAAATGGAATAAATTATAATTCACAATATATGTATTTGTAGTACCTAAATGTAGTTATATTTTGCTTTATAATATGCTTAAATTTACTACTATTCGCCGAAATTATTTCATTAATATACATTTTAATGCAATCGCATGAATATTAAAAGGAAAAACAAACAACATGTAAAAATATTACTGTATTTATATCCCATTTTATTTTACCAAAATTTGATTTTTGCACTATAATTGAAAAGGTATTGTCTATTCAGAAAAATAATTAACTTACTTAAAAATCACAAGAATTATTATTTGCATCGCATTCCTCTCTTTCAAACAATTGTTATATTACCATTGACTATCGCGATATACAGTCAATGAATATGGCTATTTAATTTTTTATTATATAAAAAAATTTTCCAATAAATTTCTCAAAATAAAAAGATTCTATTAAAGATTGTTTAGAATCTTTAAAAAATTCGAAGGTTAGAGTATTTTAAGATAAAAGTGACGAACTCTTGGTGATAGAGACAAATTGAACGAGAGGATTAGATCGTAACTCGTTCGGGAGCATAAGGAAGAAGGAAAAGGGACGGTGCTTCGAGGCTCGGTTTGGTTAATGGACACAAAGCGAATCTCCGCTCGGCACATGAATCATTACATGTCGACCACTGGAAAATCCCTAAATACTCTATATCTTACAGAAATAACGATGCTCGTTTTACATCGCGTATGTAAATCATTTATAACTATATTTTTTATTACACATTACAATCTATAATTCCTTCGTGTTCGCTTAGCTTCTTTCTTTTAACTTTTGAGCGGAGATATCACTATATCATACAATGATCATTCAGTATAAACATACCCAACAGCGAAATATTGGCATCGATGAAAAATAATTCTCGTTGGAACGGTCGATAAAAATCTTACTTTTTCTTCTCATTTTCGTTTGTATATGATTTTTACTCATTTCATCAATGAGTATAATGAGTTATATTATGAGTTCACGAAAAGGAATAATTGCTAATAATTAATATAATCAATATAACTCTTTAATAAATATTTTCACATTAATCCTTTGTTATTATGAAATTTAATGTAGTCTTTTCATTTAACAAACGAAATACTCAGATTCTTAACTTTTTTCATTATTTGAAAAAATATGCATATATAAATTAAATGAGCTATATATAATTATATGAACCATGCAGCAAATACAATAAGTTTTTTGTTATCTTCTCGTTTAAACAACTATTATTACTTACATATAAATCATTTACAACTTATGTATAAATTTTTCCAGGGGCTCTAATTCCCTGTCTAGTCTGAGTTGTTTTGAATTCACCTGTCTTTGATATGTAAAAGCGAAACTTAGATGCTGACAATACAATTTATATAAATGTGACTTTTACATTCATTTCATTAAGTCATTCATTGGACGCAAAAAAGACAATACATTAAAAATTCAATATGTAAAATAATGATTTCAATTGAAGTTGATACAAAATATAATTTCTCGTAGCAACATTGAAAAAAGACTTAATCAATCAATACTGATTTAAAAGTCTTTGTAATAAATAGGAAAATCAATAGAAATAATTATTTCTATGTAATACCTAATAACAAATTCATTACTCGTATTCCCGATATAAAGGCATTATATAATAATATTGCAATAAAAACGTGATGATCAAAATAATTTAAAAATTAATAGGTTAAATGGATCACATTGCACAGTTATAATAATTTACTCTTAAACACATATTATAATAAATTTTACTAAGATAACAACAAATGTAAAATTCTTGCTCTATCGATTTATCGATATTGTCTTTGAATATGCGGACGTAAAATTACTTAAAAATTCAATTTTCTTATGTTTAGTAACACAATTTTTAAAATAAAAACCCATCTAATTAATCTGAATTTTCGATAATTCAACTATGAAGTTCATATACAAATAAAAATGTCAATAAAGATATAATATTTGTCTTATCATTGTTGTCACTGTTATTCACGGATTGACGTTTTTTGCAAGACTCAGAAAGAAATATATAAATTTATTCGAATAATTTTCTTTGTTTTTAACATTTTAGAAAAATGACTTATTTTCTTATCATAAACAATATTGTTATGACTTGTAGCATAATTCAACATTCTAAAAATTTATCCACAATAATGTGTGGCTTCTATTTCGCGTCAATACATTCATGGACTTTCGTATCAATTTTTGATACGTTTTAACAAGAGGGAGATACTATCGACTATTCGACAGCAAGACATGAAGCAAGATTGAGGAAATTTTCGCAAGGACCACTTATAAACTCACTACTAACTAATGCAATTAAATATTTGTAACAGTAAAACAATAGTAATTAATATTATGCAAATAAGAAAAATCCTAAATGCGAAATCCAATACCATTAATTAAAGAGATAGAAAACTCACACAGATGTATATATATAAGATTATAAAGTCCGAGAATCTGTATATAAATAATATAAAAACTATATGTTTAAAAACGTACTATTTCACATTTGATAAAAAATTAAAATTAGAATCGACATTATTAAAAATTTCGATTTAAAAATAACGGTAAAATTAACCTTTAGTATCTTTCAGTCGGTCTATCGAGTTCAGTATTGTGGTCCTTGGGTGTATCTCAGAAAATCTTGCTCCACATCTTGACCATCTTCTAGAAGAAGTCTCTGTGCGGACGGTTTGTTAGTTGGGGCAACCTTCCACGGCCTCTACCATTTCCACCTCCTCCACCACCACCTCCTGCACTGGCCGGGTGCCTTCTCGTATTTCTGAGTTCTCGGTCAACTTCAAGCTCTTCGATTCGCATAGTGAGGCCAAGTTTTTGTTGAACTGCAAGGCGTAGCAGTTGGTTCAGTGTTTTACGATCCTCCTCAGCTATGGCGAGCTGCCGCTTAAGCTCATCCTCACGTGTAGCATTCTCCTCGCAACGCGCCGCAAACATAGCGCGTAAACCTGTCATGGGCGAGTATTTTGTTAGAGGGGGACCAATTTTTTAAACACGATAGCAGAAAAAAAGAAAAAGTGCTGAGAATAGCCATGATGAAAAGAAATAGAAAGATAGAAAACAACATTTGCAGTTCAGCGATGAATAAACAAAACGAAATTATTAATACAAAATGATAAATGCAAAGAGATTAGCGTAAGCTTAGTTATTTTTAAATTTGATACCAACATTATATTTATCTATCGTTTTCAGTAAATTTTAAAGTAAATCAAATTATTCTTGCTACAATTCTTTTCTAGGATTTAGATATTAAATTTTTATAATTATTATTGAAATTTTAGTCTTTAAATTTTTATTTCTGATTGAAAATTGTGCTTCAATATTTTATTAAATAGATAAAAAACATTGTTTTACTAAAATTATTATTTTACTGGAAAAAAATCATTTTCTATTTATAAACAACTTTAACCACTTTTTAAACGTTTTTTAGCTATTTGACAGTTTTATTTTATATTTATATTAACATAAATAAGTTTTAAATAAAATAATTAAAAATATGATAAATTTAATGGATATTTTTACGTTTTTTAAAATCAATGAATTTAAATCAACAACTTTATAAAATATTAATATCATTTCACAGTAACTGTTGTAACGTTAAAAATGTAACTATTAAATTGATTATATTACAAATTAAATTCAGTTAAACCAAAAGATCTAGTTTAAACCTTCGTTAAATACACATATTAGAGTCACTGACATAAATATAAATAGGTTTGTCTTCTGTGATATAAGAATGTTGTATATTTAACGTGTTATTTTTTTTTAATATATTGATCATAATCATACCAAAATTAATGAATGATAAATTATATGGCCAGGTAAGAGTTTTTATGACAAACAATTACTGCAAGACTTAAATCAACTGTAAAACAGCTGAATATTAATAAAAATATATATGCTATTGCTACATGTAAATTATGTAAGTTATCACGCAAAGCATTAGTCGAAGCAGGTTAGAAAAGAAAAAGAGGAAAAAACAAACAGATTATTAAACAAATCTAAAAATATGCATGTGAGGTATAAATTATAAATTAGAATAAAAATACAGCATATTTAAATTATTGTAAAAACAAAATAAAGTAAATTAAATAAATAAAAATAAAAATATTCCTTATAACATGAAAAATATCTAACTGCAATAAAGATGAAACTTTAATACAACAATTGAATAAGCTATTATGCATTAAAATTAAAACGAAAACATTTAAATAATAAACGGTATAATTACTAACTTGAAAATGTAGCTGCATTTTCTTTCAATGTTCTCAATTCATTTCGCAATTTGAGCATTGTCTCATTTACAATCGTTTTCTCGTTTTCATATTTACTCTTGAGGTTACTTAATGCTACTTCTGCAGTATTTTTGTTAGACTTTAGTACCGTTCTTAAAGTCGTCACTTGTTCTCTCTTTGCAGAGACTAGTGCTTTTAATCGAATTACTTGCTCTTGCAATTCAGCTACTTCTAATTTGTTTTCACTTATAGATGCTGTGAACAAAAAAAGGAAAATGAACCATATTCAATAATATGAAATTATATTAATTTCACTTGGTGTAAAATATTAGATTTTGGAATTAACAGCAAAATTCAATTAATATACCTTCACAAAGAGCACACATTCCTGTTTTAATGCCTTTAAGTTTTGATAGTTCAATTGTATGTTCAACTGCACTCCTCAAATATTTGATTTGATCCATAGCCGTCTCGATATGTTTAGTGATTTCTTTAGCCTTGCTAAGACTTTCAAGATCCTTAATTTTAATATCAGTCTTGAAGAGTGTCCTACACCATTCAATTTTCCCGCTATCTTCCTCATCTTCAGGAACAATTTTTTCATGATCGAGAATAACCTGTAATTGAAAAATAATATAAATTCTTAAAAATATATTTATATTTTTTAATTTTTTTTATAAAATATTCAATGTAATTAACCAATTTTAAACTAGCGAGCAATTTTTTTACATACCCTAGATGGTGTTTCACCATTTACTGTACACACATGATGATAAAGTTGAGCAAGCTCATCTGACATATTTTGGAGATCATTTTGAGCAGATTCTAAGCTACTACCAGCTTCTGCAGCCAATTTTGAAAGGATACTAACATCTGATTCAAGCAGCATACTTCTCTGCTCTGTATCTAATAACTAAAACAGATTTATTATTTTTAATATCTTGTTACTAATAACAGAAAATTAAGGTAAAATTTGATTAACCCTAAAATTTTCAGAGACAATCAAAGGGTTATAATTATAAATTGTCAAGTTATCACATAAGTCATAAAATGACTGTTAATGTAACGAAATTTTAACATAAACTTAAGACACTATACTGTAAATAAATTTTTTGGAGTAATTATTCTTCTTGGAACAAAGGATCTTTCAATGCAAGTCTTTTTCGTGCATTCAGGCTCTATAAGTATGTATATTATTATCATGCCATAGTAGCAGAAGATGAGACAAGATTTTTAGATGTAGAGGAACAATTTGCAGCAAACATTATTTTATCAAACAAAATAAAATTTTTATGTTTAAAAATGTAAAATATGTTCCTAATTAATTACAGAATTAAACTGTTTTAACTACTAGTCTTTACAAATTACATTTATTACTGAAAACAATTATTATTATGTATAATTTTCTTGTTTAAATGTTGAAAAACTTAATGAAAAACTACATTTACTGCAAATATTTGAGAGAAATTTATAAGCAGATTGTAATTTCAATGCAGAGGCATAGTATGAATATTATTAATCGTTAGCTATAGGTTGCAGTGATGATTTGTTCCAAATAGTATTTGTTATCTCATCGTCTGCCATGCCATGTCAAGATTTTGTCAGTTGAAGCTGTATGAAGAGTATTCTAAATAAATATTAATTAAATGACTATTTTATTTTTTTGATATAAAATTACTTTTTAACACTAATTTGTTTTATACAATTTTAAACTAATTGTTTCATTCTTTGTAATTTAGAATACTCTAAATACAAGGCATGGTTAAAACAATGACAAGCTGTATTCATTAGAGGCAAAACCATATTAGCAAATCATTAAATACGTAAAGAGGATCACACTCCCCAACCTTTTCTTGAATGCTCTTCTCTGATACAGGTATCTGAAATATCACAATGTCTTTTCAACATTTAAAATTAAACTATTTTGTGCCAAATATTTTATATTACATTGGTGATTCTTTCAGTTATGAAGAACATTGTTAATTGAAAATTTAAATTAGAATCATATAAACATAATGTAAATTAAAAGAATACTGGATTTTTATGAATGTAAAGTTTTAAACATTATCCAACACCATATTGATCAAATATGTATCCAAAATATTATCAAATTATAAATTTTAAAGCTGTACCTTATTGCGAAGATTTGTAAGCTCTGTTCTAAGATGCTGTGTTGAATCTGAAATTGTTAAACCTTTTTCAAGTTCTGCTAAGTCTTTTTGCAGTTGTTGAACTTCTTGAGCTGACATTGTGCTCCATTGATGATATTGTATAACAGTCTGCAAAAAATTCGTTAACACGTTATTACTTTTAAGGAAAAATATTATTTTACAGTTAAAAAAGAATTGGTTATTTACCAAATTAAGTTTATCAAGTGTAGTTTCATCATTCTGCTTTTCTGGTAGCTTGGAGTGTATGTGTTGTAATGATTGTACATGAGCAGCTAATTGAACAATGCGAGCAATGAAAGATTGTAATTCAGCTTGACTTTTTTCAACAGCATACTGTGATTCTTTTAAATTTTGAGATAATAATGCTTTTTCAGTTTCTGCCATTTCAAGTTGTTTTTCAAGTTTTTTGAGTTCATTCAAGTGTATTTCAGAAAACAGATCAACCTAAATAACAATTAGTTTTAGAAATTTTTTGAATCTTATAGTAATTATTCTATAAGACAGCATAAATAAGTAGTTTAATTTATTTAAAAAGTTATTAAAATATTTTTAATTTTACCTGTTTATTTGGAGCTGAGGTTCCAGGTTCTTGAGTTTTCAAATCATCCTCTATTCTTTTTAATGCTGGTGAATCATCTTCACCATCACTGCACATAGCTTGATCATCTGTAATACCACGAATGGATAGTGCAAGATTGCTTAAATTGTAAATGGATTCACTGTTCATCCTTTGGTCAAGTTCCTTTTTTAAAACATATTTTGCTTCACGTTCTGCTTGCAATGATTCTAATGCTTCTTCCATCTGTTTTTCAGCTATTTTTTTTAAATTTGTTAATTCTTCCACTTGACTATTTAAAAGTTCTACTTCCTCAGTTAGTCTACGAATTTCATGTTTGGCACCTTCAAATTCTACCTGACTTGAACGTAAAGTAGATACTTGCTTTTGTAAGGAAATATTTTCATCCTCGAGTTCAGTGTAGTCTTGTAGTAATCTAGTTTCTCTAAATCTACATTCTTTAAGTTCTGTACGTAAACTTCTCCTTTCAGATTCTACTAACAAATGGTCCTTTCCTACATCTTCTCTTTCTTGTAAAGCATGGTCTCGTTCAGATAGAACTCTATCTAATTCATGATGCAGCTAAAATTATGTTCAAATAATACATTAGATACATATTATATTTTCTAACATCCAATATTGTTTATTAAATACCTGTTTATTTTCATTCTCTAATTCAATAATTTGTGTTTGTAAACTAGTTTCACGTGCAGCACTTTCATGTAGTAAGCTTTCCTCTTGTTCAATGCCACTGCGAGTTGTTAATTTTGTAGTTGTTTGATATTTAGCTAAAGCCTAAAAGTATAAAAACAAATATATATATTGTAGTGCTTTAAATTGATATTTTTTTTAAAACATTTACTTCTTTTCATAATTTTTTAATAAAATTAAGACGCTGTATTATTATATTATTTAATCTTTTATAAATATATGTATAGCTATATATTATTTTAACTAAATGGAATTGCAATTAAAAATCAATTGTTTAAATAATATAGTCTTTGTTGTGTACTAAAATAATCAATTATTCTACTAATTTATTAACATTTATTAAATTTGCTTAACTATAAAAGCAACTATTCTATTTCTAGAAATATTATCTTAATTTTTGAATTAGTTTAGTAAGAATACCAAGAATGTTACTAATTAAAAGTCTAGAATAACTAAGAATTCTTACATATGTAGTTATTCTAATAAACACTTATATTGGTTAAAAATAGACTAATAATAAATAGAAGATTCAATAATATAAATAAAGTAGTAAGGAAGAAGTTAAATTATACGAATTTGATAAATTATTATTATTATAATTATGTACCTTATAACAATAAGTTTAAATTATTAAAATTCAATAATATGTGAAGATTATGAAAATGAAATTATAATTTATCAATAGGTCAAATATAGTTAGAAATTAAGACATGTAAAATTTGCTATTTATGCTTGCAGTAATCTAAAAAGCCCTAATATTCATAAGTATAAAATGTATAAACTATAATATAAAATTAAACGTAATTAATGCTTTTTTTTATCTTTAAAATCTTATATTTTTATTTGTTGTGGTATTAATTTAATGAAATTTAATCATTAAGTAAATATTTATTCCTAAGGATTAAATTTGAGTAAACTCTCTAACTGCAGTTTTATGAATAAGTATTTAATATGTGCTACAGATTATACAATGTCAAAGACCATAATATTCAAGTTTACCTGACAGAAGCATATTAATACAGTTGAATCAAAGGTGAACTGACACTTGTCTGTTAAGCCTAGAAATCTAATAACTCAAATCAGTATCATCCTAGGGTCAATGATTAATTAAAAAAAATATTGGCTTTTTTTTGTATCGGTGTGCTCAGAGAGTTACATGAATCGAGTATTAAACATCGGAGGGTCAGAGAAAGAGTTCCTAAATAAAATCCCTGCTAACCTCATGAGTAATGTCGAGCTCGTGCTTGGTGTTCTCGTAGACGGCCTCGAGCTCGTTGCATCTCTGCTGGAGGGAACTTTTTTCCTCGAGCAGAGCCAATCCATACTGAGCCGACTGGATCTTCTCCGTAGAAGCGAGATCCAGCTCCCTGGAGAGTCTCTCGATCTCGGCGTGGAGGTCGGCGAGCAAGGCCCCGTCCGTCGTCGCGGCCATTTCGCCCTCGTCTTCGACGCCGTCGTCCTTAGGCGCGTGTTTGCGGTTTGCTTCTTACTGCCGAAGCCGGGGGTGACGCCCAGTCGCCGCGGGGTAGCGGCGGCCAAGACCGCTCGCGTCAGGCAAAATAAACACACAAACGTTACCGCGACGAGAGCCGCGACGTCTCGACCAGCTCGCCCATTTTGGACTGCCTCGCTGTGGACATTCTTTTTCTTCGCCCTCGGTGTATCGGCAGCTCCCGTGTGCAATCGCGCGCGTGGCTCTCTTTCTCTCCTTTTGGAATGTGACCGTGCCTCCGGCGAGAGGGGGAGGGGGAGGGGTACGTAGAGCCCGAAACCTCGTTACATACAGGTAATACGTGTGCTCATGTCGTGTGTCCGCTCCTCGGACCATCCGAATCGCAAGCTCTTGCGCTCGCTGGACTGCGGCCTGTTCCCACCGATGTCAACCTCACCTAAGGTGCACCAGCTGCGGCTCGTCTGACTACACCGATTGTTCCTATTAGCGGCACCTGTGCACGGCAATTCATTGCGGGACGGCGAAAGCTGGACGGATATAAACTCCTTAAAGCGACTGCTGCCGGGGAAGAGGCACTGTATATAATAGATTGCCAGTAGTCCGGGTTTCCTCTTCACATTGCTAGTGTTGCAATATGTTCAGTACTATAACCAACTATAACAAGGTTCCATTATCCCTTATATAGCTCGGCCTTCCCTGGCCTTCCCCGGCTACCCGCACCTGTCGCCCCGAGGCTCCTGGTATCTCCGCAGCTCCAAAGTCCAATTCTCACTGGTCTTAACTTTCCTCCCTTCCTTTTCGTTGGTCACGATCGCGATTAGCGAATCGCTACGCATGCAGCGACACTCGTATAGGCGGCTCTCGAGCCGACTGTTTTTCTCTCTCTCACAGCTCTTTAAACTGTAGATGGAGGTTGCAGAAGTGCAGGGGTTAGTACTTCACTCAGTTGCTGGAAAACCATAAAGAGTCGATATTTCAAAATTAAATAAAAGTCTCTTTATTAATTATGCCTGTGTAATAAAGGTAATTTTAAATAGTTTGTATTTTTTCAGAAACTAAATATATTACGGCCTTGTGCTATAATACGTGTAACACAATTCCTCCTCGAATTATAAATGTTAATTATATGACATAAAACACTACATATATTCAGATTCTTAGTTAGTACTGGATATTGTAAATTCAATATTTTTATTATTTTCTTATAAACTACTTTTATTCTGGTGTTTTTCTTGATTTTTTCATATTTGCGTTCTTTGGTTAAGTCTGCATTACTTTCTCATATATTATGTGTTATTTCTATTTATTCCGTTTTAATTATATTCTGTTAAATACTACATTAAAATTATAATAAATATTTCAAATTTATTATTTTATACACTACGTAGTCGTTGATCGCGTGTGTCATAAAATCATCGCGGATTTATGTGATTGTATAACTTTGTACAGAATGAATTTGTTATTGCTTATATAAAGATATTATTTATATTCTTTGTTTAATGTCATATTGCGTAATTATTATATCTCATACATATACAACGGTAGCTTCAAGGTTCATTGCTATCTCATGGTCATTACATACGAATTTGACGATGACTCTATTGCATATACCGACTCAAGCGCTAGTGTCTCTTACCATAATAATCTGTCAGAGGACCTATTACTGCTGCTATTTGGTCTGGCGTGTGATCGCGAAGCCAATTCCAACACTTGAGTATTCACGCGTCTACTAGCTCTCTTGTGCGAAATAGTACATCCAACTTGAGCCCGATTACGAGATAAAAACCATTTACAGCCCTGGACTCATTACTTATTACATTTAAGAACAATTATATGTGCATAATTCATTTAAGACCTAGATTCAATTAAGAAAACAAATTTAATTAGAGCGTATTTTAATCTTATCAAATAAGTTCAACGAACGATGTAGAACATATATCTTGCAATATCTTTAAAGTTGATCAAGACTAAGAGCGAGTGGCAATGGATATGCATGCATTAATAAATAAATATCTAACAGTAGAGATTGCGTAAAAATCTCGGTAAAAATGCATAAAATTGAATTGGAATTTAATTTTCAAATATTCATGTGAATAAATCAGACGCGGTCATCGGATGTGAATAACAATAATAATCGGCTTTTAAAAAATGTAAGACTTCTTCGAGTAAAAGTTGCAGTATCCGTACATATAATACAGTATCAATGTTATAAAAAATACAATTATGTGTCTGTTCAGTTTCGCACGGAGCATGAAATTTGCAATCAAGTAAGTACGTGTACACGAGCGTTAGTCAATTCTCAAAACTTATATTTAATACACATACACAGCGGACCAACTAAATATTTTCCTTCGCGCATACCAAACAACGCAGGCACTTGCCACACTCTACTTCAAAGCTGCTGCTCCTGCTGCCGCGCTTAAACTCCCCTCGCGGGTAACAACATTGCGATACGTACATACACACGTGCACAGTTTTTGCAAAAGCAGCTAAACCAAAGCCATCGCGGAGCGACGCTTACTTTTTGGGGGAGCCGGGACGACGTGCACACAGCGGCCGAATATCTCGCGCGGGCGCGTTGACCGCGAGCCGGCCGACAAAAACTGGAAGCGTCCGCGAGGGCGAGGAGCGAGTCACGAGCCGCGGGGACTGCGGGCACCCGCGCCCGAGCTTCCGCGAGCGGCTGCGGCCGGTTTATTTATAAAAAGAGCCGCCCCGAAACGCGAGCGAGCTCGCGGGAGACGAGGCTCGTTGTGCCGCGTACTTGCTGCCTATTGCGAGTTAGGCACTTGGGTTGAATCCGCGATTTTGGATGGAAAAAAAATAAACCGACCGCTGCCAGCTGCTAATTTGAATATTACGAGATTCTTAAATTGTGTATTTGTGCACAATTGAGAATAGTATTTATTGATAAACAAAAGGCATTTTTTATTTTTTTTTTTATGATGGTAATTGTCTTATGTTGTATTCTTAATGTTTTGATTGTATATTTTTGTTTGTGTCGTAATGGAAAGCATATCGGATTTTACCAATTTGAGCTATTACGGTTGATATTGGCAAAACAATGTGTTGCGAACAAATTCGCCTCCAATTATAATATTGATTACAAAGCAGTTGACATTTCTAAGATTAGGATGAAGGTAAAGGTTGCTCTAATGACACTATTCATTTATGTATACTGTAATTATATGTGATGGATTATTTACTCCAGGGTTGTGTGATAAAAGCCAATCAAGTCTTGATTAAAAATCATATGATATTAACCTGATATTAAGTTCGATTCTGACTTTTTATTATTCATTCGATTGGCTGAACGAAAATTATAGTTTCACTATTAGAGCATAATTTAATAAGTATCCTTTAAATAACAGTTATCTGCGTATGATTTACAAAATGGAGGTCAAATTTGTGTTTTCAAGAATGCACTTAAGAAGACTTAAGTATTTAAATAATGATTGCCACATCAGACTGAGAGGTCAATCACACGATCAATCAACCTCATTTCAATTTTGTTATTTGTATTACGTTTCATGCCGTTATTTAGCATATTTAATTATCTAAAATATTAGTCTAGCATTATTTTCATAAAAAGGTCTTTCAATGTCATGTACTTCTTTGATTTCATAATAAATCGAATTTATGCAGTATAACAGTAGAAAAATATCGAGAAAAATCCGATCGAACACCTTTTTCTTCCCAAATGTATACTTTTTTAATTTATAGTATTATATAACTTGTAAAAAAATCTTTGAATCAGAATTGCATTAAATTTATATGTACCTATCGATGAGAAGCATATTAAATAGGTAATAGCGGTTATGAAATGAAGTGAACTGATTCAAAAAAGAAATATTTATACACTTTGTTATTATGCAAGTTCACAACGTTTTATTGAAATAATAATTAAAACGAACATTTTACGTCCATTTTTTTACAGAAAAAATTATTGATCTCTATTTTAAGTTTTTCGTAAGGCTTAAAATTAACACATTGGACAATAAAATGAACAATAAAACAAAAAGTTTGAGTAGTATTTCAAAGATCCCAAAATACATAGATAATTCTATTCTACCATCTACTTCAAAAGAATACCTTACATCAGACTGCAATTTAAGTTTTATTGAAGAAGAATACATTGCAGACGATGAAATTTCGTGGAAGCATAATGCCGGTATGTTACAAATTGTCACATGATAAATTCATTTTTACTATTATTAAAAATTATTGTTGGAATAAATTGGGCAATTTTTCTTTACGTACATAAAAGATTATTAATAAATTAAAAAGTTAAAACAGATCAATTTTGTCTAAGTAATTCATAATAAACAAATTAATTTTTTCATTTAATTTCCTTGAATTTCAGCAGCAAACTTTTCATTAGAAAACGAAATAGTTACATTACAAAAGCAAGATCAAGGATATTCTAAAGTCTATGAATATTTGGATAACATTTTTCAAAACTTAGAAAAACTAGATATTAATCATAATAATATTGATATGGCAAGTTTTGAAAGTCAAAATAAAAGTTTTACTAATAAAATAAATAACCTAAACGGAAAAATAGAGGTGCTGTAACAAATTATTCATTAGTAGCTTAATGCAAAACTTTTACTTATTAATTTATTTCGCATACAGAATATTAAACGTAAAGTAAAACAAGTTCAGTCTTTCAACATCAAAAATCAAAATTACTTACGAAAAAAAGAATGCCAGCCATTAAAGGAAACAAAAATTAGAGATAGCACTGATATACTATTTACAAAATCTTGATAATAAATAGCAATAAGATTATTTTAAAAGAAGTTTAAAATATATCGATTAATACAATTTATCAAAACTCATTGAATTAAAATTAATATATTACAATACAGACATGTAATGAAATTTAATATCATTGAGTATTATAAAACAGTAAGATATGGTACATCCTGTTAATGTTATGAATATATCACTGTTTTAAATTAAAAAGTTTGTCATAATAAATACATGCTATAGTTAATTTAAAAATCAAATTTATGATTAAAATGAAATAATATAACACTATTTTATCATTTAAGAGCTGTAAATTGCAGAAGATTAAAATTTGCTAAATTATATTAATAGTACCAAAAGAAATAAATAAAACTGCAAGTTTATGAAAATTAATTTATTAAACTTTATCTTTCTTCTTTTTATCTGAGATTGTATATTTATCATATACTTTTGTAGGATCGTAAGGTTCCCACCGACTTGCAGGGAAAATATGCTTATTCCTCTCATACCATGACCTAGAAAAATATTATATTAAATACATTGTACAGTTATCTTTGATGAATTTTTTTCTTTGAAGGATTTTTAAAAAAAAATTATTTATAATTAACTACTTACCTTAATAAAACTTTTCCTGCATGGGATTCTTCCGTCTCAATTGAAGCATCGGATATCATTCGAACATCATCATGAACGTCAAATGTAAAAAGAGGACCACTTTTTCCTCTAGCCTTTACAATTTAAAGTAATTTACATATAGTATCTATATAACTCTAAATTATCATTAATTTAATTTAAATTACCTTTGTTACAATAAAATCATAAAATGTGTAGTGATGTGGAAGAATAAGATCTTCTTTAACATACATTAACTGATCTGCCATTACAGTTTTCAGTTCACTAAATTCTTTTCTCAAAACTTCTAAACATCGTTGAAGCAGCTGGTACATTGAGTTACCTAATGACAGTACAAACTAATGCTAATTAATATAAATATATTTAGAGTATCATTTGAATAATTTTGATTACTTGAGATGAAATGATTATACATTTTATTACACATAAATGTTTACCTTTTTTCATTATAACACTACGTCTATGACCAGATCCATCCCAGTAACTGAAAGTAATTTCAATTTCTTCTTCTTTAAGTGCATTTTGTTTTTGTGCCCATTCTTGTCTAAGTTCTTCTCTTAATCGATTCTCCTCTTCTTCTCTCTCTCTATCAGGTAAAAAGCTTGTATCAACATCTGGATTTTTTTTAATCTTTTTTACTGCAGGCTCTAAATTTTCACTTATTATTGTTTTACTTGAACTGTCACACTTTGTATCAGAATCTTCATCTGAATTTTCTTCATCTTCATCCAAATTAAAAGATAAAGCTTGAATTTGCTTTTTTTGTTTTGACTTTTCTGCTTGTTTAGCTGCAAGAGCTCTTTCTTTTTCTTGTTCTTTTTCTTTTTCTTTTTGTGCAAGTTTTCTTTCTCGTTCTTTGACTATATTTTCTTGTTTTGCTTTCATTTCATCAAGTGTCACCAACCCAATAGTTGACGTTTTGAGCTGTTGTTCAACCGCATTGTAATGGGTAGCAAATTTGTTTTCGATATTGTGTATTTTTAAATCATTTTCGATTTTCTTCTTGCGAAGTTCAATTTCTTGTTGAGCTATTTCTCGTTTTTTCATGAGCTGCATAGCTCTGCCAGCTTCACTAGCAGCTCCCTTGTAATGAGCCATTATATTCTAGTTTTATAAACTGTCTTAGATTAAATTTTTGATGAATTCTGTAAATTAGTATTATTTCATTAACGCTTTAGTCTAAAAATTAAAAGTAACAATTGTTAACCTCTACTTTTAGTGAGTAATAACAATCAATAACAAGCAACCAAAACAAATCAGAAAAAAAAATGTCCAGTTACATTACAAACAGATAATTAGGGTAATTTAATAAACTTTTACATACGAACAAATAATGAACACTGTCTTCTCTTAAATTAAGTATTTACTGAAATAAAAATAATTTAATTTTCTGCGTCTATTTGATGGCTGGCAAGCTGGATGCAGCTGGATGGTTTCAAGCAGCTTCGAGTGGGTTCAGGTGGCTACAGTGGGCAGCAGTGGGCTATATAGTGAGCCAAGCAAGCTAGATCGGAGAGAGGGAGCGATTGGGCTACTGTGGTCTGAGAAGTGTAGTCTAGTGTGGTCTGAGAGTGTAGTCTAGGTAGCTACAGATGTCGCTGTATGTTCTTCATTGAACACTATAAATAATTAAAATAAAATAATTATTTTCCTATAACACCGTTCATCAAGATTTAGCGGGCTTTTCAAATTATAGTTTTTATACTTTCTTTGAGAAGGTAATTCAAAACAATATCAGGATCGTTTGTCCGAATTTGAGAATTTCTGATGAACCATCCCGAAGAGATAATGTATATTAGTTTCCTATAGACTGATTATTATTGTATATTTTATGACTAATCGATTAGCAATCGATTATAAGCTCTTTTTCCGTATTTCAAATAAATATTTTTAACGCTTAGGTACGTTCGATAGTACGTACATCATCTAAAGATCTTGGAAAATTATTATTTATATTTCAAATCATCATTACAATTTTTACCTGCATCTTACATACTTACATCTGCAACATTCACATAAATTTCCATTAACAAATCTAAGTGAAATAAATGATTTTTGTGAATGTTTATGAAAAATGTAAAAACAATTGTAATTATAACAGGAAAAATTCAACCTATTTCTAATGTTACATTATGCACTAATTATTTTGTTTTTGCGAGGATGCATTTTAAAGTCTATTTTAGGAGAGATAGCTATCGATAAATCAGATCTAATAGCAGCTTAGCAGTTTTCTCAGTGTATTTTTAAATATAAAATAGAAAATATAAAGCATTATCTGCTGCCACCTGCTCTATGGACTTGGAACTAAGCAGTAGGATAAAATCTGTAGTTGTGTATCCTGGCGCTGTCTTGTGGGCCGTGGCCCATGGCTGGGCAGGCCAGGTTATCTACTACTTATAGTGGCTTGTTTGCGAAACTTAGCAAATCGTAATCAACCTACAAGTCGGTCTTTTCGGCCTTCTAACCACAGAAGGCCGGAAAGTCCGGAATGCCATATAAGGTCGTATTCATAAGACATTTCATTTTACTCTTGTAGAATTAAAAACAATCTTACTTTTGAATCGTGTTCTAACAGGTGGCATAGTGCTAAAAGTTAAATTGAAATTGAATGTATTGAATCATATTGCAAATTTATTGTATTTAATATTTTTACAAAATGAGAAATAATAGTGTTATAACAAGATTATTGGTGTTTTTATTTATATTCGTAGTATTTTGGCAGATTTTTAAGTTGTGGTATGCATATACAGAGAAGTCAGATATAGAAGAATTAGTGAAGAATGTAGAAATTCAGAAAGTACTAATTACTGTTTATTATGAAGCACTCTGTCCAGATTCCAGAAATTTCATTATACGACAATTACTTCCAACTTTTGACATGATACAAGATTATGTTGAAGTTGATTTAGTTCCATATGGCAAGGCAGAAACAAGAGTTGTTAATCATGATTATGTTTTTGATTGTCAACATGGTGAAATTGAATGTAAAGCAAATATTGTTCATGCCTGCACAATCAATACCATTAAAGAGGATTCAAGAAAGCAATTAGATATTATATCATGTATGATAAAAAATAACATACATCCCATGGATATATTACATTCTTGTGCTGGTGAAATGAATGAATTTAAAGATATAGTAAATTGTTCTCAAACTATTAAAGGAAGAAAACTGTTAATGAAATATGGAGAAATGACACATAAACTAAATCCTAAAGTTAGTTTCATTCCAACAATAACACTTGATCATGATTTGGATAATCAAATTTTAATTTTAAAAGATTTATTGCATCAAGTATGTAAAAGAATAAAAATACCACCACTAATATGTAAAAGTTGAAATTTAAATATTATGTATAAAGTGCTATAATTATTCATAAATCTAAAAATGATAATAATCATTTGCTGCAGTTTATATATTAAATTACATTATTCCATTTTTGAAAAATGTTACAATGAACTAAAATAAATAAGTAAATTAAACTAAAAAGCTGAAAATAATGTAAACTATAAAAAAATATATATGATCCATTCTTACTTAAGTAAAGAATTAATTTTATTCTCTCATCTACATATACTTGTATTTAAATGTTTTTATATGTAAAAAATTATATATTACATAGATATTTTCTTAAGATTTATTAAATACCAAAAGCTTGTAAAGAATTAATTAATTGTTAAGTTAAGCAAATAGATTATATAAGAAGTTAAAAATTGTGTATGAAGTATTCAATTGCTGTAAAATTATTGTATAAAAGCGATTGGCAAATGCAAATGTATGATGTATTAGTCTTAAATTAATAATATGTATTAATAATGCTTCAAAGATGCTGAATAGCTGGTATAATGAACGTACTTTAAAACCAAATAATCTGTGAATAAATTTTGAAATATGTATGTCAATTTCACTATCATTTTATTTTTTACACATAAATTTTATAATGAATACAATAATTTTACAATGATACCAATAGAATGAAATAAATTATTTTCAAATCTCAAAAGAGCAGCTCAAACTTGATTTACGAAAGTTATGATTAAGTAGACTTGTAAAAAGGCAATATGTATTTGTAAATATTGATGAAGAGTGAATTTACTTTTATGTCCGATGTAATTGGAGTGAGAATGGATTTTATCATTGTATTCTTAGCACAAATATGATTGCAAAATAAATTAACATTGAATAATTGATAATCTAAACAAAAAAACTTCTAGGTTGTACTAGTTTAAATAAAATTGCATGTGAATATATTGTGTACTATAAGTGTATTTACAGCTATGTACAATATTAAAATACATAAATTTGGTTAATAATAAATTTGGCTATTATTCTATTTTAAAATGTCATGCCCCATATCAATGCTTAGAACAATTTTTTTGTCAATTGATTAAATTGCAGAAATAAAAAAATACCGTATACTTACAAAAAAGTTTATAATAATTTTTAAAAATATTATAATTAGTTTAAATTTCTAAATAATTAATGTTTTTAAAGCCCAAACCTTCAATTGAGCTAAAAATTCGGAGTACATCAATATGAACTCATTGGAAAGTTATACAATGTAAACAGTAATTGTATCAGTAATATTATTTTATTTAGAAATGAAAATGATTTATTGAAAAGAAAATTACGTATATCGCAATTGAATTTCTGTTGCTGTAAAATAAAATTCGAAATATTCAGTAATATTTAATTTTTTGTAGTATTTTTTGTTCCAATTTGGTGTAGTATTAATATATGTTAGGCAATTGGGACTTTGTTTAAGGGATGCTACTCCTTCAGTCCGTTGCTGTTCGCAATTGATTTATAATCGAAATAATGATATATAATAACACGTTTTTTGGAGGCGCTAATATAATGCTTTGTGTTCTTGGTATAGCTCAATTCTTAAGTATATGTATTATATAATATGTACACTTCCTTATTTGTGATTGATTATTTTTTTAAATATTATTCTCAAGATGTGTGTATAAATTATTTTAATTGAGCGAAGAAAGCAAGTTGACAATGATTTACAAAATGTAAAATAGGCTATAAATGTGGTGTGATAATAGTACGTATAAAAAATATGATTCCGTGTAGTAGAGCAAAATATATATTTGTAAAAAACGCAGATTTCAAACTTAAAAGTTTAGTCGGAAAAATAAATTTTATCTACAATTGAAATTCGGTAATTCTTTGAGTAGATGCGAAAATATAAAGCCATTTTCCTCGCAACGTGCTAAGTAGAAAAAGTCGTTCATTATCTTCTCGGTCCTTGCTTGAAGCTGCGCTCACGAAGCGACAAAAAGGCGTTGTCTTTCAGGGCGAGCTCGACTCTTCTCGCCAGAGACTTTTCGGCTCTTTGGCTTGCGGCCATAGCACGTCTCCGAGATGTTTTTTCCCCAAGATTCCCGCGAGTTTGGCGCACGAGAGAGCCGCTATACGTGTCGTATTTGAAAATTCATGCGGAAGCGTAACCCCGTGATTCGGAGATAATTACTGATGGAGCTCGAAACATCGGAATGTCGTCATGCTAGCCATGTGAGCAGGTTTCCTCGTAACCAGCTGGATTTAACCGTAATCAGAAAGAATGAGCATTTATAAAAAAATCTTTTTGTGGTAGTGGAAAAATAATAGTTTCTTGTTAAGATGTAACGTAATGGTTTGTTGTTTAGATGTGGTGTCTTTTATCTTACTGCTATTTTCCTTATCGCAAAAGGCGGCTTGGAAAATATGACGTAATTTATGAAAAGGGTAAATAGAGTTTAAGGCACAACAAATATAAAACGATTTGAATTTACTCTCTTCTAATAGGCAATAGAGAAGATTACGGAAAGAATTCATAATGACTCACTTCAACGTGCGATTTATAAATTTTGTTTATTTAAACTTTTTTAAGTTTTCAAGTTTCGACGTGAGGCACGTAGCTAAGCGGTGTATACAGTTTACATTTATTTGCGTGTATAAGCAGCATATTGATAGTCTTGAATTCTTTCAATTTATGAAATATTTGTCAATTGAAAATATTGAATATTCCAAATGAGGATTTACTTTTCATATATCCTTTTTAGAGATGTCAGCGGCATTCAATTTCATGAGATTCCTCTTTGATCTGTTCATACGGCATGACCTTTCTATATGTAAACGTATGTGTATATGTATATAGATATACACATATATTTTTTCAATTTCTTGTTTTCGATTATTGAAAGATATAGTTTGTTTTGATTCTTATTTTTAAAATAATAGCGAAATCAAAGATACATTTGCCCAATACTTTCAAATTCATTTTAAACCAAAGGCTATAATGTTTGTGCACAATAAGCTCTAACGCTTACACTGGTATATTTACTCTTTGAAAGTGAATCAGTGAAAATGAATAAAAATTTTAGGAAGGCGAGGTCGTTAGTAAATTATTGATATAAATTCACTAAAACACTAATGAAATTCACTGAAACCTCTGTGTGCTTTCACGGATTTAAACAATGAGCCGATTTTTGCTAAACTTCACTGTGCTTTCACCGAGATTTTCACTGATTCATTTTTGGAGCATACGCGTGTATATATATATTTGAACTCACGCGACCCTCTCTAGCCGCCTCAACAAATCCAACGAAACTTTAAGCAGAGCTATAAGGCGAAGGCAGTGTGCGCGGTAGGCACGCAGCCGCAGTCAGGTTTGACGGCCATATACGAGCAGAGCGGCCCAACAGCCGCGGCAGCTGCAAATTAAATGCCTCGACTTTCGCTCCAAAAGGCGAGCGCGCGGAGCTTGGCGCGGAGCGCAGCAGCCGACCGGGCGGGGGCAGGCCCGGGCTATATTTACACAAGGAGGATCGGCCGCGAGGGTCGCCGGCTGACCTTGGCCGGCGTGAACCGCGCGCTAGCCCCGGGCCCGCACTCGGCAAGCCCCCCGTAGGGCCGTCCTGGGCGGCCGCGAGACCGAAATACAACGGAAAGGACGACGCGTCGGCGGCTCTCGCGTTTCGACACCCCCGGCTTTGCGCAACGTCTAAAAGTGTCCAGCGGCCGGCGCGCTGCGTGGACCGCGTCGTCGGCCCCAAGGTCGGCTCTAGCCGCGACTCCTGGGTCTTCCGGCTGCCCCTCGGACAGTCGAGAGGAGCACGACCCCAGCTGAGAAGGGCGAGCCCAGTCGAGTCCGAAGTCGCGATTAGTCGTTCATTAGAGGTATTGTACGAGATTAAGTGGGGCTCTGGGGAAAAGAAGTCGCTACGGTCGATTTAGGCCACGAGGAAGAGATACGCAGGTGTAGCGATTCTTGCCTCTGTGAAGGCGCCAGCGAGTCGTTCGCCCACCAGAACACTCGCGTTGTACCCGCCAGCGCAGATAATACGTGCGCTCGTTCGCCCATTGAGCTCCATCGACAATGAAGATAGCTCCAATATCCTCAGAAAGTTAGAGAAAACGCCGCTGGCGCTTGGCCGTTTTTTTTTTCGTACAGTAAAAATAGTGTCCACGGGCAAGAGAGTGGAAAGAGGGTAAACGAAGAAAAAGGAATCTGCGAATAGTGCAGATAAGTCTATGGACGACTCTCGATGAAAAGTATACGCAGTTGTTTTTTCTGCAAGGATTTCAGTATAATGTTTTTAGAATTTCGTTCAAAATCCTCATATACTATAATCATAGCTTACGAACGTATAACATTTGAACATTATTGAGCCTTGTATAGAATGGAAAAATTATGAATGAATTAGACTGCCTACCAAGGGAGGCATACGTGAAGAGCAAATTTTACTGATTCTTTAGTGGTCTTAACTCGTGGTATCTCATTAGTAATAAACAGATTTGAACTATTAATAAATGTTTCTCTTCACTGTATTTATATAAATATACAAGCTCATTTTTGTATACCTGGAGAATAACAGTTACATAACTATATACATAATATATTTGATATCGTAATCTAGTCTTCTTGCGCAGATGTTGGATGCTATTTATTATTTAAAAATAAAGTTTGTTGTTTTAGTAGCATAGGAACATTTTACTGGCTGATCTCAATATTTCGCATCTACTGTCTTGGCATATTTTTTATGCGTTATCGATCTCGTATATGTGTATTTGCCGTAAAATACATCTTGGCATTAAATTTACTTAATGGTAATACATATTCTGGATTGAAAAGCCCGTCAGCCACCTGTCGAAGACGTTGTTTTAGAAAAACGTCATTAAACTGTTTCATTTGTCCATATTCTTCTTTCTTATACATACCTATTGGAATATTATAGAAAAACATTTGAATGTAATAAAAAAATAAGTACAGTATGCTATCGCGTACAGGATCCGAAAATATACGCAAATATAGTTCTAGAAGCACTATTTTGAAATAAAACAAATTTACTTATAGCACACAATAAAACCGTTCGATTGTTTTGATGGACATAACGTTTTTCCTTAGAAATGTTATGTCTGCATGAATTTTAGACAGTGCTTAGACGAGTGACAAATCGTTCGCAACAACGACTCTACTATGTCACCGCCGATTGTTTTCCGCGAAAGCCCGTAGCACACGAGGTGTTCGCCGGCCCCCAACTTCCCTGCGCGCGAACCGCAAAAGACGGGCGCAGTGGCCGTCCGAAGGGCCGTCGATCGGCACTAGGCAGGAGAGCCCGGCGCCGTCTTCGGCGGGTGTCTCGGGCCGCGGGCGCCGCGGGGCGGCCACGCCCCTCGCGCCGCGAGAGGGACGCGCGGCCCCGGGCGGCGCGCGCACCTCCGCGGCCCCGTCTGCCGCCTCGTCTCCCGCGCCCCCGCTAATCGCCGCGGGCCCCGGCAGCCGCGCGGATCCGGGAGCGACGCCCGGCGCCCGGTGCGAAGGCCGGGCCTTGAACTGAAAACTATTAAAAGAAGCCGCTCCGGCCCCCCCCCCCCCACCCGCCAGTGGAACGACGAGCGCCCGGCTGGATCGCCGCCCCCGCTCACCTGTACCCTGCACCTATCGGCGGCAGGTGACGAGGGCTTGGCGCGATCTCGGGGCAGGGGCACCCCCGACACACTCGGGGCCCGCGGACGGCCCGACGTCGCTCCTGCACGCACCTGCACAGCTAGGCGGGTGGTCGTAGGTCGTGGGCCGGGGCCCGGGCGCGGGGCAGGTCGGGGCGGTCGCGCGGGCCGGCGGGTCCAGCTTGTTGCGCGACGGCGCCGAGGGCGTCGGCAGGGCGCGTCGGCGCCGGCGGCGGCGCTGGCGCGCGAGTTGGCGCGAGCGCAGCTCGGCTCGGGCTCGGCCCCTCGGCGGCCGGCCGCCAGTCTCCCGCCGACCTCCGCCGCCGCCTGCGAGCAGAGAGCAGCGCCCGCCGCCCACTCGCCGAGCGCCGCGTCGCCCCCGCGCGCGCCCCCGTCCCAGGCCCAGCTGCCCGAGTAGTGCGGGCGTGGTGCGAGCAGCCGGGCCGCCGCCGCCGCGAGTGCAGCCCGAGCAGCGCAGCCCGGAGCCGCCGGGACCGCCGCCGCCACGGTACGGACCCGCCCCGCACCCCCCGCCTCCTGGGGCCCGGAGCCCCCCCGAGGACCCGCGCCCTCCCCCCAGGACCGCCATTAGAATTCATGCTCCGTAGAAAGTGCCGTTTTTAACTCCCGCTATTTCGACACCAATCCCAACGTAAATATACCTCTCAGTGCGCTCTTCTATTATCTGACAGCTTTTCGGTAAACAAACACTTTTTATAAAGCGCCTTCTAAATTAAACTCATTCTGTAATACTCACACTGGCTCTTGCTTGCTTGCAATTATTACGAAAATACTCGCCAATCGTTTAAGATGCTCTCTTTTAAGGATTTCGTACGCAGCGGGTGATAAAGAGGCGCACACTGCCGTCTGGCGATACCGCGACTCTATCTACTTGAGAAATACACATGACCCAACTGTATAACTCTTATAATTTATTAAGCTTTCTTCCATTTTTCTGTAACCTTTGAATTATATATCATTGTTTACAAACAAAGATTTTTCTTCGGAACGGAAATATCCTCCAAGCGATTTCGTGTCATGTGTGGCAAATTAATGCATTACGTGTACATATATAGATCAGTTACAATGAGACACAATAATTATTACGCGAATCTTTATTGTCAATAATGATCAAAAAACCAAGTTTATAAAGATTAATTCACATTGTTTCAAATAAGTCCAATAGTTTTTAAAATCAAAACCCAATATCTACATAGTAATTACGTAGTATTAAGCACATTCATTGATAGCGTGTAATCACTAAAGCTCTCATTGAGCTAACTTTCAATAGGAATACGTTCTAACAATTGGCGTATAGGCATCCCATCGAAGTGCATTTCCAGAAAATTCGAATTTGCTATTCTAAAAACCACCTGGCGCCTTTCGCTCGAAGCGTGCATTAGGCAGCTCGAATAGCTCGCCTGGGGCACGACTCGTGTGTTTTTTGTAAACATCGATGTATCGCTCCGGCATAAACCGGACGGGTTTGCGCGAGGCGCAAATTCGTTTAATCTCGAGTGAGCCGCAATTCAGGATGTGCAGGCGATGACAGTTTCCCGAGCTTATCAAGTGCGTGGCAAGACGGTTTCGTCAAATGATATACGCGGAAGCAACGAAATCGCCCGCGGAAAGCCGGGCTAGTCTAGCTTCGCCGAGGCATTCCGTGTGCACCGAGGCCGAAAAAATAAACAGTTTCACGCAGCGTGCACCGGATTAACGATCATTTTTCCCCCGTCGCGCTTAATGATTTATGAAAATCCCGATGTACAAATGATATTTTCACGATCCGCGCCGATAAAGAAGCGGGAAGGAAGGGGTTTAAATATTTATCCGCGGAAGAAACATGATTTACTACTTAAATTTTATGTACATCGTAAAGTCATCTAAAAATAATTTGGTTTTATGAGTAAACAATAAATACTACTCGCAGCTTCGCTAAAACATTCGCCAATTCAAAATCAAGATTCGCTACAGGTACTTTCATCATTCTTTAAATAAGAAAAGATTCAATGAAATAAAGTCGAATACGTACAATTGTAAATTTAATAAAGAAAGGAAACGGTTGCATGTCTAACGGTTGCAGTGGTTATACTTTCATATATAATAATTTAGATAATAATTTCATATACCTATGAAAGAAGGCACTGGCTTCGCTGATTGTTTAACTCATCCTCTAATAGAATTGTATAGATGGTACTATTGAAGCTAAAAGCAGCTCGTACGTATGCCGACTATAAATAATTATCTCGGAAGATATAATAACGGTTCATTGATTACATCACAGCCGGGGCTTATTAACTACAAATAAATTAGCGATACCTGACAGGGGCGCCGGGCAATCGGCATCCAGCGAGCATTTAAAAGCTCCCAGACGCTCGAGAGATCGAGGCTTTACGGCTAGACAAGCCCGCGGCCGTTAATCAGGCGCATTAGAGCGGCCGAATGCGGCTCGTAAAGAAGTGGACTGCTCCGCGAAGCCCGCACGGGTCCAATCGGGAGCGGCCGCGCGCCGGTTTACTTAGCCCTTTTCAATTTGGGCTTATCGCCGCCGCCGGCCATCGGCGATCGGCCCGGCAAAACCCATTAGCCGTAAATTGGCGGCCGCACGCACGCCCGGTGCATGTGCCAGTAGTGCCTGCCGGGAAACTGCACGGCCCAAGCGATAAGCATCGACAGTTCGCTGGCTCAAGGGTTGGGCTCGAGGTGTCGTCGCGCAGATGTGCCCACTCGCCGGTCAAACTTTTTAATAGGATACGCCTTGTTCTCGTGAGAAGAGCCGAGTCGAAGTTAGCAACGATAATATGCGACAGGGATGATTGTGCGGATATTAATGGGGTAGTGCGGAAGTTGACGAGGTATAAACATGCGCGATGTTTCAGATTTTATTGATGTTTAATATTTTGCAGGTTCACTAGTTTGGCACTTGCTAGAAGAGTTCGTTTGAATGACTTCTAACCAAAACTATATGAACAATTGTTATTACTTTATCACTGCAGTATTAAAAATTGCTTTCCGAGGGATCCTTTTCTATATAACTGTTTAGATATGCATTGCAGCCAAATTTATTTCATAACTCAAACAAATGGTATATGCTTTTAAAAGCTGCAATGATCGACTTCGAATTATTCACAAATTATTGTTTTATGCATATTAACTATCTAATTAATTTTAAATTAATTGAAAGTTATTAAAAGACAGTCATATATGTTTCAAAATAATACCTCGACTTTTTTTTGAAAAAAGCTCTTAGAAAATTAATAATAATATTAATTTTAAGTACGTAATGTTTGTAGCTCAATTCTTTTGAAATAAGTTAATACATTATTGCCCTAATTTATTACTTACGATTGTACGAGTAAGATACAAATTAGACTATCGATGAATTTTTATTTAGTATCTTTCATTTACTGATGTAACGTAAATTTATCATCTATATATTCGAATTTTCTAAAATTGCTTATTCATTTATAAAAAATGCTTTGTATTAATATCAAGATATAAAATAATAATAATCCTAAGAAGGGTGATCCGTTGCAAATCTTATGATTTTTAGAATACTTTCAAAATTCTAAAATTATTTGAAGGAAAACTATTTAAATACAGTAAAATCTGAAACAATGTTTTTCACTAAAAGTTATAAAAACTTTTACAGAGTTACTATATAATAAATGCTATTATATAAAAATTTACGAATTATATTCTCACATAATATATCAATCTAATTATGTAACAACATGCAATTTATGAAACATGTAGATTAAAGAAGATTTTCGCGCTATTTTAATAATGATTGAATCATGGACGACCCTTTCGAAATATATAAAAAAATCTAAATCTAATGATAAATGATGGAAAAATCTTTTGGCAATTAAACTAAGCTTTTTAGATTTATATAGTGGATTTAGTATATCTGAGAAGAATACCGTGAATTTCGTTTTATTGTCAAGAATGAGATAAAGCTCTTCTTTGTCTTTGGAAACGATTCAAATTCGATTTTGTTCATTTAGCTAAGCTTGGTAGAACTGATTGTACCATCGTCGAAGGTATTTCGAAAGCTTCTGAATACAAATTCGTCGACAAAGGGAATATATTTCAAAGACAATTTATTGGGTTGTAGAACATATATTTAAAAAACTTATTAAATATATATCTGGGTAAACAAGGCAATTATAAAACAATGTCCAGTTGTAAAGAGACAACATCAATTAAAGAAAATTATAGTATTAGTCTTTCTCACTACTTTCTTTCTGTAAAGTCTTATCGATGAAATGTTTGATCAACCGGAAGTCAAGCAATAGCAAGACTTTCCTAGTTGTGAGACGAAGTCTTTCGATGAAAGACAATGCAGTGATTAATGATTAACGTTAGCGGAAAATTGGCAGGGAAGACTTCGTAGTTTGTCGGCCGACAACAGTCGAGCTTGCCAATATTGCACGCCGCTGTACTGATATAATTCAAAAAGTCGAGCTTCTCTCAATTTTCTCGCGAATTGTGTTCACTCTTCTTGGTTTCATAAAATTTCATTTGAGAAAATTCTTCGTGAAAAAATATCTTACTGTTTACGAAGTTTTCATGTATTATTTTTGAAAATTGAAGACGTTCGAAAAGTTTGTATAGCAGTTTATGAACATATTTTATAATATACCTCAACATAAGCGTTGGCTTTTAGTTTTCTTAAAAATTATTTGCAATTTTCTTTTGTTAGATATATGAAATATATCATATTATCATACTATTGTGGTTAACCGTTTTGTACCGTAATTACTTTAAATTTTATAGATAAAGACTGTATTAAACAAATTCGATAAAATTTAATTAAAATTTTTTATTTCGAAACTTATAAGAATGATAAGAATATAGATACAAACTATATATATTATAATCTAATGCTCTAAAAAGTAATAAATAAATTTGCATTTAATATATACTATAGTACTGCTTTCATAAGCCAAGCCATAACTTAGAATCCGCTGCGTTAGATATTTTAATTTCATTACTTATATTATTCTCTCAGCAATATTCACTTTGCTTTCTCCCATGATCAATTAACGGCATGTAATAATGCATCAAATCAAGTGTTTATTCGAGTCTTTTCAATGTGCAGTTTCCTTCGAAATTTTCTAACCGTAAAATTTTATTTAATTTAATCTTAACTTAGCTAAAGATTTATATTTCAAATATACTACTATTTTGAAAAAATATTATCATTCATTAATGTAGAATATCTTTTGATTTTTTTCTATCGTAACAAAAATATTTTTTGAAAATATATGACACGACATATTGGTGAGATTTATTTAAGATTTATTGATAATATTTATTTTCTATAACTTCAATAAATCTGCTATAAAAAGATTTTTGCCAAGAAGAAAATATATCTGAACCATAAAATATCTATATATTTTGTCTTTTGTTAGAACTTTTCTCACATGATTATTTCTTTTTTGAGTATGGCATTATTTATTCGGTGAAATGGTAGGTGCATTTTAATGGTCGATTACATTTAACGTAACTTTCTGATCATCATGAAATTTGTTGGAAAAGTTTTACAAGTTACATATTTTAGATTACATATTTTAAATGCAATTTTGACATGAACAATTATAGGCACCGTAATTTGTTCTAATGTTCCAAAAGACTAAAAATCTCAACAATAAGAAGAGAATTCTTAAGAGAAAACAAGCATTAAATTCCTCAAAAATTATGTTGAATGAATGTTACGTAATAAAGAAACGAAAACTTACTTCTGTATTATTTTTCAAAATTTCAATCTTTGCCCCTCCTTGTTAAGTGCGATTTGCCACGAAAAAAATAAAACATATAAAACCAATCTTATAATAAATATTCATCACGGAACCCATAATCGATGTTTTACCAATCTGTCATTAACAAGTGTGAAAATTATTGAGAAGCAGCAGCAAAAGAAAACTAGAGTTATCCAGTACTCTGGTTCGGTCGGAATGAAGGTGTGCATTGAAAACCATTAAGCGCGTTTAAGATCTTTCATCGTCCGAGGAGAACGCGAGCCGGGCGTCCCGAGAGACTGGCGGGTGCGGCCATTCGGAACACTCAATCACCGCATCGATTGTGCATTCCTCAAGCGCCTCTGCCACTCGCGGGATGAAAGGCAGACGTTTCGCTGTTGTCCCACGAAAGCTTGCACTTTTTCTTTTGTATGTGTCCCACCAGAGACCGCGTAATCTTTTCACGCCGGGGGACGGGTTGAATCGTTGTTTGTTTCGGGGGGGGGGGGAGGAGGAGGAGGTGGCGCGCGGGCCCCCTTTTCCGCGCCCGTTGCTGCGCCGTACAAAGCGATGCAAAGGCTAACGAGGTGCTCTCTTGGCCCCCCTCGAAAGGAGTGCGCCTCTCCGGGCTTCCACGGATTCGATACCTCCTCACGAGCCGAGCGATATGTACGCTTGTCAGAGTGAATTCGACTGTAGCTTATGCGGTTGCCGCTCTTGAGAGATGTGATCTGCAACAAATATGTCTAATCTTCTTTAGTGTCTTATTTTAACTTAACTACTTATTTAGAAAATTATGTAAGAATACGCAATAGCAGTACAATATGGCAGTATTATATATGGCTCAGCTGTAACAGGTGAAATTAATTAACAGCACTTCTAAAGCAATAATTATGGCTCAATTCTTAATTTGGTTTGTAAGGATTAATATCTTAATCCTTATCTTAATATTTGAGTCTCTTGAAAAGAGAGCGATACTACAATCAAAGCGAGATTATGCAATGAAAGGGACAAGGGAAATCCAATTCTTTCTTTGTATAACAAGAATAGAGAATTAAGTGCGATATCGATTACCTCTGCACTTGTATAATATTGTTCTAACGGTGGTGTAATGGCCAATTAGGTATTTTAAAAGCTCTACTTCAATACATTTAGAGTATTCGATTCATACAAAAATAACAATAGATTGTCACTCATAGGTAAAGAAAGCATTGTACTGCTTGGAGTATTATACAATGTTTAATTGGCTATTATATCTGCCGTTAAAATTATAAACAAAGACATATAAAGTATATGTATTCGACATATAAGTAAATTCATTAATAGAATATGGTAATATATGGTAAAATATAGAATAAAAAAACAATAATAATTCGATAGAACTTATGTCTCAACTTGAAAGCTCTAAATTAAATTGCGGTATACATCTAATAATATCTAAAAATAAAATGTCCGTTAAAAACATTATCAGTAAATTGATATAAATTTAAAAAATAACTAATTCATTTAATCCAATTAATGTAATTAGTTTTTCAAAATTCTTTTCTAGAAAACCATTTTGAAAAATAATAATCTTCAATTATTTTTATTCCATACAATATTTTTATTCTAAATTGAAATAGTTCTATAGTTGATTTTCAAATAATGTACTCAGTATAATACTCAAAATTATTTCTGTAATTCTTGAACCATACATTAAACTTTAACAACTTTATTCTTATTATTGAATATAAATACATTATTATAATAGTATAGGTTTAAGTTTAAAATGCTGACATTTTCCAATAAAATAATTAAATCGTAAGCACTTCAAAGTAATAAAATAATGCTTATTTTCTAAAATTTTGCAATCTTATAATAATATATTGCAATAATATTTGCAATCTTTAATGATATATATGAGATTATATAAAAATGGGCACATAAGTTTTCTTATTATAGACAGTATAAAATTTGATGTTTGAAATTCACGTGTTACGTATTTAAAGAAGAATTAATATGATCTTAGCAGGTATCAACTAATTATTAAAATTATTTAAATTTCTTAAAAACTCTTCGATCAAGTTAAATTATTTTGCAATTATGCATTCGTAAATAGATGTAAATTTGTTGTATAATGCAATATTGTCTTACAAACATTGTCTAACAGTAATTATCTTACAAAGATTATTTTTGGTAGGGTGGTTCAACAGATATACAATTCAACGTAAGAATGATATTACAGTTCTTATGTTTACTATTTAATGTTGTAATTCGAATACGTTATCACATGAAATATGCAAAGTACTTTATTCTTAGAATTTTTAAAAAAATTATTATTACAAATACAAAAATCGATAAAGAAACTGTTTTTAAAAAATATATAAAAACATAATTAAGATATTTATAAATTTAATAAAGTTACTTAACTATACTATAAATTATTCGGTAAATGTTCATTATTTAAATTTTCTTACATTTTCAGTGAATGTAAAACTATGTCATTTGTAGTTTTCTAAGTACGTTTACTTATTTAAAACACAAACTTTCATGGAAGGAAAAAACTGAATCAATAGAATATGGGGTTTACCGTTCCTAAAGGTGATACCTTGAAAGAGGAGTCGGAACGCACGTGGTAGGAACTCGAATCTCGCGCTCACTAAAAGCTCGTAACCTCGAGATTTACGAGTGGTCGTCGCTCGCATGCCCCTAGAAAGAGAGAGGAATGCCCACACTTTTGGGTCCGAGGCTAAAGTACCAAGCGGCGCTAAGAATTCGTACATTTATGACCTCGACGACTCACATCTTTTCTTCATCATTACCAACTGTCACTGTTATGTTTTTTGATAAAATGGCTTTTTATTATTTTTCTATTATTTTCGCTATATATATGTTAGGTCCATATTTATGTTTTCTTTCTAATAAAGCAATGCGCGGGAAAAATAATATTTTTAAAAGGTCTGTACTGAGAATTTTTTATTAAAAGAATTGTGTAAAGTAATTCATCATAATATTACTTTGGTAATTTTGCACTGCTAAAAAAACTTAAATTGAATACACTGTTCCATTGTAACTATAATAGAAATTTTAATTTTTAATACAAAGAATAAAATAGTCTTACAAGTTCAATAAAATTACTGTATAACAGAGAAATTTTAATGACATGCTTATTGAATATTAGCAAAAGCTTATGATGTTTGTAAACGATGAAAATAATGATGCAACCCATTTTCTTCTAATAGACTTCTTATTGGAGTTTTATGTATATATATATTTTGTGTATTAAACATGTATCTTCAGTTGCATATATAGATGAATCGAAATTAATGTTATCAAAGTTATCGATATCTTGGCTGTAATATGGTGAGCTGTCTTCTAGCAGACTCGGAATCGATTTCTACTCTTTCGAGTTTCAATAAAGATTTCTTGGAATCGCATTTTTTAAATAAATCTTTTTTTATAATATTTAAATATAATATAAAGAGGTTGTAAAATAATATAAATTATTTTTCACCTACCATCAATGATAAAAAGTTTTTCGTAGTAGCTTTCATTACATGTACATCAAATATAATGTAACTTTTATAACAGTGTTACAGAAATTCAAACTAGTATCATCCCATTTTGTCGGTAAAATATATATTAGATCAACTTTTGGATTCCACTCCTAATTAAATAAAAAAATTAGATATACAAATATACAGATACATAAGTTAGCTTATATTTTAACTTATTGTTGCTGATTTTCGATGATTTTTGATGTACTGACGGCTTAAATTTTTTGATTAAAACCTCATTTGAGTAGATCGTATACGCTACAAAAACCAGTGGACTAATTAGCCGATTAAAAAACTAACGCCGTTATTTTAGATCTCTACTAATACTTTAGTAAGTTTATCTGTCCTTGAAAATCCTTTCCGCTTATTTCTATAAATTGCGACTCGAATGTCATCTGATCTCTCATCTTTCACAGCTTTGTCTATAAAGTCCAAATATTCCGTAATTCTCGTATACACTGATGCTGTTTTTTGTTCGTTGCAATTTGCAGGACTTTTTGTTATTATTCCGATTATGGTATTACCATTTAAAACTAAAGGTCCACCGCTGTCGCCCTACCAAAAATAAAAAATGCACTTTTCAACTGAATAGGAAAAAATAACGTTAATCCTATAATTAAAAAATGAATCGTATTCTATTAAAATTGTGTATACACAAAACCTTACCGTACAGATTCCTTGATTAACACTAGTTTTGGATTGAATCATTTGAGCACAAAGATGTTTTTGATAAATAGGATCAGTAGTAATTAATGATTGACACTGATTAATAGATAAAACAATTGTTTGAGAATATTTTAATGAAGAATATTCATTATTATTTATTTTTCTATTTTTGATCAAACGATCAATACCAAATCCAGTTACTATAGGTTTCTCATTTATAAAGTCCGAATGAATATCATTGTAGGGTAGTTTCAAATACTTTAATTTATTTTCTGTGATACTTATTTTTAATCCTTCATTTAGCTGTATAAAAATAATAAGATAAAATTGTTTTCTGTTTAATATTTTAGTGTAATAGTGTATTATCTAATAAGTTTTTAAAATCTAATACTTGATAATTTGTAATTGGTACAATGTAATTACCTTAAATACCACTATGTCTGCCGTTTCATGATACTTTAACGTAGGATTGGGGTTGGTTACTACGAATTCTCTAGGAACGAATATTTTTTCAACCCATGCTTCAATTCTGTTATCACTGACATCGTTAACTTCGAGGACTCCAGCAACGATCGAGAATACCTCTGTATCGAATTTGTCCTTATCATTAATGACGCAGTGTGCCGCTGAAAGGGCATGATAGATGCCAATAATTGCTGCACCGCACACGTGTTCCGGTACCTTTGTAAAATAGGCTTGTAGCGAAGCATGGTATTTAAATTGACCTAGACCAGCTTTAGTTCCTCCAATGATGCAATCAACCACTTCTAATTAATACGAAAGTTTTTTTTAATTGGCTTTAAACTGTATGTAAGTTACTTACGATGGTGAAAAATGTAGTAAGAAACTGAATTAATCTTACCGATCCGAATCCATAATAATAAAAGAAAATTGAAAAAGAAATACAGTGGCCGATTGCGTTTCATTAAAAATATAAACCTTACACACAGTCACTAAACTATAAAAAGACGCGATAAATATTCACTATTCAGGCTACTTTTTTGCCTGTGCACAACACTAGTCGTTTGTGCAGAAATAATTGAAGTAACAGTATAAAATTGTAGAAGCGTCGGTAATGAAAGCTAACAACAACATTCATGTAACACTATATAACAAAGATCTGGAGAACAATGATTTTTATCGGGCGTTTGAGCAAACAGAGTATAATTAGTAACACGTGAGCTGTACACAATGACTAATGGACATGTAGGCCATGGGCATTGCACTGTATCAAACCCGGGCCCACAAGTCGTGTAATTTTATGTAAACACACCGTGCGGATCAGCTGTGCACACAATCGGCGGAGTACGTAAAAGAGACGCGCGGCTTGCCGAGGGCCAGGAGTTCGCCGAGGAGGCCCCTCAGCACGCAGCCGGTATAAAGTCGAAAATCCACGGGAGCGCTCACTCGGGCCTTGTGTGTAAAAGCCCGCGTGCGAGCCCCGGCGACGATCGGCGGGCGGTCCGTAAAAGCCCCCGGGCTTTTTACGAGGGCCGGGGGCACGTATATGCTCATCCCTCAGGACGCGCCCGCGGGCTTAACGACGGGATAAAACCGAGGCGCGCGCCCTCCGCCGGGACTAATGCGCCCGCGGCGTCTTCCCGGGGGTACTCGAGGGCCGCGCGGTCGATTACATATACCCGGCGTTATGTTCGATCGGGCGCGTTAGCGCGGGATCGCCGCGTGGACGGAATTAACGCCTGTGCCTGTGCCAGCCGGGTGTATAATTGGTGCGTTCGCCCTTTTTGTCGCGCGCGTGTATATATCCCGCGCGAATCTCCACGCTGCGGTTCTTTCGCAGTGCCGTTGAGAGCCGTTTCTCGTGGATGATTGCAGGCGGGCTCGTTGGTTTGAGTGCGCCGATGCGCGCGATGGCAATCAAATGAAACGTAACGTCGCGCCACCTTCGTTCTACGACGGTTCAATCAATTAAATCAAGGCAAGGACCTGTGCACCGTAAGAAGACATACAGTTATTAGGGAGCTTTGCGCGAATTATCCGGCCTCCTTTTTTTTTTTCCTTTCCTCGCGATCAGCCGGTGGGCCGGGCGAGGAGGATGTCGAATCCCCCGTAATCGCGACCTATCGAGCGCGCGCAATTATTCCTCGTGTATCTATCGAGCGGGTTCGCCTCGAGGCCGGGCGACCCCCTCGACGGGGGCTCGAATCGAGTTGGCGATAATGAGTCCTCGGCGCCGGGCTCCGCGTCAGCCGGAAGATAAGTGCCTTCGTCAGCGCGAAAGGACGCCGCACGTATCTCCGGCCTCTCGAGAGCTTTCTTTCCCTTGCGCGGCCTGCAATCTCGGCCGGCGTACAGCTTGCGCACATACATGCATAATGGGCGCGCGGCGCCTCGCTAATTGCGGGCTTTTGTCCTTTGACGCAATGCCTCTACGTGACAAACGGGCGAAGCGATCGAGGGGGGGGGGAGTAGGGGGGGATCGCTTGGAAAAGCCAATTGGCCGGCGCTCCGTCAAAGCTCCGCGATGATCCTCCCCGGCTCGCCGCTTTTCCTCTGGCCGCGGCCACTTTTCCCATTCTTTCCCCTCGAGAAATGAGTCACCATCAGGAGGCGCCTCGCGTATCGTCCGCGTTATGTCCGTCCCCGTTGTTCCACCTGCGGAATCCAAAGCTCGACTCGACTTTTCTTTTTCCCTCGATCGACTCTTTACCCGGTTGAGGAAGCATTTTGACCTCTACGTGGCAATGGATCTGGCTTTACAAGGGATTCTCATTTGCGGAGCTAATGAAAGCTTGTATTGAAAGAAGGCGAAGACGCTTCGTCGCGTGTGCTGCGGATTAACGCCGGTATCTATACTTGTAGCGCACGCCGTGCCAACCTTACGCAATTGAGAAGCTTTCAACATTTTGACAAGATCACCTGAGACAATGGGTGGGAAGTGTATAAAAAAGAATTTAATACAATTATATTTCAATAGAATTATTATTGTTTTAATCTTGTACAAGCGTATTAGTTACTTAAAATCTCTATACAATCGAGTTTTTTTTTATTCGATGATTTTTATTGCGTCCACAGGGTAATTTATTGATTTAAGGCTCAACACTGTGACCGTAAAAACCGGTGAATTTTCCGCCATGGTTGTAAATCAATTTGTATCGATCGAATACTCGTATAAGAATCATAATGTGTTTTTCTGTGCGACTAAATAAAAGAGGAGCTTTGACACAATGAATCATTCATTTATAAACACGCGGTACCGTTGAATATATTTTTCTAATAAAGCTCTTATCTCCGCCCGGGTATAAATCCCCTTTTTTCCTTGGCAATGGATTACAAGGCCGAGAGGAGCTCTTATCTAATTTTCGACTACATGTAACGGTTTAAAAGCGTTTCCTTTGCCATATTTCCCAACGGCAAACACACGAGACCTCGCGGTATATAAAATACCTTCTGCAGCGCCGGCAAATGAACAGCGACTCCGGAGCACCTTTGTCTTTTCGCCCTACATATTCCCCATGACGTCGCGGAGGCCGGATAGAAAAAGCCGAGCGCTTCCTCGTCAGACGATATAAGAAAAATAACGACACCCGGAAAAGAAAAACGAAGCCCGGGCGCTTTTGGGCACACGAGATCGGCTCTGGCGCGGCACACGTCCCGGGGCCGCCTAATTACTGAGTTCCAAGTGGACTATCGGCGGGGGGGAGGCAACCCGATTAACCCGGCGCCCCGGAAATAATCGCCCCAATAGCCGGGCTCATCAATCAAAGGCGGCCGGGCGCCACGCGCTCCCGGGGGCATTTCGTAAGCCCGCGCGCGGATATACACGCGCCCGCTCGATTTAGGCCTTTAGGGCGTACCTTGCGTCGCTCCCCGAGTGAATGCCCGGGCGGCGTGCGTGCGGGCTTTAAGTCGGTTGGCGCGAGCTCGAGATGACGATCAGCTGTGCATGCACACAAGGCCCGACTGCTAAGTACAGGCTAGAGATAGGTTAATCGAAGGTCCGCGGCGAGTACACAGCGATGCACCGCAGAAGACCCAGAATTAGATCGCTGCACGAGGCTTGGGATTTTACGAGTTCGCGCTTCGACGTTTCTTCCCCCGGCCAAGGGGACAAAAAGATAAATACTAACCATTAGCAACGCGGGCGCACGGCGCGCGGGTTACCGCTGGTATTTTCGGAGCCTTTCCACGTCTCCGGGCCAGCCTCTCGAGGCAATAATAATCGTCCCCTCAACTACGTTTAATTCCTGTAAGCCCTGTATCAATTGCCGTTTCTTCTCCCTTCCACCGCTACAGCACAGGCCAAGAAGCCTCCTTCCGCGGCGTACCCCTCGACTGCACGTGTCTCCCACACGGCGGTGTCCAATCGGACCGAGTGCTGCCACATTGACAAAAAAAGAATCGAATTATCCCGGCGAGGAGGTTATGGCTCGCGTGTCGTCGCGTCGCACTCGGCCGACGCCTCCCGCACTCGTACGACCGAGAAAAAAAAAAAAGAAAAACGCGGCGCCCGGAAGCTTCCGATCGATCGGCCGATCGGCGCTCCGCGAACCCCTCGGCTAAATTCAGTCTGGCGGCCAATAAAAGCGCGCGGGAGGGAGAAGCGAGGCCGCGGCTGCGCCGCCGGTTGTGGCGAGGGGGGGGGGAGGGGGGAGGGAGGGGACGCGTATCTGGCTCTTACAAAACGCCCGCTCAAAAATAACGCGCCGGCCGCGGCGGAACCTTGACGCCGGGGGCCTCCTCTCGCCTTGACTCGCGACGCCCAAAGGTTAAGACACGCGCGCTGCCCGCTATTTTTCGCCCCGCCGCGGCGCTCCTCGTGTGTGCACGGAGAAAAGGGAAAAAAAGAAAAGAAATGGTGGACCGCCGGCCCTCGACGACAGCCGCGGGGATCGACGCCGCACGCGCGCCGCGTGTATATTCTTGGCCGAAGGCTGCCCCCCCCCCCCCCCCGGGGAACACCTTTTTCCATTGTTTAGATCGATGCGCCGCGGCTTTCGTTTCGGAGGCCGGGCGAACGGCCGTCCGGGTGTGCGTGTGGCGGATTTCGCGGGCTCGCGGACGTAGGGCCCCGGAGGCGGTTATCGTGCGGGCTTTCGCGCTCTTCCGCGAAATGCCGGTCGGGCGGCGCTCGGTTAAGAAATGGGGAGATTTCTTTTTTGGCCCTTTAAAGGAGCCCCTGGACTTTCAACAACTTTGATTCTATCGACGAATAAAGCTCGGCAAAGTACTCCTGCGAATGCAGATATAGAATAGTTGGCACTCGGCCACGCGCCTAAGGTACCGCTTCCGAGCTCTTGTCACGATGAATGAAAATTAACTTTTTACGAAATAATTTCTCTCGCCGCTAATGCGGAACAGCGTTCTTCGCTTAAAAAAATAAACAATCGTCATATACCAAATCATTTCGCTTGCCGCTGCTCTAATACGGGAAGAGTCTTTATTCTCACGATGCTAATATAGTAGGAAATTGATACCTCAACAGTCTCGAGGCAGCTTTTTAAATAGTATTGAATTACTATTACTGTCTGACCTTGCGATCGTACATTATTTAACACATGTATCTTTTTTCCTCAAAATCACTATATAGAATATTAAACAATAAAACCATTCTTATCTTATTCCTTTTTTATTATTTATTTGAAAAAGCTAATAAATAACATAGTAGATGTGCGGTAATTTAAAGTAAAATCGATCGTAAAATATTGTAAAGAAAACATTGACGAGGAGCAAAATTTATTTTTGACCTCCAATCATCAATAAATATACGTTGACTCTGCTTGCGAGCAAATTGTAATAACTCAAAGAGTATTTTGAAAAATTGATATTTGTAAAAATAAAATCTAACGATTCGTACAGAAATTAGAGTACAAAAAATAAAAATTCCATAGGCAACTACGAGAAAAAAGTATTTGTAACGTTGTTACATCTTTTTAGAGCAAAATTGTCATGTGATTTAATTTGTAAACTCGTAGTTTTAGTGTAAATCGTAAAATATAGTATACACTATACAGATTGAATACTCGTATATAAAGTTTACAGTTTCCACTCGTACGGGCGATAATAATTTGTATAATGCTTACAATGAAATCAACAATAAGTATTACATGCAGTTACAATTAAGTGCATTTCAGCCGATAAATTCGTGCGAGGGATCTTAAATTGCAGAACAGTGCCACTCGGAATATATAATCCCACGAGTGAAAAGTATAAAATATATAGGATATATTAAGCCGTTGACAATTTAACGAAGCTAGAGAAAACTTGAAGTCAAAATCCGTAATTATCTCGAAAGTCGCTTGTAACACTTTAGAAGCGCCGCGCAGACAAGCGCGCGCGAGCTGCTGGCAATAGTAGGACGGGAATGTCTTGCTATCGCATTACCCCCGCGACGCATGCGACGAGTCAGGACGTAATAAAGTCGCGGGTAAACTGCGAGCTCGGAGACACGAGAGGACGAATATCCGCTCGCAGCGGTGTCGCTTTCGGCTGTCCCCCCTCCCGCCCCCCGCCCCCCCACCACCCGGCGAAAAGCGGAGGATGGCCGACGTTAAGTGAATTTATCGCGCTGCCTCGGACACTCGATGCCCGCGGCGGCTCTAAATATAGCCGCCTAATGAAAATCTTTCATCGGCTGCTTTGATTTCCGGCGAAACGCCACTGTACATATATCTCCGTGATTCCGAGGCTCTCGCTTCGCCGTCCCGGCGTGAAAGCTCCCGCCCCGCCCATGTCATCAGCATAATAGAATCAAACGGGCTTTTGGGGCTCTCGACCCGGCAAAACAAAAAAAAAGGCGCCCCGCTCCCCGCGCGGGATCGAGCGAGCTGCAAGCTCCGGTCACTTAGCCGCCCCTGGCTCGTAGATGGTCCTTTTTTTTTGTTGGTTTTACAATGCCTTTTACGGGGGTGGATTGGACATCAAGGGTCGGGTGGCGCTTGTACATCGGCGCGCTCTCTACCCCGGTCCACTGGACCCGATGCGTACACCTAGATACGTATACAGCGGTCGTTGGCTTCTCGCGGAAGCGAGATGCCTCCGCGACCTTCCCAGCGACCGATCCCTGTCAAAACTTCGAAAAAAAAATTGGCCGGCACTGCACTCGCGGGCGTTATATTGCGCGCGTTATACGTACAACGCGGGGAGCAGCGCGAGGGAGCGGCTTCAAAGGGAATTACGGAGCGCGCGCACACAAGCAAGTCCCGGGCGGAAGATGTTTCGGATTACTCGGCCTCCTCGAGAATCCTCCCCTCTCCCCCGGCCGACCGAAGTTTGCGGGGTTGCCGGCGCCGCGGGACTCGGCGCGAGCCTTATGTGACGAGAATCCAAGATTGGCCGGCCGGCCCCAAAGAGAATCCCGGCGGATTAATTCGTCAAAGAGAGCCTGCCCCGGCGCTGCAGCCTCGCCTCGGGGAGGGGGCGACGCGCCCGGGGAGAGGAAAAAAAAATAAGGAAAAAAAAAAAAAAAAAAATTGATTGGAGATCATCCTCGGCGGCGCGGGCGCTTCACCCCTCCAGCCTCTGGGCATACACACACGCGCACACGCGCTCAAACCTGACACGGCGGCGCGCCCCGGTAACGCGAGAAATAAATGATGCATCCGTGGCTGCGCCTCCAGGCTCCGTGGATGTCCCCCCCCTGCCCGGGATCGCACGTGCGCGCGGCGGCGGCGCGTCCCGGGGGAAGGCGCGCGTGTTGCATAACGCGGCAGGTGCCCGCGCGCTATCGGCCCGCGGGGCGCTGCGATCGCCGCGCGGGCAATTATAAACTTGACCTTGGGCGGTGGGCGCGTGCCAGGCCTCGAGCGCCCCGGCCCGCCCCCCGGCGACAGTGCGCGTAAACAAGCCGTGAGTCACCGCCAGCGGCCCCGACTCCCGGGGAGAGGTGATCGCCCATCCCCCTCCGGGCGCCCCCGCCCTTTTTCCCTCCCCCTTGGGCTGCTTAGCGCAGGGCGCCACCTGTTTGTCGGGGCTCCCCGGCGCTCGGGCTCGCCGGTTGGATAAGCTTCGTGCCCGCGCCCTGCCATAAGTAGCGCCCCTAGGTTATTTACGCGTTGCCCGCGGGGGCGGGGATTTTTAACGGGCGCGCTCACTTAGGCGCCGGCTCGCGATCCCTCCGGCCCTCGTAACCCTAATGCACTGATAGAAAGGATTCATCCAAGTCCTCGGCCCTTTAGAAGTCGAACTTTTATGGCCTTTCCCGTTAATGCGCATTCCTTAATACGCGTACAAAATATTCATCAACAATTACTGTGCGCCAACATTTTTTATACTTCATCTTTTGATAGTAATTTTTTTCAAAATTGCTTCGCGTGCGTGTTTATGATAATAGACGTCGATTACTATTGTTAAATAATTCAAAAATCTTCTAGAGGATCTGTTTATTTATAATTTGGTCGGTAAAATGTCAGCGGAGCTACGTATTTTCCATCTTTTAATGTCTTCATGCGTATTAAAATGATCTCATTATTGTTGACTAACGTAAGAAAAATTCCATAAACTCTACTTATAATTATTGAGATATGACGTACAAATAGTTAAGGAACGTTTTAGCTCCGCGTTCAACTATTTGTTTATACTGAATGCACACTAGTCAAGTATTATAAGTGACTATTTGAAAGGAATGTTTCTATCAGCGTGGAAAACGATGCCGACGACCCTGTTTTTAGAGCGTAGACTACCGTGGTTAAAAGAAGGTCTGACCTTGATTTCCGCATGCTTGCAGATGTCTTCGGCGATGCGCGCCCAGTCGACGCCCGGGGAGCTGACCAACCTGAGCAGCGCCGGCTCGGACCGGACCCTGGCCACCTCGACGGGCGGCAGCTCGCACACGCACAGCCACAGGAAGCACCACCACCACCACAGGAGCCGGAGCGCGCCCCGGGCCCCGGAGAAGCCGCCCCGCAAGCGCCACATGAACCCCGGCCACAGCCTGGCCTCCATCCCCAGCCAGATCAAGCTCTCCATGCTCAACAGCGGCCTCATCTCTTTCGGTTAGTGCAAAGTGCAAAGCCGCCTAATTGAGCCGCCGCGCGAGTCGCATCGGCCTCCCCAAACATTTGCCCGGCCCCTGGCCGCCTACCTTTGCCGGGGAATTACGGGCCGATGTGCGCTATATAACGAACCAAACGCGCCGGCGAGAGACACGCGCGCAGGAGCCATCGGCCCCCGGCGGGCGCGAGCCAGCCCGACACCCGGAAATATAATCCCCGCGGCTAGCTGCCACGGATTTAAATCTCCGCGATTCGAATGACAAATGCAGGGGCTATTAGCAAGTCGATCCGATAATGCGCACGGCTTTATCCGGAGGCCAGAGGCTCGCCCCCCTGCCCGCCGTCAAGCAGATTCCAACGGGGCGCGAGGTGCACTCGCTAGCCCTTCTGGGGACGACAGCCGAGGTCACACCCGACCCTCCAGAGGGATGAAGAGTTCATTCGAGGCTCGCGCGTCGTCCAGTCGGCTTTGCCCACAATTACCACCGAACGAAAGAGAAAATTACCAGCGCACGGAATGCGTCAGTGGATTAAGCGCCTTCCAATCGACCACGCAATCTACTCGGCGGTACTGCACCGCGACGGAATACGAAGGATCCTTCGTTGTAAATAATTGCGCTAACCAGACAGCTCGATATAAACGAGGCTCGCGCCAACCGAATCAAAGAATGATACTCCTTCGTACGCGACTGGAAATAGATTCGATCAATCGAAGATCCATAACGCTCTCGCGCAAATAAGGCCGTTTAAAATTCATAGAAACAAGCTTTGAGTCTCGGGCAAATTACGTGGAGACGTCGGTCGCGCGAGCCCGGCTCTAAGCAGCAACGCCGCCTCTCTTGCGTAATCGAAGCTTCTCGGCCCTCTTCTCTCTCTGCCGGGCGCCGCGCATTCCGAGCTGCCGCGGGCGCCGCCCAAGCTTTTGCCTCCCCCCCCCGCGGCGGCGGCGGCTTACAGACGGCACCCCGCGGATGCATAAAACAAGACGGGGCAGGTGGGGCGCGCGAGCTTCCGGCACGCTCAAGGCCGCGATGATCGGCGGGCCCAGGGGGCGCGCGCGCGGCAGAGGCCGATGGGCGTGCCGCGGGCCGCGGAAGGGGCTTCCGTATTTTTAGCCGCGGCAAGGAAGCCCGAGGAATGCGGCGGGCGCGCGGCCGAGCGGAATTCGCCGGCCGCTCACCGCCCGATCCTCTATTAATAAAATGGCGAGCGCGCAGAAAAAGGCCCGTTTCGATCGGCCGCGTGGAAACCGGCCCACCCGGGGGATTCCCCGGGCTTCCTCCCGAGCGAGTCAGCCGCCGCGGCGACCTTGAGGCAGTAGGCCGCGCGGGTCAGAGAAGAGGCCCCGCGCTTGAAATAGCCTAGCGGGAAGCGGGCGCGGGCCGGGATCGAAGCGGCGCGTTATTGCCGGGTTAACTCGGGCGAGGCGCCGACGTGGGCGGCCCCGCGCGCTGATCTTGACACAGATGGCCGCATTCCGCGGCGCTCGCTGCCGCCCGAATGTCGCCCGACCGCCGCGCCGATGGGACTTTGACCCTCTCCCCCGGTACGAATGCTCCCGAGGTGTCTCGCCCGACCTCTCTATAAGCCCCTCGAGCACCAGGTGCCGATTGCCCCGGATGCTTTTTCCGCCCCGTTGCCGGGAACGCCCCGCTAATCTGCTGGGGAGTTAACGCGTTGCCGCATCGCTGCCGCCAGCTTTACTCTGTCGCACTGCTCGCTTTTCACTTGTCGGCCTTTCGTCCGACGTAATTATGTACATTGAAAGGCGATAATCCACGCTCCAGTAGCTCTCTGTATTGGGTTCTCTTGCGTATTTTGATTGAGAGCCTTTGTTCGAATCGTCCAATCGTAGTAACGGCCAGTTTGACAATCGCCCAATCGTAGTAACGGTCAGGTTGACTCTCGTTTTAGTAACGTAATCGAATAAATAAATTGGCAACTATCAATTTTTCTTGTCACCTTGTGAACTTGTTGCTTCGAGTTTTTTCCCTTCTACCCTCCTAGCAATTCGAAAATTGAAAATTAGACTAAGAGGCGTTACACCGTACAGTTTGTTAAGCGATTGTAGTGCGAAATGAGTCAGCGATACTCAGGATCGCTCTCATAACTTCACATACGCCCATTCATAGTCGCATCAGCGTTGGGCGATAAGTTTTTGAACTTTACAACAGCTTCGAGTGGATCCTTGTTCCTCGTTCTACTTTTCGTTTGAGCTTGACAAATGTTTGGGTATTCATCGGAGCCGATACACGAGGCTTTGTTCCCCGAGGCGTTTCTAAGGCCTTGATCGACATTGTTCGAAGACTCCTGGTCTCATCATCCATTTTGGCCGAGTTCCACAACTGGCGGTTCACCTGCCTCGACACCCGACAACCACTGCTCTCGACCATTCGGGAAGCTTCTGGCCATTGATCGTTACCGTTGTACCTCTCAATCACCTTCCAGTCACTTGCATCGCTTGTTAGACAATACAACTCCAGGGGAATGTCTAAAGGGTACATACCTATTCTGCCCTACAAGACTAATGAATGTACTATTGCAGTATCAGCAACATCCGAAATTAGAAGCGAATTGGAACTGGCAAATAATGAACAAATAAAGTAACTTTTTTAAGTAAAAGAAGAATTATTTTATTTTTAGTTTTAAAATATGTTTTCAATTGTCCCATTAGTCAAATTAGCAAGTCTACAAACTATTTCACATAAACAAATGATATTTTTTAAGATTATTTGTACATTTTTATCAGATTCTCTTCATTTTAGTTACAATAGTTGCATTGATTTACATTTTAGCAACTCATAACTTATCATACGTGAGAGATTACAGATAAATGCTTAAATCAACTTTTGGACTACTTTTAATGGGATACATTGGAAACAGATGAATATGTAATTTTTCATCGGGTACATAGAAGAATTAAGAATTCGCTTTGTATAAACATCTCAGGTAAAGTAGAGCGTGCACATACACGGTTACCCTTTCAAAAACGCCTCCTGTGCGATGGAGATATGCAAAACTATATCAAATTATCCCGCGTTTTAAAGAGAATGTCTCGGTACAGTACTATCGATTCCAGCGAGGATTCCAGTCATCATCCATTCAAGCACGTGCATTCGAGACACATCCAGCTAGTTCGCCGGTGCCTGTATTTTTAGCCTGGATCACGAAGAAACGAATCTCACCAAAATAAGTCTGCCCTGGAATCGGGTAAAATCTAAAAACAGGCGTAGCGCCCCGTCAGGATGACCCAAAAGAATACCGCGTACGGCGACAATGTCGCCTGCCGTGACGCGCATCGGAAGCCAATTAAACAGAAGCAAGCCTCATGGCTATACAGCTGGCTATATATAAAAAGATCGGCGTTCTCGCCCCTGGAAATCCTCGAGCGCGTGTGCTCCCCCCCATCCCCAGCGCAAACAATGGCGATATAATGTGCCGCGGCGTCGCAGTGTCCTGGCTTCCCCGGCGGCGGCTCAATTAAACCGCGATTGTTCCCCGCTAATCACTCGGCGCTTAATTACGCCGCGGCGGGTGATAAAGAGTCGACGACGAGTGCGGCCCCGGGCGCATTGATCCGGCCCGGCTTTTCTTCGCGCTCGCCGACCCGGCGGACGGGCTTAATTGACGTTGCGCAACGGCTCGCGCGCCTCCCTCAATCGGCGGCCGGCCTCCTCCTTGGCCCAATCTTTCCGGGCGATTGCGCGGCCGGCTTTTTTCACCCCCCCCCGGCGGCCACTGGGCCGCGGCCGTGTTTACGGGGCCGCGACGGGGACACGTGCGCCGCGGTGATAAGAGCACCGCGCGTTTCACCGAGCAATCGGCCCGCGGAACGGCCCGGCGGAAATGGCGCGGACTTAATTTTCATTCGAGTGGCCGAGGGCCATCGGGAGAGGGAAGCTGTCCTCGCTGGGGGGTTTGTGGCTTCCGCCTCGGATGAGTACACCGGAGATAAATTACAGCACGGCTGGAAAGTCAAGGGCCGCCCAGGCGGACGCGCCCGATTGCGATCCGTGTAAGTTCACGCGGCAGCGGATGTGGTTTACGAGTCGGGTATGTGTATATATATATGTGTGTATATGTATACACGTGTTCCCAAGATTCCTGTGGAAGCCGGGCAGATACATCGATAAATCAATAGTGCGTTGGAACGCACAGCTTGCGCGAACGCAGGCTTCCCCTCAATAATTTAGCGAATCGATTGCCCTCCTATTTATTTCGTCATATTTATTTTTTCATGTTTGATCGCGCGTGAAGCTCCACCCCGGACGGGGATATCGATTATGCGACCCCTTCAGCGGTAGTTTTTGCTTTTATTTCTACACTCGACCCTCGCTCAGCTCCTGTAGCCGGTACACGTTGTAAAGAGGTGATTTGTCGCTCACGATGACTTGTTGGAAATTGTAAATATTGGCGGAGGGGCCACTGTCGAGTCATTTTAATGTGTCTTTCAATCGTAGCTGTCTCTTGAATTGAATGCCCAGCATTGAGAGGCGCAGGACTGCAGCCGGGGGCTCGCAGCATGTTAACACTCAACTTGATGAGCTCACGCGCCATTATAAACCTTACAAGTACGAGACAATTCCATTGAGCTTTCGCTTCTACAAGCCTAAAATCTTAATCATGAACTGACGTTCATTATGCATTGAGCTAAAGCTTCCCTTCCTATACTACCGTTAAACTGAAAGTTTTTAAAACGATTAGATATAAGGGAAAGTACCTTCTTCCACCTTCATTCTACTTTCAACCTTGTTAATAGTTGAATAGTTCAATTACGCAACTTTTTCCCCAAGTAAAAAGACACAATCTTCATTTTAAAAGTGCAATTTTTTACTTGGATGATTGCAACTTTCAAAGGATTTATCTTTAAAGTAAATTAAAATCTCTTTTATTTCGATCATTCATATTTTACCAGGACTTGGTGAAATGTACATTCGGCATTCAAGTGTGATACATAATTCTAAAGTCTAAACCAAAATATATCAGAGAAATCCGGATTATTCACGATAAATTAATCTTTGGATAAATTTAATATTTTTTAAAATTGTTTAAAAATAGCTTTCAACGACTCAATGTAAACATCTAAATATTAAACATTTTTCCACAAAATTTAAAAATAGTAAAAGTAAAATGGTGAAAATAAAATTTCATTTACTTTTAAAGCTGAAATATATAATGTACTCTAATGTTATTTACTACATAGAGCGTCTAAAATGCACAAAAAATGTAATAACTTATACAGAGAGTTCATTTTTGGCTAGCAAATTTAAATAAATGTAAATTTGAATCAAAATACTTTGTAGTTCTCAAAAGGCAGCTTTAAGTTTATGTCCTTTAGTTTGATTTGCTTTTCAGATTTTGCGTACAATAAGAAAAGAAATTCTTTCATTTAAATTCAGTACATCTATATATGTTCATGTTATCTACGCATATTGCATTATAAATAAGGAGATCAATTTTTCACATTAACTGAAATAATATATACAATATTTTTTAATCTACAGCTACTTAATATTTATGATAAAATAATATCTCGAAATCTTACATTTCAATTTTATTCAAAAAATGAATTCATTGACAAACTAATATGCTGGCAGTTCATATCACTTGATGACGTTGAATGATAATATCATGATTTTTTACTTTTAGAAAACATCAATTGAAAAAAAATCTCTTGAAAATTATAAAATTGAAACTATTTAAACTTCTTAAAAACAAAAAGTTAAAAGCTACTTTTGAGAATATTGCAATGTTGAATATGCACGTTTAAGAAGTATAAAATTAATATAAAGTATGTACTTAGTATGTAATGTCAAACTTGTAATTTATTCAATGATTCACTTTGTAATATTACAACAATCTAGTGAAGAACTTTCGTCTTTTGATTATAATACTTTGATTCATAATTATACAATTATAATCTTATGACAGGCGATGAGAAACTTAATCTATGATATAAACTTATGAATTATTATACAATAGGTTTACTTGGGTGAGGTATATGAAGATTCAAACATATATTAATGGAGCTCTAAAAAGAGCATCAAAATTCAAATAGGTATATATTATCAGATTATTATTATATATTTGAGAATTATAAACAGGAACAATTGCATGACACTTTTGTATTTTATTTATATTTTCTACTATTTTTCGGCAATTCATACATAATATGCATCGAGGCAAATTACAAAGATACAGGTATAACGTTACGTTTGATGCATAGGTACAAAATTATATTTGAAGTACGTTATAAGATCTCTCGCATATTATTGACATTCTAAATATCATAAATTGCAATAATAGCTGACATAATAATTTCTCATATTTTTTAAATAGGTTTCTAAAATATGGAATTAGTTTCTAGTTCAATTTACCTTGTATTTTTTGTAATTTTATGATCGTGATAGCACAATGAAAATAATGAAAACATAATGAAAACTTGTTCTTAAATTTTTATTAATTTACGTACCTTAATTGTTACGTTAATCTTCTCGAAAGCTTAAAAGACCCATTAAAATTTGTTAATATTTCACTTGCTGGAACTCTACGAAGCCGCTGAAATATTAATTGCACTAGATCGCCGCACTCACACCCGCCGCGTACACAATAATTACGCGCAAAAGCGAGCGCCATTTATCCCGCGACACCTTCTGGCTCTTTAGTTTCTCTTGTTTCCCCCACTTCTGCTACTCTGACATCGCTTCTGTATACATTTCGGGGCAAAAAGGAGCAAAGAAAACAAGCGTATTTTTCGCACACTTTTCTCTCGTGCACTAGCTATTTTTATCGATTGCAATAATGCCATGCGGGGCGCCGGTGAGTCTTTAGATCTCTTGGGCACAACTACAACTTTTCTCTACGGTATAGCAGCCCAAGGGAAGAGAAGAGTAGGGTCGTTTCAGTCTGTCTTTTGTTTTTACTTGGGAACGACAAGCAGTCGGGCGAGTCATTAAACTCTGCATTGGTTTTAAGTGCTTCTAGTCAAGATGCTGGCCAGAAATTTGAATTTCTCTTGCATTTATGAAAACATGTTATGCTATTATATTAAGGACAGATAAACATTATGTTTATGCCTATGCCGTTCCGTCTCTATGCAATCAACATGTTACATATTACAATACTGAATAGATAGTTTTTTATCATGTTATATATATAGTATCTATATATGTAGTATATAGAGAAAACCATGTGCGAAAATATTATTTTACCGCTATGCTGTACAAAATCGAACGTCAATTCCATGAAACGGCACGAATTCATATGTACCGAATATCGCCAAGGAAAGGCCTAGGCTACTTCAATGTCAGAAGGGGCTTGGAGTTGGGGGTTAGAAAAAGGAAACGCGGGCTTTTGGTTTCAAAAATCAGGTGGCTCTCAAATAGAATGCTTGCATCCAACCGCAACGAATGGAATCACGTTGTTAATTTAGCATAGTATACTCGGTAGAATAATTAATTTTCCTATCTCTTATCCCATGCGGTGCTATTTAATAGCTGTTCCGGGGATAGACTTGAGACGAAACTCAATAACAGAGCTAGATTTAGCAGTCGGTCAAAAATATACATACATGTGTGCAAGTAAATTCATATTGACTGCAGGTAGTTACAAAGGCTTTTGCTAAAATTTTTACGTGATTATAAATTGAAAACAAAAAACTACATATATCTGACTAGAATTTTATGAAAATCCCTTTTTATTAATCCCTACATAAATAACATATATTAGTCTATTATCCACATTGCTATACAGAGAATATTAAGACGATATTTTACATAATTACTTTATATCTATACTAATCGAGTTTCATTGATTCCATACAGTCTGTTTGTTTGTAAGCTTTATAGTTAGCTTATCTTCTGTATTGCTATAACACTCAGTACTATTTGGAACATATCGATTTACGTCATTGTGTGATTCTATACCTTGTACTTCTAGGCGACAAGTTATCTAAGAAATTCTTTCTATCTTACGAAATCTCCATACAGTTTTCTCAACTTTTTCATCTAACCACAGTTTCTCGCACCATTTAAAATTTTTATATATCTAAATTAAATCTAAAAAAGATACTTCACCACGTAATAATAAAACTTAAATATAAAATTATATACAAATTAAGTAATGATATAATTCATATGCAGACAATGTAGAATTGATTGATGCTGTAAAATACTCGTGGTAGGATAGAAGATGTGAGAGAAGATGAGGAATGAATAAATTTATATAAACGCGCAGAGCGCCGTTTCACCACCGAAGCGAGCCCCACTCCGCAAATTACTTGCGTGCCTTCGGCCCGCTCTCGCTCCCACCTTTGACTCCACGAGCAACTATGCAGTCTGGGCCCGTTTGGCTCCTTACCTCACACGAGGGGTGAGAAACCCGTGGCCTTCAGCCCCGCGGTTCTCAAAATCTCAACTTACGGCGTTTCTAATTTCCAGGAATTTTGACTATTTTCAAAAATGTATTAAAATCCAAGATTTCCGCGGATTCCTATTTTGCCAAAAGCATTGTGATGCGACCGAATAATTCGGCTTTATATTCGAACGTTTCAAGATGCTATGAACGTAGTTCCAAAAGAGTCAAATTATCTGCGGTGTCAACTCCAGGATTCGGCCAACCGCCTTGGCGACACGGCGCCAGATCCTTAAAGTACCTGCATATTCCAGCTTAGCCGCGTCAATCTCGACACAATTATAATTTTGTAGTTTAAATGAGATATCAAATTAAGAAATAACAAGTAGGTTTTAAACCATAAAGTCGACGTGACTGCCAACCACAATGCCTTATCCTTTTATTAATAATACTAAATACAAATATAAATGGTAAACAATTATAAAGCAATTCTTTTACTTCTTTATATACATACATAGATACATTTCACTAATCTACATTTTTCTTTCAAAGAATACTGAAACCCCTGTTCTTTACAATAAATAAGTATATATGTCGCTAATACCCATATAGGGGGATGCGACTTTAAACAAATAAACGAAAAAAAGGATATTAATAAATTACATTTCACTGAAGTAAACTTTCAGTAAAAAAGTGTAATTTTCTAGACTATAGAACAAATTTGGTAAAGGCATTTGCCGATAAAATGAAAAGATAAGCATAGTGCTGAAAATGAGCCTATCTGATGCACGGGTTTTGCAAAAAAAAGTCACAAATGCTTATATATCTCGGATACAGCGAGAAAAAGCTTCGATGTGGCAACGATGATTCTCCGCTTTTACCTTCGTGCATTCCCCTTTCCCCTGTTTTAGAATTCGGTATGGCGAACGATTTTTCGCTGTTCCCCAGGCGCTTATGCATGCAAGTGGGTTAAGGGACGGAGACTAGCTGGTGCATCGCCGGGCATTTTTATACAAACGCGCCACTCACGGGGAACGATACGACGTTTTCAGCGTTTCGAGAAGAGCCTCTATATTTGATTTTCATCGCTTGGCAATGCTATTCTTTGATGTTTGGGTCACTCGTGAATTTCAAGCAACCCGGTGAAAATGCGAAAGCTCGGCATCCCGCGGATTTTCAAAGGCGCCCAATTCACCGGTGTATATATGCACCGGCCGCCCCGAAAGTTCAAATTCCGTATTTATCATTATATTCAAGCTACACGAGCGGCGGTCATTTACATGCCGCTCGAGCGTAATTGAGTTAACCTCGGTTTTTACGCCCGCTAAAACATGCATGCTCAAATTCGTGCTTTTTATCGCGGAGGGATCGCAGGGGCCCGCTGTTACAATAGTACGTGTAAGGCGAACTCGCTGAATTTTTAATAATACCGGAGAAGCCACGGCATATATTTCGTGCAATTTCGTTCCGTGCCGCGGGAAGAAAAAGACAAATCTCGGGGTTTTCTTTTTTTTTTTTATCGCCGATGGAGGGAGAGAAATCCCGGGCAAGCGGGGGATCCTCGATGGCCCGAATAGAATAGTGCGGGATTGACATTAATATCAATTATTCCCCCGCGAATTTCGTACTCGGGGCGGCACGCGCGCTCGCAAAGTCAGGGCTGCTCGGGCGCTTAAGCTCGCGTGGATTGCGAAACTTTATATTAGGATTTATACTGTACGTTCTAATTGAAATTCTTATGAATCCTGTTTTGCTTTACGCGTGTGCACGCGTGTACTGCACATTCTGTTTTCATTTGTTCGCCGAAGAGTTGATTTGTTTTTTTTTGTACGAGTTGATGCGCTATATCTTTGCGTGTAGTTTATAATAACGGAATTTTTTTAATAGAAAATCTTCAGCTTATTATATTAATATACTTTTAGTATGTTATACCTTACTTTATTTGACGTGCATACTGAAATATTATTAATAAAGAAATTACGTGGGAAAAGTTGGATATATTTTGTTCTAAAAAGGCATAAAATCGATCATAAAATATACTTTATTCGTACCGGGTAATAATAGTGTTTAGATTAAAAGTAAAAGTATCGTTTTCCGCGTCTGAATATAAATGATAAAAATATTTTTGGTCAACTTTAGAATGACGGGTAAAGTGGTAATTAGTTAAAGTTGAGATGAAAAATAGACGCCCGCATAATTAGAATAGTCACATCCTCAGATCGATTGCCCGCGGAGACTTAACCGTCCACATTGACCGGTGTGACGTAACACGCTCGGTCTCAAAATGTGTGCGCGATGACACACTTCTTAGGATGCATATTTTATGCCGGACAACACAGTAGAGAACCGGGGCGTGCAAGCTGATTGGAAATTTGATAGCATTCAGTAGAATTGCACGCACTGCGTGCATTAAACACGGCAACTTATTACGCCTCTGTAAGCCGCGCACGTGAACTTGACGAGCCGCGGGTTAATAATTGAGAAGGCGCCACTCGCAAGTCGGGCTCCGATGGCTGCATTATCGAGATGATTGCAGGGGTCGCAGGCGCGAGTTCGCCGACGAGGCACTAACGCCGGGCATAAATAATCAAGGTCGGCCGCCCACTGCCATTGGCCATAAAAGACACCTCGGCCGAGGGGAAGCGTACATATATACGGTAATTTGTCGCGATGAATCTCCGTGGGCCAACGAGTGAGTTTTCAAAAAAAAAAAAAAAAATACCAGCCGTAATTGCCCCAGCAGATTCAATCGGTGATTCGACTAGGAACCAATCATTCTAACTGCGGGCCCGATACGCGTACGCGCGCACGCACATCGGCATCGATCAAAAAGCGACCGCGGGAATAAAACAGCCGGGCGCATTAAGCGCACGGCCGCAGCTGCAATGGGGAATAAAGTGCGGCGGGGATCGATGGGCCCGAATGACCGGCTTCCCGCCCCCTCCTAATTAACGATCAAGCGCACGCCATACGCATCCCGACAATACGTGCCCGCCTATACGGTCTCTCGGCCGGCAAAGCGGCCCGCGCGCAAGGTTACTCGCTCGGGTAAATGCATTTTTTTATAATTGGATCGGCGCGCACAGGGGGCGTCTTTTCCGCCCTGAGAGGCTCTTTCGAGCTCGTGTGCGCGCGGGCCGAGACGCGGGCGGCTTTCCAGGGCCGGCGCCGGCCCTCTCGCGAAACAAGAGCGTCATTGCTTTTAGTCTAAAACGCGCTTACGGAGTGGGGCGAAGTAGTGGCGTTTGCCGAGAGTTGATTCTCCGCCGGGCCCGTAGATCGACCCGCCCGACGTAACGTCGTCCCAAACTCCTTGACCAAGGTCGCTTATATGGGCCAAGCGAGCGTAACGCGCCCCTTCTACGCGTATAATAATATCCCTGTAATCGGCCCACTGCCCCTTTTTTCCCTTATTTAGTGTCGCAAGCGCGGGCCACGAACGCGACGGGAATTGCCCAAGACAGCACCACCGCGGTGCAGAGCGCCGAGCGCCGCCGGGAAAACAAGTCCCTCTGGCCCGTATACGTGCCCGGGAGGAAAACGCCGGAAAAGCCCGGCAGCGAGCTTTGATTCCGCGGAAGGGCCAACGCCCACCCGCGCCCCTTTCATACAGCACACCCGGGCCGATTTTTAGCGATCACGCCCGCGTTTGATATCATCACGCTGTGCCCGGTGGCTTTTTAGTCGAGGAGGCCGCGTCCGGCCTATTTGCCTCTTTGTATGGGCGCGATGACGCGGGCGCCGATATCTTACCGCGGCGATCGTTCGCGCCGTTACGATGTACGCGCCGGGCGCGCTTTGTCTTTCGAAAAACTCCAAAAAAAAACAAAACGGGAGATAAGAGGGACCGGCGGGCCCGGGCGATATATCGATTCGGGGCTCGCGCGCGGCGCCCTTTGTAAGGGTCGAGTTACGCGCGGCCCCCGCCCACTCGTAAAACAAGCGCGGGGGCCGGGCCTCGGCGACCGCGAGTCTACCGCCGGCTGATTTAGAGGGCGCGCCCGAAGCCCCGAGGAAATTATCAAAGTGGACTCGGATCGCAGGGGCTTTTATATTTTTTTATTTTTTTGCTTTTTCTTCTTTACCCTACTCGCGTGCGCAGCCCTACTTACGTACCGTTACCGCGGGGGGGTGTGTTTTTTTCCACCGCGGCAATTCTGTCAACGACTCGCGTTGCCCGCCAAATTTTAATTACGCGACGCGCGAAATGTTTACTAACTCTAATTTGCGTCGTTATTCATTTTAATGGGAGCAATTTTTGCGCGGCAAAATAATGTCCCCATTACATATTTACTTGGGATAATTAAATTTGCTAGACATGCGAAGCACGTGTAATAAAGAAGTATACGTAAACGTTTAATGGCCAAAGTGATACTTCAATTGATATATGACGTGGAGCTCGAGTGGCTGGTTTATTAACTGTGGGACATTCTTTCCGAATTGTTACAATAAAAAAATGATTCATGTGTGTCGCGTGAAAAGTAAGAGTTGTATTTTGTCTGTTGCAGGTGAGTGGTTATCGATAAAGTACTATTGATCGTTTCGTACCCTCTCCCTACGTAAGTATGTTCCAATTAGTGAAATATTTATATTACCTCCCTAAGTCTAATCATTCGTATTTACGTGGACTAATGATCCACGTTTATTTATGCATACGTATATTTACTCTTTTTATGCCCTCTACTCAACAGCGATTCAGGTATCATCAAGAACGATCAGTTGTTAATACTTAAAATTGTCAGTAGCGTAACGAGTGCGGCCCCCAGTGTATTCGATGGACGGACTCTGGTCACCTTGCATCTTGTATTCCGCTTTAGAATGCGCACATGATGCAATTCATGCACCTATCAACCCAGCGCGAGATCATAATTTTCCGCGAGTGCCCATCTTTCACGCCCAACTCCCTGAAAAATCTCTCTCCGAACGAGCGGAAAAGTAGCTATATATTTGAGTGCGAAGACTAAAAATCGTCTTATATACGTCTGTGGAGAGATTATATATGTGACCGCACGAGCTCTTAAACTTTACGACGGTCCTGTAACGGACGCGAGACCGCGCTATAATCATGATACCCGGGCGTAAGATCTTGAGACGAAGCTTATAAAAATGAACAAGGCACGGTCTCGAAACGACGTGTGACTAGGAGTTTGGCAAACTTCATTTTTTTATTTGCGAACTCGTATAACCCAAGATTCTAATCAAACTCATAAGTTCATTTATGTAAAATAATATCTTGATATTTCAGTTTTCTACGCTTCAAACGGCAAACTGTAACAAATTTTATCGAATTATAATTATTGAATTAAATATATCAGAATTAGTCATCTAGAATTGTAAATATGCGCATACATTATTCGGATTGAGATTAAAAACAGCTTAAATTTTTATAAGTGGATATCATTTTGCTTACTTTTATATGTCTTATTTAACTCTTTAGTATTATTTTAAAGGTAACGTTATTGTACTTAGGTGCATTTAAAAATAAATCGACTAGAAAAATGATTATTTTAGTCTTTAAACGACTTTTTCATTTCTTTTGAAACTGCTGTAGATAATGATTTCTAATTAAAGACTAATTAAAATAATATTATTTTATATAATATTCAAGGTATTTTAACGTAATTCAAAAAGTTATAAATAATATTAAAAATTTAATTAAACAAGAGGTTTTGATTACAAATTACAAAACAAGTACAAACATATTATGTAATTGGTTTCGGTATTCGTTGAGCAATAATTAACGTTTAGTGAATAATGTACGCGTAAAAAAAGCACCATGGGCATTATAATTGATGCAATACTAAAATTTTCACGAGCGTCCAGTCACTCTCTCATTGCATCGTAGGTTTACGCGTGCGTACACGTACACAGGCCGAGTGGAAGTGGTTAGCGTACGGTCAGGCCACTCGTACGTCGGCCTGGCGGGCGGAAAAGCAGGGAGGGTCTCGGGCTTGCACAATGGCCCTCCTCGCCGCGGCTGGGGCTCCCGCAACTGGCCGCACGCGCCGCCCCCGCAGCGCACCTAAGGCAGCGCCGGAAGATCGGCCCCAATTCCTCCGGCAGCCGGGGAGCGTGTGTACACAGAAACACACGCGCATACATATAAAGCGGGAGGCGAGCGGCGGAATTAAGTCGGGCCCGTGGGCGACGCGGCGCGGGGGAAAAGGGCGCGTGCGCGCGCCGGAAGCACTGACCTCGGAGGGCCGCGCGGAAGTCGGCGGACGAACGCCCGTGATTGGGGTCGTGGTCGCGCGTTCACCTTGCGCGCGCTCCCCCAGCTCATGGGCCGGAAGCGCGATCCTCCCCTCCCGCAACTTCCATCCTTCGGAAGTTTTCCCGTGGACTCGAGGTCCCCCCCCCCGATCCCCGCGTCGATATTACAGCGCGAGGAGCCGCGCGCTCGGCTCAGTCCAACGTCCGGTCGTCGCTGCGTACGATGGCCTCCCCCCGCCCGGAGGGAAAAAAAAAGAACCTCTGTCGGCCGGTGGATCTCTTTTTTACGGGCGGGCGATGGAAGCGCGCTTAAGACGCGAGGTACAATGCCGGCCCTCCGCTTGGAAAAGCGCGTCGGCGGAAGAGGAATCCGCGCGCTTTTCACGGGCGCGGACAGCCGGCAATCTCCCGACGGCCCCGTTTCCTCCTTTTATCCTTCTGTTTCCGCGCGGCGCTTGTATTTGGAAATAACCGGGCGAAAGGGCCGGCGCGCGTTTTCACTTTTAGCCAAGGTTGAAACATCCCGCGCGGGCCAATTGGACAACGCCCGGGGGAGTAGGGTTGACGCCGCGGATGTTTCGATCTCGCGGCCTGATTAATAAACCATCCGGGGCGGCGCGGCTCCTTCCGTGTGCGCGCGGCATCGACCCCCGCGCGCTTATAGCGACATGAGCGCTGTTAAAAGCGAGCCCTGCCCCTCTAGTGTCTTGTTATAGCCCCCGGTGCCCCCGGCCCCGCCTATTGTTGCCCCTATTTTCATTATTGCCAATAAAACGATGAGGGAGGCGCCGGGTGTTGCTGGGGGATTTTTTTTTTTTTTTAAAACGTCCTCCGCAGGTTTTCGTTTCCAAAAGAGCTGCTTTTATACATGCCGAGCTTCTAAATACGGAGGCGCCTTGGGTAGTCGGCGCAATTGGAAATATGGTTTTTGGAAGGCAATCTGTAAAAGCGAGCCGGAGATCGTAAATTGTGCGCTCGAGGATTTGAATTTTAATATTCAGCATTCAATTAAGAAAATAAATCACGGCCGTAGCTCTAATTCTATTCCTCGGCATGAATCCCGCGGTGCTGGTTTATAAAAGTCTTAATTGCGTTCGCGGGAAAAGAAAACAAACCGAATCAATTGTTTATAAAGAATAATTACATCAGAGCGGCGCATGATGTTAAACGAGATCTTCATGAGCATGCACTTAACTGCGCTATTACGATAAATTACGGAGTACAGCATTTTTGCGCAATCTTTAAAGCGCTACTCTCGCTGCATCGTACCCCACGCAATTTTTGTAGCACGAAACCCTCTCCGGCTAAATAGGTCCAATGTATTCTCTAATTATTCTTCTCTCAGCAAGTGTATATACATATACATATCCGCCCGGAAGCTTCTCACCGAGGCTCACTTACGCGGCAATAATTAAGAGGGCGGCCCGCCCCGAGATACAGCTACGCCCGCGCCAAGCCTTCATAAATATCCCCAGTTGCACGCGGCACTCATTAGTCAGCCGAATAATGGCCATTCAGTCCGGCACTTCGGCCTCCTTCGGCCTGAAAGGCTATCCCGCGGACTCCTTCGATATCCGGCGTAAGGAGCCGCGTGCGGTCGCCGATTGCGCCCCCGCCATATATATTGTCCAATCTCCCGTGGCCTACCGCAAGGGCCGAGTGATATCGCCCGTGCATATACGTGTACTCTCGTTCGCGCTCGGGATTTCGCGCGGGCGATTCCATTGCGCGCGGGAGGCGTTGCGTGCACCCCGTCGGCTTGTTTACTCGGGGGACGCTTGTCGCATGACCCGCGCCCACTTCCCCGTCGAGTTCCTCCCGCCCCCTCCCTCGGCCGCTATAATCTCTCTCGATATTTACCCCGCGCGACTCTCGTTATCGCCACTATTATGCCGGCGCCATTGATAAGCGGCGATACCGCGCGCTGCCTTTCGAGCGGCCATAGGCGCATTTTCACGCCCGTCGTCTCTCTGCACGTTCGGGACAGCGCGGCGGTTCGTTATAGAACCGAGGCGGTCCGTAAAATCTCTATAAAGATGCTAGTTGTTCGGGTGACAGATAACACTAATGGCTATTTTGTCTATCATATGCTTGCTAATAACGATCTGCTCCTAGCGACCTTATTAAAATGATTTACCGAGGTTCGTTCAATTGTCTAATGTCTTGTAGGGTATTAAATCTCATTTTAATCATAAATTAAAATCCAATTAACGATAATTCTTAAATAAAAAATAATTAGAATTATTCGACTTTCCTCCGTAGAAAGTTTGAATGAATTCCTTTTTACCTTATCCTTTCAAATGGAATACAAAGCGATTTTCAATTAAGCTTCTTAAAAGATTTATTTAAAACTTTTAAATTGTTGTATTTGAATAGAGAGGTCATAGTTTATATATATATATGTATAGATTTTAAAATTAAGCATATTATAATCTGACATAAATGTTCATATTATGGCGAGTTTATGCTAGAATTCAACGGGATATGGATCATCCTGATTCTCAATTGATGCATTAGAAGAATGTATCGGTATAAATACTCAACTTTAGAACTCTGTCCTCTCGTGCTTTTATAAAATCTATTATCGTTTTTGATAAATAGCACTAAAAACATGTTCAAGAATAACGAAATATTGTTTGGTCTCAAAAACTTAATTTAAATAGCTAATGATATAGGAACGAGGACAGCAATCTACGTCACAACTTCAGCAATAGTATACCATCAAATGTGTCATTAGTGACTACGAACACGCATCTTCAACTTCATCGTATCGTTAATGACGCACATAAGATCAGTATCCATACTAATATCGACTCTTTATTTCAACCTTGACATAATTAGTATTATAGAAGTGAAGATACCGTTTGTCCAACCAATCTCTTTTTCTGATTTCGAAAATGTGATGTAAATATGAAATCAGAACACCTTCAGTATCGTTGACAACGGCAGAAATGTCCATTGGATTTTTAATTTTGAAAAATATTTTATGCGTTTATTCTTGCGAGATTTCGGACAAATTATCAGAAAACGTATAAGGTATTTTTATAAATATCCTATAAGATAAGAATTGGAATAAACTTGTTTTTAATATTGAATATAACAGTATATTATAGGTACATAACGACAGTTTGTTATTATCAAAAAAAATATTTAACTTATATTAAAGAAATCCAGTATCGTATCCTTACATGTTAATCAAATAATATAAACGAATTAATCGTATGTCTTTTTATTAGAAACTAGTTCTCTGCGCAAAACTTATAATATAGTTGGTAATACTTGGTAATATATAGGTAACAGATCTTGCATTTCAAGAGAATATTTGTTTTTCTTTATGACAAACAGATCGATATTTCTAGCCTGCTCTATATATATTACATTTACAGCTTTTATGCGATTAATGTCACATAGTTATAAGAATTATTTTATTTTCCTTATACTTGAGCGTAAAAAGCTACGAAGTAATTGCGGCCGTTGATTATAACACAATTAATAACACAATTAATTTTTAAATATATATAGTCATAATTTATAGTGCATAAACTTTGAATTTTCAGTTAAATTTTCAAACAAATTTTGGGGGTTGTAAATTGACTCAATTAGGTCTTATATAAAATAATTTATTACATTTCCATGAAGAACTGATTAATTATAGATATCTTAATTACGATGAAGAAATAATTATTTATTGTTTACAAAGGATGTTTGAAAAATAAATTTTTACAACAATTAACTTTTGAAATTCTAATCACAAGCCGTTAAAAAAGATTTTATACTTGTCCAATTGAACATAAAACTATATCATTTCAGCTTTATGTTATGAACATCCATTGGTTTTAGCTGCTGTATACTAAAAAGTTAAATTATTAAAAATTTGATTTAAGAAAACAAGCTTATAATCTGATTGTCCTTATTCAACTATACTTTTTAATATATATTTTAACATATGTTTCAGAAAAAATTTTCAATGACGAATAACAATATATTTATCAATAACGAATATTTATAGTACAAGTATAAGGGAATTATAGTGTGAGCCCCCCTTCACTTGAAAAATATCGAAAATATCAATAAAATTCTGAAATATTATATTATTTAAGAATATGCGAAAACTTTCTTTATATTCATTATATTATTTCAATATTTATTCAAGCGAGTAAATAAATATTGGTATTTAATTATATAAGTATGAGACTCCAAGCAAAAAGCTTTTTAACATAAGATTTTGTAATGATTGTAGAACTAATATCCAGTTGTTGCTTTGAATTCAATGCTGCTGTGTAACTACGTATATGCTCGAATACTATAATAATATTTGCTGAATGATAAATGGAGAAAGTTGGGAGTATCGATTGCATGTAAACAATTATTTTGAGAAGTAATTATCTATGAAGCAATGATAATGAATCGATATGGACAAGAATCAGCCGAGCAATCAAGAATGCTATTATATATCGACAAGAATTACAGTTTGACAAAAGCAGACTTGGATATTATGAAGAATATATATAACGCTGCTGGTATATGAGTGTCCAAAAATACCCTAATGGCTTTTTAATACAAGAAAAACACATGTTTCCTCCAACCCCGCGTCATTGATGAAACGACAAAAGAACGATTTTATCGGTTCCCTAATACTGGATCAAAGCACTCAGGCGCCACTTACGTCAGCACACACGCGGCTGCACGCCTTAGGACAAACGCAGGATCATTGATCCTCCGCTCCGCGAAGGTAGACACACCGTTACAAGTTCCCCGGGCGCACGGAAGGGCGCGGGCCATTACGCGGCCGATCCTCCCACGACGGCGGCCGGTGAAAACTAATTAGCCGGGGGCAAAAAGCCGGGCCACCGAGAGCGCGACGAGTGCCGAGCCGGGCGAGCAACCGCAGCCTCTCCCCCCGCGGAGATTGATGGATCGCGCACTCCCGGGTGCATCGGGCGCCCGCCGCCCGGGATAAAGGCCGATCTGTATCGACCGGGGGGATGGGGGGAGAGAGCGGCTATCCGGTGCAGCGGCTTCGATTGGCCGGAGTGCCTCCCCGGATTCCTCCCCGGAGAAATCGCCGGGGCGTCGATCTTCCGAGGGCGTATATTTGAATTGTTTTACTTTGGGTTATTAGTTTTATCCGGCGGCGGGGCCGGAGCGCGGCTGCGCTTTTTCCCGCGATGGATAAAGTCGAGTGGCTCGTGGAGGACGCAGCTTTAGTCCGAATTGGGTGGCGAATGGCTTATCGGTACACTGTAATGGCCTGCCAGTGCTCCCGAGTTTTCTATATTGTTTGTTTTAGAATGTGCTAGGGGAAGTCGTAAAGTGCGGGCAACTTATAATGACGCTACCCTGTTTGTTTCGCTGGATCGTAAAAAAGTTTATTTTTCACAACCCGCTTGAAACATGATAAAAGCTTCTTTTTCTTTCTTAATGAATTTTGATTATTTTTACTCATTTTTCTTAAAGCCATCCGCTGATACATATGTGTTGTTTTGATACTTGATGGAGAGCAAAGCAGTATTAATGTCTTTAACGAACCAACCATCTTCGCGCGCGAGTTATAAGCAAGAAATCCAATCAAAATAAAAAATTCTTGCAACGAGTTATAGCCAGCAGCGTCAAAAGCCTACTTAAATATTGCATCTGATGAATATTCTATCGGAGCACGGATTCTAATGCATCGAATTTACTCCCTCGGTTTGTCGCAATTAGTTATTCGAGCTTTTTCCAAAAAACTGCCAGTGCTCTCGTAAATTTTAAATTAAAATTTTTTAACTTTTATTTAATTTCGTCTTGGTCTAAACGCAGCTTTTTTAATTACGCGCTTTATTACTACGCCCAACGCGTAACGGCCGCATACGTTTATGAGCAATGAAGCTTGCAATTACACTTTGTTAGCGGCGGCCCGAATCGCTTGACACAAGCGGTCCACGAAACAAAAAAAAAAAAAAATAAAATGTAATAAAGATCTCCCTGCGAAGAGCGAGAGGCAGCTGTAAGGCAGGTTAGCGCCCCGGGCGCATCTCGGCGAGCGCGCGCGTTGGGTCATTAAAAATGGAACGTCATTGATTTCCCCTTGGCTGCCTTAGGCGCCGGCGGCCTCGCGCGCCTCTCCGTATGTCAAGTTAGAGGTGGCTGACCCGCGCCGCCGCGGCACTACTGCGCGCCTCCGCTATTTCTGCTTGCGGGCGCGCCGATGTGCTCCTCCGCCGCAGTTTCCCATATCCCACCTGAAAATCCGCCTCTCCTTCTTTCTCATATTGTATGAGAAGCGATGCGTTTATCGGGGCGCCGGGTAATGGATCGGCCGTATTGACGGCGTCGCTCGGCCGCGGGCGAGGAGCCTGTCTTTTTGCCGGGGGATGAATCTTTTCAGAGGCGCGGCTGCGGGCGCGAGATTAATGAGTCAATTTGGAGCGGCTCACCGAGATAGTGAATTTCTTAGGGCGGGCTTTTTTTTTTTTTAATGAAATCAAGAGCTCGTTGACATGTCGAGTGGGCACTTGGTTTCGTTAGCGAGAAGGCACACACCGGGGTAACTCCGCATGTTGCCGAATTGATTGGCGCGTTTACGGTTGGTTGTCCACTTCATAACGGCGCAGTAGAAAATAATATCTGTATTTAATCAAGATAAAAAGCCAAATGAGTCTTTCAAAAGTTCCTTTGGTCGCTAATTCGGAAATATTTAAATTTTAGGTTTTAACTCTGCTTCGAATGTATCAGCAGTTAATTAAACCGAATAATTAACATTCTCAAACTTTTATACACTTCCACTTGATAATCCAATGAAACTCTTCTAAATTAGTACATTATTTTTTGTACGAAATTTCAGTTTTTTGAATACTTCTTTTTTCCAATCATTTTTAAACAGCTTTTAAAAGTTTTGCCCCTATATAACTTTATATTTCAATTAGATTACCTGTGTATCAATTTTTGAAAAAACTCAATGCAAATTTAAAATTAAAATTCGCAACAAAAATAATGATAGTAATATAAAATCAATGTTGAAATACAATCTAGGAAGTTACAGACTGGTAAAAATTGAATGTAAAATATTACTGAAAGTATACAGTGAGAATATAGCGACGATTGTCCAGAAACTTCCTCTTCCTTCCAAAAACTGAGTTCAGTAGTAGATTGTAACTTTGAACTCGTTAACTATTGCTCTCATCCAAGAAATATGAGTTTTTTTTTATTATGTCGACTCCAAATATAACCTTAAATGTGACTAAAGATAGTCTGAAATATTACCAGAGTTCTAGTTAGTTCTAGTTATCTCATGATATCAAACCAGGGTATAGTTTAAAATAATATTAAAAGTAAAGAACTAATCATCAAGCAAGATACTATATTGTTTAATCTATGCTGTAGAAATAAAGTTAATAATGTGTTTGTAATGAAAAATGATCTACTGTTATAAATTTTTTCTTTGTAACGAACTTATATTACTCTTATCGACTATACTGATCTGATTTTGTAATCATTGATATCTTCACAGCGCTAAATAACATCCTAATCAGCATTCAAGGAGCGATATTATCAGTATCGCAAACTATGAGCGCATTTCTGTGGCTTTAAAGCTAAATTCTGGACTGTGCAATTAACTGAGCCTAAATCCACAATGAAGCGCCTCCGGTCTCATATAAAGCCCGGTGTCAGAGCGCCCGGCCAAAGTATGCGAGTTGCGAGATCTAGAAATTACTTTGAGTACAGTGGAGAATACTTTTCAGTACTACAGGTCGCGTTTAATATCATTCAGAATAATGTGTCATTCCCAGGATTTGGACCACGAGTTTCATTTAATGTATTACTGGGCATAATGCGCAGAAGTATCTAGGGTCAACCTAAATTTGAATTACATCTTATCCTAAGCAAGCATATTGCTCTGTAATAAATTATCGTATAATGTAAGTCGGACACAACATTTATTATATAAAATCAATATTTTTGCTATGAATTAATTATATGTATGACAATTATTTCAAATTCGCATTTTATTAATTATACAAAATTTATTAAAAAGTAGTAAGGTTACCAATAAGCATTTACCATCGTATCTGTTTTCTTTAATTTTATGTGGCTCATAAAATGCTTATCCACGCTAACTTTCATTCACTGATCGTTGAACAATGCAATAATACTTTCAGGAAATTACAAGGAACCTTAACACCCGGACGGATCGCGTGAAAAAAGCCCCGCTACATTATCTACCCGTAGCAGTTTCCGGACGTGAGATCTTCTCTTACTGGAGCTCCGCGCAATTTCCCTTCCTTCTCCCTGTTCGATTTACGCTTCGCTTTATCTCTCCCCCGCCTCCTTCGGTCCCGGGTTTCCTCGTCTCGGTTCTCGGTGCACCGAAATCTGAATCACCAGTGTACCGTATATAAAGGCTGGCCTGCAACGCTCGCCTCGTGTCGTAAATGAAAATCGAGTTGCGCCTACACGCGGTTCTATACTCGCCTTCGAATCGATTCGTGATAAGAATTCGGAGATTCGAGGTCGCGAGATTGTACAGAGGTTCGAAAGTAGGAGAAAGTTAAGCGTAAATGAATGTAGATTACGGTAATTTTTTCGTTGGAACAAAACCGTGACAATAAACTAACATTTTTCACTTTGGTTTTAAGTTATTTAATAGTGTTGTAACGAGAGATTGCAAAAAACAATCTATGAACAAGGACTTTTACATTTTAATTTAATAATTATATGTTGCACTTTTTCAATTCGAATTAAAAGTTAGTATATTGTTTTTCTGGACTTATTTTACATATTGTTTAGTAGACTACGTTTAGCTTGAAGAAAAGTCGTTAAATTTTACAGGAAAGTCGTTATAAGTTATCAAACACATTCATGCGTGGTTTTTTATCAAAATAATAAGTTTAAAATAATTTAATAATGAATTACGCGGATTTATTTTATATCATGGAAAATCAAAACTGGAACAAAATATTTACTCTTAAAATAAATAAATAAAATATTTCTGTCAATGTAAAAATTAATAACTATATTCGTTCATATTTTTTAAATATATTAAATAATAGTTACAGATTAAAATAAATTGCACGTGTTTTATAGACACTTTAATTTTTAATTTTTATTATTATGTAATAAGAAATATTAAACAGATAAGAGTTTTTTCATGTAAAATAAGTTAAAGTAATTCGTATTATTAAAAAGTTATTATATCCAATAGATTTTTTATTAAAAATCAATACTTAGTAACAAATACTTTTCCAATTACAGATCGTCGCAGCGATGGTAAGTTTCGGTGTAAAATACCGATTATTGAAATAGTTTGAAACCACCCCAAGCCAATGATGACAGTAGACAGTGACGAAAACGTTTTTAAACACAGCTATGCTGATAATTACTGACGAAAGGTTAGCGTACATGTATGTGTGAAAATTTGAATGTATAGTCTTCGAGATGGTCTATGTCATGATGCTCTAAACTCTATGTATATTTTTTGGTACCTATATATATGGAGAATTATAGAAAATTCTGTTTCCTTATTCAATTTAATCTTTTTCGTCTTATTAACATAATTTATAATTTATAAATTATTTAATTCGTTTAAAATTTACATAAAAATTCCAATTGTTTACCTACTTCTATAATTCCGTAAATAAAATCGAAACTCACCACTACAGTCACACATGGTTTGTTTAAACGTTTATATTACATGTAATTAACTTAGTTATAATACAAGATGTATGTTGTCTTAATATCTTTTTAATCATCTATTGTGTTAGTTACTTATTTATTAATATTTTAATATATTTGTTTAATAAAATTATCTAACTGTTTAAATTGAAAGTCTAATGTAAATTTACACAAGTTATATAATACAAAAATTATATGGCGAGGAGAAAAGGAAAGTTATTATATAATAATTTAGCAAACAACATTTCTAGTTCCTTAAAGTTTATTTTTCCAATATTGAAAATAGTGTTGTTTTGAATTAGGTTTTAAATTTAGTTACAATGCTTTTAATTAATTAATACAGTTAGCACGAATTCATAGAATAATACAATATATCATAACTCATGTGTAAGTAAATTACAGTAATTAATTGATTTTTGAACTTTTTAATTGTTCAATAGGCTATAATGAAATTGTATAAATATTATTAGAATTATATTATTTTGTATATGCATAGTATAACCATTTGATTAGTCAAATCAGCAAAATTTTACATGAATTTAGCACCTCTTTTAAAGATTCGTGCAAAGAAAAAAATTAATTACATATGTTGTTTAGAAAAGAAGATTTTCTTTCAATGATCTTTATTTAGTATTTCATATATTAATAATATGTAATTATTATATTTATGACTCTTTCATAACTAACATAAAAATTAAATTTAATAATACTACAGACATTATGATTAAAGTAAACTGTAGTTACTAAATCTTTCAATAAAGTAAAATTTTGAGAGATGAACTAGACGTCGGTTGAAATGACATTTGTATAGCAAAAAGCTAGTAGCCGTGCAGCCGTCGTCCCCGGCGATCTTACATAGCGACCGCGTTTCCAACAATGTTGACGCACTTCCGCCGAACAACATTCGTCTGTCGCGAAAACAAGTTAAGGGAGTTCGACAACTCGCAGACTCGCGGTGCGCAAAAGGAAGCCTCTGCCGCCTACGACGCGCCGTCCGGCCTCCCGCGCGTGACGTCAGGCGACCCTGACGCGGGTTCGCGCTACTATTTCTAGAGGGGACACGCGTGCGTCGTCTTCTCGGCGTCAAAGCGACACTTCTCGTTCTGCGGGGGAGAGAACCGCGCGCATACGGCGCGCGAGGAGGCCTAGAAAAGCCCGCGGCCCGCTTTCTACTGCGAGGCTCTCCTTCTTTTTTTTTCCACCGGCCCCCCGAGAGCCTCTCGCTTTTCGTCTGCGCGCCTTCCTCAAAACAAATGACTCGCGCTCCCTCCTTTATTTCGCAAATTGAATTACCCGGGCGTGCGAATACGCCGTCTCGTCCTCTCTGTCTTTTCTTCCGGGCGGGACAAAGGCGCCGGGATACACTGTTATAACGTCACTCGAGAGCGCATTTTTTTACTCAGGCTTAGTTGCTGTTTATTTTGCACGCGGTTCGAAATGTTTAAAAAAGGGCTGCGCCTTTATTTTGTTTGTGAACAAGGTCGTGGGCTTTAAGCGACTCCTTTTATCTACTTGGATGATAATGGACCCAACAGAGAGCTGCCTTCATATTCTAAGAAAATATAGCTTTATCTTGTCGCGAAAAATGCGCAGCATGCTATGTGCGTAACCTAAGCTATACTCAAGATAGAAAATGTGACTCACAAAGTCCTCTCTTGAAATTTCAGTAAATACGACAGACGCAGGATATCTAAAAAAAGTTTTCGCAATTTTAAGATTTGTCTCGGTAACTGCAGCCGGTGTTTCCTATTACTATTTGTCTTATTCTAAATATATTGGTCAAACGTCATTTTTACTCAAGCTATAAATGTAACTGATAATATTTATATTGTCAACTGTGATTCATTCAATAATAGTCAATATCTACTTTGTAAGTTTCATAATCTAAAGTTCTATAGAACAAATATAACTTTCACAAATTGTCAACGTCGTCAAGTCACCAAACAAATACATCAAACATTCGAAGTTTTTCTTTTACATTAATTTCGTTTGCATCTTTTGTATTAATCCGTTTGCATTAATAAGTAGACTACACAACATATGCGTATATTTAGACAAAATATTCTATAATTCAAACAATAATAAAAGAATTACTTTATTTGTTTCTTTCTATTTTATAATGATTTATAGTGAGAATAGACGAATGTAAAATGATATACAGAAGACTGTTTAAAACAAGATGTTAATCTATGAATAGAAGTTTATTAAGTTAATTTAGTCGATGTAACTTTTAATGAAAGAACTTTCATTAAACTTTTAAAGAAAATATTTTATACCGTAATTTTTAAGTACTTAATGCAATACTGATGTATGAACAATATTGACATTTTAAAGGTATGCTCTTTTACTCTAGGGAAATCTAACAAGGGTGTAGTTTAAGTGAAGTAATAATGTAGTGAGTGAATCCATACGTGTCAAGCAGAATTAGTCGACCACAGTAAGTCTGTATTCTTTTTGGAATTGCTTAATCAACTTTCATCGTGTCCGCAGACAATTTCCCTGCGGGAATTTCAGTTTTTATTAAATTTGAACCATTAGATATGTTTGCAACCTTTAAAAATGACTTTGAATTTAAAGAACAATTCGTCAGGCTTATATAGAAGAAAATAAAAAGTTATTTCGCGTTACTGTTGTAGCTCAGAGTCATTTGTCCTCAATAAGGAAAATGGTCCAATTACTTACATTCTAGGAGTTACTGCCCTATTATTTTTCACAATCTACGATATTAAAGACGAATATTCTCACTTTTACAACTGCTACTTATACTTTAAGGTTAATGTCATATTTTCATCTTCTGTGAAACAGCTCAATAAATGTCAAAAAGTGAAAAAACAGCACTAATTTAGTCAGTCGTATGCTCTACACTTGCTTCTTTTGCGTAAATAATTTTCTGCTGCTAAAAAAAGCTCTTTTGCTTAAAGTAAAAATAAATTTAGTTGGAAGATGTACATTTACTTTCGAATGATTTATCTCTGATCTAATACGAAAGGAAATACTTTTAGCATCAGTGCAATTGTATGAGAAGCCGTGTCTCAAAAAATTAAGTTAAACCTTAATTTAATCCGAGCACTACTTTAAACGGCATAAGTTTACCCTTGCGGTGGAAGCATCAAGTAAAGCGGTTCTTTAAATTAGAATTCCTAATAGAACAGTGTTCCATCCGTGAATTTCAGTGAAGCGCGATAAACCATCTTTCCTACCAAATACCCCGCTTTAATTCAACGCGATCGAATCAACCGTAAATTTTTTGCACCGGTTATCAATTTTCATCCGCGCGGAAATTGCGTATCTTTCTCTTTTTTATCACTTTATTGGCACCGGCATCTGTAAACGTCCAACTCGGTAGCCAGCAGCAGCTGTTAAATTATAGTCATAGGAGCCAACAAACGACGATAATTATATCGACACTAGAGGAGCAGACCTGTCGAGAGTTTTCCAACGGCCATCGGTCTCTCGCCTCGCTCGTACCGGCCCAAATGCAAAGCTAAGCCGGTGATATCGACACGGGCAAAGTGCGAGTTGGCAAGTCGCAGCTGCGGCGCTTATGAAGAATACAGGGCAAAGAAGAGGCTGAGGCTGGATTCTCCCTCGCGCGGTCTAGGAGACCCGGTGTAATTAGTCCGGAGCATCGCTGCGGGTACACGGATAGTCGCCTTGATTGGCCGATAATTGTATTTCCACGCGAGGCGGGGGTCGCCGGTCTGGGATATTAGTCTCCGTATCGATTACTCATTTGGGACGGGAGGATCAGCCTCGGCAGCCTCGTTTTCTTGTTTACGGCCATTTTCTCTGCCGATAGCGTGGGATGGCTTCGATGGAGAGAATCTCGTATTTATTCATTCTATAGCTCGGTGAGCTGCTCGCGCGATGCAAGTGCTATCCGGGCACATCGAGCCGTAAGATAATGCTCGTGGATTAAGACTATACAACGGAGCTCGATAATGCGGGCAGAAATGAAATGCTTTTCAATCATCGGATGCGGAAACAATTGCGAACCTGAGCTTCAACTAGGGATCGCATCTATTATGCACAAGTAACTGAAGAATAGCAAACTGTAGAGCCCTCGTCGTTTTTATTCAAAAAGTTAATAAAGGTCAACAGTTTAAATATAAACATTTGCGTATATCAATCAACTTTCACGAAATTTACGGAGCCAAATAAATTTTATCTATATTTATCTATGTTTCCTTACAATACCAGCAGAATTTTAGAATTCACTGCGGCTAATTTGATTTTCTAAATATATCCGTCTTCCAATAGTGCCTTTGTCCTCCTAATTTTGACCTTACCACTTTTTTCATGAAAAAAGACCGTAACAATACACACCAAAAGGAAACTAGCATTCTTCTGAATACAGGGTGAACGTTCTCTTTAATGCTGATGATTTCTTCATTATTTCATGAATTTTAAACACGAATCTCCATTTTACTCACAGACAAAGGGCGTCACTTACATTTAAATTGATGTTTTTCTACCACGAGCGCTGTACAGGACATCAGCGGGATTTCCACAAGGTTTACACGGGGGTGTGCATAAAACCGTGATTTTATCAAACACTCAGATATTACACGAGTTCCTATCGTACTGTTATTGTCAATTTTTTAACAAGGGTAGCTTTGTATATTGATTTAGCAATATTGCATGGAGACCAACCGCATAACGTACGGAAACTTGCACGCAATGAAAGTGTGGAACGTTCTAGTGCTACCTCGCGTTCGACCGCTACTTGATTCGTTCTCTGGAGTTGGCGCGCCCTTAAAAGTACAACTATCGAAATTCAATTAACCCTGAAAGTGTCACACGACAATAGAACGCTCGACTTCTTACGGCCTGAAGGTCTCATTGCCACGCTTAATTCAACCACAAAATATATGTGTGAGAGTGTGCACCGATTGATTTATCGAGACGATTACGGTGATTACGCGAGACGCGAAGAAAACAATGAAATCGACTAGTATAATGAAGGATTACCCCGCAAGTGATTTGCTGGTCACCAAGTACTTAATGACCCGCAATGCCGTAAAATGAAGTATATACGAACTTATCCTAAAAAATTAGACCTATATATAATAATGGAACAGTTAACTTAACAAGACTGCCTGAAGTCTAAATGATGATTTAACTTTTCGATTAGATTTAATATATGAAAAACTGTGATATTTTAGTCACTGAATATTGAATGCTTTTCGTGTTGCCAGATGCATCTGCCAGAAAATCAATATTCTTCTTAAGATAAAATATTTGAGCTAGTTTTTAACTTCAGTTTTTAAAGTATATAGTATTCCTATTCAATTATTTAGCGTAAAATATACCATATTTTTCAAATATTTTATATGAAAAATGAAAAACTGCTTACGTATCTCAAAGCTTCATGAAGTTTTTTGAAAGTTACAAATAAACAAGTTCAACTACACATACAAAATTTTGTTAGAATTTTATGAATGCACCAAATAAGAACCAAACACTCAAATAGGACAGTTGATTTAGACCATATCGAATAGATATTGATACCATCCATCTCACGTACACATATAAATCGATTTTGTTCTTTGTAACAGGAACTGTAAAACGAATAAAATACTTAAGGAGATTCTCTTACTCGCCCTATTTTATTATTAGAACAGAGCTTTGGTATTTTATGTTCTCCTTTTTTAGAACTGATTCACTTGAAATTTAGAAAATAAATCCAAAATTCATTAAAAATTAATCAAGTAGAAATTAATTTTATCTTTTGTCAAATACTTCAGTAACATATAGTAAAACGCTCTTATTCATTTCCAAGAGGGTCGAACTTACATCTACGCATGGCTAATAACTAATATGCCACACGCATCCCTGGTTAGATTACCGTATTCCCTTAATGACGTCAAGTCAAAAATGTATTCTCACGGTTGAAGTAATTTCATTGAATAATCAAAGTAATTTCAATACACGAAGGTAATATGTATTTTAACAACTCAACTTTCAGGTATAATTGATTACGGAACGTATTCATTTATTCTTGTCTTTTATAACATCTGTAACATAATAAATGTCCCTATCAAAATTGTAGTTATATAAGACTTTCTTGAAGTCTGTAATCTTATTTATCTTCGATGTATTAAATTTTTTAAATTTTTGTTTGGTTCTTTCTTGAAAATTTTAATTTCGCAAATTCTTTGGAGCTAAACTTGCGAACCGATAACAGTTTATACAACGACGATTTATCGTGAGATGACGCGAAGACGCTCGTCGTATAGATATTAAATATCATTTCGGCCGAGTTATCGCAATAAGCCAACGAGCTCTCGTAGTATGGCCAACTTTTGTATTTCTTTTTTCTTTTACTCTTTTTTCTCCTTTCCTAGGAAACTCACACGCTTCTTTCAAGCTTCGGTATGCAGGTCCAAAGAGCAAAGAACGTCGAAGCAAAGAAAATGTCAGAAACAAAAAATGGAGCAGAGGAAAACTTTAAAGCGATTGAAGAAGTGCAAGTTGGTTTTTAACCAGTAATTTAATTTCAAATTTCATTTCTCTCTTACTTTGTCCTTTGATCAAAAGTGATTACTAAATTTTATCTTTTGGAAAAGTATCCACTACGTACAATAATATGTGTTTATATATTATATAGAAATATTTAAGAAAACAAAAGCTGATAATAATTATCAGTGATTTCATAAATTATGATTTCGTTAAAGAAATCATTTAACATTGATACTTACACATACATAAAATTGTAATATTATATTATTGCTAGTTAATTAAATTATTATAATTGCATGCACACTTAATGTTTCTGTATTCTATTGTTACAAACAAAATTCTAGAAGTTTAGAAGGAGAGGTAGAGATTTAACAAAGCTGAGGACTAAGATAAATTATAGTTAAATAATAATAAATCAATATCAATATCATATAAATAATGCGTTTCAATGATTTTATTCCTTGAAGTTCGTTTTATGCGATCTCAGTTATACCAGAATGTTTTGTTTTAATTAATTAATAATATGGTGTTAATATGAAATGACAAATTTTTAACTTATAACTGTTTACATATAAAGTATGAAATAAAAGTAAATCTTGAAACTCATATATTTATAAAAATAATCGATTAATTTTGTTCAAATGGTATTGTATTTTTAATACTAACATTTTTAATTTGTTTACATTTTTACATTAACTTTTAATACTAGTAGTAATTTTACAATAGACATTTATACTTTTAATAAAATATTCTAATTTTTTAGTACACACACACACATATATATATTAAAATACTGTTTATTAAATTTTGTTTTAAATAATTATTTTTCAAGAAATATAAGTTTTTTATTAATGTATATTCTGTTTAAATAACTAAAATAAATAAAAAAATGTGTTTACATATAATTATAATTTTTGTTAAATATAACACAAGAATGGTTATGAAAAACATAATAAGTGATTAGTTACGAGAAAAAGTTTTTTACTTTCGAGTAAAATAAAACTTTTTTTAACATAGTAAATAAATTAATATATTCTAGCATACATAAATTCTACTAAATTTTGATCTGAATTTGCGAGAAAAATAAAAAAAACCTCCACCGTGACAATGTTCCTGTGGAACATTGCCGTGACCAGGATTCGAACCTGGGTTACTACGGCCACAACGTAGGGTCCTAACCACTAGACGATCACGGCTATTGGAGGTCTTGAAAGAGATTGTTCGAATGAGGAAAATAAGCCAGTTTCGTGCTCGACTTGTGCAATGGTGTGTGAAAGTTACAACGCCTTACGCCTTTCACTGCAGTTATCACTTCACTCCAGATTGAGATAACTTGGTTGCTGGTAAGGAAGCTGCCTTTCCAATGCAAGAGTTCGTTAAGCCAATGTTGCTGGTGTACGCTAAGCAATTCGTTGATCCTTAGTCTTGTTTGAAAGGTTTGATAGCTAAAGCAAGTGACTTTATCGACTCTGATTTACACTTAGATTGTGAATAATAAGAATAAAAATGCATAATAAGAATCTGCAACGAAATCCTTGACTGAATCAATTTTGGTAGCAAGTTTGAGAAACGATATTTTGATTTATTTTTCACTTTTTCCAGTTGCACTAATAGTAGATAATATTAAATATGTAATACTTCAAAAAACCAATACATATATAATAAACCAAACAATATCTATAACCGCAAAATTTTCTTGATTATTAAATATTACCATTGTCATTCCACAATATGTTGGACATTTGATAAATACTCATAATTGCTCATAATTTAAATATATTGAAATACTTCATGATGTAGATTACAGTATGGGTAATCTTTATATACTCTAATATAATATGAAAATTGCAAATATTATTTTTAATAATTTTTTTCTTTTATCTGTTACAGGTGAGTTACGATTTTTATCTTAAAAAATAGTGGAAATAGTATCTTCAGAAAAATCATCTATTTCATAGGTAATTTTAATTATTATAAATAATATACTGTAATAATCTTTTAAAAATTTGAGTAGTAAGTGTAAAAATTGAAAATATTTTTAATGTAAGAACTTTTATAGCTAGTTGATAATTTATTATCAATTTCATTCATTCAATTAGTATTTCAATGAAAAATAAAATTATATGGATTAAACAAAAATTATTATTATGTAAATGATGTCTAATTAAAAAAAATATGAATTACTCGTAATTTCTTGTTCATATATTACTATATTTAAACAAGACTAAGAATGTTTGTCAAGTTACATTGAATATTAAAGCATGTGCATAAATAATGTAAAAAATATAGTTGCAGATAAAACTTATATATTTATTTTATAGATAAGAAGATATTTTCATAAATTAAAATTTTTATTTAAATAGATTTTTAAAATAGATATCTATTTTATTTAAATAGATATTATTTGCACAGACTTTCGTAGAAATTTCACAAATAAAACTGATTAATTGGCCAGAAACTGGCGAGTTATTTGTAAAAAAATTTTATTGTAAGAAAATGGCAAGAAATTCGTCGACTTAAATATTTAATAGTAATAATTTTTTTTTATTCAATAAGCATATTTAAAAGATAAGTTTATTATTAAATTGGAATGAAACCAATAACGATATTTATAATTTGTTTAAATTTATTGTTTCATTTATCATTAATTTATTAATTCTTCATAAACTTCAACTTATAATTTTTAAGTGAATTTCAATTACTATTACTTTAGTATTTTTTAAAAAATTTGTTCGTGAAGGTTCATTTAAATACCTAAGCTTAAATAATAATATATTGTTATTGTACACTAAATTTCATTTTTTTGTAACTATAATATTTATTATGAGGATATATCCTACATCAATTAAATAGTTTTGTTTTATACCTCACGCTATTATTGTATATCTATGTGTCGAGAGGTAGCGGGGTTTTTGGCGAGTTTTTAAGGTAATTCTTGCCAGTTCTATCAAATCTAGCTAGTAATATCCAAAATACTCGTAAAAATTTCTTCTAGGGAATTTCTTAAACTTCATTATTTTAGAAACTTTATATTTTATTAAATAATTAATATGTTCAATTAAATTGAATGTAATATATGTTATTATGATAAAAATCTAAAAAAATTAATAATTTACGATATAAGTGTCCACTAGACTGGACATATTTTACCATTGTCATCAAACATGACCTTATAGTGGTAGTGGCATGCGATGTTTACTCTGACTATTGTCGATACAAGATCTTTTATTTTCTGCAAGTTTTTGACCATAAGGGCAACCGCAAACACCTTTTATTTCACCATTTTCTTTCGGCACAGTGAAGCAAAACTTTTCACACTTGTGATTGCGAGTGCAAGGGTGTCCCGATCTTACTGTCTGCCTTGCAGGGCTAAATACTTTTAAGCACGTATTCTGTGGACGGATCAATGAGTCGGCTGAGATTATTACGTGCTGTGAATTTCTGCGCTTACTGAGTTGTATAATATCATTTTCTATTATAGCATAAATAAAATCTCCATTAATTTCAAAAGAGTTCATACGTAGATTCGAACTGAAAACTGGACCATCTTTTATGTCGCCGCCTATTAAGTTTGAATGGCGGAAGTAGGACTTACTAGGTTGTTCTCTCTAAAATTTTGTAAAGTATAATAATATAAATTATTAATTTGTTATAAGAATAATTTTTTTGTATAAAATATTAATTTTGTTAGCAATTAGTACAAAGAATACTATAAATATTCTGAAGATTATTTTTAACAAAAAACAAAATATAAATGGAATTGTTTCCAAACATAAGTTGTTTTACTACGTTGATAATAATATTTAATACCCATTTATCAGTTTATCTTACCGGTACTTCAAACCAGTATAACCTATCCTCATCATAATCCAATGCCATTGTTTGGAAATAAATTGATGCTTTATATATTACAACAGGGTTTGAACCGTCAAGTGCCATTTGCGTTATTTTAGCGTTTGTTCCAAAATATTGTGAGAAGTAAACATAACCTCGATTAGGATGAACAACAATAGAACCTGGGGTCATGTTCTCTAATTCCATGTTGGGCACTAAAATTTTAATATAAGAGGGATTATCAACATTGAGAACGCAGAGATTGATTTGGCCATCCATATCATATTGAACATTATAATAGTAGAGGTTCCGTGCAGCCCAGTCAAAAGCCAATGTTTCTATATAAACTCCAGTTGGAAAGAGTTTTAGGATCTTTTGCGAACCGTCTTTCAATGTCACTTGGTGCACCTGATTATGGGAGATGGTACTGGTGTAATAGACTAATCCATTCTTAGTATTGACAGCTAGACTTTGAAAGGTATTTACTTTGAAGGCCACGGGATCAATCACGTCGACGGATGGCTTATTAGAATTAGTTATGGAGAGTCCTCTCAATCTTTCATTCTAGAAATTACAGTTAACTAATGCATGCCAAGTATACATTTGTATTTACAAAAAGCTATTCAAAAAATTAAAATTATACCATTTCAAATATAACGTATTCTTCTGATGGCTTACAGGATCGCTGGTCTTGGGATAGTTCATAACCAATTTGGCATGCACATTTGTAATTTTGTGAACTACTTCGAGACAAAATGCAAAGATGCTGACAATATCCGTTGTTTTCCTTGCAAGGATTAATAATATTAGCTATCTTTGAGCAAGTGACTGCTTTAATGAACTTCGCGATAATGCCCAAGTGGGAGAATTCCTCTTCATTCTTGCTGCTAAGGTCGAATTTGTAGGTCTATAAGAAGAAGTTATACTATTTAAATATACATAATTATCTTATTAAGATATATCCAAAAATGAACCTGTTTAACAGCGTCTGCCCAATATAATACGTTGTCTAGAATAGTAACAGATCCTTGGCTTTTATCGATCAAAGAGTCGAATAATATCTGAAAATGAACCTTTACGTCTTCACCCTGATAGTTCATGCTTATCACTTGTCCTTTTTTGTCATCTACACAATATAAAAGTTTTGTTTCTGGATCCACCGTAATACGCGAAATATGGGATGATGATTCTACAACCGTATTACTATTATGCATTCGCTTATTCGAATTATAAATCACATGATAGTTTTCTCCATCTAAATCAGTTCTGATTATCTGTAAAATTTTAAAAGTCGCGATTTTTAATCAATTATTATTTTTAAGTAAATAAACAAATTAGATAGTTTTAGCTGCCCTCTTGCTTTAACATGGCGGAATAATTCTTGTGGAAGGTTTATTTATATAATGTTAAAATGGAGAATGAAAGTCGAATAACTTGACCCCTTATACCTGTACAGATTTTAAGAAATAGCTATTTAAAGTCACCTTTTCTTCATCTTGGATAAACAGAAGTCCCTCTTGAATATCAATGGCTAGAGCAAGTATATTTTTCAGTTTTGAATTGAGGATGACCGTTGATTTTCCATTGGTCAAATCATGAAGAATTACCGTATCGGAAAATCGATCGGCGACATACAGCTTACGTGTGATGTAGTCAACGGCAATACTTTGTGGTTCCCGATTATTCATTTTAGGTATCGCTTGTCTGGGTCTAATATCCCATGGATTTTGAACGTAGATGTCACGTGTCACGCTATCGGACCAAAATAATTCCCCGGTGTTGCAGTCGTAGTCTATGCTATTGCCACCAACTTGTGCAATAACTTCGCGTTGTCTTCCAGTTGCATCGTACGTGCGAATTAAGTCTTCAGATGCCACAACTAGAAGACCATCCAGTAGATGGTCTTTATAATTATATGAAATTATCAATACTTTATCGATCGAGTTTTTTTGTTTTAATTGAAGTTGAATTTACTTACTTTTTTGAGCAGTAACTTTATTGACATAAATTAGTGTAAAAAAAGTCAATAACAAGTTTAAAATCTTTGAGTTATCCATGGTGACTCTATATCAAAATCATAAAAAGATTTATAATTCTTTATGCTTATTTTTCTCAGTAATAATTAATATAATTTTAGTATATTATGATAATTAGAGTTTAAAAGCTTTGTTAAAGTTTTTTATATAAAAATAGCATTAAATGAAAATTTTACTTTTTATTCATTAAGTACTTCTTGAAAATTTATTAGTGTAAATTAAAAAACTTTTAGTGTTACAATTTTTTTTACGATATATAATTAACTAGAAACTAAAAATTAATATATTTAAGTATTTTATTCTTAATAAATGTACTTACATTAAAAGCCAATTTATGGCAGCATTAATACTATTCCTGTAGTCTTTATAGTGTGGTAAGGCATTTATATCTTCTACTGTAACATCTGCCTTCGTTTACACTGTACCTTATTAACTAAATACTATTCATTCATGAGTTAACGACTAACTAATCAAACTATTTAAATTTTTACTTCACGATTATCACAGAACAAATGTCTATAATCGATTTCTATCAAAACGTACAATGTACAACTTACGTGCGCAGATTATAGCACTAGATTGAGAAAAAAGTTTGACGAATATTTATTATAATACTTCATTAAAAAATTATATAGAACAATATACGAAAAATTATAATAATGTAATTTTAAATATAAAAATGTTTCTAATTTATTTATTTTTGAAATTTAGTAAATCTAAATTTAAATAAATTGTTTTTAGTTATTTATTTTATATATATATATATGTGTATGTATGTGTACAATTAAACTTAAACAGAATTTGGTAGATTGTATGTAGTTGCATATACTGTGTATTTGTGTTCAGATAATCTAAGTAACTAATCTAAGTGCCGTCGTGTGATCGAGCGTAGGATTGGAGTGTTTCACACCTTCCCCCACTGAAACAAATGCCAAGCAGGCAGTGCCGCACACTCACAAAAACAAAGGAAGGTCAATATCCCGCTTCGCAATACAAAAGGTTCACAGGTTCTTTACAACGACCTATGAAAAAAATAATTAGATGAAATCTTATGCTTTCTCCATTTAGACTACCTTTGCAGTCTACCATGATCAGGATAAGTCCAGCAACCGCAAAGTTCGACGCTTTATAATACGTGTGTCCGCTTCATCTTATCGAATATACCCAGCATGTCACCCCGAACTGCCTACAGTTCTCGCTACAGTTACATTGGCTGTCTATTACCCTCGCTATTACCAGAAGACAGGACTACTTTCTGGGGTCTCTAGCTTTCAATTCCATCTCTAAAGCTAATCGTCACCATGTTGTCTCTCGTTTGCGCCAGTTCGATCAAACTCAGGTTCAATTGATTGAAGCCTCGGGTGTACCTTGAAATGCTTGTTCAGTATAATGTCATCTTCGCTCCTTACCGATTACGAACTTCTCGTTTTTTTGTTAGACAATACAAATGATTTCAGGGACTCACTCTCTCGGGCACTGTTCACCAAGGATTTTAAGAACTGGAATTTTTGCATTAGTTATGAAAACCTAGAGGGTCACTAACTCCGAACATTGTGTTTAAAATTAGCAAAATTTCGACCGAGTGTTTCGAAGAGTTCACAAGTGTTTAGAAATAATTCATCCTCGGCGCGCGAAACCAAAAATAAAGGTGGAGGGGGAAGCGCGGCAAAAAACAGTATTAATAGCTAACAAATATTCATTAATATGTGTTTTAAATACTTATCAACTTCAATATATAGTTATGAATGACTTTCTTTATATAAAAATATTCTAAAATAGTCAAACAAAAGCTGCCTTTAATTGGATTTGAAACTGCGTCCCCTAAAAGAAGCAAAATGCAATGTACGCCTTAAACCTCTTAACTATCGTTTTAATGACCCTTTATTATATTAAAAATCGTATATGATCATTACAGATTTAAACAGTCTAAATTTATAATGTTAATAAGTAATGCTGTTTTTAAAATATTTTAGAAATTTATTATTTATTTTTAACAAAGTTATAAATAATTTATTTAAGTAGTTTATTTTTAAATCCTCTTTGTAAAACTCTTGAATACATGTAGCATCTCATTAACTCATCATACAATCGTGAACGGTCAGTGAACAATTGTGAACACCCGTGAACATTCAGCGTGCAGTTGTTCTGCTCCGAGCTTTGCTCGGCCTTCCTCTTCGACGCACTTGCCCTTCCACTATCGTTCTCGGCGTAGCGACTCCATCTTTCGCCGCTATTCTTGGTATCGTACACCGAGGATGAACTATTTCTAAACAGTTGTGAACTCTTTGAAACACTCGGTGGAAATTTTGCATACTTTCGATAGTGTTCGGAGTGAGCAGCCCCTCAAAAACCTTTCAAAACTCCAAATTCATCAGACTTTGATAGTGTTTCTCTCATCCTCAATTTTACAATATTACTTTTAAACTCTTCGCACATAAATGCATTTTAATACAAATTCCAGTTAACTCTAAATCGATTATATTTTTACTTTCATTTAAGTATTGTTCTCGACTTGTTCTGTTCATAACATTTCGATTATACACCGTGTCAATTAATTTCATATTATGTTATTTACTTGCTATATCACTTCAATAACACCTGGTAACTTTAATAAACCAAAAATTAATCATTCACTCTGTCTCCCTCTCTCTCTCTTTCTCTCTCTCTCTCTGCGTCTCTCTGTAGTTACTTCAAAACTCGAGGTTTTTAAAACTCTGATCCGAGCACTGACCCAACTCGCTTTTATTTACATGCACCAAAGACTGCTAGGAACTCTTAACTACCTCGCTATTGTTTTAAAGAACAGGTCGTACATATTCTTACCTTTGTTCAATTAATTGAAGATGATATTTACAAGCTGTCGTTTATACCATCTATCTTCTTCAAATTTGCTATCGTTCTAATACCTTCAAACGAGCCTTAAAACCAAGCTTAACAAATTTTTAAAGCACTAGTATAGATATAAGAGATATTCTGATTCCTTATTAGGTAAAAGGAATATATAAATCTCGCTGTAAACTGAAGCAAAGTGAACGCAATCAGCGGTATTTTTTTTACAAATCAGAATAATTCTCCATTTGACGGGTAGTGTAACTTTAAAGGAGAGTATAAATAAATTGATGTGTCTAAATTATCGATCTTGTAGGAAAAGGTGGGGAGCTAGTTAAGGATGTAGGCGAATTAACATCATGTAGTAGTCTCGGTAGTAGTTAATACTCGGAATTAGGAAATATGCTGTGCACTTTTTATACTTCTCGGGATACTTCTAATAAACTAAAAGTCGCCTTAAAAAGTTTTCAAGACACTTATCTATATTTTAGAAACTTTTTCAAATATTTTAATTTAACTTGACAATTCAAATACAAATAAACCTTGAAATATACATTTATTCTTACATGCGCTAAAATCAAAATCTACGAAATTTTACAAAAATTACGAAGTACTATTGGATCATAAAGTAGTCACTCTGATAGTGAATCGTTGCAGGTTAAATAATTGAGAAAAAAGTGCTAACGCTTTGCGCCTTTAAAACGAATCCATGGTCAAAACAGATGATGATGAACGATCAGGAACCACGCAATTCCGCTACTCAGCGAAAAACGTTTTTACTTGAAATACTTTAACTTAACGTCTTAGTAAGTTCAACAGATAAGTTTTTTTATAATTTCATTAATATACTAAAATGCTTATTTTATATATGTGATACTTATTTATTTTGTACTACAGTCAAAATATTATTAAACCAAAGTTATTTCTCTGATACTTTTTAACTGGTGATATCCATCATGAACTATAGTTTATCGCGTATTTAATTGTCGAATACATACTTACAATGATATACGTGACGAAGTAAAAGACAAAAAGTAAATATACAGTAGCAATTACTCAGATAAATAACATGCCAAAATAAAGAACATTAAACCCTGCTATGGTAGTTTTGCATATCCTACTAGCCTTGCCTGCTTATAAAAAGAATCGATTTTAAGAAAATAAGAAGAGAAAATAAGGGTTGGCGCCCCAGCCGGCGCTGGTGGAGAACCCGCGCGTCTTCCGCGGGTTATCGATCGCCATGCGAGATGGAAGGCGACCGTCTGCAGAGGAAAGGATGAGCGCATTCTTCGTGCGGCGCCTGCATCACGCGTGTGTCGACGTTTTACGCGCCCGCGAGCGGAAATTGGGTCAAGGAAGACTCGGTTTTAGATGTCGGCCGAGGGTGGGTAGGAGGCTGTCCTCCGTCCACGGCATTCAATTATAGGGTGGGTTCGAGAAGTGATACCGGATTCGCTTGCCATATACGCGGTTTACGAGGGCGTCGAGAGAGGAAAGGCTCGCGCCTAGTTCCGCAGAACTGCCGGTTTGCCGAGAATTCGGTATGGTTGTAGACGCATATATGGATGTTATAGGAGCCGTGTAATAGTCGCGCAAACATCGATGGAGGATTATTTTATTAAAGACTCGAGAGGTAGTGTTGGAATTCAATTGCAAGGTTGAATATAACATGGAGTATTATTGTAACTCTAATTTAACTTCTTTTCTGTTCGATTGTACATGTTATATTTGACCTTAATCAACATTTTAAAAATTGAAAGCTATAGAGTATTAAAATACAAAAGCAGATAATGTAGAAACCATACTCCTATATACTAATCTTAAAAGCATTATTGAATTTTTTAAGTATTTTATTACCATTTTTTTGTATGTTTATATCCTATATCACCATTTATAACTTTTTAACATAATTTGTTGAAATTTATGACGAAATAATTTAATTTATATAGAAATTCACTTAATAATTCCAGTCATTAAATACTCAAATAAAGTTCAATAACTTTGTTAAAGTTAATATTTGTTACTTAATATTCATTCACTAATAAATAATTGCGATAAAGAAGATAATATATTTAAATATATTCATCGCTAATTCTTAAAAGAAAATTAGCTTGTGATAAACATAAATTTTAGAAATACTAAAACTTTCAATAAAATTGATAAACATTGATCATAATATTAGTAGATGTGATTATTAATTCATATAAACAATTCTTGCACAATATAGACATATGCAAAGATCGAATTTTATGATTTAAAGGAATCTGATAAATTTGAAGGCTTTTAATAGGTATTATATTATCGAGCTTTATTAATGATTCATTAATATTATGTAATTACAAAAAAAATTAATTGAAATTGTGCAGAGCTCAAATTTATGCGAAATTTATTCACACTTATACTTTGTGATCATAATAATATCGAAAAGTCAAAAACAGCATTTGACTGCGGTCGTGGCTCGGATCGTGGACTGTTTTTTTCGACTGGAATCGGATATCTAATCTAAATAATTCTGCTTGAAAGTGTTTTAATTTATTTAAAGTAAATTACAAGTATTGAAAGCTTTGCCAATTAACAATCAATTGAATTCATCTCGAAATACATTTATTTTAGATATCGCATCTTTCTTATCGCTCTGTAGTCATCCGATCTACGATATAAATGTGCAGAAATGTTTGTAAAAAATTAATTATGTAATAGCAATTGCAGTTTTTAAATAATTATTTTTCGTATAATTTTTATATAATAGTTAATTAAACTATGTACAAAAACAAATTTAATATAAAAACAATTAATGAAATAATATTTATATACAATATTAACTTTGAACTATATTTAAACGTAGAATAATAAGAAAGACTCTTGTATAATCATTGTGCAGATATTGTATTCAGATCCCCATTAGATTGTTCGTTACAACAAGTGGTGGTATATATTTATACATATATATCCGTATTGTTTTAGAGCAGAATAAATATATTGCGTAAACCAACGAGAAAGTTGAATAATAAAAACATCAGCGAATGAAAGTAATACAACAGAGAACATTATACATAGATGCGAGGGATGGTTGTATTATGAAGAAGAGATCCTACTTATATACACTTATATACATGCAGAATTATGAACATATATTTAAATTTATTAAAAATTATAAACTCCTACGATAAGAGGCATAAAAAATTTCTTTCGCCTCACGCGGATCATGACATATACAGTTTTCAGTTGATTTAGTACGCCTTTCGTAATTAAAACTATATGTTTCTTTAATTTTCTTTAATAAATCTGTAATAATGTATAGTATTATTTAGACCTGACGTTATACTTAAGGAAAATTAGTCCTGGATACTAATATAAATACCCGAGGCAGGATCTTGGAGAGGATAGAAGAGGATATAATTAATTAATTTGTGGAGGCAAACAATAGTTTATAATTTGTTGTTCGAAATTTGACCTCCCTTTCGTCCCGAGCGGAGGGTCGTTTAACCCCGTTAGATCCCCATTCGGAGCAATACTTCCGCACCTTTGGCCCGCTCTCGCCCTTACTCTTCACCCTACGAGTCTGGGCCTATTCTGAATTTTGACTCTTTTCAAAAATGTATTAAAATGCAAGATTTGCGCGCATTCCTATTTCACCGAAAGCATTGTCCTGGGATCAAATACTTACACAAGAGTCAAGTTCGAGAAGAGTCTTAGTTTCAGAAGAGTCAAATTCGACTAGAAATATCGATCTTATCTGTGATAAAATTGAATACATAGTCTTTGCAAGAATAAGGAGGTTAGTTAGGTGTATCATAACGATAAAGTTATACTGGATAGAAAATAAGACGGAACAATACTCTAATGCATGTATATGTATACGCTTAGCATCATAAAATGGAAAGAATGACTTGATATTCTAAATGTGCTGTCTTCAATGTTGGTTCGGGATTCGGAAAAGAAAAGCATTTTCGGGATTAGCTTATACAGTAAAATTAACTGTTTCTATATATAATCTTATAGTTTCTATGGAAAGAAATTCGGACAAATCCAAATAATGCTTGCTGCTTTGATAAAAATATTTTAAAAGTCTAATAATATTTATGACTACTATCAATCTTCCTTTTGTGAATTTAACAAATATTAAAGCCGAAAAAATTATATTCTCGACAATAGAATATTATTCTTTACTATAAAAATAATCAAAAGTCATATAATCTTTATATTATTATTATAATATGCTGCTATATAATTTTATTATGTTTGTTTTTTATGATGAATTTTGTTAAAAATTACGTGGCGTTTATATTTTTCATGTACGAATCATAGGAATATTCTTTGAAAAATGATCATTATTGTTTTTATAGAATTCACGATCGACAGTAGAAATATTCATACACCTCTTTTTGTATATAAAGTAAAAGTTTGTTACAACTGTTAAGTTTTATTTTTTTTTTATTTCGAAACAGTTCACTCGTTAGATCCTGCGTCAAATTCTCATACTCCACTCAATCTCATTTGATCAGGGGAAGATATAGGATCGTTCAAAATACCGGGGAGTCCCTCGAAAAAATTCCGCAGTTCGATTCCCGAGATTGTAGGGCGCCGCGGGCGCATTAGCAATTCATATGTGAATGCAGAGCAGCAATTGTTGCGTGTCGCTGCGAATCGTCTCCGAGCCGCCAGGCCAGGCGCTCGCCGACACGGTATAAAGAGGCGCCGACGCGACTCGGGGGTGATGCAATTTAGCGCGTCCCCGATTGCGCGCATAGACGACCGAGGGTGAGGCACTCCGGGCGCTTGATGACCCGTGCATTTTGATTATAACCGCGGGGCCCCGGAATCTCCTCATTGTCGGCGGTTGCGCAATGCGTTGGTAAAATTATTTTCAAACTGTTGATGCTTGGCGGTTCCTCGTGCGAATCAGCGAAAATGATTAGCGAGCCAGGGACTATAGACGAGTAGATGCTATTTTCACCCGAAGCGGCTATATACTCACCCGGAGCGAATGGCGAGAGAAGCGCTCGCGTTCAACTGCAGATTAAACAATCCGAGTTAACTGGATTTCCGAGCATATTATTTACAAGGCATATTCGAGGATATATTTTTAAATGGTGTATGCAGCAGCACACGAAGTCACTTATTATTTAGTTTTCTTTGATATTTTGCCATCTATGTCGTTGATTATTCGCAACGAAAGATGTCTGTGCAGCGATCATCAACCATATACATTGTTTCCCTCTCATAGAAACTAGTCGCGTATTATTTTTATGCTTTAAATTATTATAAAACATAATTTATATCTACACAACGTCATATAATTAGTTTTGCAAAAAATACTCATTAATATTTTCAAAAAAGCATTCAATAGATTGAAAATTCTTAGAATTGATGTAAAAGTTGTTTTATTTATTCTTATACTATAAAGACTTATCTTGTATAATAACAATAAATAAATAGTATACTTATATACAATTATAGATTTGGAAACAAATCAAAATAGTTAGTTATAGTCTCACTTTGAAAGTCGTAAAAAGTTAGATATTTTAGTTTGAGTATACCTAAGTTAATTATAGCACTCAAGAAGAACAACGAAAACATTTGATTAATTAAATATCGATAAATTTGAATCGCACTTTTACGAAGGATTTCAACATTTGCCAAAAGTTCTTTTATTAATACATGAGTTGCATTTACACGTTTTGACTAGCCTCGCTTGTCTTCGAGCCTGCAATGAAAATCTTGACCGAAAATCCTTGAACTTCACCCAGTAAAGTAGTCTTGTGCCCAAAATGACTTTCATTTTCCTTGCACAAAACATTTGCACAAACGCGAGACGAAATATATTTGACCAACGGCAAAAAATAAATATGGGCGCGAGCTAGGGAAACTGAACGCCGGCGATCCAAGACATCGTGCTCTAGTTCTCCCTCTCTCGCTCTCTTGCCGAAAAATTCTCGACACAGTTTCGTGCCAACTTCCGCTCTCGAACTCCCCTATTATTTTCCTTCCTCTCGCGTGCAAGGTGCGACGTGACGACGCCCTCGGGCTGCACACATTCACGAGAACGCGGCCAAAATCAATCGACACGTGTTGAAGTGGCGAACGGGTCTGCAGGCTCCAAGCCTTTCAATCCCCACATCGCGTTTCTCGAGAGCCGCTCGCAGCTCAAACTCGAGCTATTGCACGAACAAGTAAATTATTAAATCAGAAGTTATAACCGATGATATTGCATATCTATAAGAGCCATATCCTGATTCTCATACTGCAAATATGTAATTTGAGTAAGGTTTTAATGGAGTAAATGTTTATAAATAAGCCACGAGGCACAAGTACAGAGCGATATGAGAATAGCACATTATCCATTCCAAATTCGTACTTGATTCCTAACTATTCTGATGCTGTATAAAAATAATAAACATTAGTCGTGCTCGGCGTAAACTCTTATTGAGCATCAACGGACTCCAAATGGACATGTCACGTATAAAAACTTGGATAATTCATTGACGGATTAACTCATCATAGTCTAAGTATTATCGACAAGCCAACAATCTATACCGTAACGGCGCTTTTCTTTACACACGTGTTCGCACGCTTGGCCTACATCAAACATTCCATCTTCGCGGAGGCCAATAGAAGGCGCGCTTGCGAAACTCGCGGGCGCGCCGCGCTCTCTTGTGTATTTGCATTCGTCGTACATCAAGGAGAAGAAACGCGACGACCGAAATCCCACGAGACACTCGCCGGAATTTTCCATTCCCCGGCCCATAAGCTTCTGCGCGCCTCGCGATTCCGGGGGCTTCGAAAAAACGTGTCGCGCCGCGCCTGCCGCGGAATCGCGGCGCCCCAGGGCCGGAGGGGAGGGTGCGCGACGCGAATTTCGCGAGCTTCTGCCTCGCGCCGCCTCGGCCCCGGCGAGGCGAATCAGGCGGAATTGTCGTGCGCCCGTATCATTATATCTTGCGCCCGGTATACTGTAATGCCGCTTCCCGTACGGCTCGTTGCTCTTGCGCGCTACGAGCAGAGTTGCCAGTCCGACAATGTGTTGAGATGACAGATACGAGGTTTCAATTTTTCGTGTAGTTGCGTCGTGAACAAGTTGTGACTGCAGTTATGCAACTGCGAGTATATCTGTGCAATTTCTATTAGTCAAAAGAAATGAAAAATCATCAAATTTTCAGAGACGAGAAATTTCTTTTACAATTTTTTATCATATTTTTCACACGCTTTTTTTTAGAGAGCTGTCAAATATTTAATTATTTGTTTAAGTGAATCTCAACTTAAAAATTTTTTTTATCGCGATTACCCAGACAAAGTTTTCTAGACAAGCCAGGCTATTTTGTCAAATGCGCTTTAACAATTCCAGCTGCGAAAGACGTAAAATTCTCGCTGGTCCCTAGCAGACAATTGGCGCACCTCGAAAATTCCTAGCAAGAAGTCGGTTTTAAAGTCTACCTCTTACCGTCAATGGACTGTAATGGAACGCTCATTAGGCGGGAATTTTCCAAAATGTCGGAAAATGCTAATCTTGACTTTTTTGGTTTTTATCTTTTTAAAAATACACTTGTTGGTTTTTAATCTGTTCAGATTTCTTTAATATATTACATATTTTCATTTATTATACCATTATAGATTTTTTAAAAATTACATACACTATTCACATAATTTTCTTTGGAGAAGCGAAGTTGAAACTTGAATTGGATGTGCAACGAAACACACATATAGTCTGTAGATTTCCCTCGACACTTTACATATAAAGCGATGAAAGCAGAGAAACTCATATTACCATGTTTGACGAATTACACTGTGTAAAGTTCCAGTGGAAGGAATATATTATTATTGCTATTATTTTATTGTATTTGAGTAAAGCTGTACATGGACTCTTCAATACGTAAACTATATTTTGAATATTTATTCTATATGTATAATAGATGTAATATATTGGCATTATAATTTCAAATTCTATTATTAGAAAATTTTTTTGATTAAATAATTATTATACTTCATTTTCAATTATTGGACGATTAGAAAAGTAAATATGTTGAAAATTATAAAAACATAATAAACAAGAGGCTGTGAAACGTTCCAATCAGGAATAAAAAGTTTTAAAGGCACAATTTATTTGTTTATGCCTCCGGCTCCGACCGGAACGAGGAAGGACCTCAACGCAGTGTCGGAGCATCGGAGCGCGCACCAAAATGTTTACAAACCCCACTCGTATAGCAATACTCCTTCGCCGAATTTTCCCCGAAAATTAAAATACTCTATTTTAACTCTTTTGCACGCGTCGAGAATATGATTTATATTAATACATAAAAATTATTATTACAATTGTAGCTGGCGGTCTGATACGTTTATTTGAGGTAAAATTAATTGATAGGAGGGATATATGTACGATCGACTTATGTCCATGGATACTCAAGCCAAAGTCACATCCTCAGTCAGTTCATTGACTGACGAAAGTCACGCTCTGGCCACGCTTCTGAAATCTTCGATGTAAAACTAAGATTTAAATCAGTTTTGTCGATATGTTTTTTGACATTAGGAAGGTCATCTAATCTTGCCGATTCTATGATATTTATAGGCGTGGGATGTTGGCTTAAAAATGAGCACGAAGGGAAAGCCGCGACCAGGGCCGCATACATGGGAAATAGGGGAGCGTGGTGAAGCGCGACGCTCGTGGTAGTGTGAACCGCGAGAGGTAAGGGGGTGGGATCGCGCCCGACACGTAAATACGGGATCGCGGGGCCTGCGGTCTCATGATTTTTTAGTCCGCCAAAGCAATTGCTGAAGGCCGCCTATAAAAATTTAAATTTATTTACGTATATGTCGGCTACATTTCAATATACCATCAGTACCAACCCGCCTTCCCATCGATTCTGCTTAGTGTATGAAACGCTAAAAATATATTGTTGTCAATGAAATTTTATAATATAAAAAAATGCAATATTCAAATTAGATGTAACTAGATATCTAGTATTGGATTATTGATTACATTTATGTTTTTTTAATACAAGAATGTAATCTGTATGCAGCAGTAGATTAAAATTATTTTCTACCTCATAAAAATATCAAAGAATATTGGCGGTATAGGGCAGAAAATGAATAAAAAGGTTATCCCCATCAATCAAGTTAAAATTAAAAAGCCCTTGAATGTTATAAGCCATAATGTTATCGCTCCGTTGTGAGGCTAAATGTTTTTCTCAAGGCCTTTTTGTCCCTATCACAATTTCTATTTGAATCAAACTGGGCGACGACGTTTTGTATAAATGCCCCAACAAACGATTCCTTGCATCGATCGTAATCAATTGATACTTTACCCGATTCTTACATTTTCTTTTTTATCACACGTTTGATGCACGTGTACCGATACGCAAGACTAAAGTCCAGTGTAATACTTGAGGGGGGATTTATCACTCGAGGACGCGCTGCGCAGCGTGTTTAGAGTCAACCGATAAAGAAAGATCGATCGAAAAGCTGTAGCGTATAAATCTGGAAAACTGCCTGCAATTTGCAATCTCGGTCGCGATTCGCGTTCCTTATAGATATTCGCTGTGAAATCTTTTTAATATTTAATACTTAACAATTCCATGTGAATAAAAAATAGTTACGATGATGAACCGAATAATGAGAATGAAGTGGAAAAGAATAATTCTCTCGAATTTCATAAAAACTGGAAAAGATTCAGTATGTAGAGATGCGACTTTCCGTACCAGGATGCCACGACCCTTTTCCACGCAAAGCCCAATTGCATTACCGCGAGTGCGCCAGACAAGAGATAGCACTAAAGTGTCTAAAATAAAGAAAACGAGGGAAAGGGAAGCATGGCTTATTTTTCGGCTGGATGCTGGAAAAAAAGCAGACGCGGGGTGAATGAACTCAAACGAGAGGAGCAGAGGAGAGAGAATGGAAGTCGAATCTGTAACCATCGTCACATCGTCCCTTTCCTCTGTTTTTTAACTGAAAGCGAAACTCGAGGAATCGAAACCCATTCGAAGAGAGATTCCGAACCTTTCGCAATTCTTTTTGTATTTTTTTCTCACCCATTATTTTTTTCTCCCTTTCCTATACATAATAATGTGTAACTGAGATTGTAGGGCTTATAAATGTGTAGCTAGTACTTAAAATTAAATATGAAACAAAATTTAATGGAATTTTGAAACTTATTCTTTAATAATTGTTATTAGATTTGTATAAAAGTTTAAAGTCAATTGAGCGATGAAGGAAATAAAAGCAAATCTTAAAAAAACCAAAAAGTAAACCTACATTTTTTTCCATGGATATTATGAAAGATGAGTCATGATTCATCAATAACATTATACTATATATAGCTTTACAAACATTTTAAAAAATGTTTCATCTTAAAATATGTATTATATCGCAAATTGACGTCGTAGGTGTTATATATACTTCGAAGTACATTTTCGTATCAAACTTATTTTTGCAGGAATTTACTTACATACATGAAATATGTATAAGATACCAAACATTTTTTTCATAAATGATTAAAATACTAATAAGTTATACTTTTTATATTTATATATCATAAATTGAATAAGTGTCAAATTATAAGCATGGCAGTTATAACTAGATATAGAATAACCTAAAATACAGTGCACAGAACATAAATTGTATTTTTATGCGAATAATCGATTTACCGATTTTTATTTTAGTTGTTATGTTAATTATAATATATCATTTTAATTCTGCGCCTAACTAAAATTATGATATTAGACGCAAATGTAAGGTATACTAATAAGGTACACTCTAAGGTGTACTATTTCTATCTATCTAATAAAATTCAAAAGCTATATAACCATCATTTCAGTAATGTATAAAATTAATACAATATTGTATACAACAATTTTTTTTGTTAAAGTAGTTTTTGAATTATCTTTTATTTAATCAAAATTATTGAATAGTGTTTGAGTTTATTTAACTTTTTATTTTTAGGATATCAATCATTTTGTTTTACAATGAGAAACGTATCGTTTCCAAAAAGTCAAATTTATGAAAAATTCAGAGAAAATAAATTTCATACCTGTTTGCAGAAAAAAGGATTGTAATGGTTTCTATCGGTATTAGTAAACTGAAAACAATAAAATTCGGTAGGACTCCTTCCTAAACTTTTTAGAAATTGATTACCTGATTACTTGTAATTTTCATGAAAGTTAAGTAATTAGCGTTTAAAAAGTTAGGGGATTATACCCATTGAATTTTATCGTTTTCAATTTACTAATCCCAGTAATCATTACTTCACATTTCTCTTCCTGTATATAAAAATGTAATTATCTATATAATGATGTAGACTCTACAATAATTTAAATATTTTATAAAAAATACAAGTTATTCTAAGTTATATATACAACATGTAAAGGTGCTGGATTCGATCATTAATTTAAATTTCAATTAAATGATATTTCCATGCCGTCAAATATTGATATATCAAAAAGAAAAGTTTAACTTCAAAAATCCAAATACTTAGTTCAACATAGTTAGGACCCAATTTATGTAAAGACTCGTCAATCGTGCGTCATGTAACAGAATTCAAACTTTCTTCAACTTAGCTTTAATAAAACTTTAATTCGAGAATATGGCTCGTCGCTAAGAAAATAAATTATGTAATCTAATTCGAGCCGCGTCCTGCTCCTCGCCCGACTTGTCTCTCTTTTAGTGCTACAGGTTCACCCCTGTTTCAACGTGTATCGATTTTCTCAGTTCTATCGGATTCGTCTTGATGACGTGGGTGTGCCTAGAATCACATATACTTCTTCACAATGTATTCTGCCACCGATAATTGTCTATCCCTTTTTCCAAAGTCGGTGTTTGCGAATTTTGTTCCTATCAAAGTATTTTAGAAAATTCGACTCGAGACTCTCGAAACTGATCACGATGCTGTGAGCATTCAGACCACGTATCTTAAGGACGCCCTGGATGATTTATACGTGCTTATCGCGTGGTCCAATTTTTTATTTTCACTGGGAACAGTAAATACAGTCAGTAAAATCACTCCAGCGTCTCTGTTGAACCGTGGGACGGTAGGCTATCATGGCGTCGTATGAAAATTCGGATAAGTAAATTTCAGTGTGTAAATAAATGATGTGCCGCTTTAAAATTCTGTTACAGTGCGGAACGAAGAAAACGTTGAATTGGAAATTGCACGTTCGGGTTCAGTCGGAAGAAAATACACAAGTTTTTTCTGGAATAAATCCTTTTTGTGTCAAATTTAGTATACTTGAAGTGATTCGAAATTCTTAAGATTCACTGAATTGCTATAAATATATACTCTTATGCTGAAACGGTGAACGATTTCAAGACAAATTTTGTAAATTAAGATAATGAACTTAAAGTATGTTCTATATTTACCGCTCATTTTCTCCTTTTCAGTATAATTTTTGAATTATTTTAATTTAAATCTGATTCAATAACTGAACAGTATATTTATTTGACAATTGTACCATTATCAAGAGTATATTAAAAATATAGAAAATATAAAAAATATTTATATTTCTAATCTTTATGATTATGTTTTAAACAAATTCTGTAACTAAAATTAGGATTCCACAATTTTCCTAAATCTTAAATTAAATTGTTATGCGTTTAAAATTAATCACATCTTATTTATAGGAACTACTTTTATAATATAAATACTTCTTGTAGTTGGGACTATTATACGTCCAAGAATAAATCGTGCTATAGCGCCTTGACTGTTTCCCGTATTAAAATATGATTGAAATGTGTCTGGCTTTCTGTATGTATATGATCATGTGTATAACAATGCAATAAGCGACTTCTTGTTGGTAGCTTGCGGTTGACAGGCATCTTAAACCGATGCGATGTTATGTGTTTAAGTGAGTGAAAGAGTGCATTCGATTATTAATTTCTTTATAACGAACACATGTATAATCCAAAAAGTTTTTATATGGTGATAGCCGAGATTCGATTGTTGATAGTGATATTTTCATTACTTCAATCATACATACATTCGGATCGTTTTGTTACACATCTTAGCTAAATTAAATTTCAAGCCTAGTCTGTTTATTGGACTTCTCAGTAAAGCTTTCACAAATAAACCATGCATTTGATGTGTTAACATCATAATATTGAATAAAAGCAAATAATTTAAACACTAATTTGCAATAAACTATTTATCTATCTTATATATGTTGTATGTATCTCTTATACCTAGTTCATGTTAGTTTCCATGGATCCAATCAGATACTACCAAGAGTTTTATTATAATAGCGAATGAATTGCTTTTAAGTATTTCGGTCCCTCTTTCTATTATACAATGCTAACTAGGAGCGATTCGATCGATGCGAGTAAAGCACGCAATTTCGCGAAGCTATCAGTTTACTATTTCTTAGCTCGTCATATGTCAAAATTCTACCAATTCTTTCTGGTACGTTTGCTTACATTCTATGTATTTTAAGTTACCACGAACTTTTATATAATCGTAGAATATCAGTACTTATTAAATTTAAAACATCTGTGTGATCCGTTACAAAACACAAGTATCGTATTATATGCAAGTATTTAATACTTACATGATTTAACAAATAAAATAGTCGCTTTTTGGAGTATTCGCACAGATAACTGGTCTCGATTTTCTGTATAAATCCTGATGCCCTCACATCGTCTCCCATTGCTACCGATGCTACGGCTCCCTCCGCAACCACAGTTCATCCACCAACACTAACTAGCGAAGTAGCAACTGGCGTTAGTTACCCAGTCGTCCTTTGGGGTTTGAGTGTTCGACCATATAATCCCATTCCTCAACCGCTTTCTACTGTAAATTTTGGCTCAGAGCATAAGGGAAGGGAAGTTGTTCAAATAGAAATCATAGAAACAGTTCAGAGGACACATCTCGAAAACTTACAGATGAATAAATCTGCATGGCTAACTGTTTTGGAAGCAATTCGATACTGCTAATATTTCTGATTAAAAAACTTGTGCAGTATCTTTATTTACATTATCCAAATTTTTCTTCCCCTTCAGTTTGCTGACATCATATTGCACCTTACATCTGTCATTAATTACGTTAATAAAGAATGAGATATGAAATATAGTACTCTTTGATAGAAAATATAGGAAAGTTTGTTGATTGATGTATGCTAATTTTTCTAGAAAGTTATATTATATTTTATTTGTGATAGAACAAACGATTTTAGAGTTTTAAATTTGGAGTTCGCTGAGAGTGAACTTTCATAGACATCCATAGTTTTAAATTTTACTGGTGTTTATGATTTCACAAAAATTTATGTTTTTTATACTCATAAAGTACAGTATGCATTCATTTAAATTGCATAAAGAAAACGAACACACTAGTTTACAAATTAAAAAAAAGATAATTACAGGTACAGTACTTTCAATACCTCACTTTCTCGCCAAATCAATGCGCATTTTGAATTAAAATGTATTCCCGAAATGCGTTCTAAACAGCAAGATCGAGGAAATACTTTCTACCTACAGAATAGTGATTGAATCGAGAATTACAATTTTGCGTACAGACTTAGCTAACCTTAGTTACATGCACATATTAAGCTTTTGGAGACAATTCAACATCGATCCATCGAACGTACATTAATTTTAAGTAAGAACGAGGGATACAGCAAAGCATTGCCAAACAGGAGTAGGTACCGCCTTACAGCAATCTGGATGACAACAATCAAAGCCCACTTTCACCTGCATCCATACACAAGAATTTATATCGACAATCAAACAAGCAATTGAAAAATAATCGAGATATCGAATAGTAGAAAGCGTCCGCATATGTCCTCTATTTTCTCTGATAGCATTCATACTTCAGCTCTTCAAACCAAATTGAAGCAACCTGTAAAAAAATCAAAATCAAATATTCAAGATACTATAGATAAAACTAACTTGCAGTTAAAATCTATTGCAGAATCTTTTAAAGAAAAAATTACTTTCCGATTGATATTTTATCGCTTGCAAAATTTCTTTGGCAAAAGCAATATTTACACTCTAGTAAATAATTTATGTTTACCAATACCAGATCTTATCAAGTCCCTCAAAAGCAACGTAGAAGAGATTTTGAAAAAAAATTTAGACCACCACATACAATGAATTGTGAAAAAACTGGAAGCAAGTGAAGCTTTTCCAGTATATACAAGTTTTCACTCAACGAGTAATTAAAATCTAAACATATATTTTTTTGGAATGATAGGAACTGGGTTCAAGTTCCAGACATTCATGCTTGTATTATAATCGAATCGTGCCTAAATGAAAATATAAAAGAGCACGTATCAACGTTCACGACTTATGGTATATTGATTTTAAATTACAATGAATTAGAATTCAATGTAATAACGAATATTCAAATTCCTGGAATCTCTGTAAACATGTCGATTATAAACAGAATTAACTAAACAAAACTGAAATTTTGAAGTAAAGTCAAGTAAAGTTAACAACTTGATTGGACGAGTTTGTTTTTGAACCATTGCAAAAGCTGCCTATTAAAATCAAACTCCTGCTTTTTAATATAAATGATGAGATATATACAACTAGTAACTTTCCGGCAGAATGGAAAAGAACGTTTATCCATCTTGTAAAAAAATGGAATGATCAATCTAACTAATCTCAAGTTCATGTAAATTATTTAAATTATTAGTTAAAAATCGAATGTAGCAGTCAACGAAAAAAATTATCGCAAACCCAATTTCTAAAATGAATTTTAAAAGAGGAAATCGAGTCTAAACAATGTACCGAAATGTTTAGCAATAAAATTTAAAATTACTTTTACGGATACAGCCGAAGAACTACCAGTCTTTTCGAAAGTCTTTTGGATGCGTAAGTAGCTTATGACAATGTTTGTATAAGGATTCTTTTAAAAGAACTCGCGTTCCTTGAATACTCGACTAATCGAATCAAAGTAATTCAGTTTCTAATATACGAAAGAAAAATATATTCAGATGATAGGTCTAATGAAATATAAAAGTAATTAAAAAATGTACTTTACGGGGATGTGTTAAGTCCTCTTATTTTTCTTCTACTCGTATATACAATTGACATAGCTAATAATATACGAATGTCAAAATGTTTCGATTTGCCGATGAAGTCATCGTGTATATGCATTTTCGCAGTCTAAGAGAAAGTAAAGCTACATAGTAGAAAAATCAATTTTAACCTCGATAAATTGGGTCTCAAAACATGGCATCTAACAAAACTAAACCATGGATTTAACTTTTGATTATCGACTTTTCTTCAGACACAACGATAATTAGAAGATATACAATAATAGTAAACATTCAGCACTAAAATGCGTTTTTAGGTGTAGAAAGAGTTCCTTCTGCATATTATCAAAAAACTATTTGATTGTTCGTAAAAAAGTAAAAATCTTGGTAAAAATAAAATAGATTTTATATTTTAAAAAGGAAGTCGCGAATGTAAATAAGGTAGAATACAAGCAGAGATGAATGATAAAAACAATACATATATAATTTACAATATCTGATATTGTAACGCTGTTAATGTAAGTATAGATTTCGGTATCTTACACGCACAATCAAAGGATAGTTTTACATGTTCTTGAAAACTCTTCGATCTTTATTCCCGAATGTATTGCTATAAGGCTCTTTAATTAGCCCTTATAGGTATAAGAACTAAAATATTAACTCATTTCTTATAATCGTGAAAGCTCACTCTTTGCATTAAAATATAAATACTTGTTAATAAGCGTTTGATATTGTTTTCTAGATCGTTGATATAAGAGTCATAATTTAATACGAATAAATATTTGATAGTACATTAAATATATTTTTTTGACGTTCCGACATTTATAACAAGTAGTTCAAGGATTATTTTCAGCTTGTTATACGCAAGGTTGCAAATTGGCGTACACAGTGTTTCAGCATCAACATGAAAAAGTGACTTATGTTTGAGACTATAAATATTGTTTAGGCGTTTGCACGAAATAGATTTAGTCATGTTTATTCACTCCAACAGAATATGTATCTGATTATTGATATTGTTGTGATCAAAAAGAGCATCTTATTTTAATTTAATACATTTTTTTTAATCAACTATTTCCTTTCAATCTTTAATTGTTTTTTTTTAATTTTCAACCAATCTACACATTACTTCTAGATCTTACTATATGGGCATCCATAAAACACAATGAATCAATATAAATTCATTACATGAAGGCGGTATAGTTTACAAGAAGTCGATTGTGCCGATAAGAGCTACGAGGGCTCTTACATAACCCGAACCCGGCGTTGTGAGCTTAGCAGGTGCCAGTATACGGGTACACGCGCGCACGTATGCCAGCCCAATAAAGGGCCGGTACTTTGTGAGTTCGCGTCGTAGAAATATACGCGCGTGCCCGGGAAGTGGCGAAATTTTCCCCGGCACCCCACAGTCCTCGAGGCATTGTAGCCTTATGTACGTTTAAAGCCGTCCCGCGTACAATAAAGTCAGCTTGACTTCTCCTCGGAATCGTAGACGAAGAAAATTGCCTCGTAGTCCGCGCCGACTGTAAACGAGTCGTTGAGTCGACCTCAGTCTCTGGGCTGAGGTTGAAGAACTCACCTAGCCGAATTCATAGGCCTTTCATCCCATTTATCTTTATATTATAAGAGTAGTTGTGATGCTGAGTGTTTGATAATAGACTTTATTTTATATATATATATGTGTGTATATCCTTGCATATTTTAATGTGCAGTATCTTTCCTTGAGTTACAGGACTAAATGTATAAACGCAGGGTATAAAAGTTTGGTGCTTTCTATATTGTAAGGTATAGAAATAACAAAGATTATACAGAACGAAGTTTCAAACTATCCTGTTCAGTTTTCAGTTAGAGAAGAGGAAACAATCCGATATTTCGACTGTCAATTCTGGGTTGGAAGCAAAGTTTGGATTATTGACGTTTATAAGAACAGGGGCGGAATTTGCTTGTTCGTTCCACCGGTCACATCAAATCTGGACAAAGCCGAGATAAAAAAAATCCTGCTCCACGTATCGGGCATTAAAAGTGAATCGACGAGACACCAACCAAAAACGCAGGCATTGACCAAAAGACTTGGGACAAATCTGGGGCGGAGTAAAAACAAAAAAAGAAAACTCGGGGCTGCTGCAACGCCGGTCACGTGACAAACGCCCAGCTATCGGGCCCCATGCATCTTCCGGTTGCGCGGCAACGCGTCTCGGCATTCGCAGCCGAGGCGATAGCCCCGGGGACTTCATAAATTCTGATGGCCCCGCAGCGGCGTTGGCCCACTTGCCATGGCCGGCCGCGCGCCCTTCGAATTTTTCATGAGCCGGCCTTCTTTACAATATCCGCGCGGTTCCACGAGGCTGACTCGTTCCCCGCGCGACACTCGCCGGAAATTAGAAGGCGAACGCGAGGCGGCCGGGCCGACCGTACGGCCATCTTAATTATCCAGCGAACAACGCGAGCTCGTAGCGCACACCGTTGCCACCTGCAGGGTTTTATGCCGAGGGCGCGATCGCCCAGCATCCGCTCCCTGGTGGAAGCTGCTGAGCGGAGCCTGATGTATATCTCAAAGCTCGAAAAACCGCTCTTATTTAGGGCGTTTTAAAATTTCGAAGATTAAATCTGTTTATTCTTTTAAGTAAAGTAAATGTTAATTTTCATTTAACACAATTAACCTGAAATTATTATTCATTAATCTTTGGCAGTATATACGCTTTATAAATTGTGCAAAGCTTATTCAACAGTCATTTTGTAAATCTCTGAAATTGAATTAAAATTGCTACAATATTGGTTAGCGACTGGTGAACTGATTGGTCAGCACATCGCTAACTGGACACGGACAATCACGGAATCTCAACTGCGGGACGAGGCTACATGCAGACTTTGACGCGCTTACATTCACCAACTGAAAATCAGCTTCGTGTATTTCAATATTCCGCGAGCGAGCGCACCTGGCTCGTTTTCAAATGTTAATAAGCGCGGGATTATTAATTCACCCATCGGAACTTGGCCGCCTCGCTCCCTTGGAATAGCGGGATGGAACTAATGCTGATAAGAGGCGCGCTGACAAGCCACCCGCCAAACTTCCCTGAGTAATTTTCCCGACAAAAGAATGGCGCGGCGCCGCGGTGCTTAAGTGCCTCAAGGCCAAACTTGCCTGATTCAATTGCAACTGCCGTGTACACGTACACCGACACGCGCGATACCTTTCCGCGCGAGTTGCGCTAACCCGCGCGCGCCGCGCCCGAAGGAGCCGCTCGATTTAAGGGTCGGGTGCGCATCAAGCGCCCGGCTTTTCGATGCCCTCGATTCAAACGCCCCGATCACACGCGTCCGACATGACGCGGGACCGCTTGATAATCGGCCGCGGCCCACCCGCGTCGGCCAGCGCCATCTTTTTTTATTTCCGTCCCGATGCCCCGGCGAGTTATAACTGGCGGCCGGCTCCGGCCCGCCGCGGCCAAATAAACCCTCGCCGATTCCGGCTACGCGGTTCTGTGTATACGTGCCTTCTTTCCGGCGCGGTTTGTTTTGCGAAGGGGCTTGCAATCCGCGGCCGGGGCGAGCGTTAACCGCGGCGGCCAAGCCGTACGACCGAGGTGAAACGCCCGGTCCTCGGGGGCGATAATTGCCGGGGGGCAGGGCGTTCTTTTCCGCTGGCGCAGGAGGCGCCACGGCCGCAATTAAGCCCGAGGCCGCGCTAAACGCGCCCGGGGCTTAGTCTCCCCTGCACAGCCTGTTAATTAGCCCCGCGCGCATCGGGACAGCCCCGGGGTTAATGCGGGGGGCGGCGGAGCCAAGGGCCAGGATTACCCTGGGAATAGGGGCCCGGGTGCGCTCTCTTCGACGTTTATAGGTCGGCCTGTGCTCCCGGCGCACCGGACGTCTCAATTTTTCAGGCGCCCCGGGAGCGACTGCTGCAAATACACCGGTGTAATGGCCTGGGCGGGCGGAGCTTTGCCGCTGCCAGGGACGATACGCCCGGCTGGCGTATTTTCGCTTCATTATCTTGCCGATCGATCGCCCAACTCGCATTTCCTTTGAGGTAATTCGAGAAGGGATTCATTAAATAAATTGAAATTCTTGCCGAGTTGTGCCCCAAGAATTTCATCTAATCTTGATTTGCACAGTACAATGACTCTGATGATGATATTAATAATCTGAGTGCCAGAAAATTATGCACCTTCTTTTTACAGAGCAGACTGATTAAAAATTGTTTATTTACGCTACGGTATTACAGGTTGTACGCGTAATTATATTTCATATTTTCGAGAATAATTTGGATATACGACTCTGGTCACGTCCCTTTAGTGAAGTCTTCGCTGTATTAATATACAATGTATTCAATACATCTTTTTATTATGCAAGTTTATCTTATTCTTTGACCTTTCCCGTGCACGACAACTCGATCTGTGCTGAAAAATAAACATTTTATTAGCATTTAGGACATTATTATTAATATTCAGTTGCTCAATCTTTAATTACAAGAATGATCTTTTTTATCATTTTTAGTCAGTTTAATATTGTTTATCTCGCATCTATCAAACAACATGTAGAGTAGAGACATAAATTTACATGAAAAATGGATGATACACTGCTAGAGTTTCTTGTATCCGTACAATTAATTATTCAGAATCAGAATAATTCATGGCTGAAATATTTTTGGAATATACGCGCGCTGAGTAATGAAATTTCGAAGTCGTTTTATTATGATTTGCGATTTTGCAACGTTATTCAGATCATCGCGAAGCCATCTTAATCTTCACGTGACTTTTGACAACTTTGAGGATAAATCTCTTATGAATAAAGCTCGCTAGCACCAGGTCCATCACAACATTCAAAATTGAAAAACGTTGCAAAATCCTTGCAGTTATAACTTTTGGCAAAGTGAGCATCATACCGTTGAGCAATGCGCGAATCGAGCGGTGTAAATCGACTTTATCTCCCCAATGACATTGCAGCAATCGTAAAATCCTAGAATAATATTACCTTTACCTTCGCAATAAACCAGCCCGCGTAGTTACCGCGCGTAGTGAGTAGTATCGAGTGCACTCGCTTATGCCTTTTTATTTCCGAGGGCATTTTTTCACGCCGCGCAATCGCATAAATAAAGACTACGACCATATCCGCGTGCAAAGGCCACTCTCGGCTGGCGAGTGACGGGAAGCTTCACCTGGCAGCACCATCAGCGAGCCAAGGCCTCGAATAGCGCCCGACTCTAATAAATAAAAAAAATAAACAAACAAAAAAAAAAACGAGTTATACGCGTGCCTCGGCTGGATTCGGAGGCCAATAAAAAAATTCCCCTAGGTGTCTCCGATAATTGACTGGCGGCGGAGACAGGCGGATTGAAAGCCGGCGCTGGGAACTCGCACGGAAATTCCATCCGGTTACGGCGGCCGGGGAGCGAGCGGCACGTCTAGCCCCTCGCATAAAGATCCCGGCGCACGAGCCGCTCGCGGACTTTCGGGGCGCAGATCAAGGGAGCGTCCAACTTTGATCCGGGCGGGCCGACCGCGGCCGAGGATTAGCCCCGGCTCGACGGGGCTCCTTTGCGCGCGTGTGTCGGCTGCGGTAAAACTGCCGCCCGCAGAGATTCCGACGGCCCCTCCGAGCTGTTTGATTGGGGCTCGGGCTCTTTTCCCAAGTTAACGGCTCGTCTTTACGGGTGCAGCGGGCGCCGACGACGAGAGGCTGCGGATAGCTCGGGGAGGCGCGAGCCCCGAATCCCATACCCGCTCGTACGGCTAAGCTATGCGCAGACCGCCGAGCCGCGTGACTTTGAGCCCCGGGTTCGTCGATCGCGCCACTAAAGGGAATTCGAGGCGGTTTAGGGAGCAAAGTGTTTTAGCGGTTTGTATTGAGTGGATAAAATAAAGACCGTGGAATCCCATTATTCATGGATAGCGAGGGATTTATGACGGAAGATTATTTTTTGATTAAAAACCTAAAGGTATATATGATGTTCTCATTAGTAATGTAAGGGTATCGCTCAAAGATAATGTAAAGATTTAATAGCGAGAGTAATAGCGTTATAAGTTAGGACGCTCTGAACGTGCTGCGAATAGAATTTAAATCGAGAGATTGATGGAATGCGTGGGAGACTCATTTCCCTTGTTTCGAAACTGATGTAAATAAATAGATTCGGAAAGTTAAATGCCCAGAGACTTTGTTGACATTCCGAGGGTTCGCGGCCTCAAGGCCGCATCGGCCGGGCGAAAGACCTCGTATAGATTGAACTGTAAATAAATATGCCATCAGCGCGGCTCCGCCCCTTTGAAATATCCGCGAAAAAGCCTAAAGCGAGAATCGCATCAAACTCTATATGAAACATTGTAAAATTAATATCGTAATAAAATCAATGACTGAGATGAAGTGCGCCTGACGTTGCCGAGCGGTGCGATAATTATACACTCGTAATTCTTACTTTGTATTTCGCTCACTTTTTATTCACGACTTTTGCTTTATTTAATTTTGAGAATTGGTTTTGAAATTTGCCGCGGGTCTGTACTTATAACAGTATGACCAAGTATATTTTTGATAAATATTAAACCGAGTAATGGGAAGCTCGGCTCCTGGGTCAAGAGGTGACGCCGAGGGTGACGCTTATCGAGGCGTATATATATTCACAATTTACTCGGTCCTATAACCACTTTTGTAAATCGGAAAAGCCAGCCAATTTGGCTGGACACAAAAAGAACTCAAAAAAACCTTAGGGGAGAGGACAGCTCAGGGAACAAACAACCAAAGGATCTCGGCGAGAAAGGAAGAGGAGAAGAGGTGCCGTGCTTGTTGTATAAAGGGTCATCCGAGGCGAGAGCCGCAGGGTCAACGGCCCGGCCAATAGGGAAGTCTCACCATCTCATATATCAAATTTATTAATTTGTATATTTCTATATATTCCTATATTATATAAGCTCAGTTTTTCTTGGCTACTGCGGCAAATGCATGAGTAAATCAAGGGGCAAACGGTTCATACAAACAAGCGAATACCTCATACTCAGGCAAAAACTATCTGAGACTGTATACGATTGAATTTACCACAGTGGTTAAATCATAAAGCCACACGCGAGACCACTCGAAAAGTTACTGCTATATGAACGTTAATATCTCTTAGTGAACGCATGCCTCGATACTCGCCTCAACTCGCGCCTCAATGCTTACTTTGTATGATTTACCAAGATAATGTTACTATCGAGGTTAGTATAGAAAAATTTTTGATCTGTCTAATTAATTTCTTTGTTATTGCAAAAACTAGCAAACTATATTTGATTAGTTTTAGCACTTTACGTGTAAGTATTAAATACTTATATTTAATATGTACATGTACATATTTAATTTAATATTGCAAAATTAAACTATCATTTTGTATTTGACAAATATCAAATAGACCTGTAACGATGATGATAACGTGGGAAATCCTAGGAGAAACCTCATTCAAATACCACCTGTAAATGATTTTGATGTCAGTAGCGTTCATAATTTAGGTCAACCTCAAAATAATCGACCACCAGAAATTAATAACTTAACAGAATATCGATTCTATTCAAAATTGGTTGTACTTAATTATATGCAATGGTCCAACTAAAAGAATAAAATTTTTGCTAAGCAGAAGACAAATAAAATTATTATACTTATTTCTTTAAATTTATAAAGTTGATATTGCAGTAAATAAAGCATTTTGTTTCTACAGCAGAATTTTGAAGTATTGTCTGAAATAGAAATTTTACTTTGTGTACGATGTTTATCAAATTGTTAATAAAAGAAATGAAAACAAATACATAGGAATTACAAAATAAAAATCAGAAATCTTATTTTTAAATATAAAATAATAGCTCACACGTTCAGGTTGATTAATATATAAATAAATTTTAATCTTAAGATTTAAGTACATTTAAATCTATAATCATAAATATATTTATTATTTTATTTACATTACTGAAATAATTCTTGATTACAATCATAAATAAAAATTAAATTTATTATAGTTTCTTAAATGAGCAGCTTTCGTTATCCAAAAAGCACGTTGTCCGTATTGTACTCGGTATTGTATAAAGCTTTGATAAATTCTATTCTCTTGCCTAGTGTATAAAGTACGATCCGATGTCAAAGTGAGCGTATTCCTTTCTATACTGGCGCACAATCATTGTATGTCGAATTCGCGAAGTGATAAAAATTTGATGCAGTAAAATGCTCCAACGAGTAAAAAACGAATTTTGACACGGTTCACAAACACGGCCTGAAATTGTATCACAAAAGGTAGAATCATTAGAGAAACATTTAATTTGCTTAAATATTTCGTTGCTTTTACTAACGCTAATACAAAGGATACATATGAGACAAAATAATGATAGAAAAATAAAAGTGTATAGTTGGCATGCTAAAATATTTAAAAATCGGAATTGATGGTAGCATGAAGTAAGAACACGTCGATTTTGGCAAAATAAAGAACTTAGAAGATCTGTATTAAACAAGATATTAATCTTTCTACATTTTTATTATTCTGATTAAAATGGACATATATCAATAATGTTATTGTTAAAAACCTCACTCTATAACCAATATACAATGTTTATAATAGCTTACAATTTTCACAATATGTTAACAAAGTTACAAAAAGTTTTACGCAATATTACTGCTCTTTTATGTATGCATTTACATAGTCGAAATTAAATTTCATAGTAAAAATTTTGAGCTAAAGTTCTTTTTGAGAAATTGTAGCGAAAAACGGAATCATACTAGAAGCCAGCTTCATATTTCTTGACGTATTTTCTTTTACGAAATTTCAAAACAAGGTTGAAAATCTACGCTTTGAAATGTCAGTGACCGCGAGCTTGCTGAGTTGCACACCCACTATGTTTGCTTTCAATTTGAAGGAAATAAGTCTGCGATCTCTCTGAACTTACTTCAGATCTTCTGTAGTTGCCCGAAGGACGAAGTTTGTGCAATTTTGGCCAATAGTTCATTACTTACCCAATGACCAGAATAATTTATAACATATACATTTTTATAGAAGTATTCAATATTATAAAAAAGAAAACATATTTTATTTTCAATCGCAGCGTCTACTACTAGGTGAACCTACTAGACTGAATGAATATTACCAACGTTTTTAATAATTACACCAAATAATTAATTCAATGCACTAACAATATTGTTTTTATGCAAAAAAATAAACTTTAAAACTATCAACTTTAAGTAAGACATATATATCGTGACATGTTTGCAAAATAAATATGTTGATACAAATTTTCTGATAGAATGTGTTTAAATTTTGTTGTAATAAGGAACTTTAATTAGGAACAAAAACTTATTTTGTTTCTTTAAATGTGACTAGAATTTAGACGGAAATTCAGCCTCATTTTCTAATTAAGGAAAAATATTATACGTAAAGTAACAATATTTATCATAACAGGATTTTGCTACATGTAGCTTGTCTATAAGAATAATCTGTTTTGTAATTGCATGGTATAACGTGAGTGAATTATAAAGTAGGGAATTTTAGCTTAAGTTTACAGTTTTTATTATAATTCATTCAAACATTCTTAAATTATTTAAAAATAGATTATCTATATTCTACAAAAGTTTTATTGATTGCTAAGTATATTTTGAGATTGCAGTCAATCAGTAATTAGTATTTTGATATCTGATAATTTAACGCATTATATCGCTTAAATTTAATCCTGAATTTCATTGCTGCAGTATAAGCTGAATGAATATCTTGAAAAGGATTTCAATATTAATACATTTGAAGTAAATTAAATGTTTTAAAATGAAATTTGATTTCGATATTGAGATAATATGTCACAAATTCGTAACGTTCTGGACCGCATCTCAAGTACCGCATCCACCGAGAAATGTACAAGTAGATTAAATTTAACACAGATTGTATAAATCTCATTAATATATAAATATGAATATTAATAAACTTTTATTAATTTTCTAATGAGTATGACTTTTTAAGTTATACTTAATTGAAGAAACAGGTGTTGTTTTGAGTGACACGTGCGTTTCCACAAGATTGCAGAATGTTCAGTTAAAAAACGCCTTTTTTGACAAAAATGAAATAGTACAAAGCGTTGTTTTATAAAAAATATTTACTTTTCGAGCTTGCTGTTTAGTGAGCAAAGTGTATCTGTTTCGGTGAGCATAAAGACTCGCGCATAAGGAATCTAATCTACCCTCGTCCACTCAGGCCTTCAGGTTCTCGCTCTCTTCTACTTTTACCCTGTCTCTACTAATATTACTCATCATCCCTGCGTCGTCATGGAGAGAGGCTGTGAGTGTTGTCATTTTCGCGCTTTTTCCAGAGCCTTCGACGAATTTTCTCCTACCATTTTTTGCGCTCACTACTTTTCCCGAAATGACAAATTCACAGGCAGAATTCACTAGCCACCAACAAATAGCTAAAAAATGAACGTTGAGACCGAATCGACCCCGCTTTCACTTACCTCATAGCGTAGTTGTCTTATCAAACTAAATCCCGTCACGTTTCGCTGATCGCCTCGCTTTGGTTTTTCAACTTCAGCATGTACGTTCAAGTTTTGCAACAATCTTAACACTAAGATCGACCATGAAAATACTTTTTGTGTATGAAGTAGCATAAACTTTGCATAAAAAATAGTGTTAGACTTTTAAGTTCCCTTATTTTAGAGCATGTTTATTTTCGCGTATTCCGAAACTGTTGCCGAATCGCTAGCTTTGTTTACGTGGATTCTAGCCGCGTTACGGCCTTGAGGCCCACTGCTTGCTAGAAATGAAAGTCTTTAAAAAATGTAAATAGTTCCCCGCTGAGTATTTAAATTCTATTTTATTATAGTTTAGACTTATAATTCGCGATTTTGTTGTATTTAAAATATAACATATTTCTAATCAATTAAATTTTGGTCAAATTCAAGTAAAAATTATCTCGAAAATTATACGTATATTCAAGCCAATACTCAAAAATGATTTTTGACCGTAACAATAAGTTAAATGTAGGATATAATCGGAAAAGAAAAATAATGACAAAAATAAATGATGAGAAGAGCTAAATCAAAAGAATAAGACTAAAGGAAACTCATAATTGTAATTTCAACGATATTTATAAGAGAATTTAATTAGTTTTAAAACAAAATAAAAAAGTAGATTTAATTAATATATTATTTAGTTACCAGGAAAAAAATGTTTAATGAAAATTAAAAAATTGAAATAAGAACAAGCTAAAGAAAACCAATATAGTGCAAGATAACTTTTTTCAAATAGAATTGACTGTCCGCCTCGCTTTCCGCGCTTAGTGGAATTCTTATCTTTTTGCGTAATCGAATCCCCATAGCGCCATTTGCCCTCCCGCTGCGGAAAAAAACTCGATCCCATCTGCATGTACCATGTTGGTTTCACTCGAAACTCTCCATTGCTTACGATGCATAGGCGAAAAAAAGTTGTAATTGGGAGTTCAATCCGAGTACTCGGTGACCGCGCGGAACCGCAATAAATCCAAAAATCCTCTCTATCCAAACAGCGGTACGTCCTCGCATAGCGTGCGCCGCACTAACTGCATTAATCTATATCAGACCGCGGAGGTGATCGGGTATTTGCAGTGGCCCGGGTGGGGGGCGGGGGGGCTTTGTAAAGTCTTTAGTCGCTCTAGTCCTTTGGATCCCCGATGCTCCGCCTCGCCATAAAAAATACAGTGAATCTGGATTCATGAAGGTAGATTGGAACGAACGCGGCGAGTGCTCGAACAACTTGAAGGCACTGTGAATTCGCGGATCGATGAGTCTCGCCGGATCGCCATCAGCATCACCATTAATCAATAGCGCGGAATTATGCTCGCGCCGCGCGCTTGAATTACCCGCCGGACAAATTATACGCGAAGCAGGTTAATACACTGTCCGATTCGCTAACTTTCCCGTGCGGCGCCGCAGCGCACGAGAGGTAGGAAACTTTTTCCCAATTAAAAGTTTGGATGCGTGGACGCACGGGCGCCTGAGCCAGCCCCGGCCGACGAGTAATAAAACATCTGCAGCGAACAGAAGCGCGTTATATTCCGCGGGCGGCTCTCGAGGACGGGTCTCCCCCCAAGCGCGCGTACGTATCCCTGGCGCGGGACGCTCAATTGACGGGCTTCCTAGTAATTCTTTTGCCCCGCGGCTTTGTCTATCGGCCGGCGGCAGAAAAAGCGCGAGTCGCGGACAAAGGGACCGGATTGCGCGCGCCGCCGCAGTCGAGTGAAATTCCGGGGATGCCTCAATTAAAGCTCCGAGGATCCCGACCCTCCGCACCGCCGAGGCTTTCCCTTTCCCACGGCTGCATTTTCCGGGCGCGCCGGCTTTAATCGCGCCGCCTCTATCAATTTTTTTTTTTTAGCGATTCCGCAGTAAAATGGTTACGGCGCCCCGTGGCAGTGGCCGCGATAAAACTTCTGGCCCGCGTCGCCGGGCCTTTTAATCGCGGATTTATTTATTATCCTGACCCGGATAAGGTTATGGTGCGTTACGCGGGGGCCGCCGCCGGCCCGCCTTGTTTCTCGCGCGGCTGAATTTTTCCCCGAGCACGTGGGATATGCAGCGAGAGCTCGCGCGAGCCGAAGACACGCAATATCGTTTCGCACGCTGTTAAACGTCGGCGTAATGGCCTCGGGCGCTCGGAAAACATTGAAAGCCCGTCGCTTAGCGCGCCCGAGCCGCGATATATATTATGAGGGGCTATTACATCCATGAACTGCAGGTCTTTGATTACCCGCAACAAAAACCGATGATGTGAGATTGAAAATAAAAAAATTTTTATCTATCAGAACACATTATCTATGATAGTATGAATTCTTTTGCAACTCTGGGATTTTATTTTATATTAAAATATAAGTATTTTGGCATTTTCTGTTTGAGCAGACTTTGCTTTGAACCGAGTTTTGAACCGGTTGGCGGATTTTATTTCATAAGGGCTTAAATTGTACATTAATAACTCCTTAGACCGCTGTTTGCGTAAAACAACGTTTTTGAAATTGAAATTAAAAATCAAAATAGTCCAATTTTATATTTTCTTTTTTTTAATGAATTAAATTTTTAATGACATATAAACCTGTGAAACTTGATTCAACGCAACTAGTATATACAGCCATAAAATACCTTTACGTCCTTAGCCCTTCCAGAAAAAAATTCATCTAGTGGTTCAGAAAAAAGTCAGCGTAAAGAAGAAAGTGTATTTAAGTATTTATGTTTCAGCGTGGAATAGAATCTCTGAGTTTTCGGAGGTTTCTGTCCATCATAAACAATGTCTAATTACAACAGAACAGACTTTCTTCTTAATATTGAACTTGTTCTGTTACATATGTGATGAAACATTATGTAGTTCATGGATGTAATATCTTCATAAATACGCATTCACGGAAGCGCCGTGCATGCATGTAAAGAACCCAGCCCTTAATAAGGGCGAAACGAGCTAGCGAGGCAAAAAGCGGCGGCGGCGGCGGCGGCGACGCGGGCGCAGTAGGGGAAGTTCGTCGGCGCAGATTTCCAGCGGTGCGTATATCGCGACGCCGCGCGAGGGGAGATTCATGGCCGGAGCGGCGCCGCCTTGTCGCAACGTCGCCGAGTCTTGCTGGCCTCGCCGTTTTCCATATTTGCCGCTCTTCCCTTACATATCGACTGCAGCGGTCCAAAAAAAAAGCGGGGGCGACGACTAGGCTTCCATGTATATATATGTGTGTGTGTGCGCCACCGTTAAACTATGCGCGCCGGTTCCTTTTTCCCCTCCGAAGTCGAGCGATTCCGGGGATTACCGTCCGCAGACGCTCGTTCGTTGGATTCCCGATGCCTTCGCGGGGCGATCATTCACGGGCCGCGCTCGATCGATATACATCCCCGCGACTGTCAGCGGGGCAACTCGGTAAATAACTCTTTCGGGGCACGATTGCGAGGTGGATTTTTCGCTTTATTATTCCGGGCGGCGCGGATGTAGGAGATTGAGGGCCCCGCGGGAGGAGGGCCGCCGCGCCGGGAAATGCCCATAAACATCGCAAACGGCCGGCCGTGGGGAATGCGTGTGTAGTCTGCAGCGGGGCCGAGTAGTGTCGGGCGGGGTCCGGTCAGCCGGCCGGCTGGGAGTCCTCGGCTCCCGGTCGCCACGCCCGGGGTCCCCGCGCTTCCGCGGCATCGCCCACGGGGTTACAACTGCGCAGTCGTCGGCCGTGACCGATAGCGATTATCGACGCTGTCGCGGCGAGGACCTCGTCTCCGGCCCGTCGCCGGGACGCGTAATTCACCCCGGGCGGCCATTTTGCGCGGCGCCTCGGAGGAGGCCGCGCGTACGTGCGGCCCGTTACCCCGGGGCCCGGCCGGCCCCTCGTAAATAACCTTGGCCGTTGCTCGCGACCGCGGATCGGGGATCCGGGCCAATGGCAATCGGCCAATAACCGTTCCCCCGAAGGAAGGCCCGGCCGGGGCGAGCGGCTTCGGGAAAAAGGGGCAGTCGATTCCCGCGAGATAAACTTTCGGAGACTTTCTTTTTTGCCTTCCTTTCCACTGGGATTCCCGGGGGCTGACGGCGCCGCCGCCGCGCCTTCCCGGGGGTCGTCGCACTTGTAACCTCGGCTAAGTTATTCTTGCCGCGAGCGATGTACTCGCGCTTGTCAATTGTCCGGGTACTTTTTTTTTAGGTTTCGGGGAGGCAGGCAGCCCGGCGGAGATTTCAGTCTCTAACAAGGGGAAATGGACTTCACCGAGAGTTTTAACTAACTTCCCAAGTGCACACTAATAGTGATTCTCTGCGTAGACTTTCACCGAGTCTCGGTTTAACTTTCAATATAATGGTAACGCAGTTAAGCCTAAACTTGAGTGAATAGATCTAATACGTGAATGGAAAAGTTACGCATCTGTATCTTTAATACACTTTATAATTGGCGTATCCTTTTTTAACTTTAAGTTGTATACTCGTCGCCCCGACTCGTCACACATTTTTGTAATAAACGTGTATTGCTACGTCTATTTGACTGTTTGCACTATAAATCCTTACAGATCTCTAATAAACGAAATTTTTCAAACATTTGAATATGCCTTACTCTATGAATCTTTTCAATACGTGTGTTGTGCGAATGCAAAAAAGACAAAAACTTTTTGCATCCAAATAATGTAAAATGTATACTGCAACTTACGATGTTTCACCCTGTGACGAAAGTTTTCGTATTACAGCCCCACTCGGAGCTCGTGCTCTAATTGAGTTTTCTTTTTGTTTCAGGTGAGTAATGCCGCCCGCTGCGAACCCCGGCTCCGCGCGGCTCCGTAAGTAGATAGCGCGCGATACAAGTGACGAGCCGCAATTCCACCCCCCCGGCTCCCCGCCAGCCCCCGAGAATAAAAGAACGCCTCGTCAAGTTTGGAGTGGCCTGACTCGCGCGGGCCTCCGCGTCAAAGGCGGAGGGCAGATATTGACGCAGTCCAAATTAGCCAAACGAGGTCATATCTCGCGGATAAGGGGGTCGCCGCCGGCCCAATATCCCCCGGCGCCCCGATGAAGAAGCCCCGCCCGAGGACTTTTTAACCACCACCCCCCCTTATCTCGTCGCGCGCGGGCGGCTTTATCGGAAGAGGCACTCGAGGCGCATCCTCGGGAGGGGCGGCTCGGCTTGTTTTCAATCGGGCGCCGCAATTGATCGGGGTCGCGAGCCTCCGCGCCGCTCCTCTTTTTTTTTACTCTATATCGGCAGGCGGCGCGTCAATCGAGTAAGGGCCACTTGTCAATTATTGTCCCGAGGGGCGCCGCCGCCGCCGCAACAAACGGCGAAACGAGACCCGGTGGGGGTGTTGGCCAGAGCCGCTTGATGGCGCGTTGCGGCTCGGGGAGGATTCGCTGCGAATGGGAGGATCGCGGGGGATGATGGAAATAAAAAGAGAGGATTACCTTTTCGTGCGCTCCAGAGGTTTATTGATTTAAAATATAGAAATTAGGCGATTTGGGGACGCAGTAACTTGTGATCCTCCAAGCTGAATGTTTTTGTTTTATTTCCATAAAGGTTTTTAAAAATGAATACTGACGCAGGTCCATTATACTTATGAGTAAAACGCTGCCCTTTTACTGATGCAAAGCTGCAATTTTCGCAAGCGCGCAGGAATATGAATATTTAAAAGCTTCAATGCTGCCTGCTCTTGGTTAAGCATTTTTAAATTATTATTATTGATTACTTAAGTGCAGGCATTTATGAATCGACAACATCATTAGTAAAGCATCGGTTTATTGGACAAATAATTACAAACAGATCGTGACTGCAGCAGAGTAACGTTATATTTAAAATTAATGGTTGATAAATTGCTTTAATGTAGCCGTAAGTGTAATATTAGGATATTCACTGATACATAAATTCAGAGGGAATCGATAACTTTGCCATTTCAAAATTAAAAACAGTATATCTAATAAATATGTACACACATTAGATTTGACTTGTTTATTTCTTTATTGTAAACAGTTTTTTAACTAACTTGAATTATTAAAATTGATATTGTTAGTGAGACAATAGAATCTAGTATATTTCAAAATTATCCCAGGCGCATTTCAAAATATTCATCATATTAATAAGTGTGGAATTCTGATTCTATTAATAATTAAAAACTTATATACGTTATTTTTTAATTTTTGCATATCTGGTACGTATTAAGAAATAAACACTAGTGATAATATTATATCATTATGAGTTTCTAGATAATATAATAATATAAGTTGTAACTAATACTTATTTAGAGCATTAACAGATATTAATTAAATTAGTACATTTTATACGAGCTGAAACCATGACAATGGTATAATGCTATTGTACTTCGGTTACAATTGAATATTTTATCGGAGTTACTTATAAAATACTGAAAAATGAAATGTTGCATGTGCAGATATAATATTGTATAATATTCATTTGTTTACACATCAAAATTGTAATAAATATTAAGATCTATCATATATTTTACCAAATTATTATTATCTAGTATAAAGAGGTATTATCTAATAATACACGTATATGTAATAAACGGAAGTCTAATATCACGTACTCGTTCAAAAAATATATATTTTCTCATTAGTTAAACTGATAGTCACAGGTTTCATATAGAAAAAAATAGTCTTTCAGATTTCGCACTACTTAGTCCATCACAGTATAAACATGGTAAATAGAAAAAGGAGAGCGCCAAGAAAACCAGCTGAGTAAGAGTTGCATGCATCATCTCTTGCCTGTCGGCGAGGCCCCAAGCCCGTGATCTTGATGTTCTGAAACTGATAGTATCCATGTTGGGGAATTTGCTTTAGTAACGGTCCAAAAAATCTTGATAGAAAAACTTGACATCGAGTAACTGCTGTTTCTTGCAATCTTGCATGGCGTAATTAGTTTCTTATCATAGGCTTTTAAAAAGTTTGAAGATATTTCTTATATAACAGCTCGATTCAGAAAAATCTTTTATTTTAATTTCTACTTTAACGGCAGATTCTAAATACTGTATTTCATTTGATGCAGTAAGTCGGTCGTTGAAGTAAGTTGAGCAATCGTCCCCCTCGAATAGTGATTGTACCGTATAAAAACTAATACTTGCATGCATTTTTACCGGTATTTCTTTCTCAAAATCAAATGTTGCTTATGCAAATTCTCGAGAATTTATTCAAGAGAAGAGTAATTGATCGTCAGCTCATGAATTTTAATGAAATCTTAGGAAAAATTACTGATACTTATCTAAAAATGAAACCCCATTACCCACAACTTAACCTAATACACATCAATTTTTGATATGTAGCTGAAAATATTCATATTACTTACAGGTTGAATTTTTCAAATAATACATAAATATATATCTAGGAATCTTAACTATATAAACATTTTGCAATAAAGTAATTTCTAAATCTACTCTAAAATATAAAAATCAAAATTTAAATCTTTCCTTTTACATAGAATAACACCTCTTACGTGTATCAGATTCTTGTATGAATAATTTATTATTCCGTAAAATTTATTTTATAGCATAAAACCCAGAATTTTATAAATTCCAAACAAATTTTAAACTTTTATGTTGTTGGCGGTTTTAATATGTAGCTCGTATGAATACAGGTGACTGTGTTGAGGTCGTGCGTTCTAGGCAAAGGCCTTTGAAGCAAGTGCCGCGCTTGCCACGCTAGCTGTTCTCGCGGCGCTCGATGCGCTCTCGACCGCTTGGCCCTCGCGCACTGTTGCCGCGCGCTATACCTGCTCCCACCGCGCTCCAAACCAAGCTCCTACGTCCCGAACCCTGCGTAGAGTACGACCAGGTAAGCTCGCGTCTTCGCGCGGGTACCCCAAATCGCGGGGATCTGGCCGCCCTCCCCCCCGTAACTTACGAGGCCACGAAAGGCGGATGGCACAGGAGGGCCCCCGCCTCCCTGCTCACTCAAGGTTAGGCGGTTGATCCCTGCGCGCCCTTTTCCCCGGTGCAAACCGCGAGCGGCCTCCCCGGCGCCTATCACGCAAGAGTGCTCGCCCGACGCCGGACACTACGCGCCTTCACGCGAGAGCGACGCTCGGAAAACTGTTTTCAAAAGCGATTCGCTTATTATTAACCGCGTTAACTTAACAGGTAAATGCGCGGCACCCGCACGCCCGGCTCGAGGTCAATGTACCCGCTCCTCGCAGACAAACGTAAACAATAACACCGGCGCGGGCCCTTTAAACCAGGCCTTGTCCTACCGAGAATCGTAGGAGAGTCGGTGAGTTTAATCGGCGTTACAGATATTTGTCCAAAGGACGCTTACAATAGATATAACGTAAATATACAATAGCGATGCTCGCACTTCAGTTCGCAACAAACATCATGTTTAACGCTTATCAATTCTTTCAAACGATATGACTATATTTATCTTTAGCATTGATATTGAGGATACTTATCTGTATTCATTAACAACTGCTTCATTTTGCATTACACATTATAGTATCGCACATTATAATTATTGTCGATGTTAAACTCGATATTTTTTAATAGCTGACGAATAATCAAACGTTCAATAGCAATATAGATACAGCTGTTCAACTATATAAGTTGTTATATTGTTAATATACTGGAGTACTTTTGTTTTTGAACATTGACTACAACTTAGTGAAACAGATTACCCTAACCTACATTACAGGTTAGAGATCCTGCGAGAGTTCTCGTAAACAATGATGATTAAAACTATCAATTACAGGCTGCACGCAGAAGCGACAGAGCTTGCGAATGTCGTCGGAAGCCGAAAAGTCCCATAAAAGAGCACTCTCTACAATTCCCGACTCTGATCACCCACTCGGATATTGCGCCAGCATATACAAATCACCTTGCATGTAGCTGGCATTTAAAATTTCAAAAATAGTATGATATTGATACAACTTTTTACAGCTGTAAATCATGTATAGTACATAGTTTTACCTTGTTTTATTTGCTTTCTCAATAGAGATGATGCCAAATCAGTTAAATTGGCTAAATAATATATAAAACAATAAATCAAAAATATTTTGTGGAAAAATAAAAAGGAACTGAAACTTTCAATCAAAAAAAAATCAAATAAATTCAGGAAAATAGAAGAGTAAATCCATTTTTTCAAAATGTTAGTTAGCTTGAGAATTACTGTAGATGTGCTCCTGATGTTGCTGATGATAGATATGCGCTGCTACAAGCGTAAATAAAATGTACACATGTCGATTTTTACATTCGCTTTGTTTAAATATATATAATTGATTAAATGTCTGTTGTTGCAGAGATGTGTGTGCATTTATTAGCTTAGACGAGAGCTTACATCTCGTTAGCTTATAAATTCTGTAAGTGAATTCTATATCCCTGTACAACGAGTCCTCGATTTTGTGAAAAATTGCGAAAAACAAAGATAAGGCAGAATCCTGCCTTAGTTCGACCTTAGCCCTTGCGCCAATTGCCGCCCAGAGATAGCTATCAGTCACATCTTACAGGTATATATGCTGCCAAAAACAAACCTTGTTTTGATCCAACAATAGCGACAATTGCTTGCCCTTAGCTAAAGGCTAATACGGTCGAGGCTACATACGCTAGGGCTTAGGTCAAATGCGCCCCGATTACGGAGACATATCGATATTTGATTTCCGCTAAATCATTGCTGTAAGTTAAACAGCATGCATCTATTGCTAATCAGTCGTAAGTTGTTTGAATCATCTTGAACATACAGCATGTACAATGATTTCCCTCAATGGAAAATGAATATTGCATTTAAATATTATATTTATACATTGTACTTCTATCTTTTTTAAATCGTTACTTTTTATGGCTAAAGGCCTACGGAATATGCTTTCGAACCCGGTTTATACACATTTATATTCTTAAGGGTTTGAATCGTCTAAAACAGATTTTTCAGCTTTTATTCTGCTCCCACGTATATTCTATCGGCCATACTAATATTTTAGGTTTATTGTAATTTATTCGCAGTAGGATAGACGAGGATAAGGAAAATAAATAAATTTGTATGATGGCAGCTTTATACAATGATTGCTTCAGTAGACCCAAAGTACAACCTAGCTGTTCCTCTGCAGTCATGGGCCAGTTCGGCTCCTTCCCTAACGCTAGGGCCGAGAAGCCCGTGGCCTTCAGCCTCGCGGCTCTCAATTTGCGGCTTGCCTATTTTCTTAAGAAATTGAACCTTTTTTATTAAAAATTTGGTCTTGATCGTGGTGTTGGTTATGGTATTGAATACTTCGGCTTCTGATCTCATCAGTTCAATATATTGGAAACATAGTTCCAGAAAAATCAAACAACATCGTATCAGCTTAAAGTTTTGACAAATCGCTGTGACAAACGTGTCTTTAAATAGATTTGCACACCCTCGTTTAGCCATGGATACTTCGCCAAAATTATAGTTTTCTATAATTTAATAAATTAAAATATTAAAACTAAGAAACAAAATTATACATATCAATCTATATATCTTTAATATTTTCGACAAAGTATTATATTTTCGTTGCTAATGATTAATGAGACCGCTGTTTCTTCCAATAAATAAAGTTTTTAATTCATAAATAATAATTATTTCAATTAGTTATACATAATAAATACTTAATATAAATCAATATAACTCATACTTATATATAATTCTGCTCAAATCCTCTATCTCTATTGAAAAGAAAATAATGTATCTTGCTTCAGGTCTATAGGATGATTACATAGGTTAAGCTTACCGCGAAGACAGATTTTGCTCCAAAAGCGCAGAATATATATTGTTTAACATAAATGTTCATAATAAATTATGTATATATATATATATAATATTTATGTATATATTTTGCATACACTATATTCCGTCCGAGCATATCGAATCTCACATTTTCTTGCGCTGTATCTCTGGGTACCTTATCCGATTTCCTGCTTCTGTATCAAATACTACGCGGGTACGATGTTCTTGAAATCCATAGTATGTATTTTCCTATCGAGTCATTTATACACTTGAAGCAATTCAATACATCTGGTTTCACATCATTTCGTGAATCTATTATTTACTATTGTGGTTTAGTCGCTATATGTTTATTGCATTTTATCGATAAATATAAACTTTCATCAGTATTATATACCAATACTATATTTTACAATTTATTTTAGTGTATTAGACAGTATTTAATTAATCTATACGCACATAGAATTCCGCGCTAATAATCTTGTTTTTTTTTCAAATTTGAAATCCGTTGAGAGTATATGTCACTGTCTGAAGAGTACGGACGTTTGCTGGTGCATATAACGAGGAGCAAATCCAGAGAGTCCTTGGGAGAGTCAAAGTCTCGCGCCGCTATTTACAGCGAATGCGCACATAGGATCTTTTGGAACCCAAATCTTCTGCTAGCTTCTCAAGTAGAGATTATTTATTTCCTAAATTAATCTCATAATTTTATTTTAATCTTATATTACCTCCAGAATTCCCTTACAAGTCCACATCCGTATAAAATGTTACAATTATTTCAGTATTGAAATTAGTTTGAAAAACGGTTTCGATTAAATATATGTACATATATATCAATTTTTGGCAAATATGCTAATTAGATGAATCATAATTTCAAGTTATTGTTTATATACCACGTCACATTGCCAGATAAAGTTCGAAAATTAACAGCATTCCGCGTCTTTGAGCAACGTTAACTTACGGAAGCACGGCACTGCATTAGATTCATGCTTGCTAGTAATTGCCATTTGACCTGGTAAAGTTAGCCAAGTAATTAGGTCTTTGGGTTTCGAATAATGATCACGTTGCTACCAGTTATACGTTGACTTCCTGTAGAAATATCTCGTAATTACAACCTATACGTAAATAAGAGCGAGAGTTCCAAATATGGGAATTTTTCTTTATAAGAAACTATTTATTCGGAGTATTTCCCATTTGAGTTTGAAGGAATACGAACAATGTGAATTTCCTTGGATCGTACTATATTATATGCGCGATTAAATATTTACCTTTTTCTTTTATCGAGCACTTGGTGCGCCTTTAAAACTTGGCCTTCATTTCTCTTGATCGAACTTTAAAGAATTTGAATATCCTTTCAGGTGCGTCTGGGGCGTAACAGGATCAGTTCTTCGCGTTTCTCAAGGTTTCCGTGCTCTCCTCCACCCGTTGACATCCAGCTTTAATGTTCCGAGATCTGCCGTTAATTGAGCCCCTTGAACCGAAGTAGCTCGCGAGTCGGCGAAAGAAAGTGGAGCCGGCAAAGAAATTGAATTGAAACATCACCTTGCTCTTCATTTCATAAGGAAGCCATAAAGGTGCCTCGCTTCTCAAGTAGAAAAGCGTGTATTGCCGGGCGTACCCTCCATCCTCGCCCGACGCCCGCTCATAAATTGCCAAAAAACTTCCCGCCGACTCGTAATCTTATACCGGGTGTTCCCGAGGAGAGCCGCCTCGGATTTTTGCCCCCCGCGCGCGCTACCTCCCCCGACCCCCTTTATATGGCGTATATATATATCGATCGCGGCGATAACGCGAGGCGCCGCGTCGAAGCCCCGACCGACAGGCGTATAACACACGTATACGTGCATACGCCAGCCGAGGATTTATTGTAAAACAGGGCGGGCGCGTTAGCGGACACGCGTCGAGCCGCGAGTGAGATTCGCGTAAAAAAAAAAAGGCGACCGGGACCAGCGAGCTGTTCGGCATTCGGCCGCCGACTCCGATTACGAACATCACCGCATGCCGCTGCGTGTATATATTGGCTTTTATCCGGGCGATCGGCTGCCGCGTGCGCTCCTTGCAGCGTCTCGCGCGTCCGCCCTAATGAAGCCACGCTGCGGCTCCGCGTCGCGCAATGCCGAATAAATAAGCGGGCATTATAACGCAGCCGGCGCGGCGGGCTCTTTGAGGCCGGGGCGGCGAGCGCCCGCGACCCCGCCCGCGATTGCAATCCCAGTGGCAATCAGGCCGCGCGGTAAACAACAGTTGCCGGGGCGAGACGTGAACTCCGGCCCGACTAACCGACGTTGTCGAAGCCCCTTGAACCCGGCGCCACATTAGCCCCTCAAGCGCGCCCTTTATATATACGGCTCGCGGGGTTGCCTCCCGGGCGCTATTTCATTAGGGTCCCGTCCGATCGCCGCTTGCCAACTCCCCGGGCGCAATTGCACCCTGTGCGCGTGCGCGCGGTCTACCGCTCCGCCCCGATCGCCCGGCAAAGGGACACCTTTTTACGCGCCGGTCCCCCGTGTAATTGGTCTCGTTAGCCGCGGGCGCCGCGAGCGCGCGGCTTTCTTGCGATGCGCCCCGCTAATTGTGGGCCGCGGGGGGAGGAGGGGAGGGGGGGGGCGGGCGGCTCTTGCACGAGGACCTCCTCGCCCACTCGAGGAGCTGTAAAACCTCGCCCGGCGACTCCGGTTTTGCATCAAGAGCCTTTAACCTTATTAGGTCGAGCCCAAGGTCGAGGAGCGGCTCGTGGGAGAGGCGCCCCGCGGCCGACAGCAGAGTGCCCGAGGTTATATAGGCCCTCGTGGCCGCGCCTACGGCAAAGTAGACCGCCGGTAGGGGGGAAATTATTCGCCACCGAGCCAAGCGAGGGTGTGTACGTGTGTCCTTTGTGCCGTCCGAATAATCCAAACTCCTCCTCCGCGTCACTGGGGAATTTTTCATTGCTCGTGATTATTCCTCTGTTTACTACCCGATTTTGACGATTTTGGCATTTGCCAACGGGCGACGAAACTTTAACGGGCTCGCGGGTAAGCTGTGTACTGGACCGCTGCCAAGTTTCGCTAGCTTTCCATTCCTGCCTCGGTCACTAAAGGGAAGAAATTCCTTTTGCTCCGTAAGCCGAGATTTATCAGATTTTTTCAAAATGTCGCTAAAGTTTTCGCCTTCAAATGCGTAATTTTATGCCGGCCTTAATCTTGGCTAAAATATCGAATGACAGAAGAGCCGTGCGAACTCGAATCTATAGCTCGCGCTGTATGTGTTTGTGTGTCGTATATGAAACTACTGAATTGATTGGACCAATGAATTGGATCGCTTGTAAAAATGGATTTATGACTTCCGAAATCTGTGGGACAAGATATCTCAAATTCTTATCTAAAAGTCCTCCTCTTGGCAGAGTTTGCAGGAAACACGGTATAATGCAACGACGTTCTTATTACCGACCTTCTTGTTTATTACTGTTTATTCTAAGATTGCGTACTTCGTATTTTTTACTTATTTCTACTTCAAAGAAGCATTCGAGCAAAGGCAAAGTATCCTATAACAATAATCTTTTAACAATGGTTTACGCTTGGCTACATAAAGCAGTAATATAGGTGGAATCTCATGCTCCACTCTGTTCTGATCTACTCAACACCTGTGAACTTTGAATAGACCGTAAAGTTCGGGTTTAATTTGTATGCCTAGATTCTCGATGAAACAGTCAACAACCGTCAAAGTACCAGATTAGGACTTGATGAAGCATTACATGCATTAGCATGCATCTGTAACGTGTCCTCTGTTTGATGTATCACATTAGTAGTTAATACGTATCTCCATCTCGTACGCTATTTATAGCGATAACCAAAAATATTGAATTATTCAGCCGCTGTAGTAATTCGAATATAGTACATATTAAAGCCAGCTAGTGAATTCCCATCGGAGCCACTCGACTAAAGCCGACGACAATAGCTTTAATTCCAAAGTATCGATTTGTCCAAATCAAACCCACGACGAACGTGCGACATGCTTGGAAACACAAAATTAAAATCCACAGTGAACTTTCGAAGCATATACTCGATGCATCGATTTATCCCACAAGATCACCGATGAAGGGCTAATCTCGTTACAAGATCTTCGGCCTCTGCACACCATCAACTCGGCTGCTCATTACTTCGACGCGCGGATGATCCTCCGGCCAGCACAGCGCTCGGATTACCCGACACCGAGCTCCAATCAGCCGGATTATAAAGGCTCCTGTCCCAGTAAGCAATTCGCCCGCCCCGTGGGGTACAGTCGCGCTACCAACACGTACGGAAAAATCTCACGCGTGAATGAGGTCGATTTTGAAAAGCCGGCAATCGACGACCTCTTACCGCTAATTAAATGGCAAGCGAGGGAATTAGGGGATGAAAGGCGAGGCTTTCCCTGCACGGAGGTCGTAGATGCGGTTTAAATCGTACGGAGGCGTGTCAGAGGTAACAGTGCGGAGGAATGTCAGCTGACGATAACACTTTCCAAAAATGCCGCGGTGGAGAAATTATGCTGCCTCGATTAATGAAGTGGAAGTTATGGTACAGATATACTGGTTGTAGATATTAAATGTACTGATTAGATATAATAATGTTGCAAGTTACGTTCCTAGTACGATCTACAGATCTATATGGCAGATGCGAAGGCCATAATTGCGAGTAATGGTAGTAAAATTTATTGTACTGTAATAACTGACTGTGGCCTTAAAATCATATATACGATGCAGTGTAATCATGAAACGACTGTTTAATAGCGTAACACATTTTTAACTGCATATATACGATATTCTGAATTTATTCCTTATGGAACATAATATAACAATACTGAAATAGAAGCATAACTTAGTCCATAATATCAAACTTAAGTGTCTATATTGTACAAGAGCATTCACTGACAATGACGCGATTAGTTATCTGCATAAGGATGAAATTTTCATTAACGGCGGTCCACGATTCGTTTCGTGGGGCGTTGAGCTAGTTTACTCATTGCCCGGTGCGCGCGCACTGCTCGGCCGCTTTATGATCTCGTTTGACGGATTTAACTTCATCCGCGGCCTCGCGCGCGTGCGCGTGTATACATCACGGGCCGCGGCTAATTCGCCCGGGCAACAGCCGAGCGGTAATTTAACGCGGGACAGTCGCTCGTCGTTTATAGGTGACACTGCCGTGCACCTCAGATAAAGCAACATTTTTAATTAAATCCTAGGATGGGGCATGCGCTCTGCTGAGATATTCTACGCGGCCGAACCTGATGTGCCTCGAACAAAACTGAGTAAATTTACGTGACATTATTCTCCGCGCGAACGAAGTTTTCCAATAGCTTCGCTCGAGTAATTAGAAAACTTCGCTCAACAACGGAAAAAATCTTTCCCATAAATTAGCCGTACCATCTTCAGTTCTCAAACTTCAGTTGCTATCCAAACAATCGTATGTTGAATTATAATCGAGAAAGAATTTCATCATTGCGTTTTGTTCGATTACAAAATTCATTTAGAAACTTCAGAATTCCTGCTCATCTCTTTTGAGTGTTTCCTAAATAATATACCCGAGCGTTTAATCCAAAATTGATTGTCAGATAAGAAACAATTGAGCTGGCGCACTCTGGAAACCAAGTGCTCGCGTGCCCAGTCGCCTTGATATCACTGCAGTTACAGTGGAAGGTTACAATATTCAGTTTGAACCTGCGGCAAAACCAATATTTGCCCGAGGGAAAGTTCAAAACTATCTCAGCATTTACTTTACTGTCCTGCAAAATTCTTACGTACATACTGGCCCCAACTCGATTGTGTTCAGCAGAAGTTACCAGCTAGAAAATCGTATTTTAAAAGAAGTCCTAACGCAGTTTTGCGTGAGGTGGATCGAGATATCGCTATCGGCTCTATTTATTCGAATTGTCGATAAATAGTCAAGTATTCGGGGATGTAAAAATTTCCATCGCTAAATAAGCGGAAGACTTAAGGGATATGCATGAGATGAATGTCGGTTGCAAAGAAAAGATTGAATCAATATAAAAAACCAGGTGGTTTTGATTAAAAAATATGGTCCGAGGTTTCGCGGTTATTCGAGCACAGATTCCAGCGAAAAAGGAATAAAATCCAGATAAAGGTATTAATTATGAGACGCGGATGCGCGGTAAACGCGCGAACGCGAAAGAGGCGGCTTTGAGCGGAAATTGTCTCGCTATAGGATGCGGCGTCCCTCTGTGACAGGTAGCCCGTGGCCTATCTCTTGTATGCACGCGCGCGCTTTGTCCACTCTGTGCGAGGGATCAGAAGCAAGCTCTATTGCTTGTGCGAGCGCGCACTTGGCGTGCATCCTTTCGAGACGCTAGCCCAAATCTGAATTCCAGGGTCCGCTGCACGGAGTGACCGTCAGCCATCGGCGCTTCTGTGCGCGGCGCACATGGATTGGCGGCGACGATCTTATCGTAGGATAGTGCGGATTCACCTACGTGGAAAAAGTCGCGAAGTCACGTTAAAATGGTTGATGCAACGATATCTCATTTTTATTCGGTTGATGAGGTTCTCCACTTATCGATGTTAAGCCCTAATGCAAGCTAAATGGGGTAAATTTAGGTCAGGGAAGAAGAATGAGTGTGCGATCGCTCTTAATATCGAAAAAATGCATGCTTTGCTTGTTAGAAGTAAGAGCGAAGAATATAAAAGTGACTGCGCGTATCATTATGAAATTAAATACAGAAAATTATAGGCTTCAACGTATAGCATACATCTACATTGTATTGTTTGAAAAATCATTGAATTGGCAATGGCAAACAAAAGAATTAAGCTCATGAAGTTTGCAAAATGTTATGAAGTCATATTCGTTTTGAACTGTTTGTTATATAAACATTACAAGGGCAATATTGTTTAATTATGCATGCACTGGATTATTTGAAGTGATTTACGCTCACGCTATTACTTAATTGCCGTCGTTAAATATTCGTGTACCTAATAAATAAAGTTAAAATCTCCACTTGAATCTGTAGTGAGTTACTAGGATACTTAAATAGGGTATCGATATTTTTTTATGTTGTTAAATAAAACAATAGTAATATATTTACACGAAATCCTCCAATTTCTACCGAATAGGGGGTTGTATCGACAAGGTAAATCACATAACAATACCTAGTTTTATTCGTTGTATTCATAACACATCCTATTTAGAGTAGTTTCTCGTTAGCGTATAGACATTTCGAAAGTAAATTATAAATTTATAATTGCATATACTGAAGCGAAAAAGAGACGTGATCAGAAATTGTATAACCTTTGCTTTATTGGATCCACGTCGGAGGCTACAATAAGAAAATCTTGTTTGATCTATGCATCTAAATTTCCCTGAATGTAATACGTGATCAAGATGGATTCACCGTCGATAGCGAGCGTTTCGCAAGCGCAACTTACTTTATAACAAAGGACCAAGATATTGTCATAAATCGCGCCAGCGCATTACGAGCGAAGAGCGCAGAAGGCATTGCGCGGGTACGCGAGGCATCGAACCGAAGGAAAGTTGGAACGAAATCAACATTCGGGCGACTCCGTAACCAACCGCGTCCTCTTTTTATGACACGGGTAAACACATCGGATCTCGCTCTCTCCTAATCTCGCTCGGCACTTTAACGGAGTAGACGGTAAATCAGGCAAAAGCTCGACGGGCTGCCGGCGCGTCACCGCGAGGATCGCACCTAAATCCCCGCACCGAAAAAGTTGTTTGCCTCGCGGCGACAGCGCGGACGGCCGGCCGATTTACGGCCCCCGTCGATCACCGATCCCCGCGTCGGCACGGAAGCCCGCGTGAAAAGGGGGCCCAATTATACCGGCCGCCGGCAATATTCTCCAGGGGCTCTTTGAATGCGCGGCCGGATTCCCGATAACTCGGCCAATCAAGCCGATAGGGCGAGGCGGGCTGCCGGGATCAATGGCGTCGCGAGGGCGTGCGCCACTTGTAACTCGAGACTTCCGCGCGAGGTTTCGAGGTGCATGTATAGTCGATGATGCTGCGGGGAGCTGTTTGCAAGCCGGGCTCGAGGCGCCAGCGAAGAGTTCCCTTGATTTGCGCATTGACGCCTGGCAGTTGAATGTATAACTAACGCAGAAAAATCCGTTGGCTACTGCATAGTATAAGCTCCAACGGTTTCGTGTATTTAACATCGTTGTTTGCGAAGAGCGATCCAAAGTTGTATATTAACTCTTCGACTCGGAATATAACCAAGTTTTTAAGTGCATCAAATTTGAATCCAGCCAGCCGAAATTTCTGGGAGCGAGCGAAAACAGCCCTAACTTACGGCTCAACTTTGTTAAAATTTCGCCACTCAGTCGCAGGCATTATTGTATATTTGTTTCGAAACTTGCGTTTCGTCTCTCCAACTTTTTCATTGTTGGCGTCCTTGGCCAACAGTTTAAACGGCAACTGTAACAAGGTGATACGTTCCTTTTTTTTTTGTTTCAATGTAATAAAAAAAAAAAGCAGCGAACGTTATGTTCCCGAGCGATAATATCAAGCGGCTGCACGATGCTGCCCACGTGTGTAAGGTCGCAGCGAATGAAGAAATGGAGCTTTTAAATTAGAAATTAAATCCTTTCACGTGTGCGCGGACGAGATCTGCACGCGGCGGTCGTAGCACGGTTTTAACCTTTGCCACCGTACGTGCGCGCAAACTGCTTGTTAGTGCGAAAATCGTGCTGAATTAATTCTTTTGGCCCGAGAGAAGTAAGGTAATACAGGTACCGTCATAATTCCGTCTTCATGGAAACTCTCCCCGATAGCGGCAAAAAGTTCATCCTACATGAGCAGGTGAAAGGAGTACATCTAATTACCTCCCCGGCGGCTCGCTTCTTTCACTTTAAAAAATTGTTTTCCCCCGGCGGAAATAGTTCGGAAGCTGCAAACTGCCGGAGTGTGAAGGAAGCCTTACTCGGCTTCCGAGCCGGCTATTCCGCGTTTAATTAATTTTATTGTGTTATTCGAGCAACGAAAAAAACCGCGAGCCCGGGGTAAAGGGTTAATTACTCGGCGGGCACAGCCGCGCGCATACTTAGCCCCGCGCTCAGCGTTATAATACACCGGGGTGTAATCCTTGATTTATCAGGGCAGCGGACTGGTTGCCCTAACAAGAAAGACAATCGCTCGTGATAAAGGCGAGAGTAAACGGACTCGCCGAGGCCGTCGGCCCCGGCCGGCCGCCCCGGCGAAAAAGGCCCGGGCAAATGAAGCACGCGTAAGGCGAGCAGAATAAACAGGCGGAGATTAAAGCGGAGGGCGAGGCCGGGAGGGAGGGGCCCCGTTTAATTAGATCCGCGCGCTCGCCGCCGCCGGGCAGATCGAACGGAGCGCCGCCGTCACTCGGATGACTCCCCCTCAGCGCCACGTGCGACGTCCCTGTCCCGGCAAAGGGGCGCATGTACTCGAAGGGCCGATGCTTCGCGGCGTCTCCTCGTCCGCCCGCCTGACAGTCGGGCTTGCCGCGATAAATTTTAATTGACTTTTTTTTTTGGGCGGCCTGTCGGGCATTTGTCGAGCCCTCGCCGCCTCGTTTCTCCGAGGGAATTTTCCCGCCGGGAAAAGCGGTCACTGTGCCGATACGCTAAATATTGACAAGTGGCTTCACTGGACAATTAGAGGGGGCGTGGAATTTCAAGACTGTTTAAACAGACTCGTGCGGCCGATGGGGAAAAAATAGACCTCGAGTACAATTTGCGGGGTTATGTTTCCGGATTCATGTAACTGTATAAGTTTTGTGTACAGATGTTAGCTGAATGGAATTCGAGAAGATTCATTCGGATACAAATTTTCTTCATTCAAATCGAGCCTTATGTATATGCAAGTCAATTTATTGATTAATTGTAAGAGTGAGAATTCAAAAACTCCTTTATCGTAGATTAATTACAAATTATTTTTAACTATAGTTTTGCTTTTCAGTATACACGATGAGAAATATTTATTATACTTCTGACTAAACTGGGGACAGGCTCATCGAATCACAATATTATACTTTCCAGTAAATCTTGTGATTATTTTGCCTAAAATTTTCTATTGACAAAAATACAGTGTATCCAAAATTGATACACATTTAGGAATTTTAGATAAAATTATGACAATTTTTACTCTAACGTACTGGGACTTTTTTGATTTAACAAGTCCATCCCTAGTTTGCTTAAGAAGTAAAAATTCTTGTGCATAGTTATTATTCTAAATTGATAATGGCATACGTGCATTATTGTCATCATCACGGTATGTGCACCTACTAAACGACGTGGCCTGAAAGTATAAAATAGGATTATCCGCGTCTGTCAAAATCGATCTCTGTTCGTTCAATCCCAAAGTTCTAAAAAAGACAAGTACAGATGGTGATGCGGGCACGGCAGGACTATCGCGCTTTCAATTAATAATTTATCACTGCACCGCAGCTAGTCGATTAATTCAACGAACAAAAGTAGAAGTTCCATCATCCGGTTCATTAGAGGGCTCCAGTAGCCCAGTTCCGTACATCGAGCCGGGCATAAATCGAGCAATTGCCCAAGTGGCTGCAAAACCACGAAATTCTTAACTGGCCCGACACGAGGAGAGCCCCCGTAATGGGCTTTTACCAGCGTCGAGGGCACGACATGCCTCGGCGCGGGCCAATCTCGATCGATGAAAGCCTTTTAAACGCCCGGCGGGACAAAGGGCGATTAGAGCCTCAGAAGGGAGGAGCCGCCGCCCGCGTCCCTCCCGCTTCGCCCTTTATGCCGCTTAATGACTGCTCGCGCGATAATAGGATTCTCCCCGACACGAGCCTCCTTCCCGCGCCATCTGTCACGCGAGTGCGCCTGCGTAGCTGCGGCCCGGGCAGTCGGCCCTTCCCTCCTAGGTTATGTATGGATTAGAAGGCAATGATGTCGACGTATAGGCTCCCCGACGCGTGTCCTGTACAATTGAAAATGTTTTATCACAGGCCGTGGCGCCGCGGACGGGCCGGTTTCAATTACCGTTTCCGTGAGACCGCTCGATTCGTTTCGACCTAATGCGCACGATAAGTTACGGGATTCAGCCGGAGGACGAATACGCGCCTTCCGAACGGGCTTTCGATTATTATGACTCGATCAATTTCTCCGCTCCCTCCCTCTTGTAATGGTTGCTCAGATTGTCTTATATTAGAGTAACGAGAACATTTTTCATGGGGCTCGTAAGAGGTTTACTGCGCCGGCAGAAATGTCTCGTCTTATGATTATTGTAATGCGATGTTATAAAAGAAAATAAAAAAATATCTATACTAGGTTACAGCTTGTTTTAGGCCTTCAGTTAATTACAAACGATTACATATTAGAAATATACAGAAATATCGTACAGAGTGTATGGAAACATTTTCCATCGCTCCGCACACTCGGAACAATTGACCCTTGAAAAAAAAATCATTTGTAAAAATTCAAATATTTTTTGAAGATAACAATTTTTGTTTGAATATAGAGCTAAATTCGAATGCACAATAAACCTCGAGCCCATTGGGAATTTTGCCAAAATCGCAAGATCACTCTGACTTCTCCTCTCTGAACGTTCAACAGAGAACTGTTTCATACGATTTCATAGTTTTCCGAAGACAATGTCAAAGTCACCATTTCAAAATATATTAACCTTGAAGTTGAATAGAAAATCGTACATGTCATCAGTAACTATAAAGATCACGTTTAATATTAAAAGCCATAATTATTATTTAATATTTTTGACTTTTGTACAAGACGACGAGTTATTCGGTTGTCTTAAATCATTCCTTAGGATACTAAACATTATCAAATTAAAACTGAATGCAAAGACAACTTCATTATTAAAATAATACCAAGCGATGATTGTTTCACAGTATCATTGCACCAACGAGCTCCCTCAATGTTATCATTTTAGCAATAGTTATTAAACTTGCCGTTATTGTTTCTAAACTATGGAAGTTTGCAGCTCACCTGCTTCTTTGCAAGTTTCCAGAGTAAATAGACGTGCACGCAAATCGAATGCAGGCCAGCTTAGCAGTATAAATAATCGAAGAAACCTGGCCGATTCGTCAATTGAACGCTGAAGAATGAACCGTTGAATCGCGCGGGAGGCGTTCCAGTCAGCGTCGATCCGGTGCGCAATCATGCAAACCAATTGACATCAGCTCGTCGGCGCACTTTTTACGAGGCATTAAAAAGCCGCAGTGTATATCGCCCTCCCCCCGAGTTTTCGAGTCACCCGCGAGTCAATAGCCAGGTTTTCTTGGCGCCGCGCGCATTCCGTATCCCGCGCCAAGTGGGTCAGGGCGCGCACCGCGAGGAGGCGCCCGCGAAATACGCGGAACCCATAAACGATATCTCGGGTTGCGTCGATCATCAGACTTGCGAATTCGGTCGATTTTTATTCCAATTTCCTTACTAGGGATTTCACAACACTTTGAGAACTCTTCCGCGTTTAATTTGAGCTTTGATAATAAGTAGACGGGAAAATATTCCGCTCGATTCATACATATTAATCCAATTTTGTATAGCTAAGAACTGTGTGCTTAAACCGTCGTTAACATCACTTCACTTTATCATACATGAATGCTGAAACGATATTCAATAATCATGATTAAAAGAAAATAATACGTAATACATTGTGTAGGATCTCTTGGCATTTAACATTAAAATAAACGATTGTAAAGCAAAAGGTCTAACAAAGAATGTATGAAGTATAATTATACTTCTAAATTTTTTTAATTATTTATAAATGTATTTAAACAATAACAGTACAAAATTGTAATAGAATACTGTATATACAAATATATTATTGATCAGAATCAACTTTATTACAAAATACGTTCATATAAAAGATAGTTTCCTCCAATTGTATCGAAAGCATTTAAATTTAACCATTGTAATGCGGATAAGCTAACATAACATTTTATTAAATTTATATATTATATCTATCGGAATATTTTATAGCCAAGATATTATTGCGGAATTATTGAATTTATTACAAACATTAAATCAGTATTCTCATTAATATAACGATCACTTAAAAGACGAAGATTAAAAATGATTTAAACTAATAGAAGGACAAAATTCACTTACTATCCGCAGTTACATAATTTAAATAAAAATTTTCGTGGAATACATTTATTTGGTAGAATAAAGATAAAAGATATATTTCTACATTTATACTTTAGATCCATTAAACAGTTCATACTAAAACCTGCAACTTGCTGTTAATAAATTACATGAATTTAAATTTCTAATTAATAACACAAATAAAATGAAATTGCGCGTAGAAGTACAAATTGCCTGTACAATCGAGGTGGAAGAATTAACAATTTTCAAGGCGCAGCGCGTGCCCTTCGTAATTCTCTACAATTTACTAATTAATTCAGCCGCGCGTAAAGAAGCGTGTATGCATCACTTTCAAAAATGCTAGTCTATGTGGCATACACTAAAATGGCCCCTAATTACAGACTTGCCTCTTTAGGACCAGTTATAAATACTTAAGCGCCCACGTCGGCGGGGAGTCCATATAAGTTGTGGAATTCATCGCTACCACAGAAAGAAAACTTGGACAGAAAAATAAATGCCACTAAATAAAAAGTGCGAGGACACAATTTAATTAACAGGCGATTTACGGGCGGTGATAATTTACTCGGCGAAAAAGTATAAGATGATACAAAACTGCGCACGCGTATGTAATAAAGCGGGCATTCCGTGGATGCCCCACGCCATGGCATAACTCATCTACCCTATCTACCATTATAATATATATGTACATGCACTTAAGGTAGATTCTCAAGCACAAAGTATCGAATTTTCGTCGTGCCGCCTTTGTTCAGCGCTTAATTAGCCGGTGAACTGGTCCATATCCGTCCCGTATATATAACAGCCCGCTAATAAGCTTTTACACATCGAGTGATCATAATTACGTACAAACATGGTATGCGCTGTTCCATGCCTTATACATTTTCTAAATTCAAGTGGGAAGTAGTTTCTGTCCAACAGAGAAATGGTCATGGTGATAAGTACCTTAAAAAAAACATAATTCGATCACTATGTGCTGCAGAGTATGAGAGGAAGTATGAGTTACGTGTATCGGAATGTATTAACAAGCGTTAATCGACGTAATATTTTAACGTCGCTGATTCGAGGAGTGAAGCGGCGAGTAAGTGTGAATGGAATGACTTCAATATATAAAATAAATGATACAATTTAAAGTTAAAATTTGATTGCGGGTAAGCCGAGTAGAACGAAATATAACGCGGGGACAGTGCGGTGGCTTTTCGGATAGCTCCGAGCGGTTGATGCCTCGACGAAGACGTTAGACGTCATGACACTGACTCCCAGCGACAGGCCGTAGGATTGCTGGTAAAGCAATTCTACAAGTCCTGTCCCTCATATGTTCCAGCGGATGGACGTCCGCTCTGCGCGAAGGATAATAGAGGCCGCATACCCCTGTATGTAGACGTATGGTGAGAGTTTTCAGACAAGATCGGAGATCCGTCATTACTTGCGCGAGGTGATCCGGGTTGCTATACTGGAGTTGAATGGGTCGCGGGTCATGTCATTCGTGACCGTTGACCGCGAAGATTCAACTTCCCTCTTCTTCGGAGGTCGAATTGGCGGCTTGAACCACTTACAACGGTTTTTTTATACTTGAACTTCTCGTAGAAAAATTCGTTTATTGCATGGGAAAAAGTTGAGGAGTTTTGCGCAAAGAAGAATTACTCAAATTTATTTATTTAACACGGTATTTAATAAAGCTATAATTTACGCTTTGTTTGATCTTCGCTACAAGACCAACTAATTGAGTCTCGTCGAATGTCTCGGTCTCGTAAGTCTACATCATCGCATCTTAGGTCCGCAGTCGTACTTGGCCTCTTGTTAGCTATACCTATATACTCTGTGAAATAAAGCGGCCCAAGGAGAATTTTCCGGAGATCGTCTCACGGTGACTTCGTTTTGCGTCCTCTTTCCAATCCCCTCATCTTTTTGCCAAACAGCCGCACGGATATTGTGCATTCCATGACACTTATATTTATTTACAATCACATTGACATGTATAGTGATAATTTATCTTTCATATAAACAGGAATAATTCATTTATGTAATAAAATTAATATCCTTGATTAATATTCAGGAAATGTTAATCATCAATATTGTCTTTTTCTATAAAGATCCACGTATTATACATTATGATTTAAATTTTCACGTTATTCAATGGGTTGTCGAATTAAATTTTTATTTCCATTATAATTATATTTTTATTTGCCAAACAAGACATATTGCCTTGCTTTTTATATCGTCAATATTATGCGTCAAAAGTATATGAATAATCATAGAAACTGTATGTATTCATTATAAATTAAACTTTTATGAAAAAATTAACAATAATACTTTCTGGATTAAGTAACCTGTGATATGTAATGAATATCGTATTTGTAAATACATAGACTTAGTTTCAAAATGACGCAACGAACTAACAACAAAACAGTTTATTAGCATAATCAATATCTGAACTATAAGACTGACTAATTAGCAATTGAATGCAGTAGAGGAGCGAAAGCCCAAAAGATCCAGTCGCATGCGGTATCCATGTAAACGTTACGCAAGCCTCGGTTAACATCATCGCTTCCAGCATATAACTTCAACCCCCAAGGAACTTGCGTAACCAAAAGAATTCCATATCCAAGCTAAAAAAATCTCGCTCGTCCCAACTGCAGACAATCGTACCTCCTCTCGACTCTTGTGTACTCAACCAAATCTCTTTATACGCATCAGCCTAAACAAACAACGCAGGGGATACCGGGCGCGGTATATAATTCTGCAGTGAAAAGCAGAGGAGCCGGCGAATCGCGAGGTCGGGACGCTCCCGGCGCCAACCTGCACCCGACGCGTATAATTCGCCTCTCAGCCGTCCGGGGCTTACGGCCCCTCCCCGCGACCTCGTTAAGGAGGCGCGCTACCTGGGCCTGTCGCGCCCGCGAGCTATCGCCCTAGCTGCCCGGATTAGCAGCTCGTAGGCTGCCTCGGCGCGCCCCCGCGAACGCGTATATAAATAGCCGCGCCGCTTGCCCTCGCCGTGCACAGCCCCGGGGCCGTCCTGTGTGCGCGTCCCCGCGTCTAGGCCACGGTCTTTGCCACCCCGGAAGTGCCGGCTCATGCGAGATGCGGAGGGGACGATGTAGGTCCCCGCTGTTTCACTGCTTGCGAAGCATTAATGCCTCTAAGATATTGGCCATATGAGTACTTTTTGCGAAATGGTAAATATGTCGTTGGTGCTCCGATTCGTTTCGAAGAATATGTATATTGTTAATCCTGTAGAGACGTTATATAATATAATGTGGAAATTGCGAAGCTCACTGCTCGAGCTTGCGTTTATCGTCCGATAAAGTAATTAATGCTTTCGATCACGTCAGGCTAGCTCGTTCCAAAACCTGAAAATTTATTGCAGGGATTATGTAAAGCTATACGGGAATCGTGAAACTTTTTACTCGCATACAGTTCTTCTGTCTGCAGTGTTACGGACTCGCTTGTACGGTACAAAGTTTATAAGACCGACTGTAAAGAGTTTATTACTCCCGGTTAGAGAAGCAGCTGGAGAATAATTTCAGTTCTAATGCCGGATTTGTTTAAGAGTTCGATTGCTTGGAGGTATTTCGGCAAATTTCCGAATTTAATACCTTCAATGTCTTCCGCTGGACGGATTCAATCAATCCGAAACTTCTGCTTCGTTACACAACCACCGATCAATATATTCTAGTAGTTTCCATTAGTTCTGAAGCTGGACATGTAAGCGCGCAATATGTGCAAATTCTTCATCAACGATTTAAGTAAAAAATAACTTGGGATAAATATATTAGCGCGCAGTTCAGCTCGCTATTATGTGTAATTTGCGGGTGAAATTCAGAAACTGTGATTTGTATAGCAAATGTTACAAGCGAATAAGAATTTCTCGGAAAAAGATGAAACAAATAAATGCTAAAATTGGTAGCACTAAATCACCTCTACCGAAGTATGTCTTTTAACCCAACTACGTTACATTGTCGCGCAATTAAAAAATCTCATAATTGGGTTTCGTTACCATCGAAGTAACAAATTAATTTCTGCTTTCATTTTGTACCTATCTCGCCGTTAGCTTCATACCTAATTATTAAACAATGCGATGCTTTTCACAATGATCCAATTAATTTTACTAAAAAGCGAAACTATTATATGATTCCGCCCTTGACATCTTTATTATTAACTATTGTTTTGTTTGCCAATATACGAAAACTGAAAGATTATTGCGGCTAAACATCGACTATAGTTGTATAATAATATTGTTAACTAATATAATAGCCAAACACCAGATAAAGTACTACTTCAATCTTGAAATATCATAGCAGAAAATGAACAAGAGAAGCATAGACAGTGTATCAATCGGTAACTCAGTTTTTAAAAAAATTCAGCGAATCGGAACGAATAGAGGAATCTCCGAGGATCGGCGTAAACGCAGTTCCCGAGCGAAGGCTAATTGGGCCTTGGTCGTTGTTTCCGTGACTCCCACAAATAGGCTAAACTTACCGGGCGTTGACGTGAACTTGCGCCCACCTAAGTGGATTACTAAGTTCCGGTTTGAACGTCGCGTGCGTTGGCAACCCTTAAAAGTATCCTTTAAACTGAGTAACCCCTCACTTTGAGGTTTCGTCTTTGGTACAATTTGTTCGAATTTTGTGGAAAGTCTAGTGACTTCCGACCAAGCCCGCGAGTAGCGGCTTGCGGAGGAAGTTTTTCGTACAAATTGTTATGAACTCTGATGCAAAATTGTGACTGTTTCTGTTCATTTACTTAAACAGTTAAGTATCAGCAACTTACCTAGATGTATTCTTATAGGGACTAGATACTAGTACTGGTCATTTTTGGATCTTTGAATTATAATGAAATAAATCCTTAAAAAATAATTAATGATTAACTGTTAATAGACGGGGTGAGCGGACTTATGTATAGCAAGTGGTTATAAATAGATAGTTTTAAACAATGTAAGCTAGCGGTTAATAACGATTTTACTTTTGTTACCATGAAAAGATATTTCTGATTTATATTATAATAAATTTAATGTATAAAACCATGTAAATTAAACATTATATGTATTGTACAGTATTATGAAATATGTTTTACGCAAAAAATCGATTCATTGCTATATGTTAAGCATTAAAATGTATTAATTTCAGCTCGTAATTTTCCTTGTCATATTATTGTCATTCTTCATAATAATTATAGTAAAAGGGATAAGAGAAAATTGGCTATCTTGAATAGGCTTGCTTAATGAGAAATCTGATAAAAGTAAATATGCTTCTGTACCTTTTCTTCCTAAATTAATGACACAACCAGTTTTAGATCTAATTTTACCTTTGTTACATCTTATACTTTAATTATGAATGAATTTATATATGAGCCTTTAAATAATGACACGAATGTATTATTATCGTAATTCTATTAAAATGTGCAAATATAATATACTTAAAAATAAGTCTGAAAAATATGTAAAAAATGCATTTGACCGAGGTTAAAACAAGTATAATTATTACAAATATGATTTACGATATCTATTTTTTCGCGATATAAAATTCAGGTTTGAATTATAAAAGAATTAAAAGTATTAATCTTAGCTGACTACATGGTACAAATTATTTTTAATTTTATTAAGTTGATCAGCTGCATTAAATTTCAATCCTCTAATACGACGCAGATATTTTCCGATATCATTGATTCGATTAAAATGCAATGCAATATCGCTGAGTGGTACATTGTGCTAAATCGCGTTTGATACATTGATGGAACTGGTGTCGTAATAAGAAATCAAAGTTTTGAATTACATGTATATATATTTTATAATCTAATGACTGTAATATTTATTTCAATCAATAATTTTACAGTAGTCTTATGTTAAATTATTTTTTGTAATATTTAATAAGCTTTATTATTTCAAAGAATATAAATCAACAAATCTCTACAATATTTTAATACTTTACGTAAATATTTTACAAAACCATAATATTGTGTACGTGATTATGTACGTGATATTTAAATATAATAGATAACGTCTTTTAGTTCTCGATATGAGCAACTGTTCTCCCGAATTTTGGTGCGCTGCTGTTTACCTCAGCTTACTCTACGGCCTTGCCGTCACGAGTAGCGTTCGCGACCACGTCAGGCTGTCAGGCTCCTTACCGTTCACTGGAGGGATATTATACAAGACGATCTAGGGCGGAGCTAACTACATTTTACCTTCCTCATCTGCTATATTGTTAACGTCAAACCTTGTATCAAAGCGTAGAAGTAAAAGATAAGAAAAAGGAATCTTCCGTAGAGATTGATCGAAAACATGCCTCGTAAACTCGCGATAATAATTAACTGTCGAGTTTCAGTATTAACTAATGAACAAGAGAGTCCGCAAGATTCAATTGATAATCACGCATAACAAGATACACATTCGTACAAACAAACTCGTAATCACGAGTGTGTTTGTCGATGTCGTCATCCTATAACTACATCCATCACGCGAGTATGCATTGTATCCCGTCCATATATAACAGCTGAATCGAATACTCTCGAAAAATACAAACGTTCCTCACTAGAAACATTTCAGAGTGTCTCTAAAATATTTGAATGCGTTCCACGGCCAATATCAAAAAGTGCAGAGATGACGAAAGAAATGTTTCAAATCAATTCAATGCTATTATTCTACTATTATATATATACATCTACTATGTAATATTCATATAAGAAAGTATGTTTAGAAAAATTTTCTTTCAAATTTAACTGACGTTACAAATTAATTTTTTAACAAAATCAAATTAGTTTCAACGGTCCTTCGTGTGTCTTCTTCATCAACGTACTTCTTTTGAAGGAAACGAAATTACATTGTTGTCAGAGCTTGCTCGGAACGAAGGCAGTCAACCTTGAATTTGATTAAAGCAAAGCAGCGCGATATTTTTTATTTATGTAATTCCTTTGTTTTTATAAAGCTGGTACAATTTTTCAGGCAAAGTAATATTATAGGAAAGAATAGGATGATTAAGCCGAAGTAAACTTGCTTCTATATATAGGAGACTAGCGTTATGGGGCAAGTTTCTCAATCCCTCAAGCGTTCTGCAATGAGTGCAAGTGCAAAAACATACACTCGAGAGGCTATATATGGGCGAAAATAAAAAGGCAGAATTGGCGCGGAAGCAGGAAGAAAATAAATTGGTTCGCCCGTCACACACTGCGAGGGCCGTCGGACGAAACCTCGCTCGTTCCACTGCCACTCGGCCGCTTCAATTTTTCCATCGCTTGTCCGCGTTATCGGCCCAAAGAAAGCCCACGTCCCGAGCCAAGGGCCGACTAGCAAGGCGCCCTCGAGCCCCCCCGGGGTCTCGAGTGACCTAAGGCCGACAGGGAAAGCCCATATCCTCGGGCAATTAGCCGGGCGGCGCCCGAGGCGCTGGCGGGATGGGGGGGCGCGATCGCCCAACTCTCGTGTCTGGAATCAGGCTAAAAGCAATCCGGCGTCGGCGGGGCGCGGCCCCGCGGATCCGCGCGTCCCACCGGCCTCGGCGCGCCTTCCTCCCCCCGCCGCCGACCTCGTGAATCCGTAATTCGACAGGTCCGCCGGCGCGGGGACGAATGTGGGTTAATCGGGCCGTTAAGCCGCCGTTTCGGCGCCGGCCGACTCGTGTGCACCCCGGCCGGTGCACGCAGTCGCCCCGATTATAACGCGACGCTTGCCGACCGATTTTCTTCCACGGCCTCGCGGGAGCCGAGTTGTCGCGGCGGGGGAGGGAGGGCCCTGGGGACGGCCACTCGCGCCCGGCTTTCCTTTTTTTTTTTCTTTTTACCCAGCCGGGCATATCGCCCTCCCCCGCCCGTATTGCCCTCGTTTCGACTTTTTACTCCGGCCCCCTTCGCCCCTCCCTCGGATTCCACCGGGCTAAACTCGCCGAGTAATCTTATTTCTCGGGAGGGGAGGCGAGGAGGAAAAAAAAAAAATACGGCGCCGGAATAAAGTCGGCCCCGCCGACTGGCCCCGGGATTAACTTGGACATTTATGCGTGGAATTTGCGTCGACTTGGTAACCGTCTCGCGCTCCGATAATCTCGAGCATCACGCGATTTACTTTCTAATTGATTTTTCTCCCTCCATTATTCCCCCTTCGGCACTCGATAACAGCGACCCTCCTTTTTAAAAGGGAACGCGGCTCTACGTTGGAAAAACTCTTGGCGCTTGGCGCTGATGATTATAAGGCAAAGGAAGCAAGTGTATACAATTATAATTAAGTACTTTGCATATAATAACCGGCGTATTGCATGAGGGGATCTTAAAGAGGCTAGCAGCTTTATCGAGCAAATAATTCAGGAACATATTACTGCTAAAATATTCAAAACATTCGACAACGCTGCAGGTAGTTAGGGCTTCCCCCCCACCCCATGCTTTCGTTCTATAAGCGCTAATTTTCAAGTAGACAACTTTACAAGAAGCGCGCCGTTCGTTACCCCATCCGCTAATAAGCGCGCTTGTACCGCGGGGCCGCTCTGCCAATACCGCTGCCGAATTACCTCGAGTTCGAGTGGCATTGTCGTGAAATTGCACTAACCAGTGGATAAGTGATGAGACGACTGGGCGGGAGGAGCCGCCGGCGTCGCGCAATTACCAAATGAGCCATATATACATATATATAACGCACCGACTGCGCGGAATGCAAACAACGTCGCGCGCCGATGGCGAAGTATATATACAATCAAAGCCAAACACCGGGCGAGAACGAGGCCGCGATTAATGGCGGCAGGGGGGGGGACGCGACCTCCGCTCCGAGGGCGCGTTAGCACCCCCCGTGCGGCTGTATACACATGTGTTCGTCGCTCACGAGCCTCCCTTGGTTTCAGCAGCTGAGGAGCTGGGCCTCGGGACGACCCTGCCAGCGGCGCCCACGGAGCTCGCCCAGTACCCCAAGCTCTGCGAGCTGCGCAGGAAGTTCCCGGTCTTGTACCGCGTCGAGTTCCAGGTAAGCATTTTTTTTTTTTGTTTTTTTACTACTCCGTACTCGCGGGAGATCTCTACGTCTCGCGCTGGCACCTGCTCCTCCGTGAGAAATGGCCCGGGGGTGGGCGGGGCCCGGCCTCCGCCCGAGATCGATCATGCCTTCGACAATTTTACAACCTCTCTCGCGAGCAGCGATTTAATCTTCGGCTTTAGAGGCTTCGCGTAATTTTTTAATACTTTTCGAAGGGAATCTACTTTTCAATTAGGCTGTGTGCACCTAGTAATATGCAGACGTAAATTTTCGCATAAATTTCACAATGCGAGGTATATATGGTGTAATACGCGTTTGGCGAGCATAAAATATCTACTCTTGTATGGGTATAGTTGTATATTATTGATCACTCATACATTGACTGAATTTGCATTCTGTAATTGACATTGAAAATCAATTCTACGTGTATAGGTACATTCAAGCAGCGCCTGCATTAATCTTCTACCATATCATAAAGAATAGGTACACGAAGTTAAAAATACGATTTATAACGGCACTATCTAAAACACTATGAAGTCCATTAATATAAAAAATCGACCACGTCTTCGACAAAAAACTTGAGCAACGAGTTGATGCAATATCGTTCACGGGTAAATATATGGAGGCTTAGGACAAGCTTCGCGAGACATTTATTACAGAGGTCTTATACAAAGCTTACATGGTTAAAAAATCATCTAACCAAAATTGATTATCAATTTCTATCAAATTTAATTGAAAACGTTATTAGTAGTTAAAAATTAGATTGCACGGTTCAAATAATTAGATTTTTTCTTTATATTAAGCTGTCATAAAAACCTTATAGTTTTCAATTTTATTTTTTCCTTTTCAAGCGAAAATTTAAAGTTTATTTATAAAGTTTAATTCAAGTCGAGAGTTGTAAATATTATATGATAGAATATTATATAAATTTTTTTTCGAACTTCAGAATAATAAGAAATAAATAAAAAAAATATTTTAGAATAATTATAGAAGTCATAAAGAACATACATTTCTCTATATTTTTAGGAGTTCTCGTTAAAAAATTACATTTGTAGAATATCATTAAATTTCCGAAACTATAATTACGTACTGAATTATTACACTTGCTGATATGGCGTACTCTCGGAAAATTTCAAAGCTATTTTTTTTTGTATACATGTTATATTTCATTTTACACAATTTTTTAAATTAAATAAATTAATAAGAAAATGGACATACTGCACACAGATTTATCATATACATCAATTGAAAATTAAAATGTAAATAAACATTATCGTACAATACCTGCAACGTAAAAATTTGTAAATTCTTGATAATAAAACTGTATGTATAATAAAAAATATTTGATGCTACGGAAAATGACTGTTGACAACCAACAGTTGAATTAAAAAAATATGGCTTTATTTTTATAATATAATAGGGCAGACTGCAGGAATTTGCTGGGCGGCCGCGATCTGGCATATGCATAGTCCGTGACAGTACCTGTCGCGAAAATCTCGTCAGCGTATAAAATGATCAGGCAAAATGGAGACCTGTCACATGCGAAACAAAGGCCCCTGGATAAGAAGGCCATGTACATAAAATAATATACTTAGATTCATACTTTATTGCAAGCAATAGTACTTAGCGTCATAAAAAACTTTTTGTTATGAACAAAATAATTTAAAAAAAATTGATATAATTTTATTTGTAATTCACCAAAATATAATCGATAATGTTCATATGCGCGTTATTCAATACAATAACATCGCGAATAAGTTGAAAGCGTATAAGTTATATAGCGCAAAATTGAAATGCCCAGCGAGGTGATATTTACTTTTTATACGAGTGCATTTCGAGCTAGTGGTGGGCCTCAAGGCCATAGCGCGGCGCGGCTGCCTGACGTAAACAGAGCGGATGATCTGACGGTTTTGGAGTACGCGGATATAAACGTGCGCCGAAATTGAAATGCCTATCTCGATGTCTATCTCTGTTCTATGCGTTTTAAATGCAATAATCTCCATGTAGTTATGTAATAATTATTTTTTGCAATTTAAAATAAAGTGGTTTCTTGCGGTCAGCGATAGAACCAATGGTACGTTGGATTTATTAGCTTAAAAGTAAATTTCGAGGATTGAGGCAGTTTAACGTGTATGTCGAGGTTGAGAAACCGAGACTATGCCGCGGATTTGACTCGAGGGAGCCGCAAGGTCCTGAGACATTTCTCCTCCTCAAATTATTTATGAAGTGCTGAGCGCAAAGAGTGCGCTAGACTTTTCATCGCACTCATTTTAAGCCATCAGTTTTTCAAGTTCATTCTAATATTCAAAAAGTTAGAAAAATAAAAAAGATAAAAATGGTCGTTAATTTTGTTCCCATTTTTAATTCAAGGACAGTTTTCGTTTAGAAGATATAAAAGAAATTTAAAGCCGAGTAAGTTAAACGTTTAAAGTTCTTGAAATCTTTATCTGATGCTTAAATGAACTTTGTAAGTTTCTCCTTTAACAAACGAAAGCACGAACAAAGACAATAAAATAACACATCTATAAATCTTTTTCGTTTATATATTAGTCGTGTAAACCGTTTAATTTATTAACCTGACTGTAGTATTATTGACATCATACATTTCAAAAAATAATAATTAATAAAGACCTACTAAATAAAAGGTCGTTGAAATAATAAAAATTAATTAGAATCACAGAAAGTTTCAAAGTGAAAAATGCGATGGCTGAAAATTATAACTTGATAAATTCTGTTCATGACATTCAAATTAATTTTGCGAGACTGCTTCTGTACAAAGTTATACGCATAGCTTAAGCGATCTTCATATCTTCCGGATTGTTACACGCGTAAAATAAACAATAATTTTATTTTATTTCTCGTATAACGTGATAATTATTCTGCACTTTAGCAAAATAAATGTTAAGCGAATATCGTTATTAAAGGTAAATGTAAATATTTTATTGGAGTGAGCCAATCAATTTCAGGTATTTTAAATTAAATTAATTCGTACTATATTGCTCATAAATATATAAATATTGCAGTTTGGTTAAATAATCTTTGATTTTAAAAGATTTCAATATCTCTTATGCATAATCTCATTTCTTTTTTAAATAATCTGATTATTATTTTCATTCCAGTTTAAATAATAATGAGTTATGAAATTTTGAAGGTTATTAAAACTATCATATAATCTTTGTGATTGAAGTACGTTGTCTACATATATACACAGCCCATAATGCAATGAAGATAATTTTAATTAATTCTGAATTAAACAACACAGTATGCAATTAAAAGTTATACCCCGTGCCATCTAGAAATCGTAATTGAATGCGACGTATCGCAAACGCTGTCACGTATTTCGAACTTAGCGTACATTTTCGTTGCACGCGTAAATAATTAAAAACTTATCCATCAATTGCCAGCAGAATCGGCCTCGATCAGGAGTAGAAAAAGGAGCAGCAGCAGCAGCAGCAGCACGTATGGGAGGGCCGTCGCAGTTTAAAATTAAATGAAATGAATGCTTTACGATTTCAATTCATCGAGGCAGAGGTCGAGGCTCTACTTGGTATTCATTCTCCGTTCGCTCATTACCTCGTAAAAAGTAGAGATAGCGCACATGGCCCAGGCCGTGTGCAAAACACGGGCGCGGGGCTTAAAATTTGCGAAGGGCTTAATGCCGCTCTAATTTTCAATCTGAAAAGTCCAGCACGTGAGAGCCATTGGGCCCGGGGGATTTCGAAGGGGTGGAGGGGGGACGGGGGGGGCGCAGAGCCGGTCGATTGGCCCGCGGAGACGCCGGGCATTCCAGGGACTTTGCGCTTTACTTATCGGCCGCCACAAAAGGGCTTTTGACTTTGTTCGCAGGCGCCCGCGCCCCTGCCTCTTTTATTTGGCCTTGCGCGCGCGCGCGCACTGCGCTCCTCTCTTTTCCCCTGCACCCTTTGTTCGAGCTCGCGCGCGGGCGCCTTGTTTTCTCGCGGGACCGCCGCGCTTCCTTTTTCTTTATCGGCCTTTGCGCACGCGTGCGGATCAATTTTCGCCCGCTTTCGGGAAACTGAGTAATGGAAAAATTCATTGTACGTCGGCATTCGGCGAGGCCGCGGGAGCGGAAAGCTTAGTTTTGCAGTCGATTGAAACGCTTTGAAGAAACTCCACCGTAGGGAATATAGCTTCATGAACTTTCGCCGCCGACGGTCTGACCCTTGGTACTCGTTACGTTCCTCGTTACGTTCATTGTGAACATTCACCAGAGGCTGAGCAAAGGAACTGCTCGCCTTCTGCTTTTCGACTTTTTGAGATTTTTCTGTCCCTCGAGAAACTATTTCACCTGCCAGAAATATTAAAAAATTTACCTTTACAGTTTCGTTGCAATTTTTCAAAAATTTATGTGTTATTATTTTATGGAAAAATCGAAGTAAAATTGTTTTCTTAAAATTACTAAATGTTTCTATATCGATTCAAAATCTCATACCTCAAAGTTGTAAGTATGAAGGTTTTAAAAATAAAAGCTTACATAACACATGAAATCTAAAATGAAAAGCTTAAAAGAGGTAGAAATGAAGAGTAGTTCAAAACGATTACTTAAATTTGTTTTTAATGGATTAAAATCTAAGTATATGCATGTAGTCGAGAATCCAGTTTTTTTTCATATTTTGCCTCGTGGCTTGAACGTGATTTTCTATAGTTTTATTCAATGTCTTCAAAATCAGATGAAAAGAACAACTAGGGTTGATGTCCTTGAACTTCAATTTTCAGGAATAAACTAGAGGATAAACTGATATTTTTAGTCAGGGCCTCGATCAGAGCCTCGGTCAGAGCAGACAATTGATCGTTTGTTCTATTCAAGTCTCAAATAATATGAGCCACGTGTGAGAAATGTCGTCGACAATATCCAACAAGATATAACTTATTATTCGATCAACTTTTAAAATAAAAGTTGGCAAATTAACAGATAGGATATATGATAAGTTCGTGATGCCTCGGAGCATGATCAAATTCATCGAACTTAATTTTTCTCTACTTATGTGTTTCTTCGTTCGCAACAGACTATATAAATATTTATCGATAAAATTTAACTTTAATGCATTCTATAATTTGTTTATTAGTTCGTGAAGTTAAAAGTATGTGATAACTCTTTAGTAAAGACCCTCTAATGAGAGTTTTATCTCGAGTTTTGCTCAAAGAAGCATACACTAGTCTATATTTATAGGAAAATTTTTCACAATTATTTTTCTAGTAACTTTATTTGCAAATTATTTTTTATAAAGTATTTTATTTCTATTATTATACTGTTTAAACGTTTATTCCAAAATTATCGTATAAAAATTGAATAAGAGATTTTTTGTTTAAACTTTAATTCACATGCAGACGTATAAGGATTAAAGCTGTGAAGTATTAATTTAAACATTTAAAAAGTTGATTATGTTAAGCTTGATACTATATCTTCAATGTTTATAACTTTATCATCTTCGAACGATGCGAAACCGTGTACTTGGATGTTAGACTTAGCGTTAGTACTCAGCGAGTTTATCCTCGAGTTTCACTTCGACTTGACGCTCGTTTGTTTTGTTTATTTATAGGGTCCGTCGAACTCACGAAATACAGTACATCAGACGTTTCAAAGTGCGAAGCTTCGGACGCTTGAAAGTTTGAAACTTCCAAACGTTGAAGCCTGTAGCTTTAGAACGAGGTCTAGGCAGCATTCGGTACTAACACTTTGATTTTGACTTCATGATTTCGTTAAAATCAATGAAAATAATAAAGTTATTGTAATTATAACTAAGAAGAGCTTTTTGCTAAGAATTCTGGACGCCCTAGTTTGCAACATAAATGCGGTATCCTTAAGTTCGGTGATAATAAGGGCGGACAAAAGTGTCTTTGTTTTTAATGAGAACGCAAAGCTTGACCCAATGAATATTAGATATCAGTGAACGTTTAATCAGACAAGGCTTCTCAACTACTTTGGAAAAAATGATTGTCAGAGTTGAACGCGTTGAGTGCATCACTTCTATTAAACTTGACTCTGCTCCGGCCTCGTCTTTCTTTATCGCATTCTCAGCTTTATCACGGCATTTCTATTTCACTCCGCTTTAATACACCAATTGAGCTCGCGGGGTTCGAGCTGTATGGTAAATTTTTCACTGCCCATTCGCGGGGGAAAGCATTATTGCAGTTTGAAAATACATTCGTGCTGCGGGCTCGCCGCGGCGCTCGCGCGCGCGTACATAAAGCCTCATCCCCGAATCGATGGAATATACATCGGGATGCCGGGGCGATTTATCGCGCGCTTTAACTTGACGACGTCTTAAAAGGCTGCAGTTAGGCCGGGCGCGCGCCGCGGGTTAACCCGGCTATATTTGACTTTGAAAGGCCGCGGCGGTGTGCTTGACTTTGAACTGCCGCGAGCCCGCCGCCTACCCCGGGGTGCTGCGGCGGTTAGCCACAAAGAAAGCGTAGTTGGCCCCCGCGCCGCTGACCCACTGCCGGCGTGTCGCAACACCCCCCCCCACCGCTCCACCCCCGCGCGAATATCGGAGCAGACGGGCGTCGACTATCTCCCATATTTGCCCGTACGTAGGATCGCGGGTGCGCCGTTGTCGCCGGCCCCCTGGCCTACTTGCCGCGACTAGAGCCGCTCTTTTTCCGCCCGTATGGAGCCCGGGATTGCGGGGGATTCCCCGCACGAACCCCTCAGGGATTTAATGGCCTCGAGGGACTGCGCGATTATTTTATAGCGAGCGCTCGGGCGCGGTTTTAAAATCGGCGCGGCCCTACGATATACGCGAACTCTCTCGTGTATTCTTTGCTCATGGTATTGCCTACTTCATTAGGTCATTATTGGGGTTTTTTAAAACGCCGATGGTATTGATCCAATTCCAGACTTCGCCTTGTGCGGTCCATTTTGGAAGTTAAAATTAGGACACATACATGTAAGTTTCAAGTACGTGTACGATGTTCTTGAAGAAGACCAATGGTGCAAACAGAAACATTAAATTACAAACAAAGCATAAATTTGTTACATAATTTACCTTATAATTTACATTTGTACAAAGCTATGTGTACACACATAAGTAGTGCATAACCAAATTTGTGCGTTACTGGACTATACCATTTCGGTGCTCCTCGTGCACCGGAGGTATTCCATCGATAACCTCGCAATCTGTCAGTCGTCTGGCCGAGTGTAAGACCAGTCTTTTTTTCCGGCAGCCCCAGTCTAATCAGGGCAGAGAGCCCTTAGCGCGACGGGAAAAAGGCGGGGAAGGGGTGAGACGGCTCCATCTCGGGCAATTGGGCGTTGAGCCGCGACGAGGTGGACCCACCTCATCGGCGAGGCCGAGACGGATCGGTTTACCGCGCTCTCGGGGCGTTGTCCGCCGGCCCGCCGCGGACGAGGCAATCCCGCGCGGGCAGAAGCGCCGGCGCCTCGGGCCGAGCGAGAGGGAAGATCGATTTCTCGTTAAGCCGGCGGCGGCGCGGCGTCGCTCTCGAAAGCGCGGCCCAGGCGGCTGGCGCCGCGCCGCCGGCGCCCGATCCCCGCTCGAAACTCCCGCTGTTTTTTTTTTTTCTTTTTGTCGCCCCGCGCTCCGGAAGGATCGTCCGGTGTCGGTCCGGAGGCCGAGCTTCCCCGAAGTTGTGCTTTCGAGTGGAGCGCGGAAAAGAGTGGAGCGCGTCTTGGTGGGGCTGGGCAGTCCCGGGCGGCGGGTCCCTCGGCCGCGATTATAGCGGCCATTCCAGGCGTCGGTTTGTGACCGGCCCGCGAAAGCAGCCGGAAACGAACGTCCTTTATGTCTGATGGAGGCCAGCGCGCGCGGGGCAAGCGAGGGAAGCGTATTATTGCGCGGGCCATTCATCCGGCGCACCCCCGGGGCCTTTTACCGCGCCCGATCCAATCTTGCGCCCACCAATTCGCCCCGGCCGGGCTTGACGGACGTGCGAGGGGAGCGACGTTATCGCCCGCGATAAAATAAAAATAACGCGCAATGCGAGTCAACCTGGGCATCATCCTCCAAGCGGTCTGGGGCTTCTCACTCTGTCCCGGCAAAGTCTTCTGTGGGTTGGCGTATAGGCCGCGGAGCGGGGCGGAGCCCCCTATCCTCTCGCTCGGAATTTTCTGCGGCTTCCTTCCCCGCGATCCTGCGCAGTCTGTATAAAACCCTGCATTGGAAACTTTGCTTACACATCTGAGCATTATGGGAATCCCGTTTTTCTTTTCGCGTGTATGTGCGCACTTCACTTAGAGAGTTCTAACTTTTCCCTAATATTTGCTGACTGGAAAAATAACTATAGACAAAGATTTCCATGAAAGAAATTCCATCAAACGAACGTTTTTTAATTATTCAAAACATCTTACCTATATAAATGATTATAATCGCTTTGCAGTTTTATTCATTTTCTGTTTTATTAGTGTTTATATATGAATAGCAGGTCTCCGTATAACATAATTTGATTGTTTTTTAATCTTTACTATAATGTAATTTCTCAATAAGTCACCTTTATTAAATCTAAAAAATCCCCCGTCTATCTTTGACGCTAGAGGGCGTTTTAAACATTTAAATACGGCCTAATTTTAAAGCTCTTTGTACAGTTAACGAAACTACATTTCGTGCCAACAGTATTACTGTCCTTATTTAATTAACTGTAAGGAATCCTTTATACCTCCGTTTATGATTTGAAAACCTAGCAATGTTCATTCGCGAATGTAATTCGTGAATAATTACACAGAACATGTCGCGTAAACAAAATTTAATTAGAGAAGAGTTGCCACAGGCTTGTCAATTCGTTTGCGTGATCGTCACAATGGGCCGACGCTTCTTTTCACAAATGAAAAACACTAATGAGGGGCCACCGACTTCCTTCCCGTGCTTTTATTTCGACCACGACCACTTCCGCCGGCTCGACATTGACTCTAATACCGTTGCAGTACTTCTTCTGTATTCCCGCGGCAGCGGCGTAACCAAGCTGAATAGCTGACAAAGTCATTCGCACGGTGGAAATAATCCATGGCAGTTGTTAAAAATCTCAGGAGTCCGTTTGTTTGTTAAAAGGAAAATAAGTGCGACGACAAAAAAACAAAAAAAATTACCTGGCGACGCCCCCTCTGGCTTTCCTATTTGCATAAGCGGTCGAGTTATCGAGGAGGACTTCCGGCCGACTTATCTTTGCAACGGACTGGCCGCTTAAAAGCGACAGGCGAGTATTTTTCACCGTGGCCCGGCTGCGAGCCAATATAACGCCCGGGCGTAATTTGTTTTCGCCCTGTCGCCATCATAAATGTCGTTCCAGGAGCCGGCCGCCGCGGCCGCCCCCTGAACTCCTCGAGGCTGAATGAGCCGGGGGAGGGAGCCGCGCGCGGAGGAGGAGATATCTCCCGTGGATTTTTTTTTTTTCAGCTCCGGGGCCTCCGCTGGGATTTCCCCTATCTCTATCAATATCTGCCCCCCGGTAAGTGCGTGCGCATCGTCTCTGCGCGCTCTCCCCGCGGGCTCTCGCCCCCTCCTCACCCCTCCTATCCCACGTTCTAATTGTCCAATTTACGATTTCACCCCCCATTAAGCGTCTCAATAATATTTATCGCCTCCACGCGCTCGTGCTCCACCCCTACCTTTCCCCCCACCCCGTTTTAAACAAACTCGGGGGCCGCTGCTCCGGACAGATAAAGCGGAGACGGAGAAACACTTCCGACCGGCATTTATCTGTCGTCGATTGCCTTAAATAACTGCGGAGGGGCATCGAGAGGCCTATTAATAAATTTCAAATAGGAGATGATCGATCATCCATGTATACGCTCGATAAACGTCCGCAATGCATATATACACGCGCGCGCTCGCCCCGCCGTATAATAGTTGTTAAATCATCCCTAAAGAGCGCATATCGTCCGACGCGATATTTACAAGGCGATTAATACTTTAAGCGGCCCGTATCGCTTAATTATTGAGGATGACTGAGCGGAGATGAGGCGGCGGCCCGCGGGGCCGATAAATTAACCGGGATAATAGCGGCCCGAGTTCCGGACATCGACAAATTCGGCCCGCCCGGTAGATCCACCGGCTGGCCCGCGGGTCCATGTATATATATATATACGCGGGTCGACCCAGGCGAGGAGCCGATCGCTCTTGGCCGCCGACCCCCGGGGGACGGACTTTTTCCCGCGTCGCGCCGCGGCATTCTTCCAGGGCGGGGAGTGTCCGGACCGCCCGCCAGGGGGCCTTCCCTCTGTCTCCCGGCCCTGGTTTACGAGGGGGCGCTCTTTTTACCGGCGCCGCCGCGGGGACGTGGGCCGCGATAAATTCCACGGGTGATGCATCTGACCGGCTATGCGCGTTTGATGTATCGCCGGTATTAAAAGCCAATGCGTTTAGTAAAGTGGCTAATTTATGGGGGCGGCTCCGGGGATCGACCTATTTATATATGTATACGCGGGATTCCCCCTATTGGCGAGCTGGAAAAGAGTTTTGCGCTCGCCCCGGACTCCTTGGCGATTCGAGACTCGCGAGTTGGACTGTTTTTACGCGAAGGGGATTTCAGTCGCCCGCGTCGCCGCTGCTCTTGCGCCGGTTGTCACGATACTTTCCAAAGATAATACAGAGATTAATTTTAATGTCCATTTTATGCATGGAGAATTCTGATTCATGCTGATGCTTATTACACTTTATAGCCTTGTACAGATTAAATATGATACTAAAAGACACGTTTTATGACAAAGCCTTAAACCCAATTTCACTGCACACAAATTATTCGAATTAAACAAAGATATTGCATATACGTAATTCCAATTTTTTATTTTTTCCATTCTGTTTGAAGTTTGGAAAATTGTGAAACTAAATAAAAGTAACCACAGTGTTACGCGATAAAACTAGGGCAAGGATTATGTTACATGAATCAGGCATTATTCAAAAATTATTAAAATTGTTTCAAATAGAAATTTTTCGTATATTATCATAAATGTATAGTAAAAGACTGATGAATATTCTACACCCACATTAAAAAATATTAAAATTATATTATTTTTTAATGTTCGTGGCACGATAGAAGAAGATAGAATAAATTAATTTGCAGAGGCGAATAATAGTTTATAATTTGTTACTCGAAATTTGACCTGTCTGTCGTCCCGAGCGAAGGACCGTTTGATCCCAATACTTGCGCGCCTTTGACCCTCTCTCGCCTCCATCCTACGAGTCTGGGTCCGATCCGCTCCTTCCCTTACGCGAAGAGCGAGAATCCCGTGGCCTTTGGACCCACTATTCTCAAAATCTCAACTTGAGGCTTTTCTAATTTCTAGGAATTTTGACTCTTTTCAAAAATGTACTAAATTTCAAGATTTCCGGGCATTTCTATTTTACCCAAAGCATTGTCATGAGACCGAATACTTTGACCTCTTATTTCAACGATTCAAGGATCTCAAGTTTTCTTTTATTTATGTCTTAAAAATTATAAAATTTTCTTATCATATACATATATCTGACGACATAAATGTACTTTCAATATAAAAATAACATATATCTGAATATTAATTTGTGCTGCGTAATCTTTTTATTTCTTAAACTAAAAAAAATCAATTAATTAGTTTAATTTCAGTAAAATATTTATTTCAAATAAATTTTGAAATCAATTTTGTATATATAACAAAGCAATCATTATAACTCTTACATTACAAAGTATATAAAAATTTTTACGTTCTAAGGAAATAAAGCACCTCTGATAAAAACATTTTTTAGTTTTATTCCAAGCAGAAAAAGTACGAAGTTCATGATACTAAAAGTCGCATATTTATGGAAGTATCTTTAACAAAACAATACTTATGAGGCATATTATCAGTATATTCTATTATCACTACTATCATTCTGTTTATTATTTTTCTTTACTTAAATTTTGAATTCATAAAAATTGTAAACAAGCTCATAAAGTGCATATTTATTAGAAAGTAGCGTTTTACTTTGGAACTCTTGTTAAGCCGGAATCTCGGCCGAGATCCATTCTTATATAGGAAATCAAGATTTTCAGTATAACACGCTGGAGCTCGCGTTGAAGTCAGTCTATGAATTTGCCGGTATTGGCAATAGTTCAATGCCTCTGTCCACAAAGGAAGGAAATGCGAGGGAAGTACACGTGCGGAAAAGGGAGGGAGGCGAGTTCCTCTGAGGCAGACTGCTGGGTTAGTAGAAGTAAAGTTGATAGAGTGAGCCGGAATCGCAGGATCCTGAAGATATAAGAGGACGATAAGAGGGGGCGGGCCGATAAGAACGGGGACTAAAGGAGGGATTAAAAAAGACGGCGAGCAAGGTGCCTTTGAGTGGGAGGGGACGACGGCTCTAACGCTTTCATCCTCTTACGTTTCTCGATCTTCTAAAAAGAGCATAATGGGCGCATACGTTGGATGCATCGGGGAGGCTTGGGAGGAAAGTCGATCTCCTGCACTCTAGTATTAAATGTAAAAAAGTGCATTTGCCAATGGGTAGAGGGAAAGATGCAGTAGAGAACAGGTGGGAAAAAATATACACGCGAGAGGCGCTGGCCAAGTCGCAACGCTAGGGCGTGACGAAGCTGTTTATATCATCGCGCGCGAGAGATGAAGGTTTTATGGCGGTCCTCTTTTGATGCCGAGATATTTTGACGTTTTTTCTTTAACGGCGCATAATCACGACTATTTTTACATTCATGATTACAATTTGATTGAATTCTTAACGTCACGGTAACGATCGCATGAAAAATGAAATGACATAATTGATTTCTCGAAGATAAACCGTTATATTATGACAAAAGTTTTCTATACAAATTTACCGTAAAAAATTTTCAAGGAAACTTTTACCGTGTCTACATAAATCACTCGAAACATAATAACAATCTAGTCAATTTTTAAATAATTTAAAAAAGACATTCGTGAGTGGAAGGATATTAACTATAATGTTATCCAACTTGTAACTTTATAATTATTTTCTGCATACTATGTTCAGTTACAGTTAGACTACCTATGTATAATATAAAACCTTACGACGAAGCAGTTAAAAACATTTACTTTTACAGTAAGCTTCATCGCTGTCGCACGACTAGGCGCGGCTAGTCGGCCGGTGCGCAAGGATCCATCTATACACACTGATGCATGCTGCAGGCTCTATCGTCTTGCCCCGGTCGTTCGCGCAGGACTGGCTCACATGTACTGTGCTTCTCGCCGTAAAAGCTCACCCGTTCCCTTCGCGGCTAGAAATGCTTTTCGTTGTCGCCGCACACCCAGTACCCCGCCACAATACAAAGATTACGCCAAGGGTGCACTTATTCTCGGTCGCGAGAGTTACTCACTGGGCGTCCTATATTCTCGTTGCCGCTGGTAACCGTTATATATCTCACTCGCTCCCGACATCCGACCGCATGGGCCTCGTATGTATTGAAAGTTACTCCTTCCTTTCGCTGGACCAAAGTACTCATCTGGAAGTGCTAGCAAAAGCCTTCGTAGGAATGTCTTCGTCTCTATGGTGCAAAATCATATGTAAATTGAAATTCTATGATGATGCTTGACAAAAATTGATTGTATCGTATGCAATCAAACTTTAAGTTATATCCATGTCACGTACATACGAAATAGATTTTATACGTATAGATGTTTATATATTTCTTTGATATGCTCAGATCGAGTAGCTCGAGGACCTCTAATGGCGCGTCAGTGAGGATTACATAGAACAACGCTGCTTTATACGCGCAAATACCAAAGTAGAAATCTTCTCGGATGTTTAGTGAATATATAATATCAAGGCTTTTCAGAATTAGCGAACATAAAATTAGCGTGCACGCATTTAATTAAAATTTTTAATTAATTATCTAATCAAACTATCTCTCGAACTAAGTTTAATTACAATTTTAGACAAATTTACAATTAAATTTAAGTGTAAAGTTTTACTCGCTTACGGAATTGGTTACCTATATAAATAATTATAAATATTTTTTACTTGTCCGTTTATCTTATACGGTAGTAAGATTTCAGTTCTCATATTTCCTCAACTTAGTCGGAAGGTTTTTCCAATTCCATAATATACTGTAAAATGCACTAAATACTACGTAAATAAGAAACATATAGTTTTGAAAGCTAGTTTCCGTGTTTTACTTTCGATTGCTAATTCATTTCACTACGTCTCCTCGGGAACATCATTAAATTTATGTATAAACTTCCACGAATCGACAAGCTTTTTACATTATTACCCGACCAGCATATTTTTGAAAATATCTACAGTGTGTTTATCTATTCCTTGTTCTGAATAATCAATTAGAATGAAATCTGTGTAATTGCAATCTATTTTTTTTTATTCTTTTATACAAACAGATTTTACAGTTATTTTTTCTTGACCAAGGCATTAAAGTACTTTGTATATACATATATACGATCAAATCTATCAAATACTTTATTGAATAGAAATTTATAAAAAATTTGCAAAGAGATGTGCACAAAAATCGTAAAAAATTCATAAAACAATCGCATGAAATTCACATTTTATTCTTCTCTAACAATTCAAATGTGTAAAGAGGTATTTTTAGTTTTTCTGTTATGTTGATTATTTACGTAAATAATTAGAGATATACGAGGTCATATCTTTAAATAAAAATGTCAAAAAGATTATTTTATAACTGCTGCATAACAACGAAACAATTGTTTGCATAACGACAATAATTCTAACGGAAACTCTCAAAGTTCGATTTTACTGATAGTTCAACACAAACCGAGGAGAGTATTATTCGAGGTATCATTGTATGAAAGCTTCTAAGCATAACTGGAGTTTTAGGGTTTATTAAACAGAAGTTACACAACTATGCTGTCGAGCTTCGTGTAAAATATACTTGTCATACATAGTTTGATCAAAGTACATAACCCGAGACGTAACCCAAACAAATTCGACTCATGTAAATATAAGTTTAATAATAGAATCAGCTCTTGCTATCTAGTGCTATCCAGTTCAAACATCAATATGATCTAGATTATAAACAACCTAGTATAAGCTATTACACAATCACAGGCCTTAGAATAGGCGATAATAGAGAAACAAAGGAAAAAGGCTAGATGGAGGCATTGTCTCTCGCTGCGCCCCAATTAACGTTAAATATGCAACGCGGAGTTAATGCGTATTACGGCTGCGAGGCCGAATTACAGCCCGTGGAAAATGCGGTGTAAGGCAGTCGGCGGGCGCGAGGCCATGAAATATTTACGCACATAACCGGGCTAATATTCAGGTGCAGCGGCTAATGAAAATCGTACCGCGCGCGCGGTGCCCTATCCACCGGAGGCGATGCCTCGCGTCGCCACAGGGCACGGAACGGATGATTCCCCAACTGCTTCGACCGGGCAATATGCCGTAAGGAACTCTACAATGAACCCCGCAATATTTATCGGGTAAATGATCATTACTCTTCCGGGTGTATGTACATACCAGTGGACAAGTGGCCGTCCAGCTATAACGAATCATTTTCGCGCACTTGACTTCGCACAGGTACACTGGAACCATGGGGTATAAGCATTGATCGGTCGTGCTCGCACTCTAAGGCCAATGACACCGATAATTGCAATATCGCCGAGGAAGGAAAACAGCGAATAACCGAACGCACGAACGGCCTTCGCTCGCCCCTTTTATCGTTATTTGAGTTAATACGGAGCCGCTATTTGGGATAAAATTCACAGTCCATAGGTCAGTCGAAAAATATCGTGTTTTTCCGGGAGCGCGAGGAATTGCGACACGCGCGTAATACGTCCGCCCTGGCCGGGGGCCAACGCGCCCCGAAAAGAGATCCCCTTTTTCCCGTGCCACCTCGCGCGCGCCCTAGGTTTCCGCCCCGAATTTCGGAGGATGCACAGGCGAGTCGCGTGGCATTTCAACTCGTGTAATGCGGCCGGACCGCGAAAAAAAAAACACTCGCTTCTGCGCGGTAAGAAATTTGTCCAATAAAGCGCGGCTATACGGGGTATATATACGGCCCTGCCGTCGCATTTTACAGCCGCAGGGGAGTTTGTTAGAGGGAGGCGAGGGGGGAGGGTACGGTTTTTAATATTCCCCGAGGCAGGGACGCCCTGTGCGAGAAGTTTGTTGTCGAAAAAATTGAACGATACTGCGCTCGTTGTTTGATAGCGCGCGAAGCGAATTTTTGTACCATTAAATAGAAACTTTTTCATCTGCTTGAAAACGTTCGCTTTTCGGTGGGCGAATAAAATTTTGGCAAGCGCGTACCTTTGTGAGGTAGCCAAACTGGGACTGGTGAATATTATGGTCAAACATTCAAAGTCGGCCGTCACTGCAGGAGCTGTTTCCATTTTAAATTACAGGTGGTTTAAATTACATGGTTATCCCACGTATATTTCGCAAATGAAGAATATGAATATTCTCGTATTATGCTATTTTCTAAACAAAGTCGTAAAAAGTTTTCTACGAAAATCCAATGTGACATTTCTTCTGGACATTTCGAATTCATTTATGCGCGCATACTATATGAACGCGTACGTAGTAGTATGCCGATTAAAAAAAATACGGGGATCCTTGCTTGCTTGGACATCGATAATATTTTTCCAAAAACACATTCACTAAAGTCACGTTTTGTTTTTGGTATTTTTTCAGACGGCGACGAAGGTGGAAACGCACTCATGCCGACATGCCATGAAGCCAGCGAACAGAGAAAAGAATCAGAACCAAAAATGTATTCCATGTAAGTATATTACACATCTGTTCACTAGACTGTGTATTTGTTCGAATAAGAAAACTAAGCTAACTTTAATTTATTACATAATTAGTCAATGTTACTAATATAGGTAAAAAATCAGTTTATAGATTTTCTCAAACTTACAACTAGTACCGATTGCACAGATTAGAAATACGTTAAAAATTTTTTTCTTAATATCAGTAGTGATCTTTGTTCTGAACAAACCGCGTAAAGATATCTAAAGTTATTCGTTTTTGAAGTATCTTTAACTTCTAATGATGTAACAGTGGCTAGCTATTTTTAGCGTAGTATTTAATAAAATATAGTGAAGATCAGGAAATAAGTTTCTCCGAGATAACAAGAAATTTCCTTTTTATTATTGTTGTGCATTTCTGTGATATTGTATACAATCACACAGGTTGACATATAGTAACTTGTGCATGTAGGCGCTCAATTCATTCATTTTGTAGGCTCTCCAAGTGATCCTTTAACTCTACGATCCTTCCTAAGCCGCGGTTTCTTCGGCCTCGGATGAAAACTGAGCAGCCACAGGTGATCTCCACCTGCTATCTATGTTAGATATCTGCATCCCCCGATATCACTCTTGCGCGAGGTCGTGTCCAAGGCAACCCGAACCGGAAGTTGTACAACCGCGGAATCAATCGGTGTTGCCACAGCACACGCTGTGGCAAACTTGCAGAATCATCGAGTCATACGAAATAGGATTCCATTTAGAAGCATCAACAATTCGAGCAGCTACATATTCTACTAGCTTTTAAACACTATACCGTTTGTGCGTTTAAGCTCCAAGTTCACAAAATGCATTTTACTTACTCGCTCGGTAAATGAAAAAGAAAAAATTATTATCAAATAAACTTAGATAAACAATGGTTGAATATGAAAAATTAATCGATGCGCACATATCGCTCACCCACACCCTATAAATATAATTGAACGTTTATATATTATTGTGTAAACATAACAATATAAACGCAGTAATCTGCAAACGCGTGCAAACAAGAAACAGTAAAAATCGATAAAATGAAACGAAATTCTAATCGGAGTTGACATTGGCTACAAAGCCAGCGTGCATAAAATCCGTAACGATAGCAAATGATTATTTGGAGGCTTTTCGCTTCGTTGTTTAACGCGCAAGCCCGATTAATAAAGGATTTGAAAAGCGAGGGCGTTGCCGTTGCCGGGCGCCACTCAAACGCATCCAATATCCGGGCGGGCCTTAAGCAATCAGAGGCTCTAGGCAAGTGTCCACTCGAGGCGCGCCGATGAAAGGAGTGGAAAAGAAAGAGGCCACAATGGCTGCCAACTCCCGCGAGCGCGGCCTTTGACTCCCGGGCGCGTTTCCCGCGGCAAAGCGGGGCAAATACGAAACGGCAGCCGCGCCCCGTGAAAGGCGCCCGCGCGCGCCCCGCTTTTTTTTATTTTTGTTCGCCCTGCGTAACTTCAACGCGCCACCTCGGGGCTGAAGTCGCGCCTGACCTTTTTTTTTTCAACAGGCGGCTCCTGCCGCGCCCATTAAGAGGCGGCTTTTTCGCGAGTTATACGGCCGGTCCATCGGCTTAGCCATGCCACTTTGTAAACCGTTATGATTTTCTCCGAGGAAAGGGACGGCAGGGGTGGGCATATATATATATATAGGGCTGTATGGAGAAGACGTTTTAAAGGCATGTAAATGACTGGAGTTCGTCGTGAAAGGACCGCCCTGGAAACCAGCCAATCGTTCCGAGTGCCTGTTCGTTCCGAAATGTTTATTTAGCGGTTATGGGGAGGTCGGAAGTTCCTTGGTATACAGCAGTGCGAGTCGTATGCGGTCAGACGGCCTACCGCGCTATTTACTTTGAACGCAGAGAGTGGCAATTCCCTATGCGATAATAGCTTAAGTAGAGTCTTAAAATTCGAATAAACATCGTTAGTTGATTGTTGAGATGTTGGCGTCTACACAGTGCTCAGGCATAATATTAAATAAGTACGATGCAAAGGCATTTTCAAGAAATAAGTCGCGTTATTTCTTTCTAGTTATAATAAATAAATTAAAATAAATGCACGTGTAACATTTCTTTCATTAATAAGATTCCGGCAAAAATTACAATTTACTTTTATGGAAGTATATAACGAATTAACAAAGAATTAATTTGCTTTTTGTTCGTGTACTATATACGTTATTATTAATTCACACTGCATTACTTTCGTGAATATAACGCAGTATTTCGCTTCACAGGTACATTGAAATTACTATTTTATGCAGCACAAATTACGAATAATGATATTAAATTAAATTTTAATTCTCAATTGGGATACGCTCAATGCGAATGCTTTATACCAAACGCATTAAAGCATTTCATTTCTCTAATTAATTAGAGTGTCTTCAGTACTTTAAAATTACTCAAAACTATTGTCCTTGGTAAATGGATGTTTGTAAAGACTTTCAAAGAAAACCTAATTTGTATTTTTAATAGAATTGATTAATGAAAGAGCGCTTTCATTACGGTTTTTCTGGAAAGATGCTAATCAATATATCAAGGCAATATAATATTAAGGAAACATTGACGTCAAATTAACAATTTTTATAATGAATCAATGATTACAAAATGGAAAACTGAAAAATCCAACGCATTATTACATGGTAATTTATTATTCTACTTTTAATTAAATGTTTCAGATGATTACAACAGAGTCGTTTTAGAGACGGTGGGCGGTAGGCAGGACTCAGATTATGTGAATGCGTCGTACGTTGACGTGAGTATACTTTTTATGCAGCCTTTGTCCTTTATTCGTAATAATATTCTGGCCGGAAGCAATAAAATAGTGCATAACCTATATAATAAAGAAGCTGTCTCGTCCGCTTTTGACATTTCTATTCAGAGAAATATTGGACTGTGCCGCCGAGCTGATGGCGACGTTGTGCAAAACATTACTCGCAATGTCCGCGCGTGCATTGTAATCCCGTATTATCCTCTGTTACGAATGGACCGGCGGAAAGTGCACGCTACTGCGCCATTTGCTCACCCAAAGCAATTCTCTCCTTCTGTGTTGCAGAGCATTTTAAAGCCCAACGCCTACATTGTAACTCAGGGACCCATGGAGAACACCGTCATAGAATTCTGGCGGATGGTGTGGCAGGAGCGAGCCGCGTGCATAGTCATGCTCACCAAGACCTTCGACTTCATCAAGGTGCGTGCCCAGCTCGACCTTTTGTCGCGCGCCACCTTCGATTCGGACACACACACGCGTGTATACGTATACGTGGCGAGGTGGCGCGTCCTCGGCAGACGTCCCCCAGACTGCCGGGGAAGGGGGCGGCCGGTTCGAGGAAAACTTGACGCGCCGCGTAATTCCGTTATGATTGAAAGGGGTCGCGGGGAGCACGCGTCCGCTGCTTCCCCCAGGTCCGACCCTAAGTGAGTTACCGGGGAACTTGTGCCGAACTAGTTACTTAGGCCGATGGCGCCGCCCCGTACACGGCTTCATAGATCCGCGCCGGCCCGATGGGAGCAACTTTCAGACGCGCCCCCGCCCCTAACTCGACCTTTTTTATCGCCGCATCCTGAAAGTGTCATTCCCCCGATGAGGACGTCGCGGACCCGCCCCTCTGCAGAGAGTCCCGCCAGCGCCTGGGGCACAATATCCCCACCCTGCTTTTTCTCGTTTCCGACTCCCTACGTGGAAGCGTCCCCGTGATACGGCCAGTTAATGCGCTTCCGTTTATATATACTGCCGGAGGCTCGTGGAGCTTGATGAGGCCTCCCTTTGCATGGACGATTGCTGTATTCTTTATTCGAGTGCTTCCGGGACAAGGCGCGCTGCTAATCAGATTCTGACTTCGTGATGGACACCGGGCACGCCATTCTTTTCATCCGAACTGTTTCATTAAGAGTATTCGTTAGCGTTATTTTCTTGGATTAAAATCGGAGGCTAGCGCCTAGGCCTGAATAATAAAGATCGCAAGTTAAAAACGCCAGTTGGTGAATTAAGAAAAGTATCTCGTTTTCTCGGTTCGAGATGAAAAATTGTAAATTAGACAGATTGCAGTTTTAAAGCTTGAGTCTTAAAGTCGGCTGATTTTATATAAGGGAAGCGAGCGCTTCGCGCGTAACTTCCCTTATTATAAAATGAAGTGGTTACATTACTCTTCTGTCATCTCTTTTTTAATCTTCTGCTTTCAAATTCGAATAATATTACTACTCGGGGCCAACAATACTTTATTTCTCGCTGTGCCGAGTACGACTAAATGCTGGAGAATAAATGGAATTCGATTATTAAAAAATTGCATCTGGACCTCTTGAATAAGTCGTTTACCTGAAACCAGCTCTAGGAAGAGAATCCGAGCAACTTCTTCCAGCTCTTCCAGATGTACACATCTCGTCAGGAAATAGTCCAACTTTGTCCTGCAGCGAAGCGCTGTTGAGAAACGACGCCGTGGATGGTGAGAAATCCCGCATCCGCCCGGGAAATTTAATTTTTCGTCCCAATGACGTTCGATCCACGGAGAGGAAAAAAGTGACACGCGTTCCAACTCGTAGGGTGACATGCCCCCAATTTACGTAAAGAACTTCAAACGATCGATGCTCCTGGCTTACTAGCAGATTTTAATCCTCGCGCCCAACCCTGCACTTACTTGAAAAATCCGCCACTGGACTGAAATTTTTTACCGCATTCTCCAATGAAATTTAAAGGAATTGCAAAAATTAAAGGAAGTCAAATAATAAAAAAAATCCAAAGTAGACGGTTGTTCCATAAAATTTTAGTCATTTGAGCAATCGCGGCGGAAAGTCGATTCTGACAATGCAGAAGTTTTTAATTCATTTGTTTATACTGAATTATGTTTGTGCGAGCGTATTTGTGTGATAATCATCTAGGTCACCGAAAGAGGTCGCGATTAGCCTGTCTTTAAAACTCTTTACTGGCTGCGGGCTGCAGAGTTTAGGTGGATTTTTCGACCTTCATCCGCTTCGTAAACTATCTTTTCCAGCTCGACCGATAAGTAGATTATGCGAAGGAACAGTCAAACGATCGCCTATATTAAAAAATCTCAACTTTCAGTTGCTGCAAAAGGGGTTGTAAGAGAACTCGCAGTAAATCTTTTTTATGGCGATCAAAATTGTAATTTAAAAGCAGATGTTACGTGAAACTTTGTTATCTATATCAATGGCTTGGATTACATTACGTGAATGAACTTCACGAAGATAAATAGATAGATTCGTTTTCAAACTTATTGAGTAAAAAGAAATTCATAAGCTCTTTCCAGTTACTTTACATATAGAAGATTACTAATAAATACAAAACAGTTAATATAAGTACAGGTAATGTCACAGAATGTACTAGAATATGTATTGTTTACTGTATGCGTTAAGTATAGACACTAAAAAGAAAAATAACACAAATAAAAATAATAACAATAAGTAATATTGGCAAATAAAATAATTGTTATTATTAAATAATAAAAATTGTAATATTTTTAATAATTACAATAAAAAATAAATATTTCTAAAATTTTTACTTGTTTTAATCAACTTGCTATTATTGCGCTTTAATGCCTCCGTTGTAAAGTTGAGAAAATGTATTTTAAATACCAAGTAAATTTCGTAATTTTGTTTTATAATTAGAGTGTCAAACATTTAAGCTACAAGTTCACATTTTGCCGTATAGACGGATGAGCTGTTCCGATTATACAAACTAAGCCCATAAGCTTTTAAATCCGTGAAACGAATAAAACGAGTGTTACCTAATTCAAATGATAAATGAATGCCATACCTCGCCGACACTGACAATGGATCGCTTCGTATCCATTTCCCAAAAAAAGGAGAGCAATATTCTCTTTCTCCGCGATTGAAGATAATGGAATAACGTTTGAACAAGACTTTTTCTGGTATACAGCCTAAATATAACAATGTATTTTTTATTCCATCCCTTGAACGCATTGTCAGGGTACTCGTGTTCACAAGTTCCTCTACGAGCTCGCGATCACCGTGGGCAATATCAATTTTCCGACGCATTAGCTTACAGTAACCGCTACAAAAAGCATACACATAACCACGTTTCGTGAATATAATATTAGAGTTATTTGAGTTTGAATAAAATGTAACGGGGCTCTATAATGCTTGCAGAGCAATGGACCCTTTCTTAATTTAAAAAGTTGGCCGATAATAACAGTATATAGGGTAGCTGCAAGAAAAGAATAAGTTTGCAAATATGAAGTTGGGTCTAAGCCAAAAACGAGAGCCACTTGCTACGAATACTCTTATATAACACTCGATAAACTGTTTAGTTAACCTTCTACAGTAAACAATGATATTTTTTCTGAAAATTTTTTCCTGTCATTTTACCTACATCCGCGTTTTGTATTAGCCATAGCGTTGAAAGTGCAATATCCAGATTAAAAAAGGCAAACGTCGCTTTATTTTTTTTTTTGCATATTTCAGCGGGCTAAGGCAGGAAATAGAGAACGATGCCTTGTTGTAAGATAGAAAAAAGCGAGATAAAGGAGTAAAGTGAAAAAAGTGGGCCCGAAAGTTTTAAAAAAGCGACCATGAAGTCTGTTTAAAAAGACAGAAATACCGTAGCCACAAACTTTTAGAAAGCGAGTCGAATCTCCCTCTTAAACAGACGGCTTCCTCGCCCGGCTCCCGTTTTACTCCATACGTGTCCGTCTAAGTAAGAGCCAAGTACAAAACTGTCGCGCGTAAAATAAATCCCAGGCGGCGCACTCGTCTACCAACTTCGGGCGAACGGATCGCTTCGAAATTAGGCCTTGAATTCGCGAGGTGTTACGAGAGCCCTGTAAAAGAAAGAATATTGCCCTTTTAACATATCAAGACCTATATATGTGCGAAGGTGGATTTTACGAGCGGGGACATGTAATATATATATATATATATACCTTTGTACGTATATACGTATCGGGAAAGGTGCGCGGACCCGCGGCTAATCAGGAATGCCGCTCCAGCAGCGCAGCCGCCCGAACTCGGGCGCGCCCAAGTCGCATCCGCGAAATTGCGAGGTGCGCGCGGTCCTTTGTGCGCCGCCCTGCGGCATCCACAACTTGTCCCCCTCCCGCGCGCACCTCGGGCCGCTGTAACCGGGGAAGCCCGTCGCCCGAGCGAATATCAATCGCGGCCCGAATGCATAAGCCGTTTAACTTTTAAACCTAATTTTCCGCCGCGGTTGTCGCGGAAATAAAGCGCGCGCCTTTGCCCGAATGCATGTACATGTATATACAGGGATCTCCCGGGGAAAATGGGGTTCGTTTGGTGGCGGGTTAATTCTCGTCCGCACCTCCTTCATCCAAGTGCGAGTGAGGTTATGCCCGATCGCGGGGTAGTACGTAAGTCTCGATTTGACGGTTTTTGTCCATTGCAATCGGTAAACGAGTGCGCGAGAAGCTTTGTTTTCGTCGGCTTGGGCGACGCCTCGGCTCGATAAAAAGGAAGGCGTGAAAGAACCAGGCGCGAATATCGCCATTGTTTCGCGAGCTAATTATGTAGGGTAGCCTTTGATTCTATTTTAATGAATTCGGGATATCCGTTGGAAATATAATCTTTAGGGCCAGCCGCTTTCGTACAATGCAACCATCTCGCGTAGATAGCTTCTATCAAATAAATTATAATCGCATATAATGGCAAACAATGGGCGAATTGATTTAATAATAAAACGATGGAATCGGTGCCACTTTTTTTTTTTTATGAAAAAGTTTATACCAGGGGGGGCATTAAATCACCGTTTGAAACGGCCGGTGCTTTTTTCCTTTACTTTGCACTTTTAACGGACTGCCGCGGAAATGCCGATATCCCTTAATCACCGGCGGCGGCGGAGCCGCTGACTTTATATATTGGACTACGTATACGCCCCATCATAATTGTGCATCGTAGATTAATTATCTCGCAGCGGCCCCTCATCGCCATGTAGTATTTTTTTTTTTTTCTTTTTCGACGACACTCCCTCACGGCTGTCTTGGTCGACGAAAATTAATTACTGTGGCCGCGCGGGATTGTGCCCGGGCGCACTCGCGTGTACGTATGTATGCGCGCGCGTCACAAAGTAATAATATCAATTTAATTCCAGGGCGATACGCGTATCCTTGCGCTTGTACGTGTCTACGCTACTCTTTTTTTTTTTGTTGCGATGTCCCTTGTCGATGGCGTGTTTGCCCCGCCGGTGTCTATAAATGGGAGCGGGGCGCGGAGGTCGCGGATAAACAAGAGCGCAAGAAAGATTCCGCTCCAATTGGCCCTGTATAACCACCGGGCAAATATGCGATCCGCAGGTGATGTGCATGCAGTACTGGCCGGCGAGCAAGGACAAGGACGAGGACTACGGGGGCATCGGCGTGTCGGTGCTCAAGGAGGAGGAGCTGGCCAACTTCCACATACGGACCATAAGGCTGTACAAAAAGGACAAGAAGGACGTAAGTTGTGGCTCCTTCGAGCGGATAAAAAAAAAGAACTCGTCGCGCCGGGGCCAAGTTTTCCTGAGAGGGGGGGGAGGGCCGTATAATCCCGCGACGCGCTGATTAAACTTGCGCCACGGGCCGAAGGGAATAGATTATTCCGCGCCGTGTCACCGAGTTAGCGCCGTGCCGTCGGGCATTTGCCCGATTAGTGCCGACACACGCGCGCTCTCGTGTCTGCGGCTAATGGCGCTTCTTTCCCCGAAGCCAAGAAGGATCATGGCGCCATTCCGTGAAATCGCTTTCGCCGCGCGCAATATGGCCTAATTATCGGGAACGACCTTTTGCATATATTCAGGTTGATTATACTCGGAAAACCCTGGATTTCGGGTAAAAAGTTTCACGGGGGTGTATATATGTCCCCGCGGCTTGTGTACTTTAAATTACACATGTCCGGAAACGATTAGCTTGCGTTTAAATAACCACGGTAATTCATATTATGCATCAGTTGTTGGTTTTACCTCGGAGAGCGGTTCTCTTCCACGCGTCTACCTTTTCGAATCAAATGACCATTTGAGCTAATGTAATATCAGCCAGGAGATAATTGGTCGTAAAAAAAGGGGGTGGCGGTCCTCGAGGCGGGTATACCTAACGGGGAGAGTGCATGAAAAAAGAGTAACCTAATGCAATTGGCGAAATGAAGCCGAGGTAGACAAGGTATATTTGGCGCGCGGTCAATTAGGCCGATTGGATTGGGCGCGGACGCGGGCGGCCAGGTATACATGTGTATAATAACGCGCGTAACGGCCGTCGAACGGCTCGCGACGCTTTTTTTTTTTCCTTTTGCAGGAAGTCACGGAAGAGCGGACGATACTGCAGTTTCATTACACGGAGTGGCACTCGCACACCTGCCCCTTCGGCAACGCCGTCCTCGAGTTCCGGCGGCGCGTCAGGGCCGTCGTCGGGTCGACCCTCAAGAGCGAGGCGGGCCCTATGGTCGTCCACTGCAAGTGAGTCTAGGCTTTAATATCTCTCCCTGTGAATATAACGATCCTCTGACCGATGCAACTGCTCCTCTGTGGTTGAAACAGCGACGGGGGCGGGAGATCCGGCGTCTACCTGGCGATCGACGCCAACATGGAGCTCGCCGAGGAGGAGGACGCCTTCGACGTCTTCGGCTACCTGAAGAAGCTCCGGCAGAGCAGGAAGGGCCTCATCGAGAATCTGGTGAGTGGGTGCCGGAGGGAGTGCCGCGGCGAGGAGCGAACTAACCCAATTCCCTCCCGCCCGCAGGAGCAGTACAAATTCGTTTACGACACGCTCGAGGAGTTCGTGATCTGCGGGGCCTCGTGGTTCCCGGTTTCCGAGCTGTCGACGCGCCTCAAGCAGAAGAGCCATAAGAACCCGATAACCAAGATGAACGAGTACCAGCGGGAGTATCAGCAGATCTGCAAGCAGACGCCCCGGTTCACGATAGGCGACTGCGCCGGCGGACACCGGGCGGACAACCGCGAGAAGAACAGGGACGTCCTCGTCGTGCCCCGTAAGTCTCGCCCCGCCCACGTAGCCGCGCTGTCGCCGAGGAGTAGCCCGAGGGCGCCGGGAGACTGGCTTTCCCGCGGGTCTACACCCCCCCCCCTGGCTGATGGATGGTCGCGGCCGGTTCTTTTTTTTGTTCTTCCTGCACCCCGTGGCTTTTTTCTCTTTTTTTTTTTTTAAAGAGTCCTCGCACCTATGCGGCGGCTCGAATTCCTCCGCAATTGGATAAATAAAGCTACTTGGGCCGCGCTTTTTTTTTACTCGTCCCCCGCAGTGCGACTAACCGCTCGTAATTAAAACCCCTCATTGGCCATTTTAATTAATTCCGTTCTCCTCTCATTGTTTCAGCCGACAATTTCCGGCCGTATTTGACGAGTTTCCAAGGGAACACCTTCACGGATTACATAAACGCAGTGTTCGTCGATGTAAGTTGATAACCAAATGTATTTTATTCTTACCAACCCCCGCGTGCCGTTACATATACGTAGGTTTGTGGGCTCATTATGCATTCGTGAATTAGCGGCTCGCAACCACATTCCACAGAGGTGTACATGCGCTGCAGAATTTTTTTTATTAAAGTCGCTTGTTAAAAAAATAAAAAATGTCTGATGTATGTATGTGGAGCGCGAGGTTAAGCCCTTTTGCTTCGATCGATCGAGCAAGCGGAATGCGAGTAGCCCGCACAACGTGCACGCATACGTTTTTCGTACTTGGGAAGCGCGAGCGAGCCTCGGTGTTTGTGTCGGGGCTCCCCGTCGCCTCCGATACGACCCTTGAATAATCGGCCTCGATTTCGCGCAGGGCTACACGAAGCCGCGCGAGTACATCGTCACGGAATGGCCGGTGACACGGAGCCTCGGGGAGTTCTGGTCGCTCGTCTACGACTACGAGTGCGCCGCTGTCGTCGTCCTCTGCGTACCGCCCACCGGCTCCACCAATTACCCGAGCTTCTGGCCCGAGGGCCGACATTCCAAGAAGTATGGGCCCGTCTTCACGATAGACCACATCAGCCACAACCACTACACCAACATCAAGACCTGGGTGAGTGCAGGCCCTGCCGCGACAAAATAAAAAAACGTTATTATATATATATGTATATTACTCGCTATCGGCATCCATGACCGTGCACTTTATTGGCAATTTAAACGAAATTCGATTATTAAGTAACGAAATTGGATTAACCGATGAAATTAGAGCATGTCGCTGGCTTAGTTACCGAAGCTCTGCCTCATTATTGAAAATCGGATTATCCACTTACATATTAATCTACACGATAATGAAAATTACGAATAAGCCTATCGCTGTCAGTAATTAATCGCGAGATGCGTCGCAAAAACGTTATAGTCGAGTCGGATTCTGTTTTGAACACATTTAGTAACGTTAAGGTCGCAGGCGCATTATGTTTTTATGTACGCATGGGCCGGGAAGTAGAACGATCCAGTGTCTGGTCAGACAGAGCAGGAGTCGAATAACTATAGTATTAATATTTATTGCCCGCTTTCATCCGACATTAATTTCTTGGCATTCGTATTTACAGCATACAGAGCTCTCCGCGATTCTGTTACTTTTATGCCCTCGGGCATCCAATATTTTTTCTTTCCGCGCTAAATTGTTGTTATATATGATCTCTGCGAGGAGCGCCCGACAACAAGTTTGTAATATAAATCCAGAACACGAATCCGTTGGCATAAGACTCGAGGACGCGGCAGAGGCTCGTAAAGCATCGGTACACGGGCGCTCTTTGGAATAAAAAGTCGAGGATAAAGCCGAAGGGTGCGCGAGGACGCCCTCGCGGAAGGCGCACAAATCTGACCCGAGGGGCCGCCCTGTCGCAGGTGTTCCGGATAAACAAGAAGATCGTCTCGCTGACGGAGCTGATGGCCGGGGTGAAGGCGCCCCCGAAGACGGTCCAGCTGTTCCAACTGACCTGCTGGCCGATGGGCCAGGCCGTGCCCACGTCGACCAACAGCCTCGTCGAGCTGATGAACATGGTCGAGCGGTGGCGCCAGCGCACCGACTACGGCCCCGTGGCCGTCGTCTCGCCCGACGGCCGCTCCCGGTGCGGCGTCTACTGCGCGGCCAACGCCTGCATCGAGCAGGTCATCCAGCACGGCGAGGTCGACATATTCCAGGCGGTCAAGACCGTCCGCCGCCACCGGCCCCAACTCGTCGAGAACATGGTGAGCGAGCGGTTAACGTCCGAGCTTCATTGGGCCGAAAGTCGCTTGTTCGGAACTATAAGTGCGTTTCATTAAAACACCGACGGGCGCGAGAATGTATATGCATGCATTGTGCGCGCTCGCCAAGACGCAAATTAACATTTAATTGCTTTATGCATGATTCGCTGGGGTGGACGGCTCTTGTTGATCGTTTTGAACGGGGCTGTTACGGTGTTTACGACCTCCCGGAATCCCGAATATATTTCACTTTGATGAAAATTTTGGCTGCCGCGGCCACGGCCGACAAAGCGATTGCCAATCTTTGCCCGCGCAATCGAGAGCGCAATATAACGCTCGTCCGAGTAAAATCAATTGGGACTGTTACAGACGGAGTACAAGTACTGCTACGACCTGGTGCTCCACTACGTGCTGCACTATCTGAACAAGGACATGAACGAGAAGAAGTGAGAAAGCGAGTTGCGGGACGAGCTGTGGTTCATCGAGTTCGGGCGCGGGGCGGCCCTGCCGCTGACCCCCGAGGAGGCGCCGGCGGACGGCGAGCCGGTCGTGCCCTGCGCCCAGGGGCGCGTCATCATCGAGACGGCACGGCCCGCGCCCCCGTACTTCGCCACCTGCTCGACGTACCGCCGGCACATGATGGAGCAGCACCTGTCGTCGATCGCCGCGGGCGTGGCCGGCTGCGGGCCCCTCGCCGAAGCCGGGGGCCCGGGGCCCGAGGCCGCCCCGGGAGTCCCCGCCCACCACCAACCTCGCAAGCCCGGCCTCGCGCGCAGCCTGACCCTAGGCCCCGCCCAGGGCCCCGCCCCGCGGCCCGAGGAGCTGCGCCTGCGGCCCTGGTTCGGCCCGGCCGAGGGGCCCGCCTCCCGCGACAGCCCGCCCGCGGCCCCCACCCGCCTGGAGGCCCGGGCCCGGGTGCCCCTCGAGCCCGAGGTCGAGCTGTCCGAGGACCGCGAGCAGCCCGGGCCCACGCGCGCCAGCAGCCTCGAGAGCGAGAACCCGCGCGCCGCCCTGCCCCGCAAGGCCTACATGGACCTCAGCGACGCGATGGCGCTCCTCGACGAGACGTGCCCCAACCTCGAGGCGGCCAGCCCCCAGCTGACCCCGCGCACGCCCCGCACGCCCCTCACGCCCCACCCGCGCAACAAGCGCGCACGCTCCAAGAGCAGCGACAACTCCTCCAACTACAGCAGCGAGCGGCTGAACGAGCGCCCGAGTCCGGCCCCGGAGGCCCGCGAGCCCAAGGACAAGGAGCGCAAGCGGCCCTTCCTCAAGAAGATCGGCATCTCCATGACGGAGGAGCGCCCGCTCCTGGCCAAGCTCGCCCCCAGGATCATGGGCAAGCCCTACCTCGAGAAGATCGGCCCGAGCCGCGCCGTCGAGCGGCCCTTCCTCGAGCGCATCGGCCCGAGCCGCACCGTCGACAAGTTCGTCTTCGAGGCGCCGCGCCGCGGCCGCATCGCCGAGGAGCAGCCCGAGACGCTGCCCGAGGAGCAGCCCGAGGAGCCCCGGCCGCGCGGCAAGCCCGACCACCCGGGCGGCTTCTCGGCGGGCGAGCGCCGGCGCTCGGGGCGCAACTTCCTCCTCAAGATGTACAGCTTCGAGACCGAGGACCTGGACGAGGCGGCGCCTAGGCAGCGCCCGCCCCGAGACCCCCTGCGCGGGGCCTCCCTCGACGACGTCCTCGAGGCCGGGCCGGGCAGCCTGCCGCGCATCTCCGAGGCGGGGCCCGGGGCCCCCGAGCTGGTCAAGTGCCGCGTCACCACCAGCGAAGAGATCATCTCCTCGAACTCGTGCCTCAACTCGCCCCTCGACTCGCTGACCGGCTGGCCGGCCAAGGCCGTCTTCGCGGAGATCGGGGCGACGCCCAGCGGCCCCCAGGGCTCGAGCTCCTCCCTGGCCTCGGGGGCCTCGGGGCGCCGGCTCCAGGACCGCTTCGACAGCCTCGAGAGCTGCGCCACCACGGAGACCTACGCCGAGTTCAAGCGGCGCACCCAGGGCAGCCTCCAGAGCTCGAACGCCCTCAAGCGGCTGGTGGTGCGCGAGCGGACGATCGCCAGCCCGGGGCGGCCGACCTCGCCCAAGGCCAGGTCGCGCTCGGCGGAGGGGGGCGAGCGCCGGGGCCGGGAGCAGCCGGACCAGCGGCCCCCGCGCGCCCGCTCGCTCCTCCGCAAGCAGCAGGGCCTCGAGGACCCGGAGCCCGAGACGCCGGAGCCGCTCGGCCCCCGCCGGCCCCTGCCTCACGAGCCCTCCCAGGAGACCCTCGACCTCCTCTCCGAGCTGCAGCGCGTCAAGAGCCAGCTGCGCGCCCCCGCGGCCGAGGAGCCGGCCGAGGCCGCGCGGCCCACCGCCCGCCGCGTCCTCCTCACCGACCAGGAGTTCTGCCTGTCGATCGAGCGCGAGAGCAGCCTGCGCCGCCCACCGCGACCCTCCCGAGCCCCGGGGCCCCGCCCTCTTCGAGAAGCGCTGCCTGTCCCTCGACTACGCGGACGAGGAGCAGCGCGCGGCCCCGCGGCTCACGCGCAGCCTGGCCGATCGCCCGGGGCCCGAGCCGCTGACAGAGGTCGTCAGCCTGGGCTCGGACGTCTTCAGCAGCCCCAGCGAGGAGGCGGGCCCGCCCGAGGCCCCCGAGGCCCCCGTGAGCCCCGCCACCCCCGTCACCCCCGTCACCCCCGTCACCCCCGTCACCCCCGTGACCCCCGCCCCCAGCCCCGGCCTCTGCGTCGAGGAGGAGGTGCGGCGCATCGAGACGCGCGCCGCCGCCCGGACCAACCACTGCCCCGAGGCGAGCCCGCGCAGGGAGGCCCCGCCCGCCTCGCCCTTCCGCTTCAAGAAGCGCCTCGGCCGCGTCTCCGTCGAGGAGGTCGTCAAGCAGGACAGCTTCGCCGCGGTCGAGCGCAAGGTCGCCGAGTGCAAGGAGGTGGCCGCCGCCGTGCAGAAGAAGGCCAAGTGCCTGCCCCTGTAGCCCCGGGGGCCCGGGGCGCCCCTCGCCCCCCTCACCCCGAGCCCCGAGCCCTAGCCCTCCGACCCCCGGACCACTTTTCTACCCCGGGCCCGGCTTCGCCCTCCCCCGAGGCCAAGCCTCCCGGCTCTTTCGTACTTTTGTAACGGACACCTCTCCACCTGATCGTCTCTCCGCGCGCAACTGCCGACCACTGCGGCCGACGCGGAGGCCACTTTTTCGCGCAGTGCCTTGTCCGTCAGAGTCCTTATCGGCCGAGCAGCGGTCGCCTGCGCTTTCCGTTCGGAACAATGTATACAAAAAAAGCTCTCGTCCTTCAAGTAGAATGTAAAAGCCGAGGGCCTGTGTATTCCGCCGGCTTTCCCTCGGGCCTCGAAGCCGCTGCCCTTTGTATAGAGCCCTAACGTCAGCCTGCGCGGGGCGCGGCTACATCGATTATAGAGCACTCGAGCCTCCGCGGCGCGACAACTCCACCAGTACATACATATAAATATATATATATACACATTCATACGTGCATAAATGAAGTTATCGATATGCGTTCCTCTTGTGATTTTTCTAGAGGCATAGGTAGAGTGGGAAAGCGCTGACTGTACGGAAAGTATAAACTATAAATAAACAGATAAATAAAAATTATATATATAAATAAATATATATATATATATACATATACATACACACGTTCTAGTCGTTAACGTTGTAATTGTTAAGCGTATGAGAATATTTGTACGTTATACTTACATAATTTAGAATCTTATAAAGCTCTACATTGTATAAAAGTACGTATACATTGCGGGAATAAACTTTTGTTAAGATCCTATTCGACGAGATGTGCCAAACAAAGATACGACTTATATTCTATGTTATGCGATGCTACTTTTATAAATAGATATATTAATACGTATAGCTGTGTATATACGTAAAATATATTTATAAAGATTGAATGATAGTGTGTTGAACGACTACGTGTCATTTGCCGTCGATGGATCTTTCTATTTCATTTTTACCATTGTCTTTGATGTTCCCCTTGATGCCGCGGGATGATAAAAGTCCCCTATTCCTTCATTATAACGGGCAAAATTAACCGATTTCATCAATTGAAAAGTCATACGATCTCCTTATTTTTTTTTTGTTTTTCGACGCGAGTATATTTAACGAGTGCTAAAATAGGGGAGACCAGGCGAGATTGACCCGATTGGTTTACTTATGGATTTGACATTATATATATATATATATTACGTTAATATCGCGATGGGGAAAAGATCGCAGAAACAAAAAGCGATTTATTTCCTCGGCAGCTGTCCGTCCGTCAACTTTGCTGTCTCCTGGCACGCATCGCTGTACTACAATTTTTACCGCTGCCTTTTAAGAGCTATACCATGATTTTTAACAAAGCCAAAGCTTATATGGATCCCTTTTTTCTCGCTGGCGAGATGGTTTAGAGTTAATGTTCTCTCGTTCGTTTATTTTTGTTCCCCTGGGAAAGCAGACAAGTCTCGAAATTTTCTCGCGCAATATATAAATTATTGCCGCGTAACGTATGGACAAACCGCCAGCCAACAGAATATAACGAGTATTATTACAGTATTAAGTTCCTTGTTCAATGGCAGAAGCCGCGCAGGCGGTTCACATGTTTAATTAATTCACGCTCTCACTTATCCTCCGCAAGGGTAGCGTCGCCCCTATTTTGTCCTTTGCGTTCGTTGATGCTATAAGAAAAGAAATGAGATGTACAACGTTATTTTCGATTATTTCATTTAATTTCTGCGACACGTTGAGCGTGTTGAGAGAGAAAACGAGAATTTTAGAAATAGATATATAAGTCTATAGTGTAATTATAGTATTTAATTGATATACTATTATTGAAGAAAAAAAATTACTATTGTACAATGAAATGTTTGCGCGAAGCGTATGTAAGTGTTTACGAATTATCGTGACAAGCCTGTGTTTTTTTATGTATATCAGACCAATGTTTCTAATGTTATAGAATAAATATATTGTCTGCAAGATTTATAAAGAAATACTATCTACGTTAATACGAAAATAAAAAACTATATACTACATAAATTAATACAAAAACCAGAAAATCGTTTGAGATTTCCATCGTTTTTATAGAAATTTAAAGTTTTATGTGGCAGTTATTGTGCAACACAAAAATAAAATATAAATCAATAATTCTCATGTATTCAAACAATATTTAAATCGATGTTTCGCAATCTAGTTTGATTTATTTTTTAAAATCATTTGTGGCAATCATTTTAAAAAGTATTATTAAATCATATTCTGTGCGAACAATTATTGACAGACGTTTTATAAACTGTGTGATATTTAATAAGGCATTAGGTGACATAAATTGGTACATTGTAAATAATAAAAATACATAGATTGTCATTGGATGTTATTTTTTCACAAAAAACATATTTACCTCCTTTTAAGGCACATGCCGACATGCACGTATTCTTTATTTGACTAGAGAATTCACACTACTTTTGGTAGACCCAGGAAACACATGTATTCCATTAATAATTACAATTTATTATATTACATAGATAATATATAAAAAATGTTCCAGTGCTATACGAATACACTAAACAAAATATCTGTAAATTTATCAGAAGCTCGTTATATAGATATACTTTCTAATGTTAATTAAAAAAATCCTAAATTTTTTCATGATTCTTCCTTATATTACCTCGCGTAGCCATTCCCTTTCAACAGATTATATAATTTCTACTTATTCTTCATTTCTTAATATCTTCTTCATTATCTTATACATATAACTTTAATATACAACTTTATTATGATTTATAATTTTTACAAACTTACAAAATAGTGAAATAAATAATTATAATGTACGTTTAATTCTTTATAGCATTAATCATTTTAGTACTATAAATATTACATTTCTATATAATTTTTAACATTTTTAAATAAACGCTACTTAACTTTTTGATATAAATTAATTTTGTATTTTATTTAAAACTTTTTGAAGTTTGTCAATATGCGCATGCGCATTATTAGCAAATAATAGCCTCAGAAGTCAGAATGCAACACGCAAGATTGTAATGTACTTACTGGGCTATAATAATGAACTGTTTTCTTATTTAGCTAGTCTACAGTACTGTTTAATTGCATTTGTGTTCAAACTATACTAATTATTATTTACTAGTCACTAGTAACAATACTTGCACATCGTGCACATATTCCAATTTTATATGAGGTTGTATCTCTAGATATATGAAGTCTATGGACAGAAGCACTATCGATTGCAAGTTGCAATGCTTGGTGATGTTTATTTGGTCTAGTCAATCAGTAAGGTTTGGTCCAGTTTGGTTCAGACTCCAGAGTTTATAACAAAATATTGGAGATCTGTATTTAATCAGTAAAAATTAAAACAAATTTGAATATTTATCAATAAAAAATTAAGTTTTCTTTTTTTTATAGTATATTAAATTAAAATGTATATTCTTTCGTTAACATTAAGAGCTTTAAATTTAAAATTTAAATTGTTATCAAACTTCAGTTTGTTTTAGTGTTTATGTAAGTATTGCACATTTATTTTCTTAGTAAATATTATCCTTAACACTGCTTGCTCCAGAAATATAAAATATGTTCTTGCTATTGTTTGTGTTCAAAAACTTATTAATTTTTAAGTTTTATCGTTGTTACAATATTTGTGCATCTATCTTTATTTTAATTAACATTACTAGCTTTTGGAATCAACTTAACTTAACTTGAGTAAAACTTATTTTTTTAAAGTTGCAATTAAAATTGAGAAACATAATAATAAGAAACCGACGCTTTCTTGCCATAAATTTGAATTTTTCCGTTGGTACTGACGGTTATGCAGTAACGCTAGCGGCCATTTTAGTGCAACAAGTGTCAAATTATTGGTTATGTTTTCTTATGTAGAATCAATCAACCGCATATGAATCTTCAAGGTTTGAAATAAGAGTTTTATTGTTTTGATTTTATGATTTTGATTAAATTTTTATGTATTTATAAGGGTTTAATTTCAAGTGTACATAAATTACGCACATTCATTGGAAATAATAACTAAAACATAATCAAGCTTTGACTGTTGTGAAGTATTTTATTAAAAACAATTTAAGTTGATTATAAACATAAATTATATGTCATGTATAGAAAATTTCTGTTCGATTTCAAATTTATACTAAATTAATTTAGTTTTCTTGCTATTTGCTTGTGAAAAGTATTGCATAAAGCTATTACTCAGTTTGTGATGGATATTCAAAGGTAATTTTTTTTTAGAAAACAGCAATAATGGATTCATGGGTAAACCTTATACTACAATGGGTTAAGTGCTTGCAAGATAGATCTGATTGTTGCATCAATACTTTAGAAGAATTGCAGGATGGGGAGATCTATTACATGTTAATAAATAAATTAAAACCTTGGAATCGCAATGAATATTGTGATAGCAAAAAGGGTATGATTCTTCAATATTTAAAAGATGAGTATCCAAATTTTAAATTTCAAAAGATAAATACAGAAGTACAGCATGTATGTATGGCATTGTTAATTTTATCAAGATTATCATTAGAACCTATATTCCATAAATCATTATGTACCAACCTCAATGTAGATTTACAAATCAAAATAAAATCTATTTTGGAATCTATATATTCGTTAGGAAAAAATGTTACAGAAGAAGAATTTTGTAAGACATTTTCACTGTGTGATAAAACTGACTTGAAAACATTTTCTACCAAGTCAAAGCATGTTTTACATGAATTTTTGAATTCTCCAGTTATTCGGTCAGTACACAGTGAAAAAAAAATGTTTGAACAAAGTAAACAACTGAGACATTTAAGAGCAGATCTTGAAACAATGCGTTATGAAAAATCTGAACTAATTGAAGATATTAAAACACAAAGGAAAAAAATAGAAGAACTTCAAAATAAATTACAGGATAGTTTAGTAGAATTGAAAATACTTCGTCAAGAAAATTCTGCTGATAAATTATGTTGTTCTTGTAAATCAGATACAAAATTTGATTCAAAAATCGAATCTGCTTATCAAAAAGAAGTTGAAAGTTTGGAAAAGTATGTAGCTGAATTACAAAATGACAACTGTTTGCTTCAGGATGAAAAAAATGACTTAACAAATCAAGTAAAATCGTTCAAGGAAAAATATAGTGAAATAGAAGGAAAAAATCTAAATAATGAACAAATTCTAGAAACAATGTATGTTCAAATGGAAAAAAAGGAAGAGGAATTAACAGAAATAAAAATGAGATATGAAGAGTTACGTAATTACTTTATAGAAAGGTCAATGAATTTAAACCATCAAAGTTTTGAATTTGATGACAAGCTTATTTCTGAAATATCTTTAAATAAAAGTGAAACATTAAGTTCTGTAATTGAAATTCAACTGCAAGAAACTAAAAAAGAAATGGAAGTTATTCAAAATGAATTCCAATACTTAAATGCAATACTGACTGCAGTTATGGAAGAATATGTTAAATTAAAGAAAAAATTTGATTTGATATCCATTAATACTACTGAAAAGATATCTGAAAAAGAAGAAGCACCTGAAATAGTCAAAGATGTAAATCAAAGAACAGTTATAAATTTTACAAAAGAAGAAATATTTATCCCAAATAAAATAGAATTATTATTTACGCTAGTATTTAGAGATCATTCAACAAGAAATAAAAATATTTCTTGTTTTTTAAATCTGTTAAATACCTCAGGTATTTGTAAGGATATAAAGAAATCGAAAAAAAATGTTTCATTTGAACCATGTAAGGAAATAATTGCAAGTAATAATTCAGAATTTAACAATAATTCAATACATGGTAAAAATAAATTTATAGAAAATGTTATAAATTTTGATGAATCAAAATCATTAACACTATATAATAACAATAATGTAATAAATCATAATGCACAAAAGCTACTTATAACATTTTATGAAACATTGTCTGAAGAAAATTGGCACAACGAACCAGTTTGTTTTGTCAAACGTTTGACTAAAACAATTAAAATACTCGCAAAAAATAAAGAATTAATTAAACTACTAAACAAATCGTTAACAGAGAAAGAGATTGCAGAGTCAAATAAAATTTTTGACTCTATCAGGAATGATGCTATAGAAAATTCAAAAAATGTTCATGTTAACAATGAACATAGTAATGTTTTAATTTTTAATGAAAATGATTTGAAAGTATTACAAATGACTTGGATTTCCTTGTACGAATCCATACACAATAATTTAAAAATTCATAAAATATTTATATTATTGGAAAAAAATTGGCATTTAATTTTCGAATCATTTAAAGATATTCTGAAATATGTTTCTGATAATGATTCTTTATTGAATGAACTATATATAAAGAAAGGCAAAATTGAAAATGAATTGCAGATTTCAAATTTCAAAAATTTTCAAGCATTGTCCATGAATCTTATTGCAGCTGTACATTTCTCAACTACGTTTAGTAAAACGATTAATCAGAAACCTGCTTATGATCATAAGCAATCTGTAGCTTTAACCGAGACTTCAATTCATTCAATTTTAGATACATCTGCTTTTAATTTTGAAGATCATCATAAATTAAATATTCAAAAGGAATATTACATATCTAAAAGAATTATTAATATTAAAAGAAGAATAGACAATTTTGATAAATTAATAACAATATACAAAGAAAAAGAAATACTTAATCCTGAACCTAAATGCATTGAAATCAATAGTAAAGAAAGTGAAGAGCCTTCGATAATGGTAGCTAGTGATGATGTGGATATAAGTAAAACAAAAGAATTTCAACATTATATAAAAGAAGTACATGAAAAATATGAATTGAAATTAGAAAAAATGAAAGAAAAAATGAAGTCTGTATACAATAATCAAATTTCTACAATAAAAAAAGAACAAGAAATTATAGCAAAGAAACAACTAGATATTTTACAACATAAATTTGATAAGCAATGCCAAAATCACACAGAAGAATTAAAAAAATATAAAAAGCACATTACTGATTTAACATCCCAATTATGGGAAGTTGGAGATAAATTAATTAATGAAAAACAGAAAAAAGAAACATATGAACAGAAACTTAATGAAATCAAAGTCAAATATGATAATTCTAATACCAAAAATGTGAAATTTATTAAAACAGAACCAGAATGTTTCAGCGACCCTATCATAAAACAAGAAAAGAAATCGAATACAAGGAATTCATTTGATAGTGATTCTGAAAATAAAATGGAAAGTGTTAGGGGCTTCCAAATTATGGGAAATGCTTTTAGTACAGAAGATGAAGAAGGAGAAGTATTTGATACTACTTATCTTACTGATATGCAGAGATCTCGATACAGTCTTTCTACAATTGATATGAATAGATTATCTATATTGCAAATGAGAAATGCTAAGTGTAAACCTCATTTAAAATCGTCTTACCCAGCTGAGATGAATTTTCATCCAGTACCATGTACTGAAGATGAAATTAAGACTGGAACTGCAGAAGAAGTTTTCAATGACAGTTTAAGTCAAAGCTTATTAACTGGCAAGAAAGTAAAAAGAAAAGATAGAACACGAAACTCTACTGAAACACCAAAAGCTCGCAGATTCAGTAACATTTTTCGAAAACCTCGCCTATCAGTGGATCGTAAGTAATATAATCGCAATAGTTGTTTTCTATATGCTTTTAAAATTATCGATTGAAATAAAATTTTAAAGTATTGTATTTAGAAGTGATAGTTCATTAGCAATATGATTTAACTTTATAATGTAAACCATACAATAGTATAAAAATAATATACATTTTATGCAATAACTATTGTTGAACAAGATCATATTTTATTAATCCATGCGAGATCTAAATGTTACTGTAGTAAGCAGTAGACTATTACAAGTATATATAATAATAAACCATGTTAGGATAGTGCACTTAATCATTTCAAACTGAAGCATCAAATTTACACTATTATACTTTAAGCAAATATTCTTAAGGATAAGACTGATAGTGCTTCGCACTAAGTAAGCACTAATTATTTAACAACTAATGTGAACTATATTCTCTCTATAATATAATGCTTTTTTATAACATATAACATATTCAACACTTGAAAGTATAAAATATGTTATGTGTTTGCCACTGGTAGGCTTGTGAAAGTGATAAATTTATGTAAAAATAATTATCATGAATTGGTCAATTTTCATAATTGTGACTGAAAGATTTCATGTTAATATTGTAATTAGTTTTTACTTTTGTATTATTGATTGAAGCTTCTTACAATATCAAAACTTATGTAGTAAGTAAGCACATAAATATATACTCATAATCAGCGATAATATCGAATATTGTAAATACTTTGCGTACAATTTGTATATTTAACAATGCGTGCGCAACTGAGTTGTGTGCGTATTATATAGGAGTCTTAAGTGAACAAAATATTGAAAAGTAAATTTAGAATAAAATTTTTATTATACGGCAAAATTTAAATAAATATTTCTGCAATACAAAATGTGTTATTCAATTTTTTATTGAATATTTTAAATTAAAGCTCAGCTTTAGAAGATAAGCTTTAAAATAAGAAATGTTTTTGATATTTCGATGCATATACTACATGATAATAACATAATCTAAAAACTATTTTTTTGAATTGCTTGTTTACATATCAATAACTTGAATTTAATATTAAGTTAGATATACTCTAAATATAATTTTAATAAGATTTAAACAAAGAATATTTAAAAAGTATACTTTTTAATTTTGTTAAGAAACATAAATTATAATCTGCAATTTTATAATTAATCATAACATAAAATATTATAATTTAAATTTGTTTGAGACGAGTAAATTTTTTGTAATTATGCAGGTAAATTTGAAGTTTAATTATATTCATAACTTTATGCAAATGAGTATAATCGCGTGATAATAAATAATACAAGCAATTCTATGTTACATCAATTATATAGTTTAAGATGAATTCTGCATACTGTAATAATATAACATATTAAAATTAAAAGAATATGTCATTGTACAATTTTTCAAGAAAATAATATGAAAAATTCCTAATAAAATTTCCATGTTGAACTTGTGCTCTAAGTTTGATAACATTGCCACAGGTGGCAATAATAAAGATGTGTTTGTGGAAGGATCTAGTGATGCATTTAAACATGTTTTGGCGGTTGAAGATCAGTGATAAATAAATTACTAATTTGATGCGTGAACCTTTCAAATAGTTCTTTAAAATTATAATTTCGAAGATATTTTTTATAATTTAGCTTTGTATATAACTTTTAAGAACCAGTAAGGCAATTAATATCTGTTTTCATTTGTTTGTATATTTCATTTCACTTTTTTTCTGTCTCTTTTTGTGTCTTCTCTGATTTTAATTAACTTATAATTTTATTTTTAAAGTTCTATTTGTGTATTTAACTGCACCTTTAACTTTATCAGGAGATCTTGATAACACCATGAGTACAAGTTTCACGCTGATATCAAGTGTTATTGCGTGTAATATTTTATTGCAACATCTGTCGGAATGTATGCGTCTGCGATGGCAAGTGTATACTAATTATTGCACCATGTATAACGTCTTTTATTATTAATCAACAATAAAATCGTCAATGTGGTGCTCAATGAATTGTTTTTTGTACATAGATAAAATTAAAATAAAGTAATTAATAATGAACAATGTCTATATTTAATTTATCAACCGTTACTTGTTTGGAGTGCAATATAATAACACTATTTCCAAGTATATTTTAATATTACTTAATTTAATAATTACTTGTTTAATTTTATTAATAAATTACGATAAGTTATGTTTCTTGTTTTTATGTTTTTATTGAAAAATCTACTTTTTCTAATAATAGAAATACAGTATACAAAAATTTTAATATCAACACGTTATTGAAACTGAGTATATAAGCTTATACGTATAAAATATTGACACATTAAAGTACTGAGAACTTAATGGAATCATTTTTTATGTAAGGTATTTGAAATACAATGTTTTTCACAGCCATACCGCAGTTATCGCGCTCATTAAACAATCAGCTTTCGACGGCATTGAAATTAATCTTAAGATAGCTTAGTTAGCAATTCAGGCAACAGTGGCCTTCGTTTTGCAAACACCACTCGGGCTCCAAACTGTCGGCTAATACCCCGCGCTTTACTAGCCTTTCTCGGTGCATCAACATACGCTTCTCTGCGTATTCCCATGAGGTGGGTGGGTCAGACCAGAGACGTTCCGCTAAAGCTGCAGCGCGTGGCCATAGTCTCGAGTCCACTGAAGAGGTATCTGCTTGTTCTGACCAAAGCGCAGCTTCGCTACCTATAAGCAATTTTTCATTGTAATTTGTTTCATGTTTAAGAATAACTTCTTTATTAGTAAAACGTAACAAAAAATAGTTACGATTTGTTCAATAAGCTTAAAACTTTTCAAATAGTAGACAAAAGACTCGCAAAAGTGATTTTACTATGGCTAAAGTACTCAAATAGACTATTATTTTACCTAAAACTAGGTGCTTGTATTTAGGAGTAAAACCCTGATCACTCAAAATCTTCATAGCAGAGTTATCGTAGACTTTTTGCCAGCCAATATATGGGGAACACCAATTGTTCCCAGCTTGAACCCAACCAGCAAATCTGTTTGGCAAGATATTACAGTTATAATATTATTTAATTTCTTATCTTTAATTCAAGTTCATTCAGTGTTTGTTAACAATACATAGTATTTACCCGCAATCCAGGTAAAGAGCATCGTAATTCGACAAGATAACTCGGAAATTGTTCTTGATCAGTCTGCCTATGGTGGGATCGGAACCGGTAGTCCATATTTGAACAATGTATTTCTTGGGATCAAGGTATTTGAGATTTTTTTCATTGGTGAGACCACTAGTCCACAAAATAGCCGGAATCTCATTTCCATTGTTCGCTTTTACAAGTTTGTCATAGGCTTTCTCTTGGAAGATATGCCAAAGCTGATAAAAGCTCGACTCGGACAAGTTCCATCCCTTTGCGACTATCCAATCTTTAATAATCTCGGAGGAGTTCCAACAGCCGATGTTCACCTCATCCCCGCCCATGTGAAAGAAGTCGGGCTCAAAGTCTTGCAACATGTCGGCGTAGATGCCTTCGAGAACCTCGTACACCTTATCGCTCGTCGGGTTGAGCTGTCCGCACGGGGGCTCAACGCAGTAATTCTTCCAAGGCTGTGCCCTGAAGCACAATGTCGCGTTGTGTCCAACCTGCGATCAAGTCAGTAACGTGGATTGACAATTTTGTACATAAATTTTGACCGTAGATAATTGTGAAATGGCTTACCCATTGCCAACCTTCCCCAACATGAGCTGGAGCGTCGAATTCGGGCAGTACTCGAATACCCCTCACGAGTCCGTATTTAATAATTTCTTTGATATCCTCCTGCGTGTACACCTTATCGGATGAATAGGCACCGTATTTGGAGAACTTGGGCCAAGTGCGGCTGACGTAGGGGAAACTATGCGAGTCGGTGATGTGCCAGTGGAAAGTGTTCATCTTCGACATAGCCATGGCGTCGAGGGTTCGCAGGATAGACGCCTTGTGCATGAAGTTCCGCGACGTGTCAAGTAGGATCCCTCGGTACGGGAAAGCCGGCTCATCTTGGATGTAAACGTCGCGGGCGATTTTCAGCTCTTCGTGCAGATCATCGTAGACGATCAATTGGGAGAGAGTCTCCAGACCGTGGCGTATACCGAAGTAACTTTTACCACTGATTTCTGCCATTAGCTAAAAACCAATAGGCAATCATAAAATGTAAATGGAGCTAAAAAATGGAAATGCTTCAGAAGAACGTTAACTTGCGGAATATACGCACCTCTCCACTTTCGATCTGGTGAATCTTGAGGGTGTACGCCTCGGGGGTGTCCAGGGTCAGCTTGGACTTCTTGACGTCGAAGTCGCCGGCGATAGCGATAACGAGGCCGTATCCGCCTCCGCGCGTGTTGCGACCCAAAGCCTTAGCATTGTGTTTGAGCCTCTCGATATTCTCGTGGAGGAAGGATTCCCACGGGACTGCGCGATTCGACGCCACGCAATATTATTTTGTCCGGGTTGAGCCTGGCAACGTAGTTACCGAAGGAAATGTGGCCCGTAGGTTTGGGCCAGAGGCCGCCCACTTCGCCACAGAACATCTGACATACTCCAAGGGACAGGGGGGACGTCGTGTTTTCCGTAATTTCGGCTTTTTTGCAGAAGCCCTTGTCGCAGTAATAGTGCCATGGTAAACTAGGAAGAGATATATTTATTTATTAAACCTCCTTTGTTTATATAGAATTTTTCTAATTTACTTGCATAAATAAACTTCTTTCTTTTTTATTAAAACAACTTTAATCTTTAATCTCTAAAATTAATATTCTATTTTCTGATTAACTTCAAATGGTCTGTTATACGAATGAATCTTTTTAGATTTTCATTTAATTTATTTCTCATTTTTTAAAAATTGATTATGCTTTCATTTTCTCAAACTCTAGAAAACTCTCACATCTTACTGAAAATACATAAAGTAACGAATAAGAAAATAATATTTTTTGTATATATGTATGTAACATGGTCCAAATTTTTAGAAATCTGCCAAGTCATGCATTTACGTTTAACATAACTGTTATCGTACGGTTTATAAAATTCATAACATTTATTGTCCTTAACTTCTTAACTACATACATAAGTATATCAATAAAGAAGCAATAATATGTATGTACATTATATACTAATAAAACGCACAGATACTTTCATTTTTATTCTTATAATATTACTAATTTAAAATTATTTTATTCTAGAGCATTAATAAAGATTTTTTCAGGTATTCCATTAGATTTTGAAATATCACATTTTACATTGTTTTTAAAGTGTTGATTTTTCGGTTATTAGAGACTTGTTATGTTAATGTGCAAATTTTTAAAAATTTTATGACACAACATTTTATATCTTTATCATGGGCAAATATTATCTAATCTTAAAGTCTCTAATATTATCTTTGTGATTCAAAATTGCGATTATTAAAATTATTAAAATTCAGAATTGTTAAGATTGCCAAATGTAGGAGTTTTAATGTTTTAATAAAGTTTGAAGCAAATGAACTAAGATAAATGTTTCCAAATACATTTGCTCAAACAAATTTTTTATCATTTTTTACGTCACTCCAGGCAATTTTTTTGAAATTAATTTGTTTATGAAAATTTAAAAAAAAAAGTAATTTATATGGTTGATAACGATAGATCTAAATGTATTTTATTTATTTAACTAACATTTAACCTAGTTTAATAAGCCTGTCCGAAACTAGTACATTTCGTTCAAAACATCTAGATTGTTACAAAAAGATTTTTTACAATAATTTGAAATAAAAAAATATTATATTAGATACAACAAATTACTTATAAATTCTTTTATTTTATTCGCAACAAATAATAAAGTCGATAAATTATTTAATTTATTGACTTTCATTATTGTTTATATCAATAAAATAATAAGATATATATAATAACTGGTTTCTTAAATTATTACTCACAACATTTTATAATAATGTGGTTATTTTGAACGGTACCAGTCCTAAACAAACTTGTTAATACGAGTGATAGGTTGATTGAATATATAGAAAACGGCTCGTTATCGAACATAAATTTGATTAAAATTCTTTTGATTTTTAAAAGAGCAATAAATTTATGTGTATAGCTGCTGCTTATAGAGTAGTGCTAATAATTTCTCATGGTAGCGCAATTCCGATTCGAATGACGCATCTGTGTATCCGAATGGCAGCATGACTAACAAATCTTAATAATATATAATTTTACATGCATGTACAATGCTCAGTAACAATGTGCACGCAACCTAATTAAACGAAAAAAAATATTTACAAATTATTAATTCATCGAAAATTATGTAAAATTTCAAATAATTTATATACTATACATATGAATTGTAATATGCATATAAAATTAATATTTGTAAAGAGATATAAACTTTTAGGTTTGCTAACAATATTTATACTTTTGATCAATTATCCAATTCAAGATCAAATTGTTTTATTCAATTGTGTTCCGAAAAAAGTTATAAAACGTCTCCATCTGATTTTGTCTTCTGAGATTTGTCTATCAAAATCCATTTGCTAAATGTAGCATCGCGAGTCTTGTTAAAAATTGACTACAGAACAAGGGAATTTTGTTTCTTCCGCTTTCTAAGTGAAAATAAAACAATGGTAAACTTGCTGCTTCGAACGCCTTGAGGCCTTTCACTAGTTTTATCATGTGCGTATTAGGAAAACAAGCGGTTGGTAAAGGTAAACGGCAGAAAGAAACCGAAAACAGATAGGAACGCCACGGCGAGCTGTAATATCTCTACAGTCTTTTTCAACAATTCTTCCGTTATATCATTATTTGGACAATCTGGTAGGGTGAATTTGGAAAGTTGAACGATCCGTCGAGAGGCAACGATCGGATGCCGCGGACAATGCCCGGGGTGCCCGGGTGGGAGAAGACTTTCTCGATCGGGCCGGAGAAAGCTGCTGGTGCAGGACTGACCTGAGGGCCTCCTCGGCCGAGCCGCCGCTGAGCCGGAGGGCGAGGGTGGCGAGCAGGAGGACGAGCATCGCAGTCGTGGCCAAGGCGAGGGCGAGTCTCTGGGGTCTGCGGAGGAGGCGCCTGTCGCCGAAACATTTTATTATCCCCCGCATGGGCTGGCGCGAGCGCGGGCCCGGGCGGTGGGGGGAGCGGCCGCGGAGCAGCGGCCACCGCTGCTGCTGCTGCTGCTGCTGTTGCCGTCCCTCCGGCCGGCCCAGCCCAAACCTCATTAGCATCGGAATCCCGAAATCCGGCCGGTGGCGGGCCGTTATCACCGGCGGCGGGCCGGGTTCAAAGGCCCGAGGGCCGGACCCTCGGCTCCTGCCGATCGCCGCCTGCAAAACGCTGAAATGCCGGCCTGATTAGCCGCGCGCGGTGACTGTCGCCGAGCGAGCGCCGGCTGCGCCCGCCGCACGACGCTCCGCTGCCCTGCCTCCGCGTGTAAATCTGTATAAATGGGACGGAGCCTCGGACGGAGGCTCCGCGGGGATCTTGCGGCATCGCTCGCGCGCGCGCGCGCCTCCTGCTTTCCGATATGCACGAGCGCAATCGGGACCCGTTGCCGCACGGCCCTCCTTTCCCCGGGCAAAGCCCATTCTTTGAGATTCTCCCGGTTGATTGTTATGCGGATGGCTAACGCGGATATCTACGACGTTCGGATACAATGTGTTTTTGCGAGCACGAACACGAGCACGAGTAACACAAGCTGACCAGTTTTTACCGTTAGCCTATTAATTAAATGGGATCTTAAATTTTATAAAATTATACCTGGAAATCCAATAAAAATTACCCAAGACCGCGAGCACGTATTGAAACCAAAGCTGTAGAATTGATACGTGTACGTCTTTGTACATTTAACATCTTTATTTTATTAGAAATACAAGCCGGGTGACAGGTGTGCCTCCTTTAAATTTTAAATCCGCACAGAAGCCCAACCTCGATTTTTCAATTGTAAGTCTGATAATTCTTGCCAAAAATATTTATTAAAAATATGCTACAGCATTTGCAAATGCTAGAAAATTAAAATATAATATGAACTTAAATTAAAAAAAATTTATTAAAATTAATTAAATTAATTCTTAAATCTAAAAAATTAATCTGTTAAAGCAATAAAAATCATGAAAAATTGCAAAGCACGTTAAAACATAAACTAAATAATACTTTTTCTGTGTTATACTTCCTGTAAAGGCTTTGATTAAGAAGTAGTAACAAAAAACTGATTTAAATTATGTGAATTCTTTTTCAATAAATTTCCAAGCAAATTATAGAATCCGTAAACCCTAATGAAACCTTTTTTAAATGTGTGTAAACTTAAAATAATCGGAAATTAAACAATTTTATAATATAATAAACTTATTGAATATTTTAACTTTAATTCATACTGTATATATTGCTACATATAATTTATCGCGATATTACAATCTACTTTTTAAAGAGCATAGGTCATGTGCAAAGTTACTTATTTTGAAATAAGTAATATTAATGTATGGCGCAGACTTTTATGATCGAACATAATTGGTACTTAAAAAATATTTATCTCCAATTTCAAAACATCGAACTTAAAGGTACCTACGTATTCTTATGCAGTCGTTTTTTATACAAGTTTAGATCCGGTTTGAGAATGATAGAAAGAAAACTGGTAAGCCAATACGAAAGAGTATCTCATCTTTGCAGGTTTAGTCATGGAACAGAATTTAAAATTAAATACAATACCAATGCCATATTGGTAAATATGAAAAAATATATATATAAGAAATTTTAATTTAAATAATACAATAAAAGAAATTTACAAATAATAATTGCACAAATTTATTAAAATAATTAAAGGATTATATTAATAAATAGGTGCTTGCGGAGTAAAAGAAAATTACGTCATTTACTTACTATTAAAACCGAATGTAAACATATATTAGTAGATCCTAAACTTTCTAATCACTTATATTAAAATATTTTTTATTGAATCTTTGTCAATTGTTAGTTCTTATATATTTATTTTAATATACACCTTTGTCAAAAATAATAATCGTTTTTAATTATATCAAATTTTTATTAATTATTTTGTATTTTATTTAAACTATAATTCATAATAAATTAATATTATCGTTTAATAGTTAAACATGCATACATGCTTCACTCAAAGTGTGTATTTAGCATTTTTGCTACATTCATCTATAGTTAAATGTAACTTTGTAACTATTAGATTAGTAAGTAAAAACAAGCGAAACTATTGCAACATAAATTTTAAGATACTTGGATATGTTTAAAGGGGCATCGAGTATCCTCTATAATCAATGTTGTGCTCATTATGTTTACCATTTTTAGTTAATATATTAAACTATATCAAAATATTATACAGCAGAACCATAAATTTTCAATTACAAAGAAAAATATTTCAAAATTGATGTGTACATATATTTGGGTTTGTTTGAAAATTCACTTGAAATTATGAAAAACTGCAATGTTGATATCCAAATGCCCCTTTTCTTATGTAGATAGAAAGTGTTGATACAAAAATACTATCTAAAAAAGAAAAGTAACTAATGTAGTATTGTTTAAACAGCAATAAGTAAGTATTTAATTTTAATATATTTTTATTAACTACATTGTTTGATGCACGCTATTAAAAAATTTTCTCAAGTAATTATTTGATTGTGAAATAAGTAGAAGGAAATAAAGAAATACAGTACATGAACATTTTTGAAATCATTTAAATTGAATAATATTTCTATTTTTAGAAATTTAACATAGAAATTTAAGATTTCAAATATTAAGTAAAAAAATTTCAGCAAATTACAAATATATTAAGTTTAAGTGCATCAATGTTCCATAATTTAATTGATATAAAAGCAGATAAGAACGGATAAAGTTTACAAGTTATGTGAATTATCTGCAATATAAAAATATAAGAAACTGCACTATAGAATGAATTTTCTGTATAATTCTAACATCAAAATTTTAAATAAGAAACTTAGTTTAAACAGCAAATTAATCCAATTAACTAAAGAGTCCTAAAACACTTATTAATTATTAAAAGGAATGCTTGGAAACAAATAAATACTAATAATAAGACTAATTAATATCAACAAATTTTATAACACTTAGTTTATCAAGATATTTATAATATAAATGAATGATTTAATGAAATGATAAAATACATATCTCTGATAGGATTGCAAATTATTGTACTTTTCTTAAAGAAGACAGATAACTTAAATAAATCTATGTATTACATTATTCATCGCCTCTTATAGCACGATACTTGGCCAATTCATTTGGAAACACTCGATTCAATTCAACGAGCATATTTGCTTTGAACTTCCTGTAGGCATCTATTTTTCCTTTGACCTGTTCATTCTTTGTTAATGCTTTGTCGATACAGTCTTTAGTATATAATTGAGGATTTCTGCCTTGATCAATATAACTAGAAGATAAAATAAAACGGTCAATAATATGAATAATGATTATATTATTATTCTATCTTTATGCATAAAAATTTACTAACTCAAAAACTTCCAAAGGAACGTGAACGTCTTGCACTTGGGTTTTTAATTTATCGATTTCTTGTAAACCGGTAACAAGACCTTGACTGAAACACATAAAGAAAAGTTAATTTACATTTTTTTCAATATACAGTAATATATTCTTCACCACAAACATTTAGTACATAGAGAATATATTTATTAAAATTACGAAACACACTTCTTAATAAATATGAATAAATGCTTACATCTTTTGATTCAAAACATTTTGTCCTTGAGGTTGAAAGTCACTAACTATAATACGAATTTGCCTAACATTTTCAATAAAAAGTTCAAGTTGAGTTTCTAGACTCTCTAATGCAGAAGCCATGTTGAGTAGTGACAAATGGCAGTTCACAGTGACCAGCAGTGACCACTCGAGGCATTGACCAGACGCTGCGTCGAAATGCCAACTGCTAAATAGAGCGTGCGCAGTAGCAACTCCACGCAGATTTAAGCGCGCACTTTTGAATAGTAATGAAAGTATAAGGGAATCACAAATATTTTATATATTTTCAAACGTAGCCGCGACAGCAAACTATCGTTAAAAATAAAACAAACAAAAAAAAATAAAACTATGTAAAACTAAATTATTATAAATTAAATATTACAATTGATAATCACAATAAATTTAGTTAATACATATAGATGATTTTAAATTCGTAAAAAAAATATAAAATGTTAAATCAAAAATAGTACTCATAAATACGACTCATGGATTAAATTTTCAATAAAATAGTTCAGAGCTACTATTTTTCATTAATTGAAGTAAATTTATAAAACTACATTAAATATTTTAATCGATATTAAAGTTTAATATATTTTTATTATTATCAAAGTAAATATACAAATCACAAAATTGCAATGAGACTTATTAGACTCTTATAATGTTAGAGTCCTAATGGGTTCAACGACCTTCGTATTCACTGGATCTGAAAAAATATCTGTTTAAATGATGTATTCATTTTTATATCAAATTAAAAACAATGAATGTATTAAGGTAAAACACTAATAAATTTTAGAATACATAGTTAGCATAAGCCGTTTTCGATTTATAAAATAAAATTTTTAAATAAAAGATGACTATCTACAATATCCACGCTTGAATTATAGATTTAGATTCGGATTACTGCAGCTTATCATTATATTTCTAATTTTTATTCAATTTATTTGTCTTTTAGTTTCTTAAATCTCCAAATATTTATTTATGATGAAAAAATAGTGAGAATTTATATTATAGTTCATAACATTATTTTCCAATTCGAAAATAATTACATTCATAATTGTTTTATAAATTGAAAAATCTCTGTTTAAAATTGAGTTCAGAAAACTTGAACGAAGATTTCAATTTAAACTATTAAATGCAATTATAAATATAATTTTTTTAAAAATTTACTAAATACTTCTTATTCGACAATAAATTAAATACAAATCGCTGTTTTAATAAACATTTATTTAAAATTTTAATACCAGTATGGTAAAACTTATTACCGCCCGGTTGGTAAATACATCCTAGAAATTAGATACGACTGAATAAAGTTCAGGAGATTCACGTACTTCTTTAAAACCATTTTATCTTTTAATGAGAAAAATTTAACATTTATTTTTTCCGTAATCAACTGTCTCGATGTACTGAAGAATTAAAAATTATTAATATTGGTAATATTAATGTTCTCATGGTACAGTAGAATCGTTACAGATGCTAACGCAAAGTACTAATACCTTTTTTCAAATGAAGATGGCGCTTCAAGTACGATTGAAATACTACTATATTTTCATTTGATACTATACTTTAATTTTTATTATTTAACTGCATAAATAAAATTCTGTAATAAAATTATTGTTTCAAAGTTTAACACAGAAGACCATACGAATGTACAAAATGTATAAAGTGTACGATAATTCATATATTATTAAAAAATTTTTATTTTTCTTAAGCAAATAGATATGAAACAAGCCTCGCCTTGTAAGTGGTTTTTATTGTAGTGCTTTGGTCAACTTGTAAAAATAATGATATTTCATTTTAAACCTAAGAAAACTTAATTTTTTATAAAAATATTGTTAAAATTATTTGTTAAATTTTATGATAGTTTAAAATTTTAAGTTTCACTTGTAAATATTATATAGGAGGGTGGTTTGAAAAAGCAGTGTAAAAATGAAAACTACTTAATTTTTTAACATGGATTATTTAGTAGTTTGTTGATCGCTTCCAAATAAATGCCCACAACCCTAGCAATCTAACGCACTTTCTCTGTTTCGTCACCCATCATGGATTTTATTAATGATTTCTGGAGTAGTGTCAGAAACAGAGCGTCCAGAAAGTTCAACGTCGCTTGCCACTTATAAACTGTTTTAATTGTAGGTGCAGGTTCACCGTATTATTTATAAACCATATCTTTAGTTTCCTAAGGCGATTTGCCTTTTGAAAAGTAATCTTTAATCAACACACGAAACCGTTTCTCGACTTCTTCGATTCAAACAATAAACCGATCTGGCTAAAACTTGGTGTGTTCTTCCAAGAGTTACTACTAACTGAAAATAACTTTGATATGCATCAGTAGTGCCCTCTGACCTTGCACTGATTTTTAAAACCCTCGTATCTAATGTTAATAGGTTAGTCAATTCCCATTGACTAAGTCACTCGCAATGGGATAATTTTTTATGATAAATACGACAAAAATGATACCACAGTTAATCTATGATGTTTATTTCATTTATTGTGTTTTAACTATCTACTAACAATCCACTTGCTAACCCAAATATCTCGCAAACTGACGAGCAACTAATCCATAAATTTAATTCACTAAGTAGCTACTAATCAACTAATCTAAGTAACCTATCAACTAGCCCAACTAATTCACTAATTATCTCATTTAATTCGCGTTAACGGATAATTATAAAGCCATAAACCACCCCAATTAAACCGCAAACTAGCACTACTAACCTGTTAACTAACCGTATGCTAACTCACCTGTTAACTAGCTCATGAACTAACTAAGCTAACTCACCAACTAACCCAACTTACTCACCGTATTATCTCACAAACTCAACTAACTAACCCAGTGTAACTGCATCAGACATTGATTTTGAAGGTAACATAATTAGTATTTATACTAAATGAAGTGCGACTCTAAATATAAATTTCGAATAGTAACGTCCATGTCTACTTTTCTGCCAAATAAAAAGTATTTGCAGGGAATTTTATTGCACTACTTTACTCAAAAGAAGTCTGAAGCTGCATACAAAATTCTGGTTGAGACTTATGGTGACAATGCTATCTCGGATACGACTTTTTGTAGAAACTTTCGACGCTTCCAAAATAATGATTTTGAACTTAAGGATAAAAAACTTCCTGACGCACCGAAAATATTTGAAGGTGAAGAATTCGAGGAATTACTCGATCAGGATCGATGTCAACAGACGCTAGCAGAACTTGGAAAAACATTACAAGCAGATGAGTCAACTGTATCAAAACGTTAAATGTTAAGGATGATCCAGAAGCAAAAACATTGAGTTCCGTATATGAATTGAAATCGAGAGACGTTGAACGGTATTTTGTCACGTGTGAACTACTGCTTTAACGGTAGAAAAGAAAAGGTTTTTTGCCCCTTATCGAGACTGACGATGAAAAGTGGATACAGTCTGATAATCCAAAGCGTAGAAAATTATGAGATCATCCCGGCCATTCATAAACATCATCTGCAAAACCAAATATCCGTGGTTCGAAACTACTTCTATTTATTTAATGGTATATCAGTAAGGTGTAATTTACTTTGAGATGTTCAAACTTAATGAAATTATCACGAGGCACTGATATCCAATTGATGCGTTTGAGACAAGCGCTAAATAAAAAACGGCCGCTTTACGAGCAGAGAAATAATAGTGATTTTATTACACAACAACTTTCGGCCTCGTGTTGCAAAACCATTGAAGTAGAATGTGTAGAATGGGAAGTTCTACCCTACCCCCCCCCCCTATTCATCTGACATAACCCCTTACGATTTTCACCTATCCCGTTCAATGGCACACGTCCTATATGCTGACCAGCGCTTTCATTCTTACGAGGGGGCTAAAAAATGGATCGATCCTTGGATAGCCTCAAAAGATATGTCGTTTTTTCGACGCGAAATTCATATACTACGAAAAAGGTGGAAGAAAGTGGTTTCCACTGATAAGCAATATTTTAAATGAAATGTTTTTATTCATTATATTTTAAATAAAACGTTTTTATTTTTCAAAAAAGAAAGTAAAAACTTATTCAAGGTCACAATATTTATTCTTAATATATATATATATTTTAGGCTTGAAGTATATATATAGTATTTCAAACATTGTTCCCGCCATCATGAATTTTTTGCATCTAAAATCAGATTTTTTGAGAAACTTTGATTTCACTTTTGGAGTACATCATCTTGAAAGTTTTACATTCTGCATAATATTTGTAATCAGTGACGAAATCATTAAATATAGATTTTCAGCATCAATTTGCATTTTTACATTTGTAGTACTTTATCTTGAATTTTCCAAATCCGATACCGGATTCGTAATTAACCACCATGAAATTGTTTTCCAAATTTTTTTTAAAAAAAATCAGTCAATTATCAACTAATATAGGAAGATTTTCTCCTGACATTTGCCTAACAATTGGTTATGTTTTTAGCATCATTATGAGGTAATACCAGTTGATAATTAGCTGACTTTGTTCAATAGGTTCAGTGAAGGATAATAAATAAGACATAAAGATTCAGGATATTTGTGACGCATTGCATATTTATTTCGCATAATAGCTACCTAATCACATTTAATACACCACAATACACGACGTGACACTTAAGATAATAATTTAAAACGAGAGCTAGTCGTAGTCGTATATCGATAATATGCAGCAGCGATCGATTAATTTTTTGTGTAATATTGATATATTATAATTATATATCGTTTATATCCTATCGTAACTATAGCATAAATCCGGAGGTATAAATATAGCACATTCATCGAGTTAACGCTCGCTTATACACTCTACAAGTTTAATTTAAGGGTAATTGGCAAGTTCGTCTAATCTTCATTTTCTTTTTTTTTATTTTTATTGTTTATTATATCTACTAGTAATTGTCTCAGTGATTCAGAAGAATAAAGTCACCTTATTTAATCTGAAACTTATTGTTTTGCGTTTTGTTCATACCTATAGGTTTATCTAGATTTATTTTTTCTATCAGAGGTACATAAGCTATTACTAATTGCAAACTTACCAAATTACCGGTATCTTTTATTATTCAGTCAAATATCAGTTTCAATACCAATTATTTAAAGCATTAATTCAATTGATTATTTGAGATATATTATTATGTATGCTTCGACTTATATTATCTCTAATTGATTTTTATGTAAAATGAATGTGCCAAAAATACATGTTTTTTATACTAGAACTTAAAGGCTAATATAAGAATAGGTTCACAAAATGTTAAAAAATACTTGATGGTCAAATGATAAATGGTTTTTTATAACATGTTTCATTAGATTTATTATTAAATCATAATATTTTTGGATGAACGCTTGGTATTAGTTTCAAAAAACATTTAGTATAATACCTAATCATAAAAATGTTTAAACTGAATTAAAAATGTTTTAATGTTAAATATGGATATTAAAGGTGAGTTTATTTTTCTAAGAGATTTATAATCTGTACACAAAAGTCTTTTCATATTTTACTAATATACTCAACGTATTTCATGGCTTGCGAAGTTTCTTCATTTCTATCGAAACATAAGCATTAATAAAATGTTCCCAAGTATTAGTAATTCTAAATAGAGTAAACAATTGTTTTCATTATAAGATTATTGCCTTTCAGGTGGTAATTAAAAGTGCGCCACAAAAAATCCTTTAAAACACGGCTCTTTAGGTTATCGATTTGATTTACTTCTCTTATACAATAAGTATAGGTGAATTATTATGGCCTTTCGTGGAAATTTGCACTTCGAGCCTCATTGCTCCTTTCATTTATTTGGGTATAATTATAAGCTTTCAATAATTGTTTATTGTAAAACAGAAATGTAGGTATTGTTATCCAAAAAGTTCTCCTGTTCATTTTTACAGGAAGCTTTGCATCACGCGATGCAGTCAAAAAATTTTTAATTCCTTTGAATTAGCCAATTGGGTTTATACATAAATAAATTTGAATAGTTTGGCAGGTTCGTCGATCAGTTTGTTTTGTATAAAATCGATGTGTGTTATGATTCCGTAAAATCTTTATTTGCTGACGAGCATTGTTCCTATTTCCATCCAGATTCGTTCCAGTTCCTTAATAATTATAGACAATTAATTATGTACTTATATAAAAAATGTACAAGAAAATCTACATTAACGGACGCATATAGTAGAATATTTTGTTTACATGTATAAAGTCATGCGCGCGATTAGTAATCGAGCTTTATGACCTTACGTTCTATAATAAATAAATATAGTTATTGTAAAAAGGGTTATTTTTCAAAGATGCCATTACATATTACGTAATGATGCTTTAATTTTAGTTCGAGCAAGGAAAAACCAATGAAATTATAAAAATTGTACACTTTTAAAAGCTCATGTATAAAAATCGTAGAAAAACGCTTGAGACTCGAATACTCGTTGTGTATTATTGGAAATAATTATAATTTTTCTTTTCTCTATCAATAAATTATACAGTAACGCATAATAATAATATTAATAATAATAGTAATAATAATAATTATAATAATAATAATATAATAATATTAAGTGAATATTTTACTATTATATTTCTTGTAGTTATTTCTTCATAAAAACTCTCATTATAGCATTTTCTCGCCAAAAACAGGGAAGGAAAAAAGCGAAGAGTAGAAATAACGAGCAAGTAGATGTACATAAAAAAATACTTTGCGATTGTATACAATAGATGTTGGATGTAAATTATACATGGATTAGAGCATAATAAAACAATATTAGTAATATATTAACTTTGCAATAAAGAAGAATCTTTCAGTAGAAAAATTTCTTTCTGTCAAAGACTAAAAGAATAAATAAAATCTAATATCTTCGTAAATCTACTCTTCATTTTCTTTGCCATCCTGTTTTTCGGTTGCTTCTTTTTGCATAAAAAGCTACTACTTTGCGTTAGACTCGAGAGAAGATGACATTCGTGCACTTTAGGCGCCTTTATTGTGCTCGCATGCTGTGTAACCGTACGTCCTATTACCGAGGGTAGGAAAAGAACCCATTTCTCTTTTTTGCTTTTTGCTTTTTTGAAAAAAATATAGGAATCTTACGCCAAACGAATGTTTTTTTTGTCTTTAAACCCTTGTTTCATTTCTCAATCACTTTTTCTCTTTGTATGATTAAAGTAAAATACGAGTCGTTCGGATTAATATAATATGATATCGGTATGTATGTGTGTGGGCGTGTGGGTGTGTGAGTGTAGGGGTGGGTGGAAGTTTAGCGTGGGCCAGGCTGGGTGGCTCTTCAATGGCAGGATCTCGCCCTCCGCTCAAAGCGGCGCATCCTGCGATTCCATTCGTCGCGCCACTCGATCACGATGGACCTTTCCGTGATTGTAAGGCCATCCTTGCCGGCACTGTCGCTTTCCATGCCAAGAATCAAATATGACCTGGGAATTCAGATAGGACAGAGATTAATAACGGATTGGGCTCAAAGATGGAGCGCTTCCTTATTGGAATGCCCGATGGACGTTTTGGAATTTCAATTCAATTGATTTTAAATCTTGTATAAACACTCGTAGGTGAGCGATAGCTCAGAACAAGTGGAAAATGTCAAGTGTTTTGAGAGAAAATTGATTCGGAACTTTCACGCTGTTATGTACAGCGCGATACACGCGTATATATTCGGCCGATCACTACCGGTGATTATTTGTTCAAAGGCTCCATCAAGTACGGTAGGTATTTCCCTTTCCAAAGTTGTTTCTTGAAAATACCCGCGCGTGTTTAGATAGCAGCAGATAGCCCGGGGAAAAAGGAGCCGTCGAAAGAATCTATAGAAATTACTCACTGATTTGGTTTGATCTTGGGACACCTGCACGCGAGGTCGGGCGAGTAGACGTAGAGCGGAGTCGTGCCCCGCGAGATCCTCGACTCCCGATTTCTCTTGAAAATCGTCTGGACCTTCATGGAGAACTTGACCCAGGAGTTGGCGGAGGCGCCCGCAGCTCCCGAGGGCCCGTCGCTCACCTTCTTGTATCTGTCCGTTACTCGGGCCATCAGAGCTGGACGCAAAAGTAAAGCCTTCATTAGCCAGCGCTCCAATCCGCCGGGGCTTTAAACCGAGCCCAGCGAAACGGCCAGGCCTCCCCGGTAAAAAACAATATCCGTTAACTTTCGTTTATTCTGATTTACGAGCCGTGTTCCGTTCACAATGTACATTGCGCTATCGAGTGTACGAATTTCAATTACATTTCAATCAACACTCTCGGCGGCCGCAATTTACGACACGCTATCGCATAATGAGTTCCTTTACGGCCGCCTTAAAATGATACCCCTTTTTCTCTCCTTTTTCCTCCTCCCGGCGGCCGCGCGGAATTCCGATTCTTATACACCGGCCGGCCGGGCACATACGCACGTCCACTAGCGCATGCCCGCCCGGGCCATCGGGCAATTTGTCGGGGCAAGTGCCGCTTGGCCCTAATTAGCCGGGGCGCGCACAGGCCTCCCTTGTCCCGCGGGTGGCGGGCGCGAAAGAGCCAAAAAAAAAACAAAAAAAAAAAAGGTAGATGCGAAAATCGCAGGGGAACAAACCCCCTGTTGAGAGCGAGGCCCGTGGCCTCGCGGAAGCCGTAAATCCAAAAGCGCCGGGAAAAACAAACAAAGGCCGACGTGGCGCGCGAAAAAAAGTGCGGCCGCCCAGAGCGAGGCCGAGCGAGGCCCGGGCACTTTGTAGATCTATTCCAAGTCGAGCGGCCCGAGATTTATACGCGGTGAATCAAACGGGCGGACAGTCATCCGGGGGACGAGTCACGAGCCGCCCCGGCCGCCGCTCAAAAGCATGCCTTTCTATTATTACGGCCCTAAAACGCGCGGGCGCACCTCGCGCCTTCCTTATCTGCCGCGGCGCGGGCTTTGTCCCCCGCTCGATCGCTGACACCGGCTTTCAATGGCCGAGATCCTTGTCTCGCGCGGACTCTCTTTTTTTCTCTCTCGAGCGGCGCGCGCGCGCACCTTTGGCTCGGGCAGCCCTGGGTCCGAGCCCGCGGTCTCCTCTCCCGCCGCCGATCACGGCCGATCGGTCAGATTACGAATTAATCGGCCGGACAGCCGTTGGAGACTCCCGGGGCTTTAATGGCGCGGTAATGAGGACAGGCATTACAACTGTTCTAGTGTTGTAACATCGTGCCCCGGGATCTGCTTGTCGCGGCCGGTGTGATTCATCGCGCGCGCGAGCTCTCGATATTGTATTTCGATTGCTGCTCTATAGTCACTCGAGTGCCGTTTTTCACGGAATCCTCAATCGACCGGTCATTAGGAGGCACTTTTTAACTACTCCTATACTGTAATCCCTTCTTTAGGACGGACGAGCGCGTGTAGGTATGTCTGCCGTCTCGTCTCGCGGTCACGAGACGGTATTCATTTTAAATCATTTTGGCATAAATTTAGCTAATACAAATTTAGTACGCTGTCTGTCTTTTGAAATTCATGAACCTATAAATTTTATAAATCATAATTTTCACTCCTTCGTTATATGTATACAGATTTAACTTTCGTACATTTCCAGAAACTCGTATATTTCAAAATGGCAATTATCTGACTAATCTCTTGAATTGCTATGTCAACTAACAAACTAACTTACATCGATTTAAATACATTTTAATCGAAATTTTAATAATTGAGTTTGAAACTAACGTATGTGCAAGATTTGATTTACTACCTGCAATGTGCAAGGAATCATTAAAAACTAATTTAAATTTACACATGTTGCATTACTCAAAGTATTTAGTTAATAATTATAAACCGCATTTTTTATTATAATATGTCATATGGAAGGACAGTGGATGAAACACTGCTTGTATTGATTTTCATCGTTCAAAGTTACGATTCCTCGCATATAACACCTGCTACTCCTATCTTCTATATACACACACATATATCCTCTCTATTTTTACTTTCACTGCACACTCTACGGAGTCCCTTCGCATTTTTCGCCAAGGAGTCGTGCATCTCGTTTCCGACTGTAAGCTACATACATAAGGACTCACCATAATCTCGCTTGCAGTATTTGTTCATGTTGAGCCTTCGAGTGCTGGCCCGACACCTGCCGCATTGCTCTGCAACAGACAAAGACACATCGATGCATGAGAATTCACGGTCTCTTTTTGTTGTGCGCGTTTTAGTGCACTCGCGAAAAGAATTTGACACCGAAGAGAAATACGCTATTCCGAGCGCCTTCTCCTACGGGAATTTCGCCTTTGAGCCAGCGTTTATTTATCAGCTCAGTCCCACTGGGAAAATTCAGTTAGAAATGCGATAAAGCCTTTAAATAATGGCGCGGCTTCGATTCAATGAACGGAATTTGATCGAAATCATTAATATCTGCCAATGCTGTGCGTGAATTCTATTCACCTAACAGACGTTTTATAAGCTACAAATATATACATAGGTTAACTTCAAAATAAGCTTCACAGAAAGCTTTGGGTCAATGATAAATAAGGCAGGACAACAAGTGTAATATATTCGCTCGTACATACTGCATGCTCGGATTTAAAAAGAAGAATTCTTATTATATGTATCTAAGAATAGCTTTTTATTAATACTCGTTCTATTTTAATAAGATTTACATTTTTAATAGAAACGTTTAATTTTCTTCCATTTATGCCAATCCATCATAATAAAATATATGATAAAATTTTTGAACTCGTTATAATACTTACGAAAAGTAAAGCATATACTTTTCTTTTGCGATTCAAAAATCGATTGGTTAAGTTCAATTACTAAATCACACCGCAGCAGTAATTCGTCAAAGATTTAATTACCACGCAGTCGTTGCACGAATAGAAACGTATCAATCAATCGGCAATAGCGTTTCAGTAAAAGACCGATTTTAAAGCAAAGGTATATAAAATTAGTTTGCGCTCGATCGCGCTAATAGCTCCCCCCTTTATGTACACAACCAGCTTCTTCCATCCGAGAGGCCTATTGTTGTGTGCTCGCGTATCACAAACCCCAATGTATCAAAACCCACTCGATCGGATCGTTAAAACGTCAAGCAGGGAAAGGAAAGAGCGAACCAAAGGGAGCAGGACTCCCCCCTATTTCAGGGGAAATCCCTCGTGGCGGCGGCAACGGAGCTTTGTCGGATGCCAGAGCTTGTCTTTGTATAGAAATATCGAATAAACATCCGGAAAATATTCGAAATTCTCTCGCACTCTCACTTTGCTCGTGCTGTTATCATTTTGCTACATGCAAATAAACTTGTTTTATTTTGCGATCCCTGTTTCACCTCCTCTTTGGTTTTGATTTCCACTATTCTCTTGAATCTGTATTATGAAACAAATAGCATGTAAATAATATTATATTTTCAAATGCCAATAAAAACTGTTTTTGCAAAACATGTTTTTAAACAATGACAAATAGATCAGTTTAAACTTAATACGATCACATTTTGATATTGAAGATATAGTTGAATAATTAAATTTATTTTATAAAGAGATATTTGTACAGAAATATACCAAAATTATATTTAAAGTATTTACAAAAATTTCTATAGTATAAAGACACTTAATTTTTTTGTACATGTCTAATGTGCATTCGCGTTGCCTTAATTTAACAATTACATCTAAACTTAAAAATTAAATTAAATTTTGCAAAATTTCGTTAATGCTTTTGCTCGTTCTTTTAATTCTCTTCGTAAAATTTTTCCGGAAGCAGTTTTTGGGAACTCTTCTACAAATTGAACTCCTCCTCGTAATTTTTTCGGCTCGCCAAGAGTTAATGATAAATGTATTAGTTCTTCTTCTGTAACCTGCATAAAATAGTAAAAATGATTACCTTAAAATATCTTAAAAACAATTAAATTATAGATAAAAGTATTACAATTTTTTTAATCTCAAAAGTAACACTGAAACGTGCATCATTGATTACCAAACAAGTATCTTTGAATGTTTGATTAAAAACTTTAATAATAAATTTATTTAAAAACCCTTGTGGATTTTCAATGACATGTATAATGTCATTGAATTACTACTAAATTGAACTAGTGATATCTTAAAAATAATTGAAGCAGCATATGTAAAACAAAACCTTACTTCTAATTTAGGAACTTTTTTTACGAATGCCACAGGCCATTCAATATCTTCATAAGGCATGGCTACAACTGCAGCTTCCATTACACCTGGATGAGTGTACAAAACTTCCTCAATTTCCGAGGGAGAAATACGAACATCACCATAAAAAATAGTATCTTTGAATCGATCGACAAGAAATATTTCACCATTTTCATCGTAATAACCCTTATCTCCTGTGCGTAGCCAACCTGCAATATAAGATAATGATAAAAAATCTTATTTACATATTTATATTATTCAGCAGTTTATACAAATTATTCGAAAATATTTGTGAGACTTTAGACTGCAATATCCCTATTGCTGAAGTGCAATTATTTTTGTTCATTTTCTCACCATCATCATCAAAAGCATCATGTGTAGCATTTGGATAATTGTAATAACCCAGCATCAATGTTGGTGATTTTATACGAACCTCGCCTGGTTCATTAGGACCAAGTATTTTATTAAAATCCTCAGAAATTATTTTCAATTCCGTACAAGTATTTAGAAAACCAACTGAATTTATATTTTGGCTTTTTTTTGTTTGACTTGAAATGTAACTACCTCCCTCTGTTAAACCTGTACATTAGATAGTTAATTATGATTCTACTCAACTTATTATTAATGTATATTATAATAAATGAATTGCTTACCATAGAACTGGTAAATAAAAGCATTTGGTAGATCCTGTTTAAATTCTTTAAATGTTACAGGATTAATTTTAGCACCGACTGTAGCTACATATTTTAAAGAATTAAGATTGTATTTTTGTATCACTTTTGCTTTATTGATGGCCGTAATCATAAATGGTGTTAAAAATAGTTCTTCAATCTGTAAACGTACACATAAAATATATGTTTACAATTTTTATTAATAAAACTACATATATATTCCACTACCTTCCAATGAAAAGTTGATATAAATTTTTGAATTCGAAATATTTTTAAGTTTACAAGTACAAAGTTTTAAATATTGATTAAAATTATATAATATCATCATGTTCGTTAGACTCTATTGTAATAATTATTTTCTGGATAATAAACAAGTATATGTATTACATAACATTTAAGAAATTTCTATAATAATGCATGTAGAAAATAAAATAAAGTAGAATCTACCTTAAATTTTTCAATAATTCGACATGATTCTTCGACATCGAAATTAGCGTGGATAACTCTTGTGCCGTGAGAAAACAAACATCCATACCTATTTGCAAAACTACTCATCCATTCTGGTCTTGAGTACCAAAGGCATAGTCCGTCTAAACTATTAGGTGAGCACGATGATGCAAATAAAACTAAAGTTTTATAGCTATGCATTATACCTTTTTGTAAACCAGTGGTACCTGACGACATTATAATCAGAGCTGCATCTTGTGGACTTTTTATTAATAGGGGTTTAAATGTTTCAACCTCTTTTTCGGATTGATCTTGGATGACATCGATGAATGAGACTGCATTTGACTGTGTACCAAAAACAACAAATTTTGTGCTTATATTTTCTAGTTTGGCAGCTTTTAACAGCGTATCAATTGCATCTTCGCAAGAAAAGATAACTTTTGGTTTCATATAACTGATTAAATATTGTGCTGTTTCTGAAAGTAAACAGGTGCGTACATATAATAACGAAAGTTTGTGACGGTAAATTTTAAATGATATTGAGATATACAAGTTGTAAATTATTAAAGTTGTTCTTACTTACTTACGGTAACGTCGTGCCCCCAAAAATTACAAACTGCTCCAATGAAAAATGATGCAAACATTGGGGCATAATCATCTAAAATATTATGAGTACAAATTGTTACAATGTCACCACGTCCTATACCTTGTTGCAACATCCACAATGCACAGCGGACACTACGGTCTTTCATTTGCGCAAAGGTAGTTTTTAAGCCAGTCTCTACGTCGATCTGGACGTTTAATAATTGAAATCATAAACATTTCAAGTGTTAATTTGCAACTTTTTTTAATTAATTAGTTAATTTATATAGATAATATTATTACTTGAGAGACATGATGAGGATTGCTTTTTAAAGTATCTAAAATGAGATCACCAAAATTATGCTCTTCTGAGAGCGAAGTAAGCGGGCCTTTTATTATATTATTTTCTATAATGAAGTCTTCCATGTTCTTCTGCATAGCAATTCAAATTAATTATTTTAATAATAAAAATAAAATGAAATCACTGGAGTCTGAAAATTCGGAATTTGAAGACTCACTACAAGCTGAAGTATATATACACTGACAATTAAAGTAGACAATATTATAACTCTGATAACTTTGAAAATAGGGAAAAATACCGAGGATATAAGGAAAATGATTTATTTGAATTACCGTATTTGCAGTAGATTAAAGCACTGCACGTTGAGAAATATCGTCTCCGAGTTTCAATCGAGTGGCATGAGCTTTCGGTAAACAGATAATAAGAGCACACACGAACTTGTCGGGAGTACTAAATTTTCAAGAGCATTTCCAGAAATAATAAAAAAAACATAATCCCCGCCATTCTATTAAATCGATCGAGTGGCTAATCCTCAGCAGGAGGATTCGGCCTCGGCAAAGCACCCACGCGACGATCCCTCGAGCCAAGACGAGCCGGATGCCGCGGGCGCCTTTAATTCGCCCGCGATTCGGATAGGCCGTAAGCGCAGGGGCGCGGTGACCAGCTCGGGAGGAATTGCATATATCTGCCGATGCGATACGGTCCGCTTGGCCGGCGGGGCGCACTCGGCCGGGGACACAGCCCATAACGGGGCTACTGCGGGCGTACACCGGGGCCGGGGGCTGGCCTCGCGACTCGCCCGCAGCGCCCGGAATTAATTGAGCGGGCCGGCCGAGTCGGCGCGCGGGCCGAGCGCTCCGGAGATAATGGACCGATCGCCCCGGCACACTGCGAGACTGCATCTATCAATCCGCCGTAGTTTATCACTCCCGCGAGCGCCGTTGGGGGGAGGCCGGGCCCCCGGGGCTTGCCGCCGCTTTTTTTTTTTCGGCTATCTCCTCTCGCATCGACGCCGCGGCGCTCCCGTCCTTTTTTTTTTTTTGTTCTCGTCGCGGGCCAACGGTCGTTTTTTTTTTGTTTGCCGCTTATTCGCGGATCGACCCGCCATTCTTTCCGATTTCGGCCCGTAAAAATCTCTATCTAACGGGCTGATGTCGAAACGAACAAAAAAAAAAAAAACCAAAACAGAAATAGTCCAGTTTTAAGAGCTCGGGTAATCGGATAGGTTTGGCGGTCCCCGGTAAAAGCGGCATTTGCAAGCGTGGGCGATTCCTATGCGCCGATCGGGAGATACGCGCCCGTTGTTTCCAAAACAATATTTGCGCTGTTGCGTAATGTCTCGCGGTGCGTTGGCAATCGAGAGGAAGGGATTCGCCGAGGAGCATCGAGTATGGTTTCTTCGAATCGACTCTTCCACTGTTTGGCCGAAGCAAAACATATTTGGTTAAACCGAGCGGCACTGATCAAAAAGACGCCTCCAAGGGCGCTCCATTGATCCGATGGCATTTTTTCACTCGGCGTATAGCAACCATGGCCACGGAGCGATTGGTTCGCGTAACATCGGATGCGCTTCAGCCGCCGCGCGCGACAATTAACATATTACGCACATATGCGCTCGTGAGCTTTATCTCAATTTAAATCGAGGCTTATCAAAGAGCGCAGCAGCTAAAAAAACAGACGCGAGGCGGGAGGCGAGCGAGCGGCAAAGTTTCCGCGATGCCCTGCTGAATATTCATAAATTCCTGTCCTCGATTCCGCGGGTTATCGCTCGTGGGCGTTCGGTGTAACGCGGGCCACCGCTGGGACGGCGCGGCGCGTGCGTGCACCTCCCAAGGATCCTAATATTCGCCGGCTGCACCGTCCGCGGGCCGCACCGCTCATGGATAGATTATACGCGCGGATGATTGAGTAGTCGGCCCGCTGCCAACTTCTTGGCTGTGCAACACGAGTTATTTAAAAAAAAAAAGAAGCCCGCGCCGCGATTAGTCCTCGCGGACGGCGCGCGCCGAGCGATCCCATTAATAATTAATGAAGCGCGCGCGCCCGCGGATTATTAATCCGAATAAAATGTCCGAGCCGGCGCATAACTCGCTCGGTTGGCCGGGCACGATGCAGGCCGCCGCGGGATTAGTCCGCGCGAACTAGTTCGCCCCGGGCTTTGTCCATCGGGGGCGATGCTTCCGCGGCGGATTCTAATATCGGCCCGCGCTTTTCCGCGGCGACCTGTTTCATCGGCTGGGCTGCCCGGCGGATTAATTCCTCCCAGGCCGGAGGTTTTGCGGGAGGGGGGCGCGGTTAATCCGCTCCGTGCCGAGAGGCGCTAAAAGGTTATTAATTTTTTTTTTGAGAGGCCGAGGCGCCCGGCAATCGCTCGTCCGGCGCTCCTCCCCCCCGCCCCGTCGCCGTCTTTGCTTTTCTCTCGCGGCCTGACACTGCGCTTTGCCGGACTTTGGGGGTTTCTTGTTGTGGTAGACAATTTTGCTGAGGGGAACATTGCAATTTTCTGTCCCGCTTCGGTGCAGTTATATAACTCAGTTGATATGTAAAGAAAAGGTATCTGACTTTGTTAACTTTTGCCGCGCTTCTTGCGGAACTTCGTATAGAAAGATAAAAGGAGAAGTGGATACGAAAGAACACGTGCATTGAAAGCCAACGATGATTTAAAGATAAATAAATAGTTCAATGGCGGGACAACGGAGAGAATAGATCCAATTGTCGCTTCTGTTATGTCATAGGTGGGCACATGTAAATATTGTCCATACACCAAGGTGATACAGCAATAAAACCGAATCTCTTCTATACCACCGAGAAACAATTAGAGATTATTTATTTCCCTGAAAATCTTTGATCCCCTTGTGATTGCCTAGCGCACACGCACCCACAATCTCGATTCTCACAGCGGCTATATATAGGCAGATAGTTTTCTTCGCGCGGCCACGCGCAGAGCCGAGGAGGAAGTAGGTTGCCCCACCTCGGCTGGATCGCGAGATCGAGGGCGGCCGCCTCGCAATTACCGGCCGCTGCGACATCCGCGAGAACTCGTTCCGGCCGGGCCGCCGGCTCCCAACTCCTGGGGGCCCGGACCTCCCCGGGCCCCCGGAGCCGACGGCCGGGACAGGAGCCGCGGGCGCACGTATATACCGCCCGACATCCGGCCTGCCGATCATCGTCCAATTACGCCGCGGACGGACGACTGCACGGCCGCGCGAGGCCCGTTTAATTGCATTGGCCCCTCGGCGGAAGGGCGGCCGCTTTTCCCCGGCTTTTTTTTCCACCCGCCGCCGCGAAAAACGAGCCGTCAATCCGGCAACGGTTGCGCGCCCGTAATAACGATTCAATCGACGGCGCGGCCCTTTTTTTTTACCATTTTCGTCGGTTGCGTCCTTTGTTTTTCTGCTGCCGGGTTTCGGGTTCCGGCGAGGAAGCGGCCGGCGGCAGTCCGCCCCTCCGCCGCCCTCCCCCTAATGAGCCACCTCGCCCCGTTGCCGGCCAGCTGACGCGGCCCCGGGCGCGGGCCCCTTCGCGCTCCAGGCCGATCATCTCCACCGCGGGCCGATCCGGTTAATTCGACCGAGCTCGGCAAACACGGGGCTTGATTGGGCGGCTCGCGGCCACGGCCGCCCTGGGAATATCCGCGCGGTATCGCCTGCTCCGATATATATGTACACACTTATATATACTATATTATACATATACGACGCCGGGCGACCTTTTTTTTTCATGTCCCGGCCACGGGCCCCGAGATAGTGGCAATCGGGTCGTGTCGCGGGCCGCGCGGGTATAATCCGCAAGAGGAACGTCCGGCCGGTGGGGGGATTAGAGGAGCCGGCCGGTCACGCCCGCCTAATCTCTGATGAGTCGGCCGGTACACGCGTCGGTCAGCCGAGGCGGCCGCTCGGTCGAGTTCCCGCGCCGGGGGTTAATCGGCACAAAGGCCCGCTGCTCCTCGTTAGCTGCGAATTAAACGGATTATTGGCCGGAGCCGCGCTTCTTCCCCCCCGGGCCTCTATCGATTGCTCGACGGGCCAAAAAGGAGGACGGACGTAGGGGACGTGTTCCTTTCGCGGCTTTATCGCCGGCCGCGGGCCCGTCACTCGCGGCCCCCTAGATAAATAGTCCTCGCCCGCCTGGCCTTGGGAGAGGCCGCCAAAAGCACGGCCCTTTCGCCTCGATCGCTCGTCAAGTTCTATTATCATTGCCGTTGCCGGGCGAGATAGTGAGCCGGGGCCCCCAATCAACCGGCGTTTCATTTTCATTTTAGAAATTCTTCCTTTTTAACGATGGCGACGTAATCATGATTATGTGCCTTTTACCAATTATCATTCTCGATATGTTGTGTCATTTTTTCCGACATTTTGCTTGATAACATTATACGCAATAGCAGCTTTACCATTTCGATAATCATTAGTTGTTTGCATTAGATTGTAATTTTGAATCCCCTCATTCGTATGTATCTTCGCGCAATGATCAAAGAATTTATTTATATTGCATGTAATTATATGTATGCTTGCAAATGGATTTGTTTTCCTCAAAGTTATATTTTGTGGGAACTATAATAATTATATTTGATTAAATATTAAGAAAATCATGTTGATTTTGTATAATTAAGCTTACGTACTTGTTCAAATTTGCAAATCCATTAATAATCGTAAAGCGCTTAAAACGTTATCCCCTAATACATAACAAAATATTTCCATTGATCGTTTTTTCCTAAAATCATCCAAATCTATATTTAAACCAGGCACATTCATCAAACAGTTCCTTCAATTAATACTGTTATCGTTTTACATTATGATAGAACACTAGCGAGTACGTTCATTTGCTTCTGCTGTAATTTGAACATATTATTCCAGTTGCTCATTAATTAAAATCTATAATGCTATGATTACTTTGTATGGAACTCTATTGCACTTTAATAAATGTGTTTTGAAATTGACGATTATGGTACAAAAGTAGTTAAATACTACGAGAGATACGTGCCACCTTGCATTTCAAATTATATTAAATATAGTGGCTCCTTTATTTTCTCCGTATATATAGTTTTTTGAAGTATAATCAACCTCGTAAACGTGTAATTTTTTAATAACCTGTAAATGAATTGATTTATATCGATTGGAATGAGGGTCAAATAATAAAATAAAAGTATAATAACAGTAAAAAAAATCTAAAAATAAGAAATTAAGAGAAAAGAATTTATGACTGTCATTCGTTGCATCAATTTGGATTTCACAAACAGATACCTTATCGATAATTATCTTTAATTATTCTCGAGTCCCTGCATTGCATTACAAATAGGGAGGAAGTAAAGTCTAATGAATGTGTAACCGTAGATTATAAAAATAGCATGCATATAAGTGCACGTTTTCGTTCGAATTTCGAAATCCATCTCAAAAGCCTGTATAATTAATTTAAATATTATATTAAACTGCAAAGCACGCATAATAACGAGACGTGAAATTATAATAATATAAGGATAAAAGGTCTGAAATATTTATTTAGTCGATATGTGATGGGCAACAGGTAGAAAATTTATACAGCCCATGGCAGAATTAAATCTCTAGAAAATCTTATCAATCACCGTGCACGTCTTATTAAACTAAAAATAAGAGAAGGTATAATAATAGCTCCCCTGCAATAATAAGATGTGAAATTTTTATCAGTCCTCCCGACAATTATCCACGCGTTGGACAATTAATTTCCCAGACACATTAATACAGAAGACTATTAGCGGTCGGAGCCGGGATCCAACTAACCATGACTCATCAGCGAATTATATCACCGAGTTTGCAGGGAGAAAGGCATACCGCATCGGCTTTCTATCCGCGAGGCCTCCTAATTCCCGATTAATCCCCCGGCCGCGGCGATAAAAACGCGCGAGGCCCATAGCGCCGGGCGAAAAACGAGGCGCAAAATAAGCGACGGCTGCCTGCGGGACGAGCCGCCGGCACAAAGCGCGAATTTTCCCGAGACCTCCGGGCGCGATTTATTTTTGCATTTTCACGGTGCGCCGCTCGGGCATCGATTGAATTTCAAACGAAATTCAAATTACGCATAATTCGCTTAGCCGGGCGGGCGGAAGGGGGCCTCGGCCGTTTGTAAGCGGCGATATTCTATTATCGGCGGGGGAGGCGCGCGCGTGTGCGCACCTCGTTGGAATTCCTCGGGGCGCCTGCGCGCGGATCCTTTTTTTTTCTGCCCCCGTCTTTCCGTTTTTTTGCGCCATTTGACTAATTCGCGGCGCCTACGCCCGAGCCGCTCGCTTCCTCGTTCTATATTGATTCGCCCGCGGATATATTTTTTTTTTCCCCGCCGGCCGACCCGGCGATTATGTATTGATAGCGGCCGGGGCGCGTGTGTATTTAGTTTCAATAATTCGTCGCCCCTCGCGATCCGCCTGGCGGTATTAATAATTATCCGAGCGTCGTCGATTCGGCGGGATTTTTATATTCGCGTGCATACGCGCGGCCAGTCGAGCGCGACAGCCGAGTCGATTGATCGTTGTTATTGCAATCGCGTGCGGCCAATCAACTTTGCACCGATGCGTAGCTAACATTAATAATAATCGGACACATTTGAAGAGGATATTTCCTGGTGGAAAATTAAGCAGTGAAGCTGATTAGAGCAGTCTCCACGCAAGACTAACTGGCCGGCTGGATGCAAAAAAAATTTTAAAAATCACATTAATAAGAGATAAAAGACGGAATAAACTTTAAATAATTATTTGTTTTGTTATGTCACAAGTTTTTAAAAATACTAATTCAACAGAATCTCATTCTATAATCTCATTTTTTCCCTATTAGAATTTTAACGAATTCTCGGGGTCAATTAAATAAACATTTAAATACAATGAGATTCATAAACAATTGGTGAAACCATATTCGAAATAGAATCCGATAAGTTACCAATTTAACTGTTTTCAATTGTGGTGAAAATTAGCTAAAAGACTTTTGCAAAACTTCTTTGCAAACACTTTTGTATTGGGCTTAAACAATAAAAACGTGGAAAGAGACAACGAGTTGAGTTAGTCGCTTCTCTTGCTATTCATGAATTTACTTAGCTAAACTACGAACACTAATTTGATAGGAACACGACAAAAACTCGTGCAGAATTTACATATATGGCTATAATTGTGGACACGGGAACAAACGAGCATGCACGTAGTGCATCTGTCATTAAATAAACTGTATGATTTTTAACCCTACAAATTTACGTAAACGCTCAATCAATATTTAATTGATTTGATTTGTGCTATTTAGTTCTTACTGATATCAATGTTTTCAAAAGTGTTTTTTTAAGTAATTGATTTAATACTTTAACATATTTACACGTACCTATATAATCAATCCTTGCTTATCGATGATATTTCACCGGATTTCTAGAGATGCGGTAACCACAGGTAGCGAGTTATTCGCTAATTTTCAAATATATTTCTGCATAAACTCGGGAAAAAGCCAGTAAGATCTTCCTGGGGGAAGCAATATATAACCTCTACAATGTCTAATGGCTGGCGGGTTCAATGGTTCTTATTCAACGTTAAGCGGGTACGAAGTGGGCATTAAAAGCCCAGAGTGCAGAGCTAACCCTCGTTTCGGCCACTAAGTCAACGCGCGGTATATCGAGCCCAAGGGAAGGCCGACTCCTCGATAAAAAAAAAAAGAGCCCGCGCTCGCAGTCGGTTTAATCAACTTGGCGCATCGGAGTCTAGCGGGCCGCGTCGGATTGGGCTCGCGGGGGCCGGCCCTCGGCGCAATAAGCGCCGGTCTTGAAATTAAAACCGGCCGGAGGGCGAGCCAACAACGGGGGCGCCTTTGACTTTGCGCCGCGCGGGGGCGCGCCGGCAAAATCAATCGGCGAGAGAGGGACAAAAAAAAAATTGGCCCCGCGCTAGGCAAACCGCCGGGGCCCCGCGGCCCCGCTATTATTACTTCTCGTCTGGTAAACCCGGCCGATCTCCCCCAACGTTTATCCAGCTCGCGGGGGAGATTAGATCCCATCCCGAGGAGGTGGGTTTGCTAAACGCTACTATATATAAGCGTGTGTATAACGTGCATCCCTCGCTCTCGCGACTTTTACTTCCTCGCGGAGACGCACATCTTTCCCGATTTTCCCGGGCGGCAGGGCCAAGGTTTTTCCGGGCCGGCGGCAATTAATAATCCCCGAGGGGGCGATATGGGGGCGGGCCCGGGCTCCCGTGTCACGTGCCCGCGCAGCCGGGCGACATTAAGAATGCCGACACGCGCGCCCGCGCCCGAGCCTCTGTAATTACCCGGCTAGTTGTAACGATAAATTCCTCCGGCTTTTAATAAAGTCCAAATATATATTTATTCCGCGCACTCGGCCCCGGCCGCGGGACGCGCTTTAATAAATTTCACAAACACGCCTCCTGTTAATATGAGAAACGGGGATATTATGCGGGAAAGTTTAACATTCATTTGGCAAAGCCCGGCGATCATAAAGCACGATAATAAATTAATTAATCCCGGGCTTCGCGGCCCGCGCGGCTTACAAAACTAGTTATTACTCATCAAGGCCGGTGCGCCCCGGCCGAATCGACGCCGCCGCGTGCGAATCAATTCCCGCGCTATTAGAGCCTATAAAAACCCCTTCATTCGTTCCGGCCAGGGTTTCGTGCCCGCCGAGCCCGCCTCCCAAGCTGTCCGTGGGCCCCGCGACTAATAATCCCCGCGCGCCTTGTTTTCTACGGAAGCTCCGTGGCCGGCGCTCGGTATATAGCGCCCCTACGTGTACCTCGATCCGTCACGAAATATTAAACGTGTTAACTTGTCGGAAATCCAATAAAGCCCAGGCTCCGTTGAATTTCTCACTTGAAAAAATAACAAAAAAAAAAAACCTCCTTTGTTAAGTGATTGTTTGAAATTCCGAGCAAATACCGTGGAATATCATATTTTGAAATAGTTCCTTGTGTTCGTTTTAGCAATATACCAGTTCAATCGTTTTGATATTCTGCAAAAATTGCTTTTTTCGATGCACAAATGAAGAGAAAAATCATTGCTGTTGAACAACGGTCCGTGTATACTTCCACATTATTCAAAGTGTGTTATGATTGAGGAAAAGGAGCCCATTATAACGTGTCATGCTTAATGATATTCGCGCACCGTACTTTGTGCCAAGTTCAGTGCAGTATCTCGAGAACGGATAACAGCAGTTGTATAGTCATACTACGCGGCTGATGACCAAGAACGTATATGATTTAAAGTATAAATTGTGAATTCATGAGTTTATACTGTGGGGATTTTTCAATATTAACCAAGAAAGATGTTTGTCACGTACAAACCTCGAATAGTATAACTAACACGTTAATCATTATTAATATTTCAAAACTTTCGATTTTTTCCTATCATATCCTACATTCTTATAGATTGGTGCAACGAATTTATAATTACATTAAAAAGACTAAAGAGTAAGTATGGATATCGAGATCAAGTAGAGCATAAATACTGATTAACGGCGTTTAAAGGACATTATGGTAATCGAAGCGGCAATATTAAATTCCAAGAATGTTAATAGCCAAGCAATGGTAAAGAAAAATCGAAACCTAGTAGAATGGCGCGAATTTGCTTGCACAAAAGAGCGCCGAGAACACTGTGTATAGGAAGTCGGGACAAACTGCTTACCAAAAAGGCAATGGGTTGGCACGTTATTTAGGATGACTCTTAGTACCGCAGCCGCACCGGATCCAATTGGAGCCACCGGAGCGGCTGCAGGCGAGATAAAGGTGTCTAGATATTTAAGCTTCGCTACCAGAGAGATAAGTAGATACGTAAATTGCAATGTTATTTTAAAGTAAATAATTGTGACGTGTATATATAGGAGAATATGATTGTGATCTATGGCGCAATCCATCAATCCTGTTTCTTACAATTGTAATCAGTTTGTATTTTACAGTTACAAATAACTGCCTGTTTCGTTTAGAATAATATATCTTTTAATTTTCCATAGGGATTGAGTTAGGAAAAAGTTGAGAATCTTATTAATGATACAAAGTATTTTTGGAGATAAGTCCGAAGGCATAAATCAGAGGCATTTTACTTAGGTATTTATCATCCAGTAAGACATTGTGCTACGTGGGAGGTGTTAACCCATACACAAAGATTGTACTTGAGCTTCGTTAAATTTATAACCTATTCCGAGATGATTACAGGCATTCCCGGGCTTATCGGGCGAAAACACATTGGATTTTCGGCGACGGGAGGCCGCGGTACACTCGGCAGGAGGCGCACGCGGCGCGCCGCTATCCTGTCCGCTCGGTCCCGAGCATGCTTCCGCAGTTTTCGACTGGACCGCCACGTCGGCCCTCGGAGGCAAACAGGCCGAGGTAACGATCGGGATGCAAGGGGCGCGCGCGCGCGCGCACGGCTCTCGTGGGCGCGATTTATCGCGGGGCGGCTCCTGTCTCTCGGATTCCCCGAGCGCCTCTTATACTTCTGACCCCATCTCGGCCTCGGCTCCTTTTATTTCGCGGCGCGTGCGGGACACCTCCTTTCGAGATTTCGAGATCCCGCCGAGGAGGCCAGAATCCGTCTCTTATTCTTCCCGCCGGCACGTCCACTCCTCTTTGTCACTGTCGGGCGTCCTCCCCCCTACTGCCCCCGTCGCGGCCTTATCCGCCGATCGTCCGCGCGCGCGCGCGCCCGCTGTCTTTATTTTATTCGCGCGCGCGCTATCTCGGCCGTTCTTTTTTTAAGTTTATCGGGAGCGCGGGGATTTTTACGCGGCCGCGCGCGCCGTCGATCGGCCTGTCGGCGCTCCCCGAATTCATGGCCTCGAACTTCGGGACCTTTAAGCCGACTATATAACCTCGGCCGATAACGCGCGCAGGGAAATAAGAGGATCCCCCACGCGCCCGCGGCAAACAGCGCGGGACTGTAAAAATATAAGAGATTGCCAAGTGTGGCGAAGGCGGGGGAGGGCCGGGACAAAATCGATATACACGTGGCGAGCGCGGAATAAAACGGGATATAGGTTTGCTATAATCTCCCGATGCGGCCTATACTAAATCCTTTGCCTTGAAAAACACGTCGAGTTCGGCCTGAAGGTAGTTTTAATCCGGCGCTTTGACAGGCCGAATGTCTACCACTGGACGTGAGATATATAGAAATGGCCTCGCCGGTTTCGAGGAAAAAGGCTTCATCTCTGCGCTGCAGCACCGCTAGTCCCCTTCCAGCTAATCCCGTCGAGTATAATTAATACACCAGGTATACAAATATTAAATGCTCCAAAGCATTTCCCAGCGCCCGCAAAAAGGGGTTATAGTTGCCCCACGCTAAATGCGCCTCGGACAAGAAGTCCCCGCTCCCCGGAGTCGATGTTAGAACGGAAGCGCGGGCTCGGTAATCTCCTCTGTCTATCCTTCTGTGCTCTCCGTCTTACCGCCTCGGGAAAAAGGGGGAGAAAAAAAGATAATGAATTTATTTGAGTGAAATATATTGTACCTCAAAGGATGAAACATATTATATATTTAAAAAAATGCAATAACGTACAAATAATATACAAGTTACAAAAAACGTTTAATCCACAATTTGTAATTCATAGTGTGTAAAAATGTAGATATCTGCATAGAGTAGATCAGTAAATCATTTTAAGGAAAAAAATAAATAAATCTTTGATGCAATGCGAGTGGAAATGTTACGTAGCCAAGAGGAGAGCTCGTCCTCAAAAGGTGAGAGAGGAGTAGATATGAAACGAGAATGAGAGTATCGGCACTGAATTGTAGAACGATAAAGGAGAGTATTACTGCTCTTCGGAATTTTATACACGTGTTAAGAAAAAAGTTTACAGCACTTCGCGTTTGATTTATCGGCATTTTGTGAGTTAGGCTAGTATAGCTAAAATCTGTGAGTCTATATACCGAAGAGGTATCGAATCCTTATTTTGATAACACTCTAAAATCTGGAGTGATTTCAGCTAAAATATCTACAAATATTCGGAAGTGAGTAGTACTCACAAGGAAAAAAGTAAACATTTCAATCGGTTGCTTCCTGTAATATCAAATAAGATAGATTTACCTGATTTAAATAAGAGACGTTTGTACAGCATGTTATTTGTTCTTTTTTTAACAATAGTGAGATCACATGCTCTTTCCACGAGACTTAAAAGAAATACGCTGAGAATAAATGGAACAAAGAAACAATGGCAAAGTTTAATATAAGTTGATTTTATAATAAGTGAAGCCGGTATTTGAATGTAACTCGAGTCGAAGAAGAAGCAACGAATTCTGCAGACACACGCAAAACATTGATTATGTATAGTTGACATTGGTCTAGACTTTTTTGGTAAATTGGACTTTTTATTTTTGCATCAGAAACTCTCACTAGTTCTTTTCGGAAATTAGGGAAAGGTAATTCAATCAGAAAAGAACTGATAACCTTCTATACGTAAAGAAAAAATCTTTATTCAAATTTTGTCACACTTCGTGTGGAAAATCGTATAGGTAAGAATATGTAAATATTGTATGCATATATATATCACTCTATTATAGTGATAAAACCAAATATCTTATTACAAAGCAATAATTTTAGATTATTTCCCTGAAAATTCTAAATCCTTTAGTTGCCTTTTATATATGTATATCAAACGTTTACATAAGCGATAATAATAATCCCGCGATAGATAAAATAGTGACGATGATGTATAAACAAAAGATCCTTAGTACGTTTGCGACTGTTACGTAGTCTTTCTAGATTCATAAAATTACAGAATCTCTAGAACATGCAGAATAGAGCGAGAGAGAAATGGACAGGAGATCCAGGTGTGAGCGCGGACACAAGAGACTCCCCGGATGGTTCGGGTGGGGCGCGCTGCGGGGGCAGTCCGGTCGGCTCGCGCCGCTGGAATTTATGATCGATGTCCGCGGCGTGAAAAACGAGAGCTCCTCCATTGGAGGGCTCGAGTGGCTCGGCCGTTTTATAGGCGGCAGAGGGGCCCTATCTCCCCCGGCGCTCGGGATTAGCCTTCTTCGACGCCGCCGACGCGCGAAACTCCGACGCCTGATTTGTGCAGCCCGGTTTAATCGAGGTTGCGCATGTGGTTTTCGGCTAATCATCCTCGAGTCGAGCGCCCCCGGGAGGTGTCCCAGTCGTGCGAACGAACGATGCAAGCCGTGATTTGCATTCGTTATGTTATGTAGGTAGATTGGGAGGAGGCATATATTTAATGGTAATTCGCGAAATAAGGATTAACATGAAAATTGAAGGTACATCATGGGTAATTGAAGAATGCCAGGAATAAGAAATTTAAGTTATAATTTCTACATTGTTTATGGCTGAAAATGTTTCAACTTATTGCCAGAGTACTCGTGGATTTTCATTGTCTTTCCATACGCATATCCAATTTATATAACCATAACAATGGTCAATTTTCCACTAATAGCCGTGTGTACTCGAGCTATCCTATTTATATAAATCTCGGAAATTGAAAAGCGAGAGTGAGGCACTGCACTTAGCATAAATTCTTCCTCGAAGTACACTTGGGCAGGTACAAGCGAGGGCGATTTTTAAGAGAAAGTAGCGCCTTGGTTCAAAAAAAAGCCTCGGTCGAAAGCGCAGCGAGTCGCGGTCTGTCGCCTCGTGGCGCCTCGCGCAGAAAGACTCGAAGTAACGGCCGCCGGGAAGTGGGTTTAAGTCCCAAAGTCCCCGCGCGGTAGCGCAATAGAACAATGTAGCCGAGCGATCGCCGTTTAGCGCGTCGGCGCGACATACATTTATAGGAACAAAGAGAGGCCCATGGGGTCCGTAGCTTAGGGGGGGGGCCGAGGGGTCGCCGCGTTTTATTGGCTGCGAAATTTATCGTCTTTCCGAAGAAGTAAATAAGACAAAGGGTGGGAGCCGGCGCGCTCGCGCCGGGCGTATAACTGCCGCTCTCCGGCGAAGTTAGTAGCTCGCGGCGGAAGGGGCTGTTAATCTACCGGCAGCAGTTACCGAGGCCCGCCGAATTAATACGCCTTCTAACCAGAAGTTTAGTGACACAAGTTTTTATTAACTCCCGGGACGCGGGCCGCGCGGCTCGTCCCCTCGAGGCCGGCAGCCTCCGCTACATGCCGCCGCGCGGCGCTGCTTCCTTATATCGGCCCGCGGGCCGAAAACTTGGGCGCCTTTTACGGTGACCGTCCCCCCCCGCGCCGCCGCGTAAACATTTCTAATAAATAAAGAAAGCTTTTACGCGGCCTAGTGCGCGCCATATTTCTTTCATCGGCCGCGCGTCTACAGTGTCCGAAAGCCGTTAAAACCGAGGTTAAAGAGAACGGGAGAGCCCGATTACACTTTTCGCTATTTTTTTCCCGGCTAGCTTTTACACGGCGATATTAATACCTTTTTTACTCGCGCCGATGCCGTAGGCGGGCCATTGCTAGTTTGCGGGAATTTCATGAAATGCAAGGCCGCCAGTCGGATTACGCCCGGACATTGACGTTTTCGGTCTCGCGCGACGATCGCATCTTCGTGGTTTGGTTTCTGAGGCCGCACGTTCGCAAGAAGCGACGCTCGCGACTAAATGTTTTGAAGGCTGCGCAGCTCCGCAGCGCCTCGGTCGACAGGCTGAAGGAGCCCGGGCCCCTCGGGTGAAACCCCCGGGGGGCGCAACTCTCGGGCGCGCCAATGAATTTCCGGAGGCAATCGCGACTCGATCGTGGCGACCCGCCGGCTGATCAGGAATTCCGTGTGGCACGCGTCACGGGCATATCTCGGACGAGCGGCACCCGGTGGCGACGCGCGCGCGCGCGCTCCGGAATCCCAGCTGCCCGCTAATTGGCTCTCGGCGTCCATCTTGGCTGCCCGCGCGTCCTTGCGCCTTGCAAACATAACCTCGCTTTCTTTTGCACGGCAGGCGATAAGAGCCCGTTGTTTCGGGGACGGTCAACGACTCGCGCCCCCCGGGAAGGGTACGCGTATATCGGGCCGGGGGAAAAGCCCTTTGGGGAATCCGGCGTCGTTACCCTCGTCTTCGGGGCGTAAATCAGCCGAGTGCGAATCCGTCGCGCCGCGGCGGCTCGTTATCATAATTACAGGGCCGCGCGCGGCAGTTTTTTTTTTTTTCGTTTTTGTTGGTTGCCCCCGCGAGTGCCCGGCCACCCCGCGGCGCTCGTAAAGGAACCTCTTACTTACGCGGCCGATGCCGGCCCTCGGGGGGCCGCTTAGGCCCCGCTTAGCCGCGGCCTAATGAATGGCGCGATGTTTTTCACCGGAAAGGCGCGCAGCCCCCGGGGCCAATTTGCCGCGGGCAAGAAGCGCCGCGGCGGCGGCGGCGGCGGATCGGCGATTTACGCGGCTCCCACGCGCTCGGGAAACCGGGGGCTGCAGGTGCCGGCGGGCCGCCTCGTAAACCGGCCGGCGATTCACTTTTCATCCGGCTGCTGGGGGCTCGCCTATACCTCGGCCTGCCGCTTTGTCCACCTGCGCCGTAGCCTCGGCCCGTCGCTGTTTTTCCTCTTTCTTTTTTTTTTTTCCATTACGGCCGCCCGTATCTGCGCCGCGCGGCGCGCACTCGCCCCGGGCCGATACGCGGCTTAATTTGCGCCAATCCTCGGGTTCTCGCATCGCATAAAAGCCCGGCGGCAGCCGTATAAACTTGACGGAAAGAGTTGCTTGGGTGGCGCTTACGTGTCGACGCGCCGCCAGCCCCGCGCGCCTCTGCGGCTTCTCATCGGCGCGGCTATACCCCCTCTTTTATTGGATTTCGCGCAAACAAACGATAAAGTGTATATACACAGGGCGCCGAGACACTGGGGAGAGATCCTGTTTTTCCGCCGGGGAATGCACTCCTCGCGCCCAATATGCCCTTGTTTGCGTACGTGTATCAGTGCAGCTGGTCCTATCCCGACACGCTCGGCGCGGCCTCTTATATTTGCATCGGCGTTCTAGAAACTTGAACAATTACCTCGATTAAAGAGGACTACGCCGGCGGTGCGGAGGCGTTTTGACAATAATTTACAATCAGGCAAAGGGCTGTATAGGCTGGCTTTCGAAAAAAACTACGCCGAACCCGTATCTCAAGGGCTAAAGCCAATGAGATTAAACTGTGAATCACAGGTCCCGGGCATAGTATGGTATCAGAAAACACCTACGGCAGCGCAGCGCCGCCAGCAGCCCCCCATCAAACTTCACGAGTCAACGAGGGTGTGTCCCCTTCTTTGTAAGTTACGGGCTTAAATTTCGGCCCGGCCTGAATAATCCTACATTGCTCTCTGGTCAATGTACCAATTTATGAGCATTAATCAAACGGAACGCGCTTCCCTGGAATCGGCCGGCTGCATTGTACCGCTTAAAAGGCGTCAAGGGGCTAGTGGGGGCAATATTTAATTTATCTTTACCGCCTACTCGGTAAACACTATTGCGCGTAAAAAGTCCCGACCTTCGGCAGAGCCGAATGCCCGAACACCGATCATTATAATGCGCTTGCGAGATTTCGTGCATAACGAGCATAAAGTTTGATACTTATATGTAGATTAAAATACGGCATGTAACGATTTACCTTATATACATATGCCGATGGTTTATTAAGTCACTTAATACGTATAATGCGAATTAAAGCAAGAAATTAATAATTAAAGCGTAAACCGAAGACGGGGAATAATTAATTTTATTAACCGCCTAATTATGACGTTATTAATTTATCGACAAGTGCGCGCGTCTACGTAACGCTGTTGCGTATTGTAGGAGCCGGGGTAAAGTTTGGAAAAGCAAATCAGGGCTCCCGGCCAAAAGAGGCAAGATATTTAATATCAAGGAGCCATCGGCGCGCTCATTCGACACTCGTAAAAGTTTTACTGCCGATACCCGCCTCGTATTAATATAAGAATCCCCGTCAAAGTCTAAATTCGCCAAAGTCGACATCTTTACTGGGGTGCGAGCGGCGTCCCGGCGGCGCACACTCGTAAACCCCGGCGTAATTAGATATCCTAACCCAAAACGCCGGGGCAAAGCCTGCCGAAAGAAATCATAAATCTATAACCTAACGAGATATAGGACTCGTGTCCCCTCGCGCCCTCGGCCTCATCCCCCCGCCCACGATTTCTTTTAATACCGGGTCCCGCAAGGGCCGCGCATATATAGCCCGTATCTCCCCGGCTGCCGAAAGCGGCCGCGGGGGAAAAATAGGATTCCGCGGGCGGCGTGTGCGCGCGTATACGCGCGCCTCGGGTCCCGCGGGTGCCATTTGCTTTTTTCGGCCTCGGGGAACCGGTCGCCGGATAACTATATACGCGGCCCTTTCCCCGCACTCGGCCGCGATAAGTCTCGCTCTCTGTCGGGGGGGGCCGAGGACGGGCCGCTTTATTTCGCCGCGCTCCGCTTTTGGGCGCGCAGGTGAGGCCGCGCCGGAATTTGGTTCCGTGAGCGAGATTGGATTTCTTGTCCGATCGGCGGGATTCCGCGCTTCCTCGCTCGTTCGGCCGCTTCTCCTTTTTTTTTCTCCCCCCACCCCCCCCAGCCGAGAGATTATATTGCAGCGTGGGCATACGCGCGTTTACACGATCGCCACTGCGTAAGGTATTACGGAACGATTGGGAAGCAACGAGTGTGTTTATTGGCAATTTTTCATTTTATTAAATTCGATTTCTCGGGGCTGGGAGGCGCGGGGGGGAAAAAAAAAGAAGCCGCACAATCAAAAAGCTTATGGCGCGCGATAAAGCACTTTCAACTCGAATGAAATGATAAAATACTCGGCTTAATAAGTTTATCATCGGAAAGTTTTGTGAATCATAAGCGTTGTTTTTAATAAGGCTCGAGGAAGAAAATAAAAAAAAAAAAGGAGGAGAAAAGAAAAAGGAACGGCAAAGAAAAAGTGCAAGTGGAGGGCTATACGTAATTGGAGCGATCTTAATAACGGCTACTTCTTGATTTAACGAAGCCTTCGTTATTGAAGCTCGAGTACTTTACAAGATTATAAAAGACTCGGAGCGCTGACGGGACGTAAAAGTGCACCCTTGTCTCTATGCCGGAGCTTGTATAGTCGCGGCACCGGGGCTAGCAAGTGTGCGCTGTGTGAGCATCGCTGTCTCCTTGACGTACCGGAGTGGAGCGCGAGCGCGCTTTAAACTTTATATGCTTCATTTAAAACATGGCACGGCATCGGTGCGCGAAATTCCACTAAAAGCTCCGAGCGGAGTACTATTTCTGAAAGAGAGGCCTGAAAAAAGAGGCAGTAAGAAACAAATTCAATCGCCCTCCTTCCCTCCTCTCCCCACCCCCGCTAGATATCCACGTAAGTGATCTTTATAACGAATTGGACAGTTTCCCTGGCATCGTGTCTGTATGATTTATGACGGTTTCATCATGGAGGCTCTTTTCTTTAATTTTGAAATAGGTGCCAGTCTAAATGACGCCGACGCGATCTCGGCTGCCCTCTTACTGCTCCTTTTCATTGTTAACTACGTGTCTTGCAAAAGCCTTTACCGCTTCCCGGTTTATTTTTAGCCTTTTTATTAAATGAAAATAATGAAAATTCGAAAAACGAATTCCTTCATAAAGTCGATTTGCTCAATAATTACCGTGGAATCGCAGAGTTAATGAATTGAAGATTTTTAAGTTACGTTTTAACCGAATTAATGTAATAATCCCGATGAAATATGTTTCCGGTATTATTAAACATTATACGATTATCTTGCGAATTCCAAGTAAATGAAGTAAATAAATTTATAAGAACTGGCAACTCGTGAAAAGCGAGCGCTTCGCCGGATAATTAATACGGGATTCACGGTAGTTATAAGGAAAAGTCAATCGGCCCCTGCAGAAGAGGGTTCCTTTCAATTTAGTACGTTTATTTAACAAACAATGAGTCCCGGCGAAATCACACCGACCGGCAAACAGGCTCTTATCGGCGCAGCTACTTTGTACCTAATTTCCTGGCGATTCCCCGTCAAATGGAATAGGGGCGTCTCGCCCGCGTCTTCGACGTTAAACGAAGTTTTATCTAAAGTGTCGCGACGCGGTGTGGAGGTGTGTCTATATACACCCGGGGCCGCGCCGCTCGATATCGATCGGCGTTAATTGAGGGCCAGAGGAGACAGCGCGGCTCGGAACCCCGGAACTTTCCGTAATCCGGAGGAGCCGAAAATTTGACGCCTGGCCCCGGGAGAGCCCGCGTAAAAAGGCCGATTATAGTCCCGATTGAAATTAGCCGCGGCGGGCGGCGATAACGAAGCCGGCGCTTTCCCCGCGGCGGCGGCTCGTTCTTTTTTCCCGGCCGCGGTATACGCCCCGGCCGCGGGGGCCTCGTAAATCTTTGGGGGCGCGTCGATGCCGAGTGATACCGAGAGGTGCCGAGGGGCCGCGGTTGAAATTAACTTTCCGCTCCGCGCCCCCGTTGCCCGCTCGCGTTGCCCGCGAATCGATAAATATAATCGCTTTATTAATAAAAAAAAGTCCGCCTTCGCCCGGGCGCATTTAACGTAACGGCTTTCCCTCCCGCGCGATGGAATCCGCCTTCTCTCCCCGCGTTCATTTTTTTTTACACACGCGCGACTAGTTGCCTCGCGATCGATCGATAACAATGATATATCCGGGCGCGTAATTCGAGTTGTGCGGGATAATTCGAGCGGTCGACCTCGAGCGAGCGATGTATAATGTCGGCCGGCCAAGCCGGAAGCCGAGACGCCAGACGGCCCTCCGAAAAGCAAAGCAGTACTCGGGGTCAAAAGCCAAGTGGGTATATAATACGGGCGGCCCTCACCCCGGGCGAGAGGCCCATCGCCCCTGGGGATACACATCGCCGGGGAGGAGAGCGATCGGCCGGATCCGCGGGCGCCCGTTACGTAATCGAAGGAATGCCGCGGGATATTTGACGCGGAGTTCCGGAGTGCGGCCCGGCGGCTGGCGCGCCTCCAAGAGCCTCGGGGCGCCGCGGCTTCCCGGGAATGGCCGCCGCGCCAGTCAAAGAAACGGGGTACAGCCGCCGCCCGGGGGCCTTCGGGGAACGCCGAGAAGAGCGAGGATGGATGGCGCGGCGATGAAGCGGCGCTTGTGCCCGCTCGATCGCGCTTCTGCACTTTAGGCCGGCCGCTGGAAATATCGGCGGGGAGGCGCGCCCGGGGCCCGGATAATACGGGCCCCCGGGAGTTGGGAAAAGGGAGCCCCGAGGAGTACCATCGATTGGGGGTCGAGGCGCCCCGGGGAGGGGCGCGCGGGCCAACGGAAGCCATCAATTGCGCGTAAGAATGTTATCTTCCTAATTGGAGGGCGTTCCTCGGGCGAGGCGCCGAGTGTAAAAATGCCTCCTTCCTCGTGATCGCGATTTTGTCGAGATTTTTCTGGCTTATTTCGAGGGACGACTGATCCACCTGGCACCAGGCAATTACCGCGGTATGAATAACTGCCCTTCTAAATTCGCTCATATTTGAATAAGAAGATTGTGCTGGCAACATTAGTCCGTAATTACACTAGATTTAGTACATTCCTAGAATGGAATATCCAGCCAACTTCATTTACCCACTTGCGCTCGGGAAGGGATTTAAGTTATATCTGCTTTAAGTTATACACCTCTAAGCTTCGGAGACGTTTATTTCTGGCTAAAATTGAATCCATACATCTCCCTGGCATCGCTGTTTCGCCGAGCTTTCTCCAACAATCCCATTATATTAAAAGGAATAACGCGACGGCGTATTAAATGGATAACCAGATATGATTCGAGACAAGTGTTTAAACAGCCGGGAATCCGACATCCATCTCGTCCGAGTTTAAATTTGCCAGGCGTAGAAAAAGCGCTTAAAAAGCCGCGCACGCTCGAGGAGATAATTGAAGATTCCTCTTAGCCCGCGCGCAAGCTTTTGGCCCGCGACGCCGGGGGCCAAACTCGAGCGTCGCCGAGTCATGATCGCGTCTGGCAAAAGGTGCGCAAAAAAAAGTACGCACGCCCCCCTCCCCCCCCGGCTATCGGAGCCGACTCGACGCGAGCATCGGCGACCCGCGACAGCGATAAACGCGAGATTTGGCTAAAATTACGGCCGCGAAACCAGGAAGATTTGGAGGAATTAAGCCCGAGACAATAAAAAGTTAAAGAGCCGCAACGGATAAGGCCGTATAAAAGTTTATCAGGGAGCGTGCACGCGAGGCCGTGGGCGTGCACGCGCCGAGGGGGGGGGGGCGACAAAAAAGAAGGGGGGGAGCCGACTGGTTCGGGCGTCGCCGCGGCGCGCTCCGCTCGATTTGCCCGAAGCCGAATCGGAAGTCGCGGGGCATCGGCCGCCTCGGTAATGCCCCGGCTAATGCGAAACTCCGGGGAGGGTGGCAAAAAAGAAAAGCTCTCGGCGCTCTCTTCGTTCATTTGAAAGGGAAATGGCCGCGAGACTAATTTCCAAAGTTCGCCGGGCGATTGATACCTCGGCCGTCGGCCTCATGCTAATTCTTTATAACGCGCGGATTACGGATGTATATTATGTCGAGGGCCTCCAACTTCCCTGTTGATTAAACTCGAGTCCCGGGGCCGTTGGCCGCTCAATCTTTCAGGGAGCCTCGCTTGCCAATCGACTGGGGGAAAAGTCCGCGAGTCCGGTGCAATTACAGCGTGAAATAGTAAAGAGGCGCAGTCTGACTGGCTACCGTCGCGATCAGCTCGCTGCTGTTTCCGCCGTGAAAAATCGAGCCCGACTGTCAAACGGGCAAGGCCTTACAGACCGATGGAAAATTTAGCCACTTGTACGGGCGCTTCACACAACTGAATCCTACCCATGTATATACGCATGTCGCCACGGTTGCAAATTTACTCGATAACATCGAGAGAAATAATAGGCTAAACGACAAAAGGTCGGTCCACTTCCGACGGCCAAATCCCGGTCCAGGCCCTGTATATATATGCGCCGGCAGGCGTTGCGTGCGCGGCCGCCGCTGACCGCAGGCCGCGGCCCGGGCAAATATTGATAACTCGATTAGACGCGCCGAAAGCCCCGGGCCGGGGTAAACACGCGGGCCCCCGGTTTTCCGAGCAGCCGTTGTCCGGCTTCCTCGGCCCGCGGGCTTCGCCCGTCCCCGCGGCCCGCCCACCTCACATCGCACTTATCTGCGGATCGCAGCTGTTGTTATAATCGCGGGCCGCTCGGGCATTATAAGCCCCTCGCCGAATTTTTTTATCTTGTCGCGGGGGAGTTATGTTCGCCGGGCGATGAGCGATGACCGGGGCGCTCGCGCCCTTGTCTTCCGCGGCCGCGGTCCTTTTTTCTTTTTCCAAGGGACTGTAGCCCCGGGTGGGAGGTCGAGTGCCCCGCGGGCCGCGCTCGTGCCTTTATTTTACTGTTTCGACGGTAGGTATATACGCAATAATTGAGCGCGGATGTTCCCTGTTGAAAAATGCCGTTCCGCGGGCGAAACGATGTCGTTGCGAAACCGCCCCGGATAATTGCGACCTTCGCATTATTACCGCGCTACGGTAATGTTTAATTAAACCGTAAATGTTTATGTGGACGACTCGTTAGGCCACGGCATTATTTTAAATTAGCAATTAATTCATTCAAATGTATATTATAAAGCAACATTTACAATTAATTATTCGTTATAAACGTGTTCCGCTCCCAAAATTAATATTTTGACGTTACCCTCGGCGGTTCCTTCTCAATCAATGCAAAATTAATATAAAATAATACACGAATTCCGGTTAAATCCAGTTTTGTTTGTTTCGTTATTTTAAGGTTTATTATTTATTATTAAATGAGATCTACACTGGAAAATATCAAGGTGCAATTCAATTTAACTAAAATTAATGTTTCAATAAATATTACAAAAGAATTAAAAAAAAATACACTTAATCAAGGATTTTTGATTTATCCTTTGGCGTATTTTTTCCCCAGTTATTTACAATTAATTATAATGTCTAACAAATCAAGAACTGATTATGTTTAACATTGAGATATATTTGTAAAAAGAAAGCTGTTTGCTGGTATTTAATGAAGAATTCGTTTAATCCTGAATGCCCAAGCATAATGTACAATAACGTGATTATACCATGTAGTGTAAGTATGCAAGGCTTAGTACTCGTTTCTTTTCGCTCGGTTTCCCGAGGTTTACCTTAATTGATTGCTTGAGTAATGGTTGGCCGAGGACCTGTTAATTTCCCGCCTCTCACAGCGGTGTACATAAACAAGAGACTATTTCGGATGCCGGCGTGAAAAGTCGGCCAGGGGCTCGGACGTCAAAAAAAAAAAAAAAAAAAAAACAAAGCAAAAAAAAAATGAAAACAACATTAGCGCCGGGAGAAATATTTCCGGCCGATTGACTGAGCAATAAATCACGGCCCATAAACGCCGAATGGTTTGGAGAAACACGCGCGAGGAACCTGGGATATGCAGGTCGATAAATCCGTTGGACCCGAGGAGCCGGAGGCCGCAGCCAGGCGGCTAAGTATTCCCCGCGCAGGTTTAATTATTCCCCGGCGGCGCGTCCGCGGGAGAAAAAGCCGGCGGCTGGCGGCAGCCTGCCGGGGGTACCGGGGAGGAGGGCGCGGAGAGCTTTTAGGCGGGCGCGTAAATTACAGGGCGTAGACGGTTGCGCTTTCCCTCCCACGCGCCGCCGCCGCCGCCGCCGCCGCCGGCAGAGGGGCCTCCTCTCGGGTTATAGTTCGATGCCTTCCCGCTTGAATTATAGATTTCACGCTCGGGTTGTAAGACAAAGCTGGGGCTAATAAGCAGGCGCCGGGGCGCAGTCGGGCGGCTCGCGGGCCTAATTGCTTAAATCGCCGTTTAATTCCCCGGCATTGTCTGCGGCGGCCAGGGGAGGAAAACTTCGGGAGGGAAAACCCGGCGCGCTGTAACACCGCAGACGGAGTGCATAATCGCCCTGGGTATATAGGCCTGTGCGATAAGGTGTCGAATATACATCGGGCCCGCGCGACGGCGTTGTTATATTCCTGCGGCCGCCTTTTTTTCTTTTCTTTTGATTTTATTTTTTTTTTTTTTTTTTTTGAAATGCGAAGAGGAGACGGGAAGAAGGATAAGCCCCGGTGGAGGGAGGGGGCGGAGGTCAGGAGGGCGGAAAAAGCGCGCGGCCTGCCGCGGCGCGCCGGGACGAAAGAAAGCGAGTGAATAATGGGATTTTAACGGGCCGCTAGGCGGAACCCGCGCCCCGCAGCCGCCGCGTATGATCATTCACGCTGAAGCGTGCTTTTTCAACCTGCTTACGTAATTGTTTGCCGGACGCTCTTCCGTTTCGGAGTTTTCGCCGGCCGCCCGGTTCTTTTTTCCTTTTTTTTTCCCCCCCCCGCCCCGGAGGTGAGAGCGAGGCGAGCGGCCGGCCGGCTCGGCCCCTGCATTTATTGCCTCCGGGGAATGCGCCCGAGGTATTCGCCTCGATACCGGCTTCAAAATGGGGAATGCGCGCTGATAGAATGCATTTGTTTTAATGAAACGCCCGGCTGTTGGAAGAATCGCCAGCGGAATTCGCTCCCTTATCAAACTCCGATTATTTATCGGGGGGAACGAGTTGTTGCTCGCCGGGGGTTGTATATCTGGGTTAGCCAATTGGACCCCGCGCCCCCTGTGTACGTACTGATTTACCCATAAAGCGACCTTTTACGCCTTGCGTATCCCTGCACATTCGGTAGCGGCGTCGTAAAAAGTCCGCGAGTATCAGAAATATTAATAAGGGGAGCGCGGAATACGAGGCCGTAATATAAGGGTAACCAACGACCTGGAAATATATATGGAGAGAACGTTGTTTTACAAAAATCCACCCTCCTCGGCTTTTTCGGGGAAATTCGTTATTTTTAAAGAGGGATGAAATCTGAGAGATTCCCAGCTATTATTCTTTCAAACTCTTTCTATTAAGAAGAAGAATTTAAGAAGGATTACCAACTTTTAAACTATTCTATTTTTGCTACTATTCATGATTATCTTTTACAAGAGTCATATAAGCTGACGGGGCCATTCGATTATAACTCCTCAACTTTTCGTCGCACTATTTTCGTAAATCATACGAGTCGAAGTATTGCGTAATACAAGCGCTGCACGACGGTTAAAATGGAGATACGGGCAATAATCAATAAAACGGCAATATTACTGTTAAATATGTTGCACACAAGTTGTTCGATCGCGCCCAGCATTTGCTTCGGTTAATAAAAATTAATAATAATATTTCGTAAGACCAGTTTCAATCTTAATATTCATGAGAGGATGAAAATTAATTTCCTCGCTTAATAAGCTTTCTTCCCGGGCGTTTAATGAAAGAAATTGACGAAACAAGGCCTGAGTTATCGCAGTGAATGAAAATTTATGGGATAACGCGCTCTAAATCCATTCAATTTTCAGGGATTTAGCTTCGGGCGGGCCCTGCTTTCAATTCTTCCCTTCGGCTCTGGATCCTGGCCACTGGATCCTCGTATACGCATGAAGACATTTCGCAATCGAGAAAAAAAGAACACATACAACGGCGCGGGAGGGGAAAAAAAAGTTTCGTCACTTTCGTTGAGTTACTTTTCAACTTGTGCTTCATCTTGGATTTAACGCGTACATATTGCGTAAGACAGATCGTACGATATTACACAAAATTTATGTTTCGTGAATCTCGAAGTGTACGCGCGGGCACATTTTAACACAAATATTTGTTCAATAAATAAATGATAATTTGAAATGGTACGATTTGTGCGTAGATATATTAGTTAAGATGTCGAGACAGCGATCGGGCGATGGTATTTCGTCTAAGCATAGTTCCTTAAACTAAATTCGACCAAATTCTGTTGCGTGGCAAGACAGTTGAACAAAAAAGGTTGGCGCATTTCCGAGGTAAGCTGTGGAATACGAAGCTTTACCCTAAATACTCGACGTGCCTCGGATTGATAGTAAATCTTGAATAATTAATTGCCGTTTTAAATTCCTGCAGGCAAGCCTCGCATTTCTCAGATGAGAGATGATTGTGTTTGTTTGAGGCGTTGCCTACATAGTATCCATTCCAAAGTACTTGTTTCAAGGCTATTGTAAGCGACGCTGCCGTCACATCAGACAGCAATGTAGCCGTGGAGCCCTGGAGGGAGTAAAAGCGACTTTCGATTGTCACAATAAAAGGCCAAAGTTCGAATTAGTACAAGTGACGTTTGTTACAGCTTCTGAATAATTGTCGCCTATCGCCAAGGCTTTGGTAACGTAAAAAGCATAAAAACCACAGGAAAGTAGTTTTTTTTTTTTTTTGATCGAATGCCACCGATATTTGACGCGGTGATCGTCTCCGCGTGTAATACGGAGGTGCAGCGGTGATTTGTTCGCCGAAACGATTGGGCGAAAGAGGAAAAGGTGCCCTGGAAAAATAGCGGAGCTTTAGAGAAACAATGAAGCGTCGGCGGTTAGGGCCGCGCGGCTGCATAAATCATAGGTCTACCTCTATAAAGTCGAAAAGGCAATAACGTCGCGTGGGGAGCGAGGCGGCGAGTGTAGTCCGCCTGGGAGGCGAGTCTGCCGCCGGGACGCTCCTCGCGCTATACGTCGGCTATATATATGGAGGCGAATCGATTCGCCGGCGTCACGTACGGCGGTTCCGTTGGCTCGCCCGCCGCCGAAGGACGCGGCTTTATGCGGACGGCCCGCGGAAATGGGAAGGCCACCTGGAAAATCGGCCGCGGCGGCTTGAACGAATCGGTCCTCGGGTGGGGGGAGACAGCCCGGGGGTGGCCTAACTGCTACCCTCGCTGCCTAATCAAAATGATAAGGGCTATCTTTAGGGCGCATCCGAGGGTCCCCTGGAAAGCGCAGGAAGATTACCCGGCCCGGTCCGCCCTATTATACCCGGTTGAATTGTAAGAAGCCCTGGCAGTCTACTTGCCCTGTGCATATATACACCGACCCCCGCGTACCATTCGATATATACGTACGCGCATATACGCGCGCCCGGCGGCAATATACTCGCGAGCCGGGAGGTCGGAGCCGAAATCCGGGTGCGAAGCCGCGGGAAACGCCTGGCGGGGCGTCTCGCGGGGGATTAAGCCGCGCGCCTCCCGCCCGGATATCGGCGATAAACCCGCGGCGGCGACTTTCCCGGCGCGACTTTAACGATAATGCGCCGGGACTTTGTCTCCGGCCGGGGCGCTTACGTGCGCCCGCCGCGCCGGGATATATATGTGCGCGCGCGCGCGCGGGCCCCGAGACACGCGATAAGCCGGGCGATAAGGGCCCTTCTAATTGCCGCTCGAGCGCCGCCGCCGGTAAATAATGCGCGTGGCCGCGCGGCCGCCTGTCAATGTCGGCGTGTGCAAAAACGCGCGCGTGCGTGCGTGCGTTTACGGGTTTCTTTTTTTTTTCCGCGCGCGTGAAAAATCGAAAGAGCGAGTCGGCGGGAGGCGCCGGCTGCGAGAACCCCGGGCGCTGCACCGGGTGGCAGCCAGGGCCGCGGAATTATACAGCGTGATTATATACGCTCGCGACAATCGGCCCCGGCTTCCTTGACCCGCGCGATTGCCCGCGGCTCCGGATATACACGTATATGTACCTGTGTGTATATACGCGTATAACCGTCGGGTCGCGGCCGGTCGAAATTACGGCCGCGGTCGTTTTAATAAACAACGGGCGAGGGCCGGTCGAAGGGCGCCGTTACGAGTCGCGGGGCCTGTCGCGGCACTAATTTCTCGAGGCCGGGACTTTCTTGGAGGCGGGCCGGGACTCCCCCGGGAGGAGCGTCCCCCGGTGCGCGGGCCAAGATCGCCTCCTAAATCAATACGTGCCCGTGGGCGGCCGGCGCTCCCGCTCATTATTACCCCGGCCGTGTGGGTGCGCGCGCGTATCGGGCTTCGATCGCGGCTCATTGCCAGGCAGCTCGGGCTCTTTTCGAAGGCCGTTGATAAGAGGCCGGGGGGAGGACTCCGTTGGCCCTTGCGGCCAATAAAAGAGTCTGGCCCGCGCCGACGGGGGCGCACGAGGAGGCGTTGCGCGTGATTACCCTCGTAAAAAGATCCAGGGTGGCGGCTATGGGGCGAGTTAACGCCCCGGAGTAAAGCCTCCCAGGGGTCGTCGCCGAGGGGGCGCCCGATTAATAGAGTCCCCGCGCATTAACATATGTGCCGGCGGGGAGTTAAGCTTCTTTATCCAGCGGTCCGAGTCGGAGAGAGAGAGAGACGGGTTCGCGGGTAACCGATCGGTCCCGCGTGATGGAGTGGATCACGGCGATTATGCTCGTCGTTGACAGATCGATTATTGGCGAACCTAAGCTGAGAAAACAAAGCGCGCGAGGATGGATTAACGAGGCAGAGCCACGGCAAATACACAACCGAGCGTCCATTCCTGATTTATGTCCTGAGACGCGGGCGGCTCCTGACGGAGGCGTCACTCGATCATAAATGAAAAGCCCACCGGCGCTCGACGCGAACGGGTTAAAGGGAAAGCGCGCGGTTACGCGGGGGCGGCCCCGATGCGGGCGGCCGGCCGCGGCCACCTAATTGCGTATCGGGAAGCGAGGGGGCGCGCGAGGCTCCCCCGTCCGAATGTCCCGCGCGCCTCCGCGGCGGTGGGCGCGCGCCGCGTGCGCAAGAGCAGCCGCGGCCGGGGTATCAGGCGGGCAGGAGGCGCCCCGGGGCGGCCTAAGTCGCGCGCAGACGCGCCCGATCGACCGGCCGCCCGCGGCCGCCTCGATCGCGGGGGACCCCCGCGCCGGGAAAACTTGCCGCCCTTGTGTGTGTGCGTGCGTGTGCGCGTGTGTGTTCCTCTGCTATTTTTTTTTTGTTTTTTCACGCGGCGAAAGCCCGGCTTCGCTTGGGAAATTTACAGGCGGCCGCGGCGGTTCTTTTTAACTGCGCTCGGGGGAGGGCCGCGTGGTACCCCCGCGCCGCGTAAATCCGTGGGCTTTTACGGGCCCGCGGACGAAATTTAATCGCCCGGTTTTTCTGCACTCCTTAAAATAGATTATAAGAGCATAAATTAACCGCGCCGGCTGACGAAGGGCATGTATATATATATATATACATACACGTATCCCCGGGACCCGCGGACAGGCTGCGGGCCTTAACAAGCCGCGCCGATGGGAAAAAAAAGAGTAAACCTTCTTTTCCCGCGAGCGATGAATTTTTTTCGACCTCGAAAGTGGGTTACCTTTTAACGATATATATATACATATATATATAGCCCTCTCCGCCCGGGCGCGCGCGCGCGTTTAATTAAAGAGATTCCTCCAATACGACAACTTATTGCCCCGCGCGCGGGAAGCCATTTTTGTTACGGCCGTTTATTGCTAACTGTACTCGCGAGTTTATACTTCGAGGCGGCCCGCCGCGGAGGTCCGTTACGTCCGCAGGAGTGTAAGTGCAACCCCGCCTAGTTAGGTGTAGAGAACGAATCCGGGGGGAGGGGGCGGGTGACTCCGAGTAAATAACAGGCGCCTCTTGCGCCGCGCGAAATCCTTCCCGCGCCGGGAGTTCCTTCTTTTCACGCGCCGCCCGACTATTCTTCCCCGGCCGAGTGGGGCCCGCCACTCTTTCCACTGCCTCCCACGCTCGACCCCAATTACCGGCCGCTCGTTTAGCACTTTCAGCCAAAGATCCAGTGCGCCGCGGGTTTATTTTCAGATGCTCTGCTGGATTGCTCCTCGCCGCCCCCGAACGACACTTGCCCTTTTTTTTCCCCTTTTTTTTATCCCCCCCGAGTCCTTAGGGCGCGCGTTTTAACGAAAGTTTGGACTTCCCAGTTACGTTCGGCCGCTCCTTTCAGTGTCCGTGGCGGCGAAACGGAGTTCCAGGAGATATTAATGATCCCGAGCGTTGTAACCCAATAAGGGCATAATAATCATAACTTGGTTAACACGCTTCCGGGGGATTGACAATGAAATACCTCGGATCGCGAGGGCTCCATTGAATCGCGAATTGAATAAAGAATTCCAGAGTTCGAAAATCGATGAGGAACTTTTAATTACTTTGCGATAAACTTCACCTGATTAATTAAAACTGCTCCTAGCCGCCCCGAACTTGGATATAGTTTTCAAACAATCAACGGCATACCACCAACAAATTCGCTTCCTATTCCAACAATTTTCGAAACTGTAAAAAAATCCGAATATCGCAGCTCGGATGGGCTGTCATATATCGCAACAACCGATTAATTGGATGAACGGTAGTTTTCAAATTTTTATGCATTTCATCCGAAAGTATTACTCGCCTTGTGCTATATATATATATGTACGTATGAATTGCAGGATTAAATTTTTTTTTCGCCGAGTTTGCAGACAGCTCTACGTTTAGTGCATAATAGCCGATGGAACCGTTTTCGAGAAAATTACACGGTTGGAAAATCTGACTGACAATGTCCGTCTTTTTGAGTTTACAGGCACATGATGGGAAAAAGGCCCGATATACCTACAATTGCAAGGTGCTAATTTCATACATTTATCGCGTAAGTCAAAAACTCTTATTACCGATCCCTCGTGTAATAACCGCGGGGGAATGTTGCTACGGCCATCTTTTTAACATAAATTCGTTTGTAGCAATGAATAAGGTTTATTTTTACAGAGGGCCAGAGACTGGTGAATGCCTCCCTCAGGCATATATCGAAATCCCGTAAAAATGTTTGTAACTCCGTCCATTGAATCGGGGCGATAAATTACAAAGCCCGCGCGCGCTGCTCCTATACAAAGAAGGAGGGTACTTACTGTTTTGGCTGTCGTATCGGTCCTCCTCCTCGTCCTCCTCGTTCTCCCCGCTGTCCTCCCCCTCGATCCCCTGCGTCTGGACGACACTCGGGATTTCTGGAACGTGAAGAAAAAAAAAGGCAAATGCAAGATTGGCGCTGCGTCAGCGGGGCGAATTGACGGGAGCGGGGGGGGACGGGGGGCCGACGTACTATATACATGTACATATATACTCGCTCCTTGGAGCGCTCCCGCTAATTGCCGAGGGCGGCGGCGCGAGGATCCGTCGGCTCCCGCGGGAGCGTAGGTGTGGCCGGGGACGGCCCCGGGCCTTGATTTATTTATCCCGAAAGCGAGCGGCGGGCGCTTTGGGCTCGGGCGAATTATCGCCCCGGCGCTTACACGTATCCTTCCTAGCGCCTAATGGCCGTTAATTAGGTTTCGCGAGCGCCGACGGCTTATCCCCTTTTTTTTCCGATCGGCCGCGGCTTTCGCTCGAGCGTGGGAGGCTGTCCGCGGGATTAATGCGCCGTCGATCGCCCGGCGATAGACGCGCACTTTTTAGCCAACTGCCTCGCAATAATGGGCCTGCCGGCGCTTCCGGTATTCGGCCGGGGCCGCGGCCCAGCCGGTCATTTGGAACAAAGTCGCCTTTGGGACTGCCTCGAATGAATGATTGATCCGGCTCGTTATAAATTGAGCCGAGGCCCCCGATGCTTTTGAAGGATCAAATTTTCAACGCCCGCGCCGAGCAGTGCCAAATCGAGCCATGCAATTTTAACCCGCCTAATGGATTGAACTATAGATCAATAAATGAGCGTGGCGGTACAAAAAAAAAAAGAAACCCGAGTAATTAGTTAAGGACGCCGTGAATCATTCAGCACAATTAGCGAGCAACGCGAGTGCGTTTTTCCAATGCAGGCTTAATACTCACGCGCGTCATTATTGTTCCCGGATATACGCCGGAGCTCCACCGTGCGCGCGACATACAAAACGCATTTCAAAATAATTCAGTTTGATCCGACGCTTCTGTTATATTCACATTGTCGCACGGAGCAGGGTAAAAAAAAAATTGACAAAGTCCCCAGGTGGCAAAGCAGCGTACACGCAGATAATGTCCTGGGATTTATATATATTTCATTGGACCGGAGGCTTAATTACAAGTGGGAATACTCACTAATGCAAGGTGCGATGTGCGACCTGCTCTGCTGGTATCCCTTTGCGCACCGGTTGCACGTGATCCCCGTGACCCCGTCCTTACAAGGGCACTGGCCAGTGCTCTGGTTACATGTTTTTCCGGAGGCTCCAATGGGATGACAATCGCAGGCTGAAACAAGCGAAACATCTCCATTAGCTTATTGCCACTCTATACAACCATACCTGTTATTGTGCATTATACCTTGTACATAATGTCCAAATATATAATTAGTATAGTTCTTGGAGAAATCTTGGTCGATTCTTAGATACAAACTCTTTTGTAAAATGATAACAGATTATTTTTTAAAAAATATGGAAAAAATTGCCTATATTTATTATGCAAATAATTTAAAAAAAAAACATAATATACATAGTACTCGTATTACATGCAGTTCGTAAGATAAACCTAACATTCCAAAAGGATAAATAACTTGAAAGTAAAACACCAATCTAAATGTAGATAATTGAAATTATGATAATGATGAAAAACACGAACGTATTCGTTACGACTAAATGCTTTTTTTAACGAGACACTTGATCGAGACACTTAATATAATTGCGCAAATGAGATGAGTGAAGAACTATGTAATTCTCAAAACATCGAACATTATGTACCTAAGTAAATTAACTCATTAAGTAATTCTTATAGCATGTCGAAGACCAGACGGATACAGGTTTCTGGTAAAAAGATAGCCCGGCTTAGCCTGGGGAATGTCCGAGGCGGGCAGCTCAAGTTATGTAAAGAAAGCGTGTTCCCAAGCGGCTCTGAAACACTGTTCTTCGACGCTTGGCACGGCGAGCTGCAGGAAATCGCTCGTTATATTGGCGCACGCGGGCGAGGAAAGTGAATATCATCCAAACAGCGATTAGGCTCGCTCGCCGCGGGCACTGGGACGTATATGCGCGCGAGCGGCCGGATGAATCGGCCCATTGACTGCCGCGGTGGCTCCCCGGCGGCCCCGCGGCCCCCAATAATAACACCGGCGGCGTTACGTGCGCGGATCCGCGCAACGCAGCTGCCGCTCTCGAGTCCGCGCGCCTCTATGCCCCGTGGAAGAGGTGAAAGCCCGGCTCCTTTTCGAAAGCCCGCGCCTCGACTATATGCCGTCCGACATGGGAGCCGCCGCGGCTGATTGTTTCATGGCGGATCGCGAGATTTATGGGCGCGCGATCGCGTACGCGCGAGCCGCTTTAATTGACCCCCTCGGCTCGCCGCGCCCCGTAATGGGCCTTCGAGGAAAACGCTCGATCGACCGATGGTAACGGGGAGGGGGAGAGGACGAAAAAAAAGGTGTATATTTCGCGGGTCGCTCGACGAGGAGGATCGTACCGAGAAGAAGCCGGGCCCGCGCGAATATCGTCCCGCCGGGGATAAACAAGGGGATCGCGATCGCGGGCGCGGCTCCGATTGCGAGAGTCAATACGTACATCGGGCGTAATTGCCCGGGCCCCGATAAATCCTCCCGAGCGGCTTTGTCGGCGCGCCGCCGTTGTTCCCGCGGTTTCGGCCGGCATAACGGAACCGTCCGACGCGGAGTTATCTCGGGATCGGCGCCGCAGCCTCTTACACATATAGGTCGGGAGGGGCCGCCGGGGAGCCGCGCCACCCGACGCACAGCTTCCCCGAAAGTTGGCGGGATCGCGGCCGCGGGGCCGATCGCGCGAAAAACCGCCGAGACGCGCCGGCGCGCCAGGAGGGGGGGAATCCCGCGGATTATCTTTATCTCCGGAGCGGCGGCCCGCGCGCTCCGCCCCCCGCAGCTCGGTTCTTCCTCCCCGCGGTTATCCTTTTTTATTGCGATTCCGCGAATGACGCATCGCTGCGGCAGGGCCGCCGATGGAGCCCTTGCGCCGGGAAAAATAGGCTGTCTTGGGAAGTTGCGAGACGCTCTTTGCTCTCGACTGCGCTCGGCTCGGGTTTTCGGGGAGGCCGACGGCTTCTTGGAAAAGCTCCGTGCGTATGCTTTATCGGGGGCGGGGTCCTGTCTGTGTAGCTTACCCGGCGACTCGAGGCCCTTCCAACCCAAACAATGCCCTCGTGGATTATAATTATTATCGCAAGAGAAGACTCGCGCGCTAATTCTGCCGGGGCACAGCTTGGCTGCGAGAGAGGCCCTAGAAATATGTTTAGCGCCGTGCGCTCCTCCCTAGCGGGATTAAGCTGGCTTCGACGAGTTTCCATGTACCGGGGGAAATAAATATAACGCACGTTTAACAGTTCAAAATTAAACACTTTTGCGCGTATACTTTTTTTTTATCCAAGGTTGTCACGGTAATTTGAGAGGAAGCAATTAGCAAGCTAAATTAAATGAACGTTAAACGCGTGTACCAGACGAGTACTTGAATTTATAATTCGTCAATTATAAATCGTAGTTCAATGCATTTACATTATGTATTTTGAAGACATGCTTTAAACGTCGGATGACGGGAAAAGTGTATAAAACAGTTTGAAAGTAATTCGAGTGGAAGGCTACCTGTAAAACAATTTCCTTTTTGATTTGCTATCCACATATTTTGAAGTTTAGCCGATTAAAGGAATATACGAGGCCGCGAGGATTTACAGGATTCGAAACACGTTTGCGTGATTATGGGCACGGGCTGCTTGAGGCGTGACGAAAGCGCCTTAAATCGGATTCGGCCGGGGCTACGTGCGCGGCAATCCGTTAAAAAAAGCAGACTCGGGAGGCGCAAGGGGGCCGGGCGGCTCCCCCTCCGCCGCCGTCGCGCTTTTAACGACTTTTAATTAAGCGGCGCGCGCGCAGCTTCGGTTTTGCTAGCCCCCCGCGCGCGATTTCCTCCATTATCCTTCTAATAGCGGCCCGGCGCGTTAATAAATTACTGCGGCCAACAGGGCCGCGCCGGCTACGGGACGCAATTACGATTTTAATCTCGGCTCGCGCTCGCGAGAGCCCGCACACTTGATAAAACTCCCCGCGAAAAGTCGGCTTTCGCGCTTAGGCTAAGGCGCGCGGCCGAAGGAAAAAAAAAGGAAAACAGGGGAGCGGGAGGAAGAAAAAAAGGGGGGGGGCGAAGGAGTGCACGTGTGTGGGCGTTCGTTGGCCGCGCGGATAGCCGATCTCCCTTTCGGCCAATTATCCAAACCGTATCGCCTGGCTTTCACCCGCTTTTCCCGCCCGGCAATTGGCTGGGCGCGCGCTCAACTTACGAGCGAGACGCCGCTCTGAATGATAATGGGCCACCCGGAATGTATAACCTAGTAGGTGATATCGCCCCTGCGCCGCGAGTCCTCAATGAATTTATACACGCCGCCGAGGAGGAGCTCCTGCGGCCTAATGGCCTCCCCCCGTTGTAGCCATAACACCCCGGGGTGACGCGGAGCCGCTTGTCACGTATATACGCCTCTGGAAAAAGAGGAGCGTATAACGGCCCGCCTTTCCCTCGTGGCGCCCTCGTAAAAGGAAGGAAAAACGTAAGAGAAGGACGTCGTCCGATCGCGGGGCGTGATTTAACGCGCGAGCCTCGGCGATTCGGGGAAAGGGCCCCGCGTCTTCCTTCGCCGGAAAAAGAGCCGCGGCTTTTGAGGAGGGAGCGCGCGCCCGCGCGCCCGTGTGCGTGTGTACATAGTGTGTATGCAGGCGGGCGCGTGTACTTTGTTGCCTCGGAATTGAAAGTCGGGGCTCCTCCGCGCTTTTCGACGACGTCGCCGCTGAGTAATTTTCCCCGCTTTGCATGCGAATCTTTATTAAATCTCGCGGGAGTGAGTCTTAAGGAGCTCGAGGGTCGCGCCGATGCGCCGGCGGTTCCGAATTTGCATTTATCTGCCTGCGCCGCCGGGGCCACGGCCGGCCTATATCCTCCCGAGTGACTGTGTAATTGGCCTTCCCGCCAGTTATTCAATGCAGAAAGCACTAGCCATTATTACAGCTCTCCTGCACTGCTCTCCCTCTCTCTCTGTCTCTCTATTCGGTAAATTTCGTGCTCAACCTAATATCGATTCGGGGGGGAATTATAGCTCGAATAACATTGCCCGACACATAATGCATAATATTCGATATATTTAATAATAAAACTCCATGGAGAGCCTTGGGTGGGTAGGTCTCGTGTAATAATACCCCCTGTGTAACAGAATACATTTTAAATCATCGCTTATTTTACTTTCTTCCTCCAAAGTAAAATAAACCTGAATAGAGCAATGTAATAACGAAATGGAAGTAGGAAATATTAATTTCCCACCATGGTATATATTATATGGCGTAGCTACAAGTTCAACTACAATAATAATTTGCAATAATAGGAGTGAAATGAGACGAAAGTTGCGTTAACCGTACTTTCCCATTAAAACGTCGGGGATAGGTGTTTGCAATAGGATTCAAAAATTCTTCGGCGCTATTTTGTATCTGGCGAACAAGACGATAATTAGGTATAAACTTTTTATACCTTTTGCATAATATATTCGAGGCCGGCGATGGCTTTCGAATTACTCGGTTACATTCGCCACGTGTAAAATAAATTAGACAAGCAACGAATGAATAATTAAAATAAAATTATTACATGTTTCTGCACTTGGGGAGATTTATCGGCCGGGGCACCGCGGCTGAAAAACCGCCGAGTTTTAACGGCAAAGGCAAATATCGTATTGAATTCTCTAATCTCGCGAGGCAAGAGCGTTAATAATAATTTTAATGAAACGAGGGGCCGCGCGGCCCTCGCACGCGTTTTAAAAACCCAAGCCACCTCGATTATTATTGCGGGAGCGAAAGAATGCGCGCGAGGCCCTAGCCCGCGGTTGGGTTCCCTTCTTACCCATCCCCCCCGGTGTCGAAAGCCACTACAACCGATGGCGTACTTTTTGTTTTATCGCCGGCTCGGATCGCCGGCGCCTCGGTCCCTCTTGGAGCCGCGGAATGAGCGCAGAAAGGGCGAGGTCCGCGCGAGCCGGTAGCCGCGGAGATCGGCTAGGGAGATTAGCCCGGCGTATCATTTGATAGGCGCTCACAATTGGCGAAGGGGCAGCTGAGGCTCCTAGCGGGGCCGCCGTGGGGGCCCGATTATTCATAGTGGCTTTTTGCCCGGTTCAATTTCGATTAGGCTGCGGCGGCACACCGGGGGACCGACGGCCAACAAGGATGCATGCATCGCGCCTCTCCCCGACGGTTCCTTCGGCCACGCGGACGTCGTCGGCTTTCGCGAGGCTTACGGGAGAGTGTATAATGTATATACGCGGCGGGGCTTGCGCGCGCGGTTGTCGCGGCGAGGTCCCTTGTGCAACCTTATAATCAAGTGAAATGCGAGGCAGTTTAACTTCCTAGTGAAAACTCGCTCTTGCCCGAGCGATTGAATCACTCTCCCGAGGACTGTGGAAGGATCGGCCGATCGCGAATCCGAGCGCTGCCTATATATGCGCGCGGGGTTTCTCCTGTTCGCTAACGAAGAGATATACCTACGTCGCGTGCTAATCCAACCATCGGAGAGATATATCAAATGGGAACGCGGCAGGAATGATATGCCGTAATATTTAAGTCCCCGTTCGAGGCTTTCCTCCACCTCCGCGGCCGACGCAATACTCGATACTCGGTTCCTCGAGGACCAGGTCGAGAGCAGCCGCCGAGTCCGGGGCACGCCACAAGAGCGGGACACGCGCTAATCGCGAGCACCCGTGCGAAAATCCCAATTAGCCGACTCGCTCGAGACGTCGGGGCACCCGAGCCGGGACGACCTCGGGCCTTGCCCCGGAGAAAGCCGGACGGGGGGAGTCCCGCGGCGGGCATCCGCTCGTAAATTCGTCGCGCGGGAAAATTTTAATGCCCGCGGTGCTCTCAGGTGCGCCGCCGCTCGGGGGGGAGAAAAAAAAGAGGAGGCCTCGGCGGCCCAGGCAAAATAAAACCGCGCCTCGGATGTACTTTCGAGCAAATTGATTTACGGTGACCGGGCCCCTCGTCCGCGGGCCGACCTCCGCGGCCCAGGCCGATATATCGAGCTGGGGCGAGCGCGCGGAGGCGCCTCCGGGTGCCGAGGCGCGATTCCGAGTGTCGCCGGGGCTTTTGTTGCCCGGGAGGCGCGTCTTGGCCCGGCCGACGATCGGCCGAGATGAAAGCCCCGCCGGCCAATGTTTCCCCTGAGATATTGGCCGGGCGGCGCGGCCGCGGCCCTCCCCGCCCGGCTAATTCATTTCAATAAAACCGTCAGCGGCCCTCCAAACCGAGGAGCAAAAATTGAAATAAAAAAAGAAAGGCGACCGCGGCCCCTGGGCCCTTTCTCACCGGGGAACAAAGACAATGTCGTCGCCGCGGGCGAACCGGGGGAGGGGAGAGCCGTGACAGCCGCGGGTCCCCCGGCTCGAATCCCCGCGAGGGTTATATCGCGCCCGGTGAAAAATCGCGCCCGCCGGAAGCGGCCCGAGCGGGAAACAGGCAATTAAATCGGGAACAACGGCCCGCGCCGCCGGGGATCCAATTTATTAATCGGATTATCGGCCTGATTTCCCCGGGGGGTGGCGCCGTCGAAGGCCCCCGGGCGCTTCCGCCCCGCCGCCCGCCTCGCTCCTCGGCTTTGTTTTTCCACAAACCTGCCCAAGCTGCTCCTTGCCAGGGGGCCCGTCAATCTCGCGCGCGCGCGTTCGCCTCCTGCGTCCGGCTCTTTGTCCAATTTTCGTTTAAATCGCGCGCCCCGGCCAAATGTGCTTTTGCGACCGCCGAACAACGCGCCGATCGGATATGTAGCGATGCGCAAAAAGAAAAAAAAAAAAAAGCAGCCATTGTACTCGCTTATCACGGCCTCGACTTTCTTTTTTTTTTTTACGAATGACCGCGTCTTCGACTTATAACCGGTGTTATGTGCGCAAGTGCAGCGGGGAAGCTTATAACTCGGCGCCGAGTGCGAATCGGACAATGAGCCGGGGAGGCCGAGTCCCGAGGCGCGGCTGCAATTTACGAGGATCGGATAAGCGGCGAAATATTTAATAAACCCGAAAATCGGCCCCGCATTGCCGGGGCTTTAATTTACTGCGCCGGCCCAGCCGGGCCAAATAAAAATCCGCGGGCCTTCAGCGCCTCCATTTGTCTCGCGCGCCCACGTCAGCCGCGACGCCCATTTTTTTCACTTGCCCCCGTCCGCGGAGCCCCGGGAAAATATCGCGGCGCCGGCACGCGTGCGTCGCTTACAATATGCACTTGGGCACAGTGCCCCTAATAAAAAAAGGAAGAGGGGGAAGAAGAGACCGCCGAACCCACTGAAAGTCGCGAGGATCCGTGTCGCAGCGAGTCGAACGGGGGAGGCTATAGACCTTTCCATTCCTGCCCGCTTAGATTTCCTGCCCCGGGGAAATCAATTTTGTTAGAGTGCCTCGCGGCGACTAATCGAAAAAAAAAGGGCCGAATAAATAAGATGGGACCTTCCTGGCCCTTATATTTTTTTTACCGCGCGTGCAGTAAGCCGTCGTAAAATTTGTCCAGCGTTTTATGCCTTGCCCTGCGGAGGAATTGCATTAGCCGCGCAGTAAAAGCTCTATGATTTCCTGGTAGAAATTTACTCGGAGCTTATCGGGTATAGAATCTACGAAGGCCAAATCAATTTATTGCTTGTCTTGATCGAATTAAAAAAAAAAACACCCACTGCGGCCACACAATAAAACGTAAACATATTAGGCACGTATATGCTGTGATTCTTAATTACTTGTCGATTAAATTAGGGCCGGAGAGCCGGCGATGAGAACCGATCGAGCGACTATACAGATCGCAGATAAGCTCGGGAGAACGTCGCGCGAATTGACGGAGGAGGGGCCATCAAAGCTCCCTTGATTAAGGAAGCGGGGTTGCGTCGAGGGCGCGTCTGCGCGCTTCTTTTTTTTGTTCGCGCGCGGGCTACAGAAAGCCCGGGAAAAGCGCCGTGGGTCCGACTCGGCCGCGGACGGATCGGCCGGCCGAGACACTCCGTGACTGGCGGCCGTTCCGAGGAGCAAGGAAAAAAAAAAGTCATCCCAATCAAGGGGGTATACGGGCGGTAGGAGATAAAAAAAAAAAAGAGAGAGAGAATCGAATCGACGCGCGGGATTCCGGGCACGTAGCGGCGGCGGGGGGGCGAAAAATAGTAAGGTGCCGGCGACTACGGCGCCCCGAAAATAAAAAAAAAAAAAGAGCGGGGTGGGGAAAAATTGATGAAATATGATAAAGCCGGAGGGGGTGAGGGACTGCCGGGGCCGAGGGCTCGCCGCCTCCTCGGACGGAGGCAATATCCGGCGATTGCTCCCCGCCCACGCGCGTACATCGACCCTTGCCGAAATCGCGAGTTAAGCGTCTTCGCTCGGCGCCGATCGGGCAGATATACGGACACGCGCAGCCTCCCGGGTTATGCCCGTCCCGCGGCTTTCCCGCGCCGCCCGCGAGCGTTATTAATCAGCCGGGACGGGCATCCCAGTGGTCTTCTCGCCGGTCCTTTTGTCCCCGCCGCAACGCGCCGAGAGCCGCTCGCCAATGTCAAAGTTGTGGGGGGAAAAAGCGCGAGGCTCCGGGGCACGTATGAGATTTTCTGCCCGCGGGAAAGTTCCTTCTGCCGGGCAGTCGTCGATCCTGCGAGAGTTTCCGCGGGGAAGGATATATGTATGTATGCGCGCGCTCCCCGGGAGACAGGAGGCTTTCCGCCGTAGAAAGTCGGCGCATCTTTAATTGGGCAAACAGTATATATCCTCCTTGGGCGCGATTCTCCCGGGGAAAGGGGCACACGCTCCCGGCCGACAATGCGCATGTACCCGCGGCCGGCTCCTGACAAACGGCCCTATATCCTTGCCGAACCGAGATTCATCGGGCATCCCGGGATGCTGCGCACGCCGGGAGAAGCTAGACGCGCGATATGTTGCGTTATTTTCACCCGGCGCGCTGAGTCGCACTCTCGGACACCACCCGATGATCCTGGCTGGCCGGGACGCGCGGCTCCTCGGGCCCCGGCTAAGTAGCCATCGATCCGCCCCCGGATTCAATCTCGCGGCGGCTCCCCCGGGCGCCGGTGGCCGAGGACTGGGGGAGCTGTCGAAGGGACGACTCTCGCGGAGACATTTTTTCTCTTACTTCTTTCCCCGACACGCACGCGCATATAGCCGCGGGGGGACGAGTCAAAAAAAAAAAAAAGGAAAAGAAAAAAAAATAATAATCCCACGGCCGGCGCGGCCCGGCATCGATTCGGAACACGCCCCGAGTGCCCGCTCGCGAATTCGCGTCACGCCGTCAACTCCGCGGGCGCCTCGGCGCCTTTCCCCCTCCCTCCGCGCTCCCCAGGCTGCCCGACCCCCGCGCCCTCCTATGTTTGCCTACTCCCGCTGCTCCGCGCCCCGATGAATAAGGAATGCCGCCGCCGCCGCCGCTGCCTCTGACAATCTACCTTTTTTACCTTTTTTTTTCCGCCCCGCGGATTTTCCTCTCATCGCGTGCAGTGCGTGGAGTGCGTGCAGCCTCCTCCGAGGATTGATTGTGCCTCTGCCGGCTAATGCGGCCAGGGCCGAAGATTACCTGTCTTTTTTTTTATCACTAGTGCAGGCCTAATGAATACGTGCCCCCGTTCAATTGGCAAACGTTGATCGTGTTCCTTTTCCTAGCGCGTGAACCAGCCTGCCTTCATTATATGTACGCGAATAGTTGCATTGTCATGGCGAAACAATATCGGTGCGGGCGGTGCGCAATTGATTAAATTAGCCAAGCAAGATTAATTACTAGATCATCGGGCTGGACGGGCCTACTAGTTCAGCAGCATAACTACTCCAATTACTTGCGTAAACAGTTTCAATTTATTTCCAATTAAACAGACTTGCTCATAGCCAATTACTCGGCAGGTGAAACATCGCTCATTATTTAATATCTATACTTTATACTTTCTACTTGGCGCTCGCCTGTAACGATTGCGATGAATTATCCATTTGGGATAGCTGCGCGTAGCGTCGGGCTAACTTGAATATTAAATGCGGCCTTAAAATTTCCAGGCAGCGAAGACGGCGACCGCGAAACAAGAAAAATCCCCTACACGAGATATCGCATTATTATGATTTATTCGCGAGGCTTAGCTCGGCCGATCCGCCGGCCCGATACGCATCTTAAGTAATGCAGCTCCTTTTGGGCAGTTTCATTACAGTACCGATTTCTTCCATCCGCAGCTTATCTCCCAGGCTCCCTACACTTGTATCAAAAACACGACCGCGCGCGCTCATCCGCCAGGGCGAATCAAGATGAAACTGGGCCCTTGCGAGTTATTAATCGGCGGGGCGCGCGCGCGCGGGGGGAGGGCCCGGCCCCGGGGGACGGAAATTGAAGGGATAACACGCCGCGGAGGCCAGTACTTATCAGGGCCCATTTAAATGATAAGCAACGCTGTTGCGCCGGCAGGGGATCGGCGACCATCTGCCCGGCCACGCGTCTATATACATGTATACATGTATATGCAAAATGAAGCTCGGCGCGCGCCCTCGTTGGGCCGGCCTGACGAATGCAACGCGCCACCTTTCAGTAGGCGAGTGAAAAGGCCTCGAGCGAGCCGGTCGCCGGCGTACCCCCCCACCACCGGCCCCGCGGCCGATAAAACGAGACCGCATTGATTAGAGCCGGGCCGGAGAAACGAAGCCGAGTGTATTTCCGCTGACAGAGCCGTTTTTCCCTGATTGATCGCGCACGTGCCGGCGCGGCAAGTGAGAGCGCGCGGCCGACCGCCGAAAAGCGTCGCGGCCCGCGGTTATGACTTCCGCGGGCGGACTTTGGTATTCATGAGCCGTCGCGTGACGACAACTCGCCGCTCGGCAAATTGTTTCCCCCCTCCGCGTGTGTACACAGGCCTGATTGGCCGGCTTTTTTTCCCTTGCCCCGGGGTCTCTTTGTCTTTCTAACTCGGGGCCGCGGCCCTCGCGTCTCTGTTTACGCGGCTCGCCTACATTCGGCTCGCGATTCCGCCTCCTTTTTATTCCCTCCTTCTTATTCGCCTGGGCCTCCCGTTCCTTTTGTTCCGCCTCCGCGGCCGTTATCTCCGGGCCAACACGCGATCCCGCCACTCGTGCGCGCGCCCCGGCTAATGATCTCCCGGGGCCTGGGGCCGCCCGCTCTCGCCTCCGACCGCGTTATCTAATTATTTTTGTGCATCTTAAATTAATCTCCCTATCGAGCTGGACCTTTTTTCCCCCCGCGTATTAGTGCGCTACACCCCCGCCTAATTGATCTTATTTATAATCCGGGGAACGTGTCCCTCTAATTGACGTCGGGATTAATGCGTTGTGCCAACTTTTTCGCTTTTCCACGGAGCTTTCAAGCTCGGTCGTTAACTCCTTTTTCTTTCGCTTTATAAGTTTGTAAGTAGCGGTGGGACAAAAAAGTGGCCGGTAATCGGCATTCTCCCTCGTTCATTGGACGATAAGGTATTAAAAAGAAAAGAAATGAGAAAGAACGGAAACGAAAATCAATGCGTTTTCTCCGCGGGTATATATACTATTGAGCGATTGACTTTTCGCGGATCGCAGTTCTCACGCAAATCAAATATAGAATGCAAAATTATTCGAGAGCACGGGCGGGGAAAAAGTGCGGCTTGATTGAAAACTCGCCTCATTTCCGCAAGTATCCCCGCTTACCGTTATAATTTATTCCCGCGCTATAAGCGTTACATAATTATATATGCGGTACATATTGGAATAGCAGCAGGATCGTCTAAAGGAAACTGTACCGGGCTACACGCGTGTACACTCGGAGCCTGATAAGATAATTCTAATCGATAGCGCGGAGATTAAAGCAACAACAACGATCTCATCGCGCAGCTTAAAATTATAAGCTAAAACTCGGAGTTTATCACGGAAAGACGTAATTACGTAAACACGTTAGGGTACATAACCTGCCACGCTATCAGCCGGCTTGCTTCGAATTATATTAACACATCGGCCGCGCGGGTACTTGGCGGGTAATGTGGGCTAACCTATCCTGGAAATCGCGCACAATAGTAAACAATCGGTATTATTATGGGCCGCCGCGCGGCATTCAAATGCGCCGTATCGGCGCGCGCCCGCCGCGGGATAAACTTTCGCGGCTACATTGTATTGCAGGAACGATCTCACGTATTCATTCGGCCGAGAATCTATTTAGGAGCCGCGGCAGGAGAATGTGATCGGAACGGCGTCTCTCGCGGGGAAAAAAGCGCGGCAGCAGATAAAGCCGAGGTGCAAGAGCCGGAGAGGCGGGCCGCAGCTGCGCCCCGGGGGCCCGCGGACACCCCGGGAATGCGCGTGCATTATAATAGCTCGGATAACGGATGGCCCGGCGGATGTGCCCGAAAGATAGCCGGCGCGGACAAGAGCGAGAGTGAAAAAGGCCCCGCGGACAAGGAGTCGGGCCCGCGGGATGTATATCGCGGCTCCCGGGCCGACCTATTTCTCATGCGCCCCGGCTCGCACGCCTACATATGTGTGTGCGTCCTAATACGCGCCGGGGAAATGATTTTTCTCGGGCGGCCGCGGATGACCCTGGCCGATAAGGGGGACCGTCGCGGGGAACAGGTTTCCCCCGATGCATGCACGTGTGTGTATACGCCACCTGTAGCCCCCGCCTTACGTAAACAGGCTCGCGCGGGTGAAAGCCGCGGGAGGATACGCGCACATTTATTATTCCGGGGCTCGCGGCCGCGGGGATACAACGCCCGCGCCCCGGTAATCGAGTCAAGTTCGCCCCGAGAGCTCGCGGGGAACAACGCGCCCCGCGGCCTGTGTGCCCATACGTGCGTCCGTGTGTGCGCGCGCGCGCGCGCCCTTTCATAACAGCGCGGCCGGCAACGGTACAGCGTCTTCTGCGAAGCCACTTGTTTTTCCGCGCTCGCGCGTGCGCCGATTTTTAATCGCGCCGCAAATGCGAAAGACGTGTACTCGCGCCCGTGATTAGACCTGCATCGGGGGGGGGGAGGGAAATAAAAAAAAAAAAGAAGAGTTACCCCCCCCCCTGGCCCTGCGGGTGCCGCCGCTGAAAGCCGCATTAATGGCTTTCCTCCTCGGCCGCGCGAGTATACTTTCACACGTGGCCCATCCGCGCTCGATGCTAATGGCGAAGAAAGCGCGGCGACGGCTCGGTTTGCCGACCAATTAGCGTATATGATATTCGATTCACTTTTCCGCGAGCGTTCTTTTTTTTCTTTGGAAAGCCGAGGCGCGTGGCCTCGGGGATAATAAAAAAAAAGGGGTGGGGGGAGAAGAGAGGCCCTGAGAGAAGGGGCTTTCCGCCTGGAGGTAATTTCGGGGAGCACGTGCAGACTGGAGATCGGTCTTGCTGACAAAACTGCGCCGACAGTATCCGACGAGTATCCGATGGAACGTGATTCCGAAAAATTGTCAACTTTCGTACTTGGATATAATGGACTACGGAGACTTTTTCCGACGGTGCCAATGGTTGCGCGAGCGGCTATCAGTTGCGGAGGCAGAGAGAGAGAAAAAATTCAACCTACCTCCGGTGATTAATGCATAAATTCAAATATAATCTCAGACTGTGAATTATGGATAACGATAGCATCGTGAAACCATCAAAATTAACGTCATGAATACAAATGACCCTTTCCAGTCGCCATCGTACACATGTTGCTCATTTGGATATAGCCGCGCATACATTTTATTGGCCGCGAGCTAGGGCAAACTCTGAACAGGATATGCGCTTTACGGTTAACCGACACCCAGCATCCTAGGCCATACTTGTTCATTCATTGGAGCTTTAATCTCGAGCATCAAAATTATATTAACGCGAGGGAAGCTGCGACGCACACATATATATGCAAAGCCCAGCCTCGGGGCGTCGGATATGCCGGCGCGTTCCGACCTGGTAGCGCCCAACTTCCAAGCAGAGCGCCGCGACTCAAGTGGATCTCGGCCGTTGTTATCGACGCGCGCGCCAGCCTACCCGCGGCTAAAAGCGCATCGACTTATATCGACTCGCGGGCAAAGCGATCCACCAGAGGATCTTGCCCTCCTGGGCTCCTTCTCCACCGGTCCTCCCAAGCCTGCCGGCCCTTTTTACGAGGACGCCCTCGGACGAGGCGCTGCGCCCTGCCCTCAAAGGGATCTTAAATCGCCATTAGAGCGGACCTCCATCCCCCGGCGGGGGCGCGTACGTATATATATACGGGCAGGCCCTTATCCCGGGTGTCTTCGGGGCCGAGGCCGAAAGAGCTTTCCCCCCCAGCGCCGGTCGAGGGCCGGAACGAAGTTTACCGGCGTCGAATTCGATTCGGGGCAACTTCGGCCTCTTGCCGGGCGCGCAAAGTGCGCGGGAAAAACGCCGGCGGAAGGTTTTAAGAAGGGGGCCGGGCTTCCTCGCGGCCGCCCGCCGGGCAACGCCCGACAATTTAATTAGCCAAAACTTTTGTTTGCGCGCCTCCTCCAATCGCGTTATCTCCCTTTGTCGCGCGGGGCTCCTCTCGAGAAAGCGGGCTTTATACCCCCGGGCCTCCTCCGCCCCGGGATTACCGGCCGAGTAAAACATCCGCTCGCGGGCTCTGCTCTCGATACATATCGTCCCGGTCGCAAGACGACGACGACGACCCCCGCCGGCCGTTATATCGCAATCCCGCGCGGATCGATATACGCGGACACGGGCAAACGACGCAGCCGGGGAGTATAAAAAGCCCGGAGCGCACGTGCGGCCCGTCCGCCCCGAGAAGAGAGGGGCCGAGAGGGAGGGCGCGGAGGGAAATCACGTAGCGGGATGAAAGTGGGGATGCGGGGCGGCCGCGCGTCTCCCGCCCACCCGCCGGCTAATTAGTTAATTGACTCGCGGGTAGGAGGCCGCTTTCGCGGGCCTTATAACGGCCTTACGCACGGCCAAGGCCAGTGCCCGACAAAAGTGTCCCACATCGCCGGGCGTAAAGAGACTTTTTACTGTTGCAGCCCCGGGGCCCGCGGGTCTTCCTTCGCCGCGGCTTGATTGTTCCGTTGGGGGGGAAGTGAGGCGCCGACCGCCGCCTCGGGAAGTCGCTGGACCGCACGGCCCGCCAGCTATCCCTCCTTTTTTTCCCTTTGCCCTCGCGGCTCTGCTTTTGTCCGCGGGGCAAGCGCCGCTGAATTCAATTTCGCCGGGGACGACCTCCGCGGTACGTACACATATACAAGTGGGTCTCCGGCCAAGCGGCCACATTATCATCCTCGGCTTTTTATCGCCCGCCGCGCGGTAATGTCCTCGTTATCCAATCGGCTTTTATTAATGCGCGCATCCTTGACAATGTTCGTAGAGACCAAGAATAGATAGGGCCTGATAATGCGCTTATATACCGACTGTTTTTCCCTTCTCTTTTGCCGCCTCTAATTTTAACTCCTCCCCCTTCGCCCGACCCCCCGAGATTTAAGATTACAAATGAGCCTTCTAAATTCTAAATGTCATCTCCGAGATCGTAGTAACTAAACTCCGAAAGACACTACGTGTGAGATATTTTTTTCGGAACTCATCGCGCTAACTCATTTATATTTATGTGCAAATTAACGTGAAATACGCGCTAGCTTCGGCTCAAAAACAAAATCAACGTCTTTTACAAGCATTAGTATTATTAATAAAATATGCATTAGCGAAATAGTAATGACGTAAACTATATAACTTACTCGGTATTAAGCACAATAATTAGTAAATTAATGGTTCCTGCGACTCACCTGAAACAGATAGAAAAAACGACAATTTAGATATTTACATATTACAAATCATTAAAATCGCATCTAAATTGTATCATTTTTAATTAGGAAACTCATAAAAATAAGCGCAACGACCGCATTTATAATAAAGTCTAATAATTTATTAACAAAATCATAATAAACTTTCAAAATTGTACTCTCGTTTGAAAAGCAAAGTTATAATGCTCCCCCGCAGATAAAGCATCATTAAAAACTCCTTTCCTTGGCGCTCGGCATTTGTAAGAACATTAATCCTTGTATGGCAGCAAACGAGCAAACAATGCTATCACCTACGTCTGCGGCGGTGCAAAAAAAACCCACCCCCTCGCAGGGCCCTGCGGGCGTAGGGCCGGGCTACTTGACCCTCGAGAGAGATTCGTTGTCGCGGAAAAGTGAGCCGATATCGAGTGCTCGACTGGGATCGGCTCCGGGAGCGGACTCGTGAAAAACGAGGCAATTAGCGATAGAGATAGTCGAGCGGGGCCCCGGGAGTCGTTAAAAGCCCGGGGACGAGAAAAAGAGGAGCAGGGCGAGCCGCGCGATTAATACCTCGGCGATCCGCGCGTTTAATTATACTCGAGGTATCGCACCCGCGCGAACCGCACGTCTCAATTAACGAGGATCGATGTCGTTTGTACGTGCGTCGACGCCTCGCGCCCCGGATATAGCTATGATATCGAAACGCTCTCTCGCAGATGCCCGATCCTAAGTTTCTTTTCCCCGGGAAAGCGAGCCCAAATGTTGGTTATACACGCAGCCTCCGCGCGGAAGACACGCGGAAGTTAATCAACCGAACACGATCGAGCGAAAAATACCCGTATATCGACGTGTACGGTCTCGACGGCATTGTCGTGCCCGCGTGTACCTTGCTATCAGATTAATTAGTTTATTCGTTGTATGACAAAAACTACAGATTGGGAAATTAATTATTTGTACAGGTTGTGCTATTCGCGTGTTTTATGTGAACAAATTAATCGGAGCCACCTATGGCTAGAATTCCATGAGAAAAACTGTGAAACTGGGTTAGGTGTTAAGATTACAATCTTCGAGTCGGCGATTAAGCTTCTGATCGCCTTAACCCAATTCGCCATCGATCATGCTGAGGCAATGTGATGTACTTATACGGCAATTTGAAATAAAATCCCTTCTAATTTGCTTTACTTATCGCAGGCTTATACGGTTATAAAAATAATTTTACGGCCCATTAATATCCCCGCAATCATTACGATGCTCGTTATTAGAAATACAGTTTCTTTTATTTGGTATTTTTCCCATACAGTTCATACTTGGTTGCGTATTTGGAGTAACGTCCAGCTACAGACAGGAAAAAGTCTATATTCTTATCCATATATTAAGTCTGATTCAATAAATAAATTGATAAATAAATAAATTAAATGTACAGAAAATGGTATTAATTGATCAGTTGTAACAAAAAATGTTTGACAACGAACAATTTGGAAGAGCTCTGGGGAAGTAAAATTGCAACGATAAACAAAAATTTAGCTTGGAGTAAATTAATAGATGCCTACGTTGCTCGAGCGAATTTTGTATGAGTTTCTTCATTTAATTAAAGCTTTTGACTTAATTATAATTTCTTTAATAGCTTAATTTATCCAAAGTCAGCCGTAATATTTAGTAAATTATTTCTGCCGCGGATCTTTATTAAATTAAAATAATCTCGTATTCTCCGAGTTCTTCGGGCAGTCAATTACGATTTTATTGGTAATTCAATGTGGTAAACGCGTCTTCCACCCTTGCCGCATGTTACCGCTGTGTAGAGTAGAAAATTTTATTAGCCTTAGTTTAATTACAACCGCAGAGAAACTTATGATTTTATCGTCTTGTTTGCAGGTTGCGCTGCAAATCTTACATGCCCGGAAAGCTGCAAATCACGCGGCCGATAATAAAGATGCGAGGGGGGGGGGGGAGTAGAAAAAAGGTCCAGCCCGACATTAGCATCTTCTGGCGGGAGAATAAAATTTTGGGAGATATCGCACGGGCGAAAGTAGCGCTACACGCCGCCGCGGCCTCGGCGAGTCTGCGCGATCGCCGCTCGATTAGAGGCGCAAAAGGAGAAACTCGTTACCCCCTCCTCCCCTCATTACGCGCGGCGATTCGGCAATCCGGCCAACTGCGCCTTGCCCCGGGGAGGCGCGCGAAAGGGAAGCACGTGCTGCGCAAATGCCGGCTAATGCGCCCACCGGGGAAAATGAACCGCGCGCGCGTCGGCAAATTACGTCCCGGCGCGCCGCGAGCCGCCGCGGCTCCTTTCGGCACCCCGCGCGTATATAAGCGCGCGCCTCTGATGCGCTCGCTCATTAGACCGATGATCGATGGGGCGCGACGGGCCGAGTCTGCGCCGCCGGCGTGATATTATTTCCGCCGGGGCGGCCGGAAGCGTGAATTATCGCGTCGCCGCGGCCCGTGTACAGTTCCACCCTTATCGGCCCTCGCGAAGCCGAGTACATATCGGGCGGGTCGCCCGCTTATTCGTGAGGTATCAGCGTCTGAATAAATTCACGGGCTTCCGTAATGGGGCGCGCGCGGGGTGTGTATATCGGGCCGCCTCGAAGCCGCTCCGCTGATTACACCGAGGGAACGTCGATTGCTGCGTTATTCGCTGAATATTTTCATATTATCATTAGGTCTGTGCACTGTGCTATTGCCTATAAAATGCATACGTTGATATAACGCGGTCGATGCATGGCTTTAATTAAACACATGTAAGCGTCTAAGCTTACATATAATTCTTAGACTGATCATGCGAAATGACTGTCATCATTCTTCGAGCTAAAGCATTTCAAGAGCGATAAAATGGCATCGTACGCATTTTTACGAGCTGGTTATTTATAATTCTATAATTTTATTTAACCAGTTTAACTTGAATTTTTAACTCCGTGCGGAAGTTCTCATACTTCCTCTAAATTCAAAGATTCTGCTTCGCGAAAGTTACCTATTCTCGAGTGTATTCTCGACTAATAGTTCTTCTTCTGAAGGGGGAAAACTCATCTCGCCGTTTTAAAATTGTATGAGCAAATTAAGTCGGATCTTGGGGGGTGGGGGACAGTATAGATTTGAAATCCGAAATTATGTACACTTCCATTAAAACAAACTACGTATGCATTTTTCATAGAAGCCGCCAGGATATAACTTGCGACTTATATTTTCGAAAGATCTACGCTCATGGAAGTAGCAAACAGGACTCGAATAGGTGCACGTATATAAGCCTTTTTTTTCCAATACACGTTGCCAACTGAGTTTCTCCGAGGAGCCGAGAAGAAAATCCCTATTACAATTACAGTGGGATACCGCGGCCCCGGCTGTCGCGTGTCCACCTTGCAGGGCTGCTCCCGCCCGATTTCTCCCATTCGATCAATCTGTAATCACGTTGCTTATCGGGCGCGGGCGCGCGCCGCCTAATCAGAAAGGCAATAACGATCGAAGCGCGAGGGGGATTAGAGTCGCGCGGGCTTCCACTTCAAAGAGTTGCCGTTCGCTTCGCTCGCCCGGAGCCGATCGCCCGGGCATTTATAAGCAAACTGCGCGCGGGGTTTATATTTACACCGGGGCCGACATCTGCACGGGCACAGGCCGCCCCCTTACATGCGACGAGGCTGCGGACGCGGGCGTCGTCCGCGCGTGGGCTGCCCGCCCCGAGCACGCGAGAACTCATCTATTAGCTATCAAAATGTTTATCTCGATCATTAGCGACAGGAAAGATAGCCAGACGTCCGGCGGGCAGAGCCGAGCCGAGCCGTTTAGCGATCCGTGCTCGGCGCGTGTGAAAATATTTCGACATGTTCAGGCTCCGATTGACGAGGCCGTCTTTTCTCCTTTTTCGACATATATATGTACATATATATACGTGAGTTTGTGTACGCGCGCGCCCGTTGTTCCTTTTTACTTTATCGCCGGGCAGTATAATCTTCGAGATCGTACCTTATCAAAACAGGTTTAGTTAAATTAATCAGGCTGGCATAAAAGGAAAAACCCATAGCACGTAAAGGATACCCCGTAAAACGAAGCGACGGGACGGGAGAATAAAAGACTCGAGTCTCCTTGCTGGTCGGACTAACACTGTAGGAAATAGAAATCTTTTAGGATCAACGGCTAAACGGAACGTGTCCTACCTAACGTACCAGTCATTTGGAGCAAATAGGGAAACGAAACCGAACTCCAATTGACTAGGATCCCCTTTTCAAAAGCCTTTCAAATTCATAAATTGTTATTTAGTGGTCTGTATGAAAACTGGTTGGCGATAACGACTCCTTACACTCTCTCAAATTTAATCCTCTACCTAAATTCAAGATGGCACATTTTAGAGATCGAGTATTTTCGATCTATAAGATGGCCTCGTACCGATAAACTTGTTTGAATCTTTTGAAATAAGGAACGCTTATATAATACACAATAAGTTATAAATTTTGAATAGGGATTCTTTTCAAGTGGTTGACAATCGTAAAATTGGCGGTACAAGGGATTAAATGTCCACAATTCAATAATGACAATGAAAGAAACAAATATACCATTCACACAAAATGACTGCTATGTATGTTTTAATAATCTCCGCATGTAAAACCTAATTTCAACCGAAATTAATAAAAGTTCGTCACTCGGGACCCTGCATCGGGTGGAATTTAAAAGTCGTCTACTAAAAAAATCAAGCGACACGCAACTGTGTTCGGAAAGGATGTGGCGAGGATAAAGTGCGAAAAAGTGCGGGGAGGCAGTGAATAATGGGCCAAGAGGCATCTGGGTCGAGATCTGGACAGTGTCGTCCATCGACAGGCCCGTTAAATATCGTGCGCGGCAAAACACTGCTGGGTTCGTGCGCATGGAAATATTTATCGCTGCACCGGTGCTATCGGCCCCCGGAAGATCAGTCCCCCAGCGTTTTATTCCTAGTTTTGTACAGTCTTTTTCACTGCGTTTTTTTTTCGCCTGCACTCGAGGGTGTCACTTTACACCCACGCCTATTGAAAAATTGCTGATCTGATATTTCTGTGAAAGTAAGTTATTGTTTCTGTTGGCGTTCTTCTGACTGACGCTTAAATTGTTACGTTTTTCAAGTACAGTTAAAAGTGCTTTCTAACATAAAGCAGCACACTACTCTTTTATCTTTTTGTGTTAAAGCCTGTCACCTCAAAAAACAATATTCAAACGATGACCGTGATTTTTTCAACGAAACTAAAGTAATCAGGTATTGACGAAAAATATACATTAAGATCATTTAATGATATTATCTTAAAAACCTTACTTACTTTTAGTAAACCTATAAACTAAAATATATGGTCGTCTTTTACTTGATTACAAGCTAAAAAAATTGTCTAGAATTTTTGGTATTCAAAGCACGAGCTAAAGCGAATATAAAAGTTCATTTACGATATTGTTTTAATCTTTAATCACTTGCTATAAAATGAGTTTTGTAATATTTTTCTGAAATTTACATTCTTTTTTATTTTTACCTAATTATAATATCAATAAATGATCTTAGTAGATATTTTTTGTGAAGACAAATAGAGTATAATGAAAAAACATTCGTTTATTTATCTATCCGCTGGTATGGTCAAAAAATTCTGGTCTCTTATAATAACGGTTTCGTGTCTTGCTTTGATAGGTTCTATCGGATCTGACACTAGTGAAGTACTGAAAGCTACTCTAAATAGTGCGGGAATGCGTACCTTGCTGATAACTTGTTCGCCTCGCATTATTTTCACACTACGTACTCGATCGTACTCGCTATTTCGGTACGTGTAAATGCGTGGCATTCATTGCAGCTACTTTTTACTATGACGCGATCATAAAAATTCCTGAAATTCTCTGTAGCTCTTTTGTGCACACTGTGGAAGTTTTAGCACAATTATAAGGAATATTTGGCGAGGAACATATGCGATAACTGGTGATTAAGTATACAGGAATTTTAACAATCTACAAGTCGAAAATTTTACGGCATTCTAGCGAATCGTGTAGCGAATCGCCAGCGAATTCATAAAAAATGTATTGCGAGTGACTCGGCGTTTAATACACTGGCGCGACGACAAAAAGTGGTGATCGGAGATTCCCTCCCGGTCGGCCGAGCCGAGGGCCAAGCCTCAGCGAAAGCTGACGCAGAAAGAAGATGGAGGGTTATTTTCGACTCGTCTGGGCGAGTGGCGCGCGAAAAAAAAAGGCAAATAATCCATCCTCCTAAATCATTTTTCGCCCGGGCCCCCCCGAGGCCGAGTCTTTCCGGCGCGGGGCGTCGCGCCGTGGCGCGTCGACGGGCGCATAATTCGCGGGGATCGGCCCTGTAATTGAAATCCGAAACCGGGGGCATCCCCCGGAGGTGCCGTCAGCGGCGCCGTCGTTCCTCACGGGCGGCTCGCCTCCCGCGGCGCCGCGCGGACTCTTTCGGCATTCCTCGGCAAAGCCGACGACGACGACGACGACGCGCCGCTGACTCTTTTAATTGGGTGATCCGAGATCCGCGGACGTCTCTCGGAGATCGGCGATTTTAACGACTCGCCCGGGCGGCTCTTCGCATTTTCCGGGGCGAGCCCGGGCCAAGGTGACCCGCCCGGGAGTTTCCGTCGCGCGGTCGCCGGGTGATTCCCGTATCGGGGCCCGGAATCGCGGCAGAGTTATTAGCGCGATATTACATTGGTAATGCGAAATTTAACGATGACAAATTGATAAAGCCGCTTGGCTCTAGATTGTAGCGGGCTAATTGGTTGTCGTGATTTAAAACTTAATTAGATTGGCCGGCGTGTAGTCGAAAAGAGAGGATAATTCGATAGGCGGTCCCCGCGTGAATATATTCGGCCTGATAGGATCAGCGGCGGCGTCGACGTTTTTAACAGTTGCCCGGCCTCGAATAACTCCCGTGGCATTTTAACGCGCTTGCCAAATCATTGTAAATTACCTTTACAACCTGCTCCTGAAATCTGGTTATCACTCGGCCGGCCGATCGCCTCGGCCGATAAAGCCCCGCGCGAGTATAATCGCCCTCTAAAAAGGCACCGCTATTTTCGCCCCGCGCAACCTCCTCTGATCGCGGGCGGCTCCCTCGTTAACCGGGCCGCCGCCGATGATAACGCGCGGACATAATACACCCGGGGAAAAAAGCGGCGCGAGGATCAGGGAGCCGCACGCGCCGACGGAATACCCGAGCGCGGTCAAACAAAAAAAAAAAGGAGCCGAGCCGAGCGCGCGGCCCGGCCTCCGGTCAGCCCTGTAATAAATACGCGAAAGGCGCAGTAATAGGGCGAAACCCGATCGGCTCGCGGCTCTTCCCCCGGAGCGTCTTTATCTCCGTTTGTTTGATGTACGCGGAGGAGGGCTCGCTTTCGCCCATTCGACACCCGAGTACGTTAGCCCGCTCGTCGCATCCGTCACTCGGCCGCTCCGTCGGCAACGGACACACGAGTGCGTGTATATACACACGCGGAACAATAACCGCAACTCTCTTGGCGAGGGCCACGCGACCCGGAGGAATGCCGGGAGGCTTTTTAAGCCCCGGGCGGCGGAAGCGCGGCGGGCGGATGCGCGGGCAAAGCCGGAGAGCCCGCGATTTTAATTAGATGTGTGGGCGTCCTCGAGCAGCCGAGCGTCCCCGGCTTGTCCCTCCGGAGGCCCCGCGCACAATGAGAACAAAGAGGGGAAGAAGAAAAAAAAAACAAGGGAGCCCCCCGCCGCGCGTAATAACACTCGCCCTCAAATCGCTCAATTTTCGCCGCTAAGTACACTCGAGCCTCCTTAACGACTCCTCGAAATAAAGTTTACAGAGGGCTGCGTGCAGGGGGCGTGGGAGGAGCCGCGCCGGACGCGGAGAGGAGCGGAAGAGGCAGAGTCGAAGGCGGACCGCCCGGGCCCTGAATTATCCGCGCGATTACAGGTTGCGCCCCCCGGCGGACGCCTTGCATCTGCCCGGGGGAACAGGCGCGAAGCCGGCCTTTTTCCCGCATTTTCGGCCGGGCGCTCGTGTGTCTACCTACCGACGGGGGAAGACTCGGCCCCTCGCCGTTTATTTCGCCGATCACTTGACGCGCGCCTGTTTATGGAGCCGGTTGGTCGGATCGATCGGCGCGATCGGTTTTATGCCTCGGGGCTTTCCGAGTATTGTTTCTCGCGCGGGCATCTGCCCCCCGTCTCCGACGTAAATATGCACCGCCGCGGATTGTATAAATACCCGCGGCGGCCGTCCGCGCGGATCTAGCTCCCGCGCTCTTAACCCGCGCGCGGCTTATGCGCGTGCGCGCGGCGCCGGCCTCTGGAGGATGTGCTACATGCCGGCGCGCCGAGGCACCACAATGCCGACTGTAAATCAATTTAACCTTTTCCACCCGGTCGTTTGTTGAACACACAACTTGTCGGCGTCGAGGCGCAGATTCTCATGCGATCCGATGGATATATAAACATAAAGTATACGTGTCCCGTTTGAAAAAGCCGACATCTTTCATTCGGCGAGGTGCGCGCTGCAAGCCGATACGCGATGCACTGGTGATCAAAAAAAAAAAAGGTTGACCCGCGATAACTAATGGCTCGAATAGAAGCATAAACTATCTTGTCTATTCCAATCGGTCCGTCGCCGATCGCTGCCACTCGCACGCAGGTATGCGTCATTTGAGCGAATAGTACCACAAGCAGCCGTCGTGAATAAAACAAAGTCAGGCCGATCGACTGGAAAGCCGAAGAAAGCTCGGGGGAACCAGCGGCGACGTCGTCACGTATGTGCATCCCGGCAAATATTACCGGCGGGAAAGCCGGGCCGCTCGACTTTTGGCAAGGACAAGTTGGGCGCGCATATTAGCCATAATTCATCAGGCAAAGTGGATTAAAGCGCGGAGTTTGCGCGACCAATCGCACTCGGTAGACCCGTCGGCAGCGCTTATCTCATAATAGGGCTTATCAAACTCCGCTGATTAAGTCCCGCCGACGTATTTAGTTTGGAATCCCCGGGCGAGCGGCCGAGCCGCGTAACTCGGGCCCAACTCCGATAATGCCCATATTCTTCGGGGCTGAGGCGGCGATAACGAGGTCGTCCTTTGCCGAGAACCGACGAGTTACTCGCCAAAAGAGCATTATTATTCGGATTTTGTGACGAGTCGTCGAGGGCCGCTCGGTCTTTCAGGGCCTTGGATCACACGGGCCACGCCACCTACATAGCCTTTCCAAGTTTATACCTCCGCGTCTCCGGTGGTGTTTTTCTTCGGCGGCCAGCGGGACGCGCATCGGCCGCGGGCGACGACGCGCCTGAGGTTTCTAATCCGCCGGTTTGCTCCGCTCTCTGTTTTCACATTAAACAGGCTGTAGGTCTGCGGAAACCGTACAACATTGGCTCAACATAGCCCTATAGCCTCCCAATGTTTCTCTTTCTTTTGATACTTGACACGAATCCGGCCTAAATACCTCTAATGCCCGCCCGATAGACTTGTTGACGTTGCCCCACGTACATCTGCAGGTTAACAACGTTGCCGCGGGTTAAATTAACGGGCGAATTGCAAGAGTAACAAGTGATTAGCCCAGCCGTCACTCTGCGATCGCGCGCGGGCCTTATTATCCCAGACAATCACCCGATGCGGAATAATCGGCATTGGGAATAATTGATCCGTAAGGGACGGCGCATTGTTCTGGCCGTCTCCTCCGCGGGCCATTAGCATAATTGAACCTAAAAACGGAGTCCTCGCGAAAGCCCGCAGACAATGCCTTATGGCGCTCCCGGCCGCGCGAGACGGCCAAGGCCCGAGTTATCGCGAGCCCCGCGTAAAAAAAGCGGCCCCGCCCCAAATCCGATTGCACATCCCCGCGCGCTTTTCCGCGCTCGCGATTTTAAGCTCCTTAGCAGCTTCTAATTGCCCCCGGGAGCTGGGGCGCCCGCTTTTCCCGGGGCTCCCGTCGTCCGACCCCGTAATTGGCGTAATCCGATTAACCGGCTCCTGCCCGGTGTAAACGCGGCCGTCTCGGCCGCCCTCCCCCGCCGGGCGCCACTACTCGCGGCTCGGCTCTATCCTCCTTTTTTTTGCCGCTGCCGCCGGCCGATCGATAAAATTCAATTTCCCGCGTTTATTTTGCGCGCGCGCGCGCGCGAGCCACGGAATGCGGCGAGCAGCGTTTGCGGTGCGCCCCGTTAAAGTCGCCCCCGCGCGGGCCGAGCGCTACCGATGTTGTATTTTCCTCCCGATAATCATCGAGTTCTTTGTGGGATAGGAATTCCCGCGGAGCGATGAATTCGAGAGTGGATTCAGTGAGAAAAAAAAGTTTAACGAGCGCGCTACAGTGCTCTATCGGTTTTTACTCCCTCTATTTGTACTTGCTTCTTCGGTGTGCTCTACGTGTTCTACTGATTTCTACCATATTGCTCCGGGCAAACTGTATAATATCCAATTAATTTAATATTACTCATTATAAGAGCTGTGGGATTTATTATGGCCTTATGCGGAACATTATTTCGAATCTAAGTGTATCTTTATTTGAGTCCACTAATCGAATGCTATTACAAATAAGCTGGTTCGTGCCTTATCTGGAACTACTGGAACAGTTTTGTGATTTTAACTGAGCACCGGTACAGCTTAAAGTAGCTAAACAGGTGTTACGCAGTAATCCCGTATTACCCGATCGTTTCTTCAATTTAGCCGCAGCCGAGATATAAAAATAAAAACGGTGCAGCCTGATATACAAATAACTTATTTTCAGAGTTATCCAAATAAAATGGGAAAGTCGCTAGTGACCCGAATTCCAGGCTACTCCATCATCTCGGAATCTCCGAGTATCCGAGTAAATAAACCAGGGATCCGACGGGTGCGTCATTGAACCTTAGTAGCAACACCGTCCGTATTTTTTGCACTTACAAGTTGTACATCTTGTCGTATTAATAATTCATTAGAAAGGTATTAATACCGCGACACGCATAATACCATAGCTCAGGTATAGACTATCAAAAAGGAGCAAAGGGAGGACTGGATCTAAACTCGGCGAGCAGCGCGGCGCCGCTTAAAAAGAGCAGAGGCAGCAACCCTCGGCCATGCGGCGGCCACCTCGCGCATACACACACCGGCGCAAATCGGCCGACCTAATTATAAACATTGTTACCGAAACAGAGGCCGTTAACATGGGGGCGAGCCGGGGGCGTCCAATAACCATAAAGGCCCCTAATTAGCCCCGAAAAAGCGGAGTAGGTCGGCGGATCGGCCTGCGCCGGGCGTCGGTTACGCGGCTCCCCGGCGTCAAAGGCGCGCGCATAAATTAAGCCCCGCGTAACCAGATACACACAGACAGCCGGGAGCGTTCCTCCTTTTCTTTTTTTTCTGACGCGACCTTGGCCCGGGGATGCGCCGCCGAGGCGTTGCGCAAGCCGCGGCTTACGAGCGGCACTTTCGACGATTGGCCCTTTGCGCAACGCGCGGGGTACCTGGCGCGGGGCGGCCTCGCGCAGCATCCGGCAGTCGCAATCATCCGCGCGCGCCGCTTAAGCCGCGGGGATTACCCCCGGGAGGCGAGCCGGTTATCGGGGCGCCCCCGTCTCGGGCCCGGCGCCCCAGGAAATTGGAAAAAAAGCCGCCGGGCCATAATCCGGCGGCGGCGGCGGCCCCCAATTGCTCGGGGCGTCAGGTGCGGGGGCGTGGCGGGCTTTCCATCGACCCGAGGCCCTGGCAATTTTAAATTCGCCCATCATTGCGCCCAATTAGGAGGTCGAGTGCGCGGGACCTACGGGGCCCCAAGGACGGGAAGGCCGCGCGGTGCGCCACCGCCATAACTCTCGGGGTTTATACGCTCGGAGGCCGCCTCGCGTCCGCCTCCCGAACGGCCACGGGAAAAACGTTTTAATTATCGCGCGGGCCGCGCGAAAGGAGGCGTTTTCAATCAGGCCGACGGCGGCGGAGGCCCACCAGACGCATCCTCCGGCACAAAGGAGCGCCGCGGCGGCGCCCGTCGCCCGACACGGCCCGCGCCCCAGCTCCTCTCGGCTAAGTGGAACCTAATGAATATGCTAAAACCCGCCGCGAGAGCTTTGCGCGCCCGTACACGGGCCAATATTCCCGCGCGTGGTAGCCGAGGGAGCCCGCAAATTATATATGCGCGCTAGCCCCCCGCGTCCGCGCGAGTTTACACGCGCGATATGCCCCGGGGCGAGCGGCGACGGCCCCCACCGGCCCCTCGGGCCTGCGCCCCAACCCCGGACCCCCGCAAGCCCTGCTGTTTGCGCGATGTATATACGCCGCCGGCCGCTGCCCGCCTCTCGCCGATTGCGGAAAAATACCCCGACCGGAGATTGAGTTTGGTCCCGGCGTCACTCCAGCCTTCCTTGCGGATAGTTTCCTGTTTATTAGAGCCGTTAAAAATTATGTAGGCCGAGGTTCGTAAATACCAAATAATAGTATCTCGGTTAAAAAGCGTGAACGAGTGGCGATTATCTTTAAATTTAATATAAGTTAACAAAGTTTTGAGATCGCAGACAAACAGACTAGGGAAAAGTCTGAGAAACTTGGCGATTGGACATTAGCAAAAGACACCTTGACAAAATGGCTTCAGCTCGCACGCACCGAATGGCGGCACAATACTTGGGCTTGAGCCAAGTACCTTTTACACGTTAATAATTAATTTATGTATTTATAAGATTAATTAGGTTAAAGCTATTATTAGCTAAACTAATTCAACAAGTAGTCGCCTGGTTAAAAATATGAATTACCGACATTATTTGATCGAGCCAATACAAGCGCCAACAACAAATATATATTTAAGCTCAGAGTGCTCTACTCCATCGTGTTACAATAGGCTTCATGTTCTTTAATACCCAATGTAAATAATAAAGATATTGATTAATGTTGATCAAGTCAAATTTACACAGACAACACAGCAAAGAACAAAGACTCGCCATACAGTAGAGAGGATAAAAGGATAATAAATAACAAAAAAGGATTAAGTATAAAAATAATAATAAAGAAATTCAATCTATTAGAAGATCAAAAAAAGGATTAAAATACGCAATACGATTGGTAAACAAAGCTAGTAAACTACGAGTTATACATAGTAAGCTGAGAGAACCCTGCGAAAAATGTAGGTAACCATATACACTGAAAAATGAAGAATAAAAAGAATAAAAAAAATGAGTAAGGATAAGCATAGTATTTGCGTAGTGTTTTACCAGTTAGCCTGCGACTCGATCTCGAGGTCGATTCAACCGTACAACGGAAAACTCGTTGTGCTAAGACGATCAAGAGATGTACGCCGAGAAACGGATGTACCAATGTGTTTTCTCACAGAGAATCTCTGTGGACTAAGGAGCGGGGCGCACTCGGCTAACGAATCGGGCCGTCGCGCGTTATACACGAGGCGAGCCGACGGCCGGTTCGACAGCAGCACGTGCCGGGGGCGCAAACAAGCCCGATAATCGGCGGGCGGGCGAATCGCGGCGGCCCAGGGCCGGCGGCCGGCTCCTCGCAATAATTAATCCGGCGGGGCGGCCGGCGGGCTTTGAAGAGCCGCGCGCAAGGGCCCGAGGAAAGTTTTGATAATCCCCGAGACGACGCAATATCGCGCCCCTGTTTGCCGAGGCGCACGCGGCCATAGCTCCTCCTCGGCCGCGCCCACGGAGATGGCCCGGGAGCTCGCGGGCGCCTCCTCGGCCGCGCGAGGACCCCGGGGCTGCATTATTCATGGGCCCGGGCGGCAGGTCCTGTTTGCTCGGAGCCCGCGGCAGGCAAGGGTTGGGCCAAAGCCGGCTTTGAGACGCGGGGACGAGTCGCTCGGTTTTTCTCGCGATTCGGACGGCCCGGTAAACAGCTCGCGCCGCCGTCCCTTTTTGCCGGCGCGCGAGTAGCCGCGAGGGGTGAGTCGCTTTTAAACAATGCCTCCGGGCCCTGCAGCTCCGCTAACTTCTCTAATAATATTCTATTTACTTTCCACCGCGGCTTCTTATACTTCTTCGGGATTTGCCGAGGAAACTATATGCAGTTCGTTTTTGCCGACTGACGGGCAGTCGTACGTAATAAAGAGCCCCCGACTTACGCGGTACGTAAGTAAGCCTAATATCGTTAAGGATGGAAATCACGTGCGAGGCCCGCCGTACAAGTGCATAATAGAATAGATTTTCCCTAGTTTGGTAAGATCAACATTCTGCCGCGACGAAAAACGAAGGAACGCGCGCGCGCGCAACCAACTGGAATTTCCTTTCAAAGCCAATGCATCATCGGCCGGGCGACGTAACCGCGAGAACCTTATTACATCCTCATGCGTGATTGCCGCCGGTAAATAACCTTATAACTGTGAGAGAGAAGAAGAGGGAGTTGTCTAGAAAAAGCATTTGCGCAAATGGCCGGCAGTGAGGCAATCGCGATCAGCACTCGTTGATATCGGCACATGTGTCCGCGCCGGTATACAGTCCCACAGAATTGTTTCTTTCACTCGTACAAAAAAAAAAAACCTCTCGAATCACCCGAAGAAGGACAGGAAAAGACGCGGCGAAAGTAGCAACTGCTCTAGATTGCTCGGAATCACCCGGGGCAAGCCGGGGAAGGAGGTCGCGTGCCATTGCCGACGGTCGTTCGGCCGGCAAGTCAACTACTGCCTTCGCGCGGGCATCCCCCGCTCGAGTTATCGCTCAATATATAGGCGAGCGGAAAGAGCCGCACCCGGGCGCCGGCAAGCAATGGCCGAAAATTGGGGAAACCCCGCGGAGGACGCGCCGGCCCTCGCATTACGCCTCCGTGTAATTCTCGCGCCAACCAGAAAAAATAAAGGCGCGCGCGGGGGTCTCATTGTCTCCGGAGATGCCGGCCGGCGATATACGCGTCCCAGATGCGCCCAGATTGCCGCGTTCGCGCGGCGGTCCATACCCGATACACGTACACGCGGGGCCGATGCATGTACGCGCGGGGGGATCGATATACAGCCGCGGCCTTTTTTTTTCCCTCTCCGGCAGATTATATCGGGCTAACGGGCCCCCGCGTAATCATAGGGGCTGCGCCTTAATTCATTCCCCGGGCGTATATCGGCGCGTCCGCCGGGCTTATATTGGATTCCCGCGGATCGACGGCTGTCCCTTCGCCGGCGCCGGCTGCGCGCAACGATTTTTTTTTCCCCCGCGATTTTGTCCAACGGGCCGGGCGCGCGTAAAAATGGGGGAAAAACCGCCGATTGCGCCATTTCCCCGGACCGACGGCGTGTGCCTCGCTTTCCTCGCGGCCTTGCCCGCAAAAACATATTACGGCCCATTGTGGACCGCTCGCCTCGCGGGCATACGCGTATAATGAGCCGTTTAGCGCACATTATTATGCAACGTCGTCACGGTGAATTAGGCCCAAGTGTAATGCGGATAAAAATGCGGCTAGCGGCGATGCTGAGCGGCGCCATAGGGGCTCCTCGCGGACCGCGTCTGTACCCGGGGGACTGTCCCCGGCCGTAAATCACCGACGGCTCAACACTTATGAATTAGGCGTCTTTATCGCGGGCGATCTGCCGCGCGGCCCCCGTCGCCCGGCCGCCGGATTCGCCGGGCGATAAATCGGCCGGCGTATACATTGCCCGCGGTTATATATGCGTCTACACCTATCCCGCACACACAGGCATTCGTTAATTCACCCGCGGCGCCCATCCTCCACCGGTGGAGGGGATAAAACCCAAAAAAAAAAATAAAACACAAGAGTCGCGCACTCACTCTCTCCGATAAACCTTTCCGCGCGGTGTACGCGCGCGGAACAATGGCGACGCCGATGTATTCCAGATATGGGACCCGGAGAAGTATCGGTTGCGCGACCGCGCCGCCCGGGCCATTGTCTGCCGCGCGGGCCGACGCGCCGGGGCAACAATGCCGGGCCGGGGAGCCGCGAGCCGCCGATGAAGACGCCCCGAGTCGCCTGTCCGCCCGCCGGCCCCCTATCGATCATCCCGGCGCCCCGCCGCTCGCCTTTAACGAACCCGGTGCAATCATTTGAATTACGAGGCGAGCGCGGCCGCTCGTTCCCCGGCCGGCGCGCGCACCCACAGACCTGCACAGAGGCTTCCGGATTCGTCAAAAGGCCCGCTGGGTGCGCGCACCGTTCTAAACGTTTTCTACGGGCTTTAAAGCTGTTTTCGAGGTAAAATAAAGCAAAGACCACCTGAATTATGTAGAAATTCTGTTTGTCAAATTTGACGCGCAATCAACAGATTTCGTCAAGGCAATCAGTTGAAAATTAATATCTCATTATGTCAATTCAAGGGTTTTTATTCGTTCAAAATTACCATAGTACCAGCTGATTACAAACATTATGTCGAAAATAGAAAATTACTAAATACGTCCTCGTGTCTCTCACGAACATGTATAGTTTTTACTTAAACTATATTCTGTCATAAAAAACAGGATAAATTAATAATTTACTAACTTTTATATAGATTTTCATACATTTCTATGCTCTGATGTAATATTTTATTCTAGGATAAAATATTGAAATTGCGGTTGGCTTATTAAGCAAACGTGCATTAAAGATTACTTTTTGTTAGAGCAATTCAACTAAATGTTAATTTTTGTTAGTTAATTCGCTACAATAAAAAGTATTTTTTACGATTACAAAATTGAACCAATGGTTGGTATTTAACGTTAATTGGTGCATCCACGCTGTATATACGCACTAATAATCTATCAGCCCATGTACGGCCGAACGATTTAAAGGTGAAAGGTCACTCCGTCCATCAGGAGTACACAGATAATTCTTTGCTCGGCCGATCGCCACCTCGATTCGTGTTGGCCATCTTTGATTGTTGTACCATTGCGAGAAAGACTCTTATAAATATATATGATAATCGGCTAGCGCATTATTATACAGGGAAAGAAAAGCGCGTGGTTACATTATTGAATAATTGGCCATCGGAAATATAAGAGCGGAGCAGGGGCCCCGGAGCGACATCCTGGCCTGCATTACAGCCCCCGGGAACGCGCGAAATAAAACCAGACAAGATTTATTCGCGCGCATCTTTTATGCATAGCCCCGGCACTAGATAGCCGGGGCACATGCACATCTCAGGAGATATTTAAAAAAGCGCTCGACTGCAGCTCCCACGGCAGCTATAGAGGGAACGAAAGCTCGCGGGCGGCTTCGGGGGAAACAGGCCTCGGACGGGGCCCCGCGAAGGGCCCAGCTGATTTGACAAGGGCCGGGTATAAAAAGCCCGATAAATCAGCGATCTACGCGCGCGCGACTCCCCCGGAAAAAGGCGCATAAAGCTCGGGGGCGAAGCGGAGCTTGCGCGCTATATCACGGCGGCGGAGTGGCGGCGCATTATGCTCGCGAGGGGGGGGGGCGACATAAATTGAGGGGCTGGCGCGCAAAAGGGTTGGCTCCGGGGGCCGCCCGGGGACAGAGACGGATGCCGCGAGCGACTCCCGGCGGCGGCGCTTCTTTCCGCCCGGGTTTTAATGCACTGCGGCGGGCATCCGCGCGTGCAGAGGAGGCCCGCTCGAGTGGCCCGCTCCCTGATTTATCGGTCGAGCCGGAGGGCGGCCCCGTTATTATGGCTAGTTTGGGGGATCTTCTCGGTTGCGCCGCGAGCCCAAGGGCACCTGCTTACTCAGCCGCATTCCACGGAGGGAAACAAGGCCGCCCCTGCGCCGCCGCTGCTGCGCTGTCGCTTTAATATTTTAATTAAGTGGATTTTTATTCGGGGGACCGGGGAGAGCCGGCCAAAGAGTGCGCGCCCTGTAGTAGCAGTCGAATGAATAATATTGACGCGGGCCAATTCTCCACGCTGCTTTTTTTTCTTGCACTCTATAAATCCTGTTATGAAATCGGCTGTTTAATGCACGCATAAGCGGAGACGGCGCGAGTCCGGCGTTGCACGCGGTCACCTGGCGTTTGCCACTGTTACGCCGGTTCACGCAATGACGTTTGTTCGGTTAACGCTCGAGTAAGGATATCACGCCTCGTTCAGAAAAGTCCGATCGGTTTTACGCAAGCCTCTTAAACGCGTGCGAATAAGAGCCGAGAAAACAATACTGTCCGCAGATCCGCTGCGGTATATATAATTAATATTGATGCGTAAAACCAACAGCAAAGTCACGTATATGAATTTTAATCGAGTTATCGCGCTGACGAATCGTGCGGCACGGCTCTTAAATTATCAATTTGCACAGGCAATCTGTCACTGGCAGCGTCGAGCTATAATAGAGAACGGCGGGAGAAAAAAAGTTCTATTAGAGCGCATATACGCGTTCACTCGAGTTTAACTCTACGCGATTTTTATTTCAATAGACGTCTACATTCGCTGTTGGGGCACACGGATTTGGCCCGTACAATGCAGAGGATCCAGAGCAGAAAATGCATTATCCACGCACATTGTTTATCAGAAAAAAAAAAAGTTTACAACTGCCTTTTCATAAAAAACTCGAAGACAAAAGTTTCCTCTCGTTTTTGCTCGAAGATATCCTCGCGCGCGGGACAGGAGCACGACCCCCTTGGCACGTTAAAAAAGCGGCAACAGGCCGGGGGCTAATGGATATAAAAAGCCTCGGCCAAAGGCGCCCGCGGCCTATTTTTTAACAATTAGCCCGGCGCGTTAACAACGGCCAAAGTCTCGAGTGGGTAGCCGCGGGGTGAGGGGCGAAAGCTCGCCGACTCGGCCGCGTGACTCGGGGGCCGGTGCCGAGTTTAATAAAGCCTCCGCGGCGGGGCAAGACACATAAACGGCGAAGGCCGAGGGCGTAGGCGAGAGACGGAAAGACACAGAGGAAGCGTACACACCTACATATATGTCTAAGCGTATGTTTGTATGTGTGTATATGTGTATATACTCACGTTTGCATGCCTTGCGGTGAGTGATGGGCCGGTCGGTATCCCTGTAGTAGCCCTCCTGGCAGTAGTGGCAGTGCCTCCCGGCGGTGAAGTGCCTGCACTGGAGGCAGACGCCCCCGCTCACGCGCCCCGACAGCTTGTACAGCTCCATGTTGAACCTGCACTTCCTCGCGTGCTGGTTGCAATTGCACACTGCAAAACAATAACGGCCCAATCTCAGAGACGTCCCTCAAGTGGGCGCGCGCAGGTGCGCCGGGGGCGGACTCGCGGCGCCGTTCTCGATTTTGAGCCCGAGGCCGCTCGGTTTTACGCGAGGCTCCCGCGCCTCGCCCGCGGGGATTTTTTTCTTTTTTTTTTTTTTCGTTCCCCTCTACCTTTTGCTCCTACCGCGCTTTCGACGCCGCGCTGTAATAGCTTTTCCCTTGATTTATCGATCGGCGCGCTTAATCGAGGAGTCCCGCGCGTCTCCTCCGCGTGGCTGTATCGCGTCATTAATTACATTTGGATAATACCGTCCGGGCTCTATGGGTCTCCTAGGGCCGGAGACCCTACGTTTTTCACCTTTTCATTTCGCAAAGGGGATACTCGTGCAAAGGACCGCCTAAGCTCGCAGCGTTTCTATATGGAGATTTGGAGGGAGGGTCGCTTAAAAACATTTGCCTTGAAATGTCAATCCCTCCTTGGATATTCCGCCTCGGTCCGCCTTCTTTTTTTGACCCCCCTTTTTGCCCGTTCCCAACAGTGCATTAAGAAGATATTATAGTGCCAGTCGATTCTTTGAGCCGAAAGAACATAATGCGAAGCTCGGCGTTTTTCCTCCTCGAAAGGCGCATATATGCGCGCCGGGCGGAGGTTAAAGCGCAAGGTTATCGATCAAAACTCGGCTTCCGCCGCGCGCTCTATGCAGGACCTTTCAGGATAGCTCGGATTATTTTATTTTCCCCGGGCGCAGAGGAGCCGAGTCACGATATTTTTACTCGCGGCCGATATACATGTATATACAGGCGACTGCAGTCGCTTGTCAGACCGGCTCATTTATTCAAATGCCGTATACATTCCCGAGGCAACGAATTGCGTATATATATATATATACAACACACTAGGCAAGTAGCGGGCGGCCCAACAAAGCCCCGCAAGTTTTGCCTACGCCCGCCCGCGGAGCCGTAAAAAAATCCACCGGCGGAGCCGCGAAGACTACAAGAGAGCGCAGCCGGGCTTATGTACCTACCCCGGGTAATTAAGGTTCTGCGGGCGGGTCCCCGGGCGGGGGTCGGGGGGGTGTCCTTATTAAAGATTCCGCGAGCTTTCAATATAAAACGCCCGGGCAAATAACGCGGGGGAGGGCGAGTCCTTTGAGCTCGGCAGCCGGAGGAATATCCCCCCGGGGGCGGCGAGCGCATTCTTATAAGCTCATTAGGCGGGGCGAGTCCCGCGCTCCTTAAACGGCGAGTCTCTCTCTCTCTCGCCGCCAGAGGGTACCTGTATACATCCGCGGGGGGGGGGAGGGGGCAGGGAAAAACAAAAAGAAAAGCGAGAGCGTCGAGTGGTCGTCCGCGGGCGGGCGCCGGCGCGGCCCCTCGAGCCGGCGGCCCTCGAGCGCGATCGTGCCGTAACTCGCGCGCCGCGGCCTTGCGCGAAATATAATTGAAAGGAAATCGTCGCGGGCGCAGGGGGGCAAAAGAGAAAAAGGGCACTCGCGCGCCGTCGCCCGCGGCTTTGTCTCGCGACCCCCGCACTCGTCTCCGGCGGCCGATCCCCCCCCCGTCCCTCTCTCTCGCTCGCCGCCTCCCCGCTTCTTTATTTTTTTTCTTTTTTTTTTATTAATTTCTTCCGCGCGCTCCGCCATTTGGCAGGCCGCGAGGGGCGCGACCCGCGGGGAAACGACTACCCCGGGGGCGACGGGGGATCCTCCCGAGGTCGGGGCGGCCTCGGCATTCCTCCGGCAGGTCGCTCCTCCGAGTAGACTGCGTACGGCGCCCGTGAGAGGGCCGCCGAAAAGCACCTCGTAATGGAACAGCCGAGTGGGCCGCCGAGGAATCCCCGAGACAATATACGGGGGGAGGGCCGAGTGGCAGCGCTTAAAGATCGCCCGCTCTTAAGGTGGGCGTGTCCCGGAGAGGACGGGCCGCCCGCCAACGAGCGTCCGGCCCTAATCGGCCTCCGAGGAGTCGCGAGAGGAAACCTGCGCCTCTTCCCCTCGGTTGGGCCGCTTACCGCGGCATCGCTGTCGCTTTCCTCGCGGGCACACGACTCCCCCCCCGAGGAGGACGGCGGATGGTCTGTTGCCTTCCTCCGGGCCCCGGCGCAATTGGGCCAGGCAGTGCGCGGAGGGCCATAGAAAGTCGGCGGTGGAAAGCCGCGGCCCGCCGCCGGGGACGTTTTTGCTCTCGGAGGGCCGTCGCCGGCGGCTTATTAATCAACGGGAGCGTCGTTAAGGCGCAATAACGAGCCGCGACTCGGTAAAACTTAATAATTCATAAATTAAACGATTAAGCCTTTAATGGATATATATTCCCGGGGCGATCGGCCGCGCGGGGGAACCGGTAGTTGGGGCTCGCGGGGCCCCGCGCGCCTCTCCTCCGTCGGGGGAAAGCCCGGCCCTCGTAAACACATCGGCCTCGCGCGCACCCGCCGATTAATCCCTAATTACGGGGATCGGGCCCCGGCGAAAAGCGCCCCGGGCGCCCCCCGTACTCCTCCTCCTCCTCCTTTTTTTTATTCGCCGAGGGGACCCCGGGGAAACTTGGCCGGGCCCGCCTCGAGTTATACTCCCTGCCCGCCCCGGCGCGCAAATTTTCGTAATTAATTGAGGCCGGCGATCTCTCCGCGCCCAGGGCTTTCGGCGACCCGCGCCCCTTTGATTAATCGGCCGTTAATCGGACCTTTGGCGCCCGCCGCCCCCACCGCGACGACGCTGCCAGAGGAGAAAGAGAGAGAGAGAGAGAGGGACGGCCCGGTGAGAAATGACCGTCGAACTCGCCGGACGCGCGGGCCACTTATTTTCGACGCATTGTGCGCGCGGGTATAGGTTTCTCGCGGGATTGTTTGCGAGCCGCGCGGCCCGAGCGGCCGGACCTTTTTCGCGCTGCGTCCGCCAAGCCGCGCCGGTTCGCCGGGTTTTCTCCTCGCATTTCTCAACTCCGGACTTATTGGAGTATAATATACCTTTTAAGATTCGGTACGGCTTCAAAACAAATATCGCTCGAGCTCGCTAACTTGTTTGTGTAAATGAACTGCCTTGTGCTATGACAGGAAGTAGATAAGGAGCGCGCCGATAATTTATCTTTATTAGAAGCGTTAAATAAAATAAGCCATTTGCCCGGGAATCCTATATGCAAAATACGGGATCGGCATTTTTCGCACGTGTCGACTGAGGAATCTATAAAACTTAACGATGCAATTTCATTCATGCGGCATTACGTGTCATTTCGTTTACGATAGCTTAAGTCACTGCAACAAATTCATCGATTAATCTACTCGACAGCTGAATCTTCCAAAGAAAAAGTCTACTTTTTCGAAATAACCGAGTATCCTATTCGACAATTATTTCGCACCTACCTAAATTATGTAACATTAATAATAATTAAATAGCCAAACTGCTCACTCAATACCCTTCGGTTCAGTAAATTCTTCAGAATTTTAGTCGTGAATTTTTATGTTCAAAATTCAGAATTAGCAAAAGTTTTATAAATGTTATACTCTATAATAATGCATTTTCAAACCAAAAGGAAACAGTATAATATACGCACAGTTGTTACATAATTAAGATATATTATCAGACTTTTATTGTCAAGTAAAACATTTGCAAATCGTGTTAATTCAACAACACCTTTCTTTCTCTTTGATTAAGAAACGCACATGTGGTCCGAAACAACCTTTGTAATTAACCCGAACCGATGCACTATTTATTGTGCATAATTTATTCTTGAAATAATATATAATTCGTATATAAAGCAGTATTAATATAATTCTAATTCCTGCTATTTTTCTTATTTATTCTTTATCTATTTATTAATATTCCGATTACAATATTTTTATTCTACAAACAAATGGACCACCCAAGTCTCCTTCAAACATGCGTAGTCCCCACATGTGACAGATCATTTATTTATACGAAAACATACAAATATCTTATTTTTATCAAAATTATAATTTATTTCACTACGAAAAAGTATTTTATTGATAATGAAAGTAAAATTCATTAAAATCTAGTACAGATAAAATAAAGTCTATAAAAAAGATATATTTTCCAGTATAATTTATTGAAGCAGCAAAGTAACAATCAGATTTATGTTTTCAATCTAGAACAGCTAGATTATGAGTGCAATAAGCCTTACAATGAATATTTGCTAAACTCTTCATACCCAGAAATTGTCTGTATTGCCATATTACTTTGTTTAATTACATCATCCATGCGATGTGGTTTAAACTATACTCTTGTACTGATTTGAGCGGATTATATTCATAAAGAACTCTGTTGTTTCAGCTCACCTTATCTTAGTACAATAACTACGCTTTTTTATAAAATCATCCATTTTTTAAAGAAAAGAGTACCTAATTTAGTAACTTTATTCGCTCATAAACACTAGCAATAGCTAATTTTTTCCCATCTAATAATTCAATATTATTATTTATTCATAATTTTCTAGCATTAAATGTAAATAGTAATTTCAAATACCTATTCCATCTACAAACTACAAATATTTCGTATACTAATAACACGAAAGACCAATGAATGGTCTTTTACACTAATTTTAAACTTATATTACTAACATTAATCACAAAAAATATAATTTGAATACCCTGCACAAAAACCTTCCTACAGAGAAACTCAAAATTTTTATTAGGAATTTGGAAATTTTAAAAAATTCATAAAATTATTTCGAACTATTAATGTTACAAATTTTAGTCTACGTGTATCTTAATACACTGAAAATCAATTTACACAAAGTACTTGCTTACAGCTGGAAATACAATAATCCCTATGTGAATAAAAATTTTATTTGGAAAAATGCTTGTAAAATTCAATAATATTGTAATAATAAAATATTTTTATTAAACTGAAAAAATTAAAATAAATGTATTTTGTTCAATTGTTTAAAAGTTAAAATCCAGGTAGTGTATACAAAATAATTTAATACTGTATTATACGTTTAAATAAATGCTTATATCTAAAAATTCAATCAGTTTCAAAGATAAAAGAATTTTTTTTAATAAATTAACTGGAAACTTGATAATTAAAAAGTGTAATTGATATTTGAAAAAAATAATATCATCGATACATAACATTTGTATAACAAGTAAATATTTTCAATAAATTTTTCAAAAGCTCTTTTAATACGTTCTATTATACAAGACATGCTATTGTACTATTTTAATATCTTGTTCGCAATTGATCTCTTTGTCAGAATAATATTTTGACTGTAATGTGTGCAATACTTTTGCGATAAAAAAGGAATAATATTAAACAAAAGTATTATCTATAATATGATCAGTAGTTGCGTATATACTTCAATTTTAATGTAGATTACCAGAGACAAATTGATAAAAGGAATTCCTGCATCTGATGACGAATATAATAATAATAATCGTAATAGTCTAGTCTCGGATACACGAGCATCTTCGTTGCTTATTACTCGACACAGCGTAATAATATTTGCGTAAAGCTGTGTAATCTCTATAGAGTTATTTGACGCTCGTCTGTATCCTGTAGTAGGATTGCTCGAGGAGGTAAGATTGTGTCTCGCAGACGGTAGATGAAGTTGGTAGGAGGGACAGGTGTCGGAGATTGACCGGTCTCTTGTATCGACTGCACTTTAAACAGGGCATAGAGCTTTGGCGGCGGTCTGACAAAAGACTCGACAGAATCATCCCGGCGAGCGATCCCAGCAGGGCTGACAGCCACCTCAGAATTCCATTCCCCGGGCGGAATTATTCAGCGCTTATATATACCTATAGAGGGGGGGGGGAGGCAATCGGCATCCCCATCATCGGCGCTCACCCCGAGTGCTCTTCTCGATATAGTCCGGAGAATTTTCCATTCTGCCGTAATGCCGAGCGGGCGGCCGGGGGGCGGGCGGCGCTCGCGGCCCATTGTCGTCCCCGGGCTCCCCGGGGCCGTCAGAGAGCGGCCGGGGATTTATCTATCCATCTATCTATTTCACGGGCTCGCGGCGGCCCTCTACTCGCTCGCCCGCGTAATTGCCCATTGTCGGCAAAGGGGTTGCCGGCCGGGGAGGTTAGGAGGTCAGAGAGCCGCCCGTGGAAAAGACAGCCGGCCTGCACTCTGGGACTTAAGCGAATTACCGGGGGGGGGGGGGGGGCCGGGGCGCATCTTCCGCCCGGGCGAAAGTACGCCAGGAGAATGCGCGGCGGCCGCTGGCCGCCCCGGTGCACTTACGCGCCGCCCTAACTCGATCACCTACTGACAGACTCGCTCGCGCACTGTTCCTCTGTCTCGCCGGCGGGGGGAGAGGACCGGGCTCTGGGACGCCTAATTGATTGAATTATGCGCGCGTGCGCGGGCGAGTGTGCGCGGCCCCGTCTCTATCATCTCCCCCCTTTGTCGGCGGCGAGGAGGGAGGGGGGGGGGGGCACAGAGGAGCCTGTCTTATTGTCCTGGCCTTTGTTACAATCTGTCTAGAAGGAGGCGCGCGCACCTAGAGCTCAAAATTCACAATGCCTGATGATGATATGTAAATTATGCAGCCATAGTTCCCAAGATTTCCCCGCAGTATTGAGCAATACGTGTCTCGTTTAAACGCCCGAGCCCTCGAGTTTTGTGTTTCGCGATTCCAAACAATATTTGTGAAAGTATGATCATTAGTGCGAGATGTCTATTGTACATTGTCGAGGCAAGTCATTTGATATATTACATTTCGATTCGTGGCGAAATTCCAAATCTTAATTATTAATATGCTATATAACTATTAAACATGTTAGCTGTGCAGTTAATCCCTTCTATATAATACGCGACTGTCCAAAAATGATTTATTTCACCTTGTATATTTACAAAAACCAGTTTATGGAAAATAAAGTCTTAGTGTCTAGCTCTAGGCAGGTTATATTCAAAAAAACAGAGGATGCTTGTACACGTGTGCAGTTGTAAGGAACAGTACTTATATTCACATGGTTCCAAACAAATAACGTCTTAGCATAAAAAATTTTTTTTATACACTGTGTCCTAACTTGTATTTTTTTTCTGGAATCCTTCAAAATACACGTGTAGATAATATAATGAACACGAGAACAAAATGTGTACTGTTGAAAAATATTATGTTCAAACTATCATAAATAATAATTTTATATTCCGTCATAGTATAACATAAACTATTAGAAAAGTAAGGTTAATTTTTGAGTGAAGAGCATAACTCGTTATTCATAACTTTCGCTGCCTTAAGAATACGCAAACTTTTAATATAGCAACAGCTAAGACTACGATAGTGTACGAGATGTACATAATGTTTTTTACCACCGTGAGAATAGCGGTACTGTTTCTTGTACTTGATTTTATGCATTGTTCAATTTGAATGTAACAGATTTTAGAGAACGGTTTAAAAATACATGAAATGGCAAGGGAGTCAAGTAAGCTGCACATTCATGGGTTTGTTTATGCAAGCCGATGCAGTATCAGATGCGCAGGATTTCGCCTTATAAAGCTCCCCGGGACGAAAATAATTAAGTTTCATTTTACAAGGTTTTTCATTCCACTTACATAGTAATGGTAGAAAGTTGACCGGTCGAGGCTAAGGACAAAAGGAGGGACAAATCTTAGACGCGGCGCGAGCATGAATTTCCTTAAGCGTGAAAAATCCTCGAAAGCACGAGCGTAAATGCTGCTTTATGCTATTTTAGTATCGCGCCATTGACTCTCGGAGGCGGCAGGGCTTATGAAAGCGTTGTAAAGGCTCCACGTCTTCCCGCCGATATATACATGTATATATATACAGCAATCGACATTCCTCATTGGCCGTGACGGCGTTCGAAAAGGGGTCACCCCTGAAATCTCGGCTGCGCGCCGCCTCGGTCCCCGAGGTTTAGCGCAAATCCGTTAATATATTATGATTAGGGCCGGGCCCCGGCCGCCGCGGCAATAATTACGTTCATCATCGTCGGATTATCGGCCTCGGGTTATCCGTCGGCGGCTCCCTCTCGCGCCTTAAGCCGCCTTTTTTCTTACGAAAGCGAGCGCGCTGAATATAATCCGCGGGGATATAACGGGCGCGCGGCGCGCGTGTAAAGCCCCACTTTTTCCCGGTGGCCGATAAACGGCGCCGGCGGCCCGCGATCCCCGCGACTGATATCGGCCCGCTCGCCCGCAATTAGTCCGCGCGCGTGTACGCGATCCGCGTCGCGCCTAATCGGCCCTCGGCTGTATCCGGAGGATCGCCGCGCGGCTATCTTGTCGTGTCTCCTCCGCGGGCGAGGCGCCCGTCGATGGACGCGCGCGAAACAAAGCGCCGCGACGCGACCCCCTTATCGCCCCGGCGATTTATTACCCGCGGCCAGCTTTTTTCCCCCCGGTTACACGGGAGTTTATGTTCGCGGGGCCGCGCGATCCTCCTGCTCTCAAAAGTATATCTCGACGCTAATAATTCAAGCCTCGTTTGTGTATATTTAAAATTTTTATTGCCCGCCTCGTGAATTGTCCAATCTTCTCCTACCTTTCTGAGAAATTTAAACTACTACTACAACGTCATTGTATATCTATCTCTTGTCATTCTTGTCTTTGCAGCCAGCGCAAAGGTTTTAGTCACAATCAAAGTGAAAATCCATTGCAAACGGTATTCATAAAATACTGTGTTATTTTAATTAAGTAGAAACATAAGTAAATTTACAAAAGCATTATACACATTGCATATCTGTGTTTTTTATTAAAAGACACGTGCGGTAAATATTTCTCTGAAATATTTATTTACTTTAAAACAAAAGTCCATTAAATATACTCATTGTTAAAATTATTACATTTTTCTTGTTAGTGGTACACAATTGTGATCTTTTTTGTATTGTTCCTCGAAATAAAAAATGTAATTCAATGTACTTTTGTCGCGCGAATTATATAATGACGACGATATGAATACGTAAAACTATTTTATTCAGCTGTATTCATTAATTTTTTACAATTATATTCGTTCAGAAAATCTACAGAGGAATCGGTATATTGTATCATGTAGTCACACTCGCTAAATTCGAGGTCAAATCACCATTCTATTCCGAATATCTTAAAAAAAACCTTACATCGGATTCCAATAATTGTCATGGGTAAAATCTTCATCGCAGATCGTATGAAAATAGCACCTTTTATTTACTTATTTTAAATAAATCTGCCGAGAGACGTCGAAAGGGTATTTGTCATGTGCGAACTACTGCTTCAAAGGCTGAAAGAAAAAATTTTTTGCACCGTATCGTGACTGGCGATGAAAAGTGGATACATTCCGATAATCCAAAGCGTGGAAAATTGCGGGGTCATTCAGGTCATTGATAAATATTGTCCGTAAAACCAAACATTCGGTGCGATCAGCAGGGTTTGAATTATTATAAATGGATGCATTTGAGTCAAGCCCTAAGCGACAAAGTGATTTTGTTACACGACAACTGTCGGCCTCATGTTGCAAAAAGTGAAAACCTACTTGGAAACATTTCAATGGAGTGTTCTACCCTATCCGATAAATTCACTTGACGTAGCTACTTCCGATTTTCAGCTATTCCGTTCGATGGCACATGGGCTAAGTGACTAGCGCTTTCATTTTTACGATGAAGCTAAAAAAGGGATCGATACTTGGATAACGTCAGAAGACATATCGTTTTTTCGGAAGAAAGTAATCTCTAGTGATGGAAAATTCTTTGAATGAAACGCATTATATTTACATCTATTAATTGTATTTATCTTATCGAGTTAGTCTTATATATGTTAAAATTATATATTCTAATTATGTTGCACTTTTATTCATACTTTTTCCCCGTACATGTTTTACATTTGATTTAATTATTCATAAATTTTTTTAACGTTTATCTATTTAATAACAATATTTTCTTGTTTGCATAACATTAATGTAAAAAAAAAGTTTATAAAAGTACCGTGGAGCAGACAGTGTATTCGCGATAGGCTTCACTCAACCCTTCTCTCAAATTTGTCTGTGCGCGCAAAGCACACGCTTTTAAATACCGAAGGCATGTAAAGAGCAAAAGAGCCTACTGATAAAAACGGGACGAAACCGAGCCCGCGGTGCAAGAATGTAAATTCAAACAATCTTTATGAACCAGTTTAAACACTTAAGCGTAGCTGAAAAAGTTATCTCCTTTAAAGAGCGCGCGCACAATGCCGCAAAAGCCAGCGGCGCTCGGCAAAAAAAGGCGCTCGCGCCAAACTGGCGGGCGCGGCGCGTCCCGAGGCGCGTCCCGCAAGTCCAAAAACGGTCAGGAGCGGCCGCTCGCAATCTCCGCTCAATCAAGGGAGCCACCTCGGCGAGCCGCGGCGGCCGGCTTCGGGGAAAGGGCCGCCGTGGGGGGGAAAAAAGGCACGATCGCCGGCCGAGTTTTCGCGCCGGCAGCTCTGATTTCCACGCCGGCCCTGTAATTCCAAGGGCCGCCTGTGTGTATCGGCGCGCTTTCAAGGTCAAGCGAGCGGAATAAAGAGGCTCAGCCGGGCGCCCGAGGCCTTTTTTCGGCCTTTTTTTTTTGGTCTCTCTCTCCCGGCCGCTCGTGATAATGGTCGAGGCTCCTTTATCCGGTGATACGGGCGTGAGGGAGGGCGTGACGGGGGTCGGCCTTGCGCCCGAATTAATCGACGCGCCGATTGTGATGGGTTTGATGGACGGTTTCGCCGTGCGCGGACACCCCTCGCAAATGGCCCTCCCTGCCTATTTGTCCACCCAGCCGCTCGGCCATGGCGGCTTTGCAGATGGCCCGGCAGCACTGCTCCTTTCTATTACAGCCGGCCGAAATCGCTTTTCCCGGAAATTTATAAGCGGCGCGCACATTCCCGTGTGTTTTCGCGAGCGGTTCGACGGGCCAGCGGCCCAGCGAGTTTGGGTTTTTCAATGATTGATCGTTAAGGTGGATATATGTGGCTTCGAGATATCGGGACAGCCTCGCGTCCGAATCCTGGCGTCACGGCCGTGGAGCTGTTAACTGGGCTCAAAAGTCAAGATAAGTCAAAAAGACGCGAGTGAGGCTATGCGCTCGTCTTCGCTACTTTCCGTCGAGTCAAAAACGCGCCCGTAATGAGTGCGCGGAAGATTAACGAGCTTTCCCGCCCTCGAGTCGCGCAGTCCAATGAAGCGTTAGCGTTGTCCCGCCAAGCGACAATACGCGAGGTTATAAACAATTAACTGGACTATTGTATTTATTTGATTTATGACTTTTTGAATCACTTGTTTTCTTTCCAATAGCTGTATCTTTAAAAATATATTTTTACACTAATTTAATTACGTTTTAATATTAAAAATGTACGAATTCAAATTTAGAAAGGTACTATAAATTTTTATTTATTACAGTTTTTAATAGCTTTAATGTAATGATAATCTTATTGGAATTTCGTTATCATACAAACTTACAATACAATAATGTATTACATGTGTTTTGATTTTATTAAGAAAGACGTGTGGTAAAAATTTCGCTGAAATATTCATGTACTTTAAAGCAAGAGTCCGTCAAATATACTCATTGTTAAAATTATTAAATTTTTCTTGTTGGTGATACGCAATTGTGATCTTTTTTGTATTGTTCCTTAAAATAAAAAAGTAAATTAATGTACTCTTATATTAACACACAGAAAATTAAGATATGTGCAAAATTATAATATGTATCGTAATATAAATGTTGGTTCATACTTGGCAATCAATTCTATTTTTTCCGAAAAGATGTTTACAATGTTCTCGTGCAGCCTTTAAACACTCTGCATATTTTTGACCCGGTGTTAGGTCTTGCTAAATTTGTGATATCAATGACTTCGTTTTAGATTGATCATTTAATGAGTAATTAATACTAAACAGAGTTTTTTTGTATAATACTTACAGCTTCCAATACAGAAATTCCAACAAGAACATAAAAGATAAGTATAATAGAAGTCACGAGTCTTCGAGACATCGTAAGTATTTATCTATGATATTACGAAAATTAAATAAATCATGATTTGTAGTTTATTTGAGTGTTGTTTAATTAAATTCGATAAATTCTTACATGATAAATAAATAAAGTTTACTCACAGCTGGACTAAAAGAACTGACGTAGCACTTGTCGCGCGAATTATATAATGATGGCGATACGAATACCTATTTATAAATTTATCTTTATAAGATTCTGCTTGCGCCGTAAAAACTATTTTTAGCTATTTTTATTTTTTACGATTATATTGGCTAAGAAAAACTGCAGAGGAATTGGTATTGTATCGAGTAGGCACACTCGTCAAGTTACCATTACATTCTGGATATTGTTAAAAAAGCTTATGCTTATATTGCAGACCAATAATTGTGATGGGTAAATCTTTATCGCAGAACGCTCTGATAAGATAATAATACGGTTGAATGGAAATAGCACCTTTTATTTACCCAATTACAATTTTAAATTTCAGTAATTTTAAAATCATATTTGCATCTGTTAAATACACTTATGTTATCGAGTTATATACATATGCATAAAAATGAGATATTATAATTGAATTGCACTTATATTTTGTTTCCATAGATTTAGTCTGTTGTATTGAATCTAATTAGGTTGAACTTTTTAGGAATCGTCATCTACTTAATTAGGATTCGTTCTAGGCGGAGAGACAGGCGAGGGAACGAGCGTCGAACACGAGTAACACGGCTCAGGGGCCAAGAGTCTCCTAGGGCCCGGCTAGCCGCCGCGGCTGCAGGTATACGCGCGCTGAGTCGAGTTTCAAAGGCGACGCGCCGCCCGGACAGGTAGTTTAATTGACGGCGACGCGCCCGGGCACGACACGCCGCGCGCCCTGTTCCCCTGATCTAATCGGACAGGGACTATCGGCCCGTCCCCGGCAGCTCGCTTTTCTTCTCGCTCGCCTTTCTCCCGCCCGGCCGCGCCGCTGATTTACACGGCGTATCTGCATAAATATGGGCGGCGGCGGCCGGGGCGGGCAAAAAAGTTGGGGGAGAACAAAAAAAAATGTACATTCATTCCGCCTTAAGCGGCTTTGCGGCGGGCGTAGGCGGCGGCCCAATGTTTTACCGAAGGCTCATTAATTGGATTACACTGTTCGATTCTAAGGGATTATACGCGGCAAGGTATATTTGCAGGAAGGCAGTCGAATGTGTAATCGGAGTCCTTTGAATGGCGCGCGGGCGCTCGCCGCGCGTTAGCCAACGGGGCGCGTGTGCAGCGCACCGGCCAATTACCATAATTGAATCATCGAATTTACTTTTTCATACGGCTACAAGCAATAAGACACGGGGCCGACATGGAAATTCATTAAATCGCCCTTTGCCTTCTTATTTCGCCCCTTTCTTTTTGCCCTTCGCGAATTGGCAGCCTCTCGCTCTCTGATCTCCGGCCGGTGCACATTTGTACAAAGCAACGGGCCGAGGTGCTCTTTGGATTTTCGGGGCGCTCGAGCGCGAATTGAAATTGTTTCGACGGCGGCTGTAGGTGAAATTGACGCTCGGGTAATTGGCCCCCTTTCTCCGCGAGGCTCGCCCGCTACAAACGAGTGTAATTTCGCAATATTGAAAGCGACTCGTTACTCGCGAAAAGGACGCGCGGCCGAATTAATCAAGACTTTTCAATCTGCGGGTCGGAGGAGGGCCAGCTGGGAGCGCGGCCCGGGGGCCCCGCGACGCTAATTTATGCAGCTTCAATGCCGGCGAGGAGCGTGAAATAAGAGCGGAGAGGATCGTTTAGCTCGGGGAGGGACAGGTGTCTTCCGCTCGGGGGGAGGGGGGGGAGCGGCGCGCCGGCCGGCGCGGCTTATTACGCTGTCGAATTAATTAAACGGCGATGTGCGCGCGCCGGCTAAGCCCAGGCCGGCGCTCCGTAAAAATGTCTACATCGCCCCGCCGCGGTGGCCTTAATGAGAAGGAGCCGAGGCGCGATAGGGGCCCCGATACCCGGGGCCCGGGGGCTAATGGCCCGATTTTCGGCCCGGCCCGGACAAATTGCATTCTAATGGCCGGCCGACTCGCCCGATAAATATTAGCGCCGGCGCGGGCTTATCGCCCTTATTTGCGCTAATTTCTTTTTTGTTGCTTTCCCAAAATACACGGGCGACTGCGGCGATGGATCGCTCGGGCGTCTCTTGCCGATAGCGTTAATCGGGGGCCTTTTTTTTCCGCATCCGCATCGCGGAACTGTACTTTTTTAACGGGAAAGTGTGTCGAACCGAGCGTGGGCCGAGGACGAGTGGCCAGAGAGTTGCACGCGCCAAGGAAAAAAATCTCGTTACGGAGATAAAAGGGCAAACTTTGTGATAAAATCAACCCGCGGCGCGCGTGCAACTCGAAGAAAGTATGCATCTTCCGAGAAACGTCCAAAAACCAAGCAAAAACGCTTAAACTGTACTTCTTAAAACAGTAATATTGCGATCGAAGGTACAAGATAAGAAGTTAAAGGTACCGTTACTTTAATTACTTTGAAATCAGTCATTCGGTCGATGATAATTTTAACATTTTTAACATCACTATTCATAGCCCTATGCCCATTATATTGATTATTTGTGCAATTTCACGGATTGCTACGAGCGCAGCACCGTAGTGTGCAGTATATTAAATTTCATGTTAGATCCTCAAGTGTAATTGTTTTATGATACGCCCTCGTTTCAGCTAATAGTAACATACATCTTTTTGACAAGAATTACAATTGCAAATAGGAGGAATATGCAGGTAATGCAGGTGTATTTTTTCATCCTCGTCAAGTTATATGTACGTGTGAGTAAAAACATGATAACATTGTGAAACTTGATTACATATAACAAAGAAACACCTACGCTCCATTGTTTTATTTTTGAATATTTATACCAATGAATTCATCGACATTAATTATTGTTCAATGAACATACTATATATATTAGCAGTTAAACTGTTCAAAAATCGTAAGAGGCTTTTAGGAAAGGTTTATAATATTGTTGTATTGGGATTTCCGCATAGAGTAACATCTTTTGCAGGAGGAAATAAATTATTTTTTTTTTCTGAAGAATGAATAGAGCACCGTGTATCGCTGACAGGTTATTAAATAGTTAGATTGGTCAAAAGCTCGATTTAGCTTTGAATTGATTTTTTGTTATATATTTCTGATGCTCGTTCAGGCGGAGGGTCTTTATACGTGTTGTTTAGCTGCGGCAACCGTTCGATCGAGCGTAATAAAATATTTCAATGTTATAAAATCATAAAATGAGGAATGCTTGAGAAAATTCATTTTAAGCGATCGTTTGATTTCAAAACATAATCATTCATAATGTTTTAGTATTTAATGCCGAGTGGCTATCAATTACTGGATATAAATTCTATAAATAGGACTACGCGTCAAGTCAAGCAAGCCATAATTATAAAAAAATGAATATCCTCAGCGTCTGCAAGGATTGTATAAATGTCATGTTATAAGATACTGTTTAAAGGAGACACTTTGTTGAATAGGTTAACATAAATTGAGTGACAGCGTGCATGCATAATTACAGTGGCATTATATCGTGCAGTACGCATAGAATAACATTCCAATATAACAATGCTCCAAATGTTTTTTTTTTCCACAGAGTACATGCATTAATTGCTTAAGATTGACCGTACGACTTACAGTCCGCGTGTACTTATGTTTGTACTAAACCTTCAGCCGACAGATAACGCGATTAGCGGGAAGAGTTTTTTTTTCCCTCTGAACGCAGATTATTTATTCGACCATGAAACATGAACGCAAGCGGAGCCACGGCAATCTTCGCGCGCTATATATACAGTCGATTGCCGGAAGGGAGAATAGAAAGAGCGGAGGCCGCGAGGCCAGTAGATTGAGAAGTGCTCGGGTAGGCCAGCGGCATCGACCGGGCCACGCGACGAGCAGCCGCGCAATTACCGAAAGGCAAACACGGGGCCGATAAAGAGGCCGCGAGCGCGCGAAAAGCTCGGGGTTTGCCGGGGCCTCTAATCAGGAGTGCCGCTCGCGGCCCGTCCAATCCATCACAATCCATGCACATGCGCCCGCGAAATCTCATTAGGGCCTCCGAGGGATTATTGCTCCGGGGGTTGGGCCGAGAATGACGGGAGGGGCCCGCCGCGGCGACTTGTTATTCAGGCGGCCGCGCGCGCGCCCAGATATGCGGGGCCGCCGCGGGAGAAAGGCGCGGGCGCGCGGGAAAAGCGCCTTTATTTTCCCCTCCGCGGCCGCTCAATGCCGCGTTTTCGCCGCTTTGCCATGCAAATGTGCGGAGGCGCGCCGGCGGGCCCTTTGTCCGCGAGCCGGCGCCGGCTCCTACATATATATATCGGCCTATCTGGCCCGGCGCCGCGGAACAACGACGGAGAAGCAGAAAAAAAAAAACGTGTAACGAGCCCGCCCCCCTTTTATAATAATAAAATAAAAGAAAAAAAAAAAGGCGCAGCCGGGCCATATTGTGCGCGGGCGCGGCCGGTTAAATGGCCCGGAATCCGGAATTGGGCGCTCCCCCGGGCCGTGTAAATTTCCCTGACTTACGCCGTCGTTGCGAGCCGGGCCCGGTAGGAAAAAGCTCGGCCCGCCACGCGGACGACCCTCGGGCTCCGGGGAAGGAGTTATGTAGGGGGGGCTGGATATCGCCGAGCGGGTTAATGAGGCTCCGCCGCGGCCCGGACGAATTTTCGCACGAGCCCTGCATAAAGTGCAGTTGGGGCGCCGCCAGCGGGGGCCGGGGCGCGTTACCCGCCCTCCGAATGCCGGGGGTCCATTGCCCGCCGGTCCCTTTGCCCCGGCCATTCGGGTAATCGCTCCCAATGATTCCGTGTCGCGGCGCCCGATGCGTCCTTAATTTCCCGTGCAAACGCGCCTCTGGACCTTTGTCCAGCCTGCCGGTGTATATACATACTTGGCGCGGCTGCCTACATTTCCACGGAGTCCGGGGCGGTCTTTTTGTTCGCTCGAAGGAGGATTAACTCGAGGGGGACACTAATCGGGCGTGTTTAATGCCGAGTCGATCGAGGAGCGGCCGGTACAACTCCCGGATAAAATGCCATTAGCGCTCGGCGAGCCGCGGGAAAGATTGATAATAGCCGAGCGGCCGTATATATACACGAGTCCTCGGGCGATTATCCGCGGCACGGCCGACACACTGTCCTTGATATTGCGCGAGAGCTAATCGCGCGGGGATACACGCGCCTATATCTAATCCGCCCGGGACACCACAATACCTCTCCGAGGTGTGCGCCGCGAGGTGAACCAGGCCGAGGACGCTTGGGCGGATGATGCCGCGCCGGAGATAGAGCCGCCCTGACCCCGGCTTTAATCTCCCCCCCCCGCGACTTTTCTTGGGAGATTAATCCGTAGCCCGAGCGCTTCCCCCCGGGTGTATAAAGTACCCGCGCGCACGTGCGAGTGCGCAAGTGGGCCGCGGTTCCGAGAAAATCGGCGCGATTACACGCGCGAATCCCGAGTCATTAGCATTATTTATACCTGGGGCCGCGGGCGCACGCCATGGTTTTACGAGCGCCTCCCCGCCGACGAGGCGCGAGGATCGTCGCGGGGCCGGGGAGGAAACTTTGTTACCGGCGCCGGCGCCGCGCCCGCCCTCGACAGCCCACCTTCCTTTTGCGCCGCGGACGCCTTTGCCCTTTGGCGTAAATCAGTGCGGGTTTACGAGGGCGCCGTCCGCGCCGGTCCTTCAAATCGCCCGCCGGATCGTTATTAGCGCCCTCTGATAATCACGATGGCGATAACGACGACGGGGTGTTTACCGGAAGGCCGATAACGATCCGAACCTCCTCGGCGTTGGCCGTGTGGCTTTATTTCGAGACGAAAAGGGCTTTTTGAGTAAGAAACGGATGGATGCAGCCGCGTCGGCATTAACAAGGGAGTCAATCGGCTGCGAGGGGCAAGTATTAAAAGGAGCCGGGATCGGTCACAACACTCGTGGCCCGCGACGCGGGACAACCGCGAGCTCATCGGCAATAAAGTCGAGTCTTCGACTGGCAATTACAGGGCCGCGCTCGGGCTTTACCGCGGCAGAAAAGAAAGGGGGGTAATTAGACGGCGTACTCGGTGCATCCCCGCGAGGGCGCCCTCGTAACTCCATTTAGCCATAGCGCGGCGCGCGGGGCTTTTCAAGCACGATATATCCCCATCTGAATTTGATCGTCCCGGACAAGGCGCGGGCATTAATTACGCAAAGTGATAACGTCGCGTACTTATTAAGCGCGAATAAAGCGGCCGCCGGTATCTCGATTACGGCGAACAAGCGGTTAAAGGATCGCGGCGGCCGGGCGTATATCGGCAATAAACGAGCCAACTAATGCGCCGCGTAAATAACAACGGCGGCCGGCTTAACCCCTAAACGGCCGAAACGAGAGAAAAAAAGAAAGAAAAAAAAGGGCAGGAGCGACGCGGCCGCCACCGATGATTCGTTAACATTGAAATACATCTCGGCCGGGGGAGATAAGGGCGCGGGCGCGAGGCATAAGGCCGCGCGAGGCCCACGGCATTTTAATGAGCGGCCAGGCCCAGCCTCCTGTAAATCATCTCGCGCGGGCCGCGAGAGGCGCACTCGTGACTCGGCCCCCGAGCTTTCTGCAAACGGACCCCCGGGATTTACGATATTTGCACTCGGGCCTCTGGGACCGCGAGTCGCGATTAATTGAGAGATCGCCCACCGCCGGCGCGCCGTTGTTTGCGCGGCCTCGCCGATGTCGCGGGGGGGGGGCCGCGCGATAAATTTCCTCCCCGGGCGGGGCGGGGATTCCGGGGGAACGCCTGGGCTCGCGGCTGACGATTCGCCCCAATGAATGGCCCACTTTCTTCCGCAAGGGGGGGCTTGGAGCGCCCTCGGGCAGCTTTATTAGAGTCCGCCGGCCCTCGCGCTCTCCAGAGGTCTTTCCTAATCGAAGACTAATACTGTTTGTGCTTAAACGGCCTGATGCCTTTCTTGGCAAACTGCCTTACATCCAAAGTAAGCGTAAAATCCAGGCGCAATGGGACGTGTAAAGCAGCGTTAAAAATCAATGGGATGTGCTTGAGTCAAGTTTATGCAGCTTTATATTATAGACTTTATAACACCTTCAGGCTAACTGCCCTCAAGTTTTATAATGCTGACAATTGAAAAATCCGAGACCGTCTTATTTCTTGTGAGAATTTTTTTGATTAACCACCCGTATGAAAAGTTTTGCACTCTCATCAGTTTACTTCTCAAACTTATGAATATAAACTCGACTTCATTTACCACCAGATTTACCGGCGAATAATTATCCCAGGATAAATTTCCTAAAATATAATCATAGAAAATTAACAGAAAATTCTATAGCGAATCGCCAATTGTCTAACGACGTGTCTGTAGATTAAAATTTGCATCTTGAGCTGTTTAATCAACTTTCAAGTGGCGTAATCGAATTATGTCGTGTCGCTGCAATTATTTTAATAACAAGTATAGAAATAGTATTAGCATTCCGCGGTGGTAACAAATTCATATGCATATTATTCTAATATCGCTGTTATAGATCCGAATCTGCTGAATTAAGTAAACAGTAGATGTACTTAAAATTGAAAAGCACATAAACACTTTCTTTCGGGGAAAACACTTACTTAAATTCGCAGCAGTTACTTCAATGCGTCGACGAGTAAGAAATAAAATTTTTCTATGACTTCATTTTCCTTTCACGGAATTACCAACGAAATATATCCTTGTACGCGTAAGTTTCTCTACTTTGCAACACAATGGTTTAAAAATAAATATTTCATGAAGTAATGAGAACAATTGTGAAAAGCGTCATTTTTTAGAGAATATAAGCTGTGAATTTATTACACAAGAATACGAAATGATTGACGTTTAATCTCATATGCCTCTGATCAATCATCATCGATCAATTTCAGAATTTGCATTATATCTCTCCTGATACAATGTAAGACAGAACATATCCTTTTAATTTCGAAACCTCCGCTTGAAGCGTAGATATCGCTATTACGCTGCAAGTGAGGTACGCTCATTAAAACGACGAATGTAATAACTAAATCTACTAGATAAACCTGACTTTGAGCATACTTTTCATGCTATAAAAGAAAACACGACTTTTCCATGAATTTTATTAATACCTCGGATACCGCTCGTGCTAGATGTATACTATTTAAAGTTATTCTAATCGGTTACGTTTAGTAGACATTGTGAAAATATGAGGGCGGGCGAAGGCATTGATAAAAAGGAGGGATCTACGCCTGGATGAAATAGAGCGAATGCGGAGGCGTGAAACAATATCCTGGAGGAGATTAGCATCTCCCCTCGTGGCATCGGCCGCGCGTCTCGAGCCGGCGGCAAAGTCAAAACAAACTCTCGCTCGTTTGTCGCTTAAGATTCCGCACGGGGGCGGGCCGCAGGGGAGTATTTCGGGCGGCGGCCCACGTAGATCAGCGCTGACCATGACTGAAGAGGCCGGACCCCCTTAATCCGAGTTCGCGTGTTCCAAACGTACCTGCAACAGAAAGAACAAGGCGGCGGGTTAGTCGCCGTTTACGAGTGGCCGTTTGGCGAATATCGGGTAAACACACGCGGCTATAATTAGCCGCGCCCGCGGGGCCATATAACTCGGGCGATACGGGGCTTCCGGCGCGCGCTTCCAGGAGCGCTCCTAATAATTCCCGCCCTCGGGCCTTTCCCCGAAATCGCCCCGGCCGATCTCGCGGGCTTTGAGCGGCTAAGGTTGCGCGCGCGCGCGCTCGCCTTGAAATCATCCCGGGGTCGCCCGGCGCGGTAATTGCCGCGGGAGATCGATACGTAAATATGGACCGCGCGCCCGGATCAAACGGATTGTCCCGTTGGCCGGGGGCGTTGGGGCTGATGACTCGCCGCCCCCTTCGCGGGTTCCGGGACGCAGCAGACCAATGCACCTCGAGGAAGCTGCCTTCGGCTTAGCGCTCCATTATTCGAATCGCTTGCGTTTGATGATTTGTGGGAAAGGTTTGGCAGTGATGCGCCTAATAAATCCTCGATTACGCGCTTCCTTGCCCATCAAATCGTGCGTTACTTACATCCGTGTCGTGATATTTATCTCGTGGATACATCCAACGAATGCATTAAGCGCTTTCAAGCGTTTGGTCATACACCGTTATCTTAATCGCTGTTATTAAATCAATCCACCCGCAGAGTATACATTTTACACGTTTCAATTATAGAACAATCGATATACGCTTGGTAAGTTTGTTCCAGCAGGTGAATATAACAATTTTGTTTTACATTGTTGATCGATTGGCCTTCCTCTTGAAATTCGGGTAATTCCGAAGGTTGAATGGAAGTTTGCGTTCTCGCGTTACACGTTCTAACGTGTCGGCCGCGCATAAGTAGCTATATTTCGCGGCGGAGGAATTCGAGGGCATCGGCTAACCGCGCGAGCCCCCGGTGAAATATAAATCCCATCAGCTTAGCGCAATTAAAGCAATTTATTAAAAAACAATTTTATCAATTTTATTTGAGCGCTCAATAATTGCGCGCGGCCAATGAAAAAATGAATTTACGAGGCAACTTTCAATTAATGCCCCTTCAAATTTACATTAATCACCCTAATCAGTAGTACGCTTTTAGTACTGGCTCGCGTAGGAACCCTCAATTAATTACGCGGCCCCGCGTAATAAATAACCGGCGGACGTAATTATCTCCTTGAAATATTCCCTTGATACCTCACTAATCAAGTCCTCGCGGCATCATCTCCGGGGCTATTCCGCGCCTAACCCAAATATTCGAGCCCATCTCCCGCCGAAAGTCGCGGTCTCCCGCGTATCGGAAGACGCCCGCGGCCGGCCCTACCTATTCCCCCGGGGCCGAAAGCCGAGCGTAATGAGCGGCCGGCCGGCCGATCGATCGGCTTCATTAGCCGAAGAATACCCCTCGCGAGCCGCTCGTTAGGGGCGCCCGGTTGTCTGCATACACGTCGGCCGATCGCGCGCGGCTCCGTGTCGGACACTCGAGATTGACACGGACACCTGTGCCCCCGCGCGGTCGCCCCAAGCCAACCCTCGGCTGTTGTCCTCTGATGAGGCCCTCGGTGTAACCTTCAAGTGAGGCTGTGGACCGCGAGGTAACAAACGGGCTGAATAGGCAGTCGCGGGGCAATTTCTTCCGAGCAGCCTGGGAATCCGAACGTACATATGGGATCAAAAGATGGTCGGTGGGAGGCGCTAGGCAGTTCGCATTCGGCATCCATCAAAGGTGTTCCGATGGATGCAGGCGCAGATTAACATTGTATCTGGGCAATTAAGCCGAGTCTGCGGTGTACCGCTAGATCCCCCGAAGGCAAACGGGAGAAACGCGAGAAAAGCCGGTGCCGGATTCGATTGAATTATCACTCCGAGCGGCCCACAGTAGCCCGTATATATCCATATATCGACTGGCGAGCTGTCTCCGCTTCTTTTAATCCAACAATTCGTTTGTACGCCCAATCGGCTTGAACCACTCGCACCGGCTAATGTATCCTCGAGGGCTAATACTCAATTGCCGGATATCGCCGTCCGCAGGAGACGATAGGAATCCTCGAAGCCCGCGAGGAGAGGCCGAGGAGACGGCCGACGCGAGCCATATATCCCTCCCCGCGGATCTGGTTTTTGCGCGCGTGGGCGGACCGGGCTTGGCGGGCAGGTGCCGGCGGGCCTCGCCGAGGGCCCCCTCGACCCTGCCATCGGCCCGAGTATGCACATGCACATGTATATATATACACACATCGAGCGTTTTCGCCGGGCCCCGGCGAAAGCACCAGTCCCCAATCTCGGCGGCGCGCGCGCGCCATGTGGCCGGGGGCGAAAAAAAGAAATGGCGGCGTCCCGGGGGGAGCCGTAGAACGCCGGAAGGCGCGGGCGGAAAGAGCTCGGGGGCCACTTTCCCGAGGCGCCGGGGCCAGAAATTAGGGGCCGGTTTAACGACTCGCGGCGAATATCGCCCGGCAGAGTGCGGATTCGCCCCGGGGGCGCACTCCGCCGGCTCCTCGCGGCCCGGGGACGAGAGGTGGGAAAAAAAAGCCGTCGCCGCGGCGAGTTTCCGGAGACGACGGCTCCGGCCCGTAACCCGCTTACCTAATTACTTTCTCCTTCGGAGACTCCCTCTTCTTCGCCTCGCTCAATTATTCATAATGCCTCTTTTTTTTTTATATATCCCTATGGCTAGAAATTTTTATCATCCGAATGGCAATATCCTTTTTTTAAGATTTTCACTTTAATGCTGCCATCCATAATCGATACGGTACTCTGGTAGGACTTTGCGACATTTTCATTATATTTTGCTCGCTAGGGTGAAACAAAACAATCGCTGTGCAAAGTTTCACATAGATATACCCATTGAGTCTAAAGCTCGTCTAAAGCTTCTATCGAGAGCTTCGTCGCCCTTGGAACAAGAATTGCCCTAAATTGCAATTTCCATTTTCCAATCTATTCCTATTTTTTTTGTGGAATCACATACGGCACTGGCTTGGTATGAACCTCGTTTGTCACGATATATTATTATTTTTTAATTGCTTCAACAATTTTACATTGTAAACCAATGACTGTCAAAGTGTAAATATGTATATATAATTGATCTTGAAATTTTTAATTGTTTAATAAAAATATTATATTTTTTATTAAATTTGTCTGATATTTGTATGGATGTTTACAAACATAAAAATATATTTACTGTTCGTGTTTTGCGAGTATTTTTTCCAGTTTTTTATAGGTAGGAACAAGTACGAACAAATCAATCGCATGTTTACCTCTGTGGAACTGTTTGATTGGTGCATGTATCTGTAAAACTGTTAAAAATGAATCGGAGCTCGCAGGAATATAAAGAACTCACGACAACTGCAGACTATCCGTGGGCTGCTTCTAATTCGACATTGGGAGCCGGCCGTCTCGGATCCACAATGCGGTCTCCGAGGAGATTCCAGGATTGCCAAGGAGGCTGGGCCGAGGCAAGCAGTAAAGGAGGCTGGCGCGCGAGGTCGTACGCCGGTAACGGCACATAATGGATAATAAAAAGCTAGCGCTTTGGAGGCGATGCGGCAGGTAATGCGCGGGGACGGGCCGGCCGCGTGGGAAATAATGATAGACGGAAAGCCCGCGGAGCGGAACGCGCGAGCGGCCCTCCTGGCAATCGCCAGTCGATTGGGCTACGTGCCTCCGGAGCTCCTCCCGCGCACGTCCGCCCGGAGGCAAGTCCCCGGTGCGCCGGCCAGCAGCCCCGAGCGCGAAATAACGAGCCGCCGCCGCGCGGCGCTAATTGCCGCGAGGAGTCGCTGGGCCCGCGGGTGGGTTATGCTCGAGTGCCGTTGGCTGGCGCCGCGCGGGCCAATCGATCAGGAGGCCGCGGCTCGGAACGACAGCCTAATTTCGGCCAATCGAGGATCGCTTCGTCTTCGTTAGCCGGGGATAAATGAGCCGCCGGCCGGCGCCGCCCGTCCCGCGAACGTGACGCCCGCCGATTCTCGTTATGAATTATCCGGCCCTCGCGGCTCGCCGGCCTGCACCCGCGCCGGCTTTATTTATCGGCCCCGCAGCCACGTATATGTATATACGCCGCGCCGGCTCGTTCCGCGCCCCGGGCGCCCTTTTTTTTTACCCTAATAACGGTCTTCCTTAAACGGCGATTGTACACGCGCTAAGAGCCTCGAACACGTGTACGTCATCGTCCACTCGTATATATATATGTATATATTGCACAATATTATGCATCGGTCCGGTGGTCCGCTGGGGGGCGCAGCCGAGGCCGACGGCTGACGGCGGAGGCGGAATCATCATCGGGCTCAATTAGGCAATGGAATGCGAAAAGGAGCGGCGCCCGTGGCAAACAAAAAATACGCCCCATTCCGAATCGGAGCGGTGACGCACTTTGGGCAAACGGCCGCCGCCGCCGCGCGGCTTCGCTCCTTCCTTGGCCCCAACGACGTGCTAATTATCCGCGCTTTACTGCCGAACACGTGTCCCCGCGTGGGAAGCCGGCCGCGCGCCCGATTACGCGCTCGCCGGCCTAGCGGATTAACGCGCCGCCCCCCCGCGGAGTCCCCGCCGGACTACAGAAAGGTGAACCTCCATTTTGAGGCTTGTTCGGCGGCAACTCGCGAGATGGTGCAACTGCGCACTACGCCGGGGCGAAAAAGGCCGCTCGGCGTATAGGTGTATCGGCCGGTCCGCGAAAGAGGGGAGATCTCGGGGGCGGCGGCCCGATTAGCGCCCTCGAGAGAAAGAGCGGAGAGCCGTGGCATTGTCCCGCGGGCGCTGCGTCGGCGGCTGCCGGCCGAGGTGCCGGGGCAAAAGGCCACTCGACCCCCCGGGGGACAATGGGCCGGGGCCGGCCTACCTGGCCGCGCGCCCCCCCGCGGAAAGAAGCCGCGGCGCGCGCGCGCGCCCGGGGATTCCCCGGCGTACCTGGCCGCCGCGCCACCAGCAAGGCAATTAGCGCTTTACGACCGCCCGCTCCTCCTCGCGCCGGGGTTTTAACGGCCGGCCCGGTGTCATTGTTGCCCGGCTGCTCGACGGTTGCTCCCCTGCGCTTCATTGATACGCGGCGGCGGCCCGCCTCCTGCCCCTCCGAGCCTTCACTCTCGCGCCCGGGACTATTATTGCCTCGCGGGCCCGGTCTTTGCCCCGGCGGACGCGCCGCGGGCCAAACAGCGCCCGAGCGGCTTCAATTGCGACTTTGTTTCTCGCGCAGGCGCAAACAACCCGAGAGCCCAATAAAACTCCCGCGGCCGGCTCTATTTTCCCCCGTCAAGTGCCCCGGCAAGCGGACAACCGCGCGGCTTTTTTTTCCCCCCGTCGCCGGCGCTCGATTGCCCGATATGTTTACCCGGGGCCCATTGACGACGGCCCCTGCGACCTTGGAACAACAACGCGGGCCTCTGGCCCCGTTTACATTGGCAATATTTTCCCCGGTCCAGGTGGGCCGTCCCCGCGTGCGTCGCACGTTGCCGGGGGCCCGCGAGGCCGCGCCGGATCATCGGGGATGCCCGGGCCCTCCCCGGGCGGAAGACTGCCGGACAAAGGATGCGCGCGGGATCGATGCGCGCCGCCCGGCAATTAGGGGTTTATTAGGCCGTTATTTACGCCGGCGTTTATGACGAGGCGCGCCGACGGCTCGACGCCGCGTGCGCGCCGCCCCCGCACTTTCCGCCCGGGGATTTATGGAGCCCCGGGGCCGCCCGGGAAAGCGCGGACACGTGTTGTGCGCGCCCGCGGTGGAAATAGCCCGCTCGCACGCACGCCGCGCGCAAAACTCCGGCCCGAGGACGCATCGCGCGCTCTATCCGCGATTAATGCACCCGCCTACTCCCCGTTTCATTGCGCGCGCTTTTTAATTAGCGCCCACGAGCTGCATTATGCTCGTCCCCGCAAAACGTGTGTAGGGACAGGCGTTTCAAAAATTTATGTGTACCAACTGCACAAGTGCCAGATGCACGCGCCCTGTACATTATTAATAGTTTACTTTCGAATCTTCCACCTAATTGGTACAATGTTTCAAATTAACAGATTTAAAATGAATTTAGAAAGGATCAGCATTTATTATTAAACATTTATATTAAACTTACGAAAAGTCTCGTTATTAATCTTATGTAATGACCGTGGCTGTAATATGAAGTTATCAGTAAATCACTGTCACTTCAATTAGCTTGCTAGATACCCCATTGCGATAGAAAAGAAAGATTTGTATTAAAATATCTTTTATAAAAGTACATGCATTATCAGATTACATAGAACGATTGATAAGAAAACGTCTGATTCAATTTAGTGCACATTCGCTAGAATTTTAGTTTATTCATCGACGTTTTGCCGATTTTATACTACGGAGTATATGTAGATATCCTGTGTTGAAACAAGAGTTGATTAGTTTTTCACATTAAGAGTTTAATAGTGAGGAGCACGTTATGAATCAGAAGAAGACGCTTTCGTCGGAGGCAGAGTGTGATTAGTTCGTTTAAAATACGAGAAGTGCCCTCGCCACCATTCATTCCCCCAACACACTTGAAAGGCTGAAAAGAAATTTGGATTCGGCGAGCCGGCGGAGCGGGAGAGATCTTTTGACCGATGGTCTCGGCGCTCGCGACGGTATTAGCATACAATTCGTATTGAGGGGGGGCTCGGCCCCCGCGAAAAAGCGGCCGGCTCCCCCATCAATCCCGCGCGCGGATCTAGGCGCATAAATCGCGGCCTTGGGAAAGAGGAATTATTACGTTAGCCGGAGGAGCCGCTGAATTATTTATGCCGGCGGGCGCAATCGGCCCGCCGAGCCAAGGCTTTCCCCCGGCGCAGCGGCTGCGCCGCCTTTTTTTTTTTTTCGGTTTGTCCGCGGGGCGCACACGTACGCGCGCGCCGGTAAGTCGGCGCGCATCGCCGCCGTGAAATTACACGGGGGCCGCGCGATCGATCGATCAACTCCGCGGCGTCCTTCCGAAGCCGGCGGAAGGGGCCCTTCCTTTTTTTTGTTCCTGCCTAGCGCTCCACATCCCCGGCCGATATGATCGACGTCTCCGGATTCCTGAATGCCTAATGAGCCGGCGGTTATAGCGCCCGATCGATGGCCGGCCTTGCACCCATGCTTTCGGGGTGCATCGGCGACCCGGGTGAAACGGGGTCTCTCGCCTAGCTCTCGGGTCCAAGGGTCGTATATATACACGGGGAGAGCGCGTTTAAGCGGGCTGTACTTTGTGCTCGGCCGACTCCTCGAAAGCGGGCTTTAACCCACTTATGGGGCCTGCAAGGGAATTTGAGCGGTGATCCCGCGGCGCCGTATCCCTCCTCGAGGAAATATAATTAAAAGGCCGCAATACGCGGCGGGGCTTTATAAATAAAGGATTATGCAGATCGCGGCCGCGGCCCTCGAGCAGGCACTAGACAGGCAATTACGGGAGCCGCTCGCCCGGCCGCCAAGCCCACCGCTCGCTAACTACAATAACTTAACCCCCGAGTGCTTGGCGCCTCGCGGCAGCCCCTCGCGACCTGCGCGCCGATCGATACATATATATATATAAATGTATATGTATACGCATAATCCCGGATCATCCGCCTTGATATTCCGGAGGCTGGCCTAACGCGCCCGCTGCCCGCGGCCAATATCTATACGTATATATATATAACGAATATCCGCTCGAGTTGGTAAAAGGACACGATCCCCCGGAACAACTCCTGGTGAATTCGGCGATCGAGTTCGGTGGGGGAGGGGAGCCGATCGGATGATCCGTCCGGTCGTTCCTCCAGGACTGTTTACGGCGTGCCGCCGCGAGGAACCGCCGCCGCGGGTATATGGCCTCGGGCTAGATGATATTTTTAAGCCGTGCCGTTCTGCTCCCGCGAGTTTTATTCGAGGAGATATGTCGATCCGCTTTTATTGGGAATGGCTCGGCGGGCATATAGCCGTTTCTTAAATTCCGCATTACGATCGCGATCTTAATTTGATAACGGCGTCGCTTCCCTGTGAAAACAAACAATATCGTTCGTTCCAGGAAAGTTTTTTTTTCTCGGGGAGATGAGGAGCGCGCTGTATACTCGTATATTAAACTAAGAATAAACCCCCGTGGCACCTTTGAAATATAGCTTAAAATAATTCTTTAAATAATAAAAGCCGCCGACCTCGGCTCCCCGTCCATTTCACCATGATTCTTCATTAACTAAAATGTTCTAAATCTATTCCTGGACACTTGGTATAAAATATATTTTACTAATGAATATCAAGTTTTGAAATGCCGTGATTTACTTCGCGCGCTTCGGCACAACAGGGTATAATTTAAATTAACTCAAACGGTGGTAATTCATTTAAAGAGTACTCTTTACGATCCAAGCGCTACGTTTTTCATTTCCATTTGCACGTACAAAGATTGCCCGGGCATTTATTTCAATATTTTGCTATTTTTACAAAGGTAACCTCTAGTGGAACTAAAATTTTCCAATTGCCGAACCGACCCCCGCGGGTCTAAAAGGGAAAATTGCGAAGCACGCACTGCAGATGTTGCGAGCTCTCGAAAAAGGGTAAAAAAAAAAAAACCGCTTTTTCGCAAATATTGATTTAACTTCCCATCACATCGGTTTACAAAAAAATATTTCGCTCGGCGGCGCTCTTACGAATATATATATTCCCGGCAAATTTATATAGTTTAGTGAAGCCCCGCCCCGGCGCGGCGCTGATTTAATTTCCTGATGTTCAATATTTTTTTTTTTTTTCTTCCAGCGTGCCCTAAGCAAATGTGCGCCAAAACAAAAAGAATGAAATTACCGCGGTGGATGGACGAAGCGCGCGGTCCGGCTGGCAAAGGCGCCGCGTGAAATTTTTCGAAAATTGGGCCCGATAAAGTGCGGACGGGTAACGCGGCCCGCAAAAAAAAAATGCCCCCGCGGCGTGAAAGGGGCATAAATCTAGGGCGCGCGATGGGATAAGTACACGGGCGAGGGCGCGCGGGCCGGGCAAAATGTTACACTCGGAGGGGGGCGGATCCGTCGGCGAAAAGGCAGAAGACGCAGGGTCGCCTGGGCGCGACTTCGATGGGACAGCCTCCTACGCTCTTGGGCGATAAATAAACATCGGCTGTCGCTCGATTACCTCCAAAAATACTAAAAAAAAAAGAAAACGAAATCATGGAAAAAAAGCAAGTCCCCGGGCGATTACCGCGGGCGCGGAGCGGCTTCATTTCGCCGAGGTTGAATACGCGTCGCCGGGGACTGGCGGAGCCGGGCCGACAATTGCCCGGTTTATAACGGCGCGCCTCGACCGCGAGGCTTTTCAACTGCGAGTGAATAGGCAAAATAAGAGGAAAACCAATCGGCCTCCAGTGGGAGGCGGCGCGGCGGTCGGGGGATCGCCCCCCGCGCCCCTATATAGGGCCAAATATCATTAACGCGCTTTTCAGGCTCGGCCGAATGGAAAATACGACATTTCAATGTAACCGCATAAAATATTTTACGCGCGTACTCCACGCTGTCGTTTTATCGCGCGCCGTGGGAATTCTCGGAATATTCCGCGCTTCCGGCACATCGACATAAAATTTCGCGCTAGCACGTTTTGATGCATGCATGCATGTAGGTACTCCGCGGCGATGTTAGACGTACACACGTGTGTTTGTATATATATATATGTACATAACCGAGAAATCCGAAGACCGCCTGGCAGTAGGTGCAGCCTCCGCGAACGATAATGACGGCGAGGATAACAATGGGGCGCTGTGTGAAAATGACCGGGCGCCCGGACAAGTGGATCCCGGGGCTTTCAAAGCACGCTAACGCGAAAATAACACTCGAGGACGGTTTACCACGGCGCGGGTGCGCGGCCGAGGGGAAAAGCCCGGGCGCCCCGGCAAACACTCGGCTAAATTATTCTTTTGAGCCGCGTGTTTTTCCGGCAGCGGGAGCCTGCGCGCGCCGGTCCACCTCGGGGCAAATCCCCGCGGCGACGTCAGGCGTAACGAGATTGCACGAGTCGTGCCTCCGCCTCTTTCTCTGCAGAGGAAAAGGAGTCGCACCGGCTAATCGGGGCCGATTACAACCGCGCGCGGTGAACTTCGTTGTTTGTTGCCCCGGTCCTCCGAGGGCCTCCCGGTGAAATACTTACGTATCTGCCGGCGGCGACGGGTCGCTTACTCATCCTCGCGCGGGGAGTAAACAGGGAGCCCCCGGCCGGCTCCCTCTCGGCGGCTCGCGGCACTCGACAACGCCCGCTAATTACTCCCGTGCGTGTATCGTCTGACCAGCGGCAAATCGGCGGGGGGGGGGGGCCGACGTACCCGGCGGTTCAATCAAGCCGCGAGTGCCCAAGGCCGTAAGTCAGGCGGCATTACCGATACACCTCCGCGGATAAACAATTACGTTAAATCCTCCATAAAAAGAAAGGCAAGCTCGGGGGCTGAGAAATCGCACTCTTTCCCGGGACGCCCTCCGAGCAACAAGAAGAAAAAGGAAATCACCATACGAATTGAAACGTCTCCCGGCCGGCGAGTCATTCAATAAATCGTAAAAAAAAAAGAAGGGCGGCCGCGCGCCGGAAAGGATTACGCCGCGATATTCCGAGGCGCGCGCGGGCCCGCATTCGCGGGTTGAATGGAGGCGCGCGTGCCCCAAGCGGCCCAACGGGACTTAGCCGGGCCCATTGACCGGCGGCGCATGTGGGAATGAAAGTGGGCGCGGACGCTTATCCCCCGGCACGCGCCGAAAAACCCCCGGGCTTTTCCAAAGCGCCACCTTCCCCCCCCGGGGGCCTCGCGCTTCTTTCCAGGGCTGAATGCAGCCGTGCCCAGTAGCGTCCGCGGACTCCTTGTCTGTATGTACAGGACGCGGACGGCGCGATCAATCGAGCCTTCCTCGCAGCTGCCACTAGTGCCGCGGGGGTCATTTTTCGTGATTGATTGCAGAGGACCGGCGGCCACGCAGATATACGTGGTCTAAAAATACCCGGGATTCGCCGACGCGAGTGTCTGTCTTATATTTGTCAGCCGGGCCTGATTAATAATCTCGGGAAATATCTTATTTTACCAACTAATTGCTTAACTATGCCCGGAGAATTTCAATGGCGACAAAAAGATTGATAACCTTTCGCTTGGGAATCCAGTTTTCGCGCCGCGGCCAAAACACCTCCGTGTATATCTTTGTCTTTCTTTCTTTTTTTCGACCTCTTCCTCATTTTCAGCCACATGCCAAACAATCTCCTACGTTTTATTTTTACCCGCGCTGTACAATAAAGCGAGTATTGAAAAGGAATATATACACTCGGATAAACGAAAGCTTCGCTTCTAACTGGCAATTAATCTCTGTCGCAAACACTTTGAGACCAAATACTCGGCGGTGCAGCGTGAAAATGAATATGAATTCCTCTTATAATTACTAGAATTGTTGTACCTGTATAAATCACACGAGCACCGCACCGCGGGAGGAAACAATAGGTGTATTCCTACTACGGAATGCCTCGGTGCCAACCAGTCCGCAGCATCAATCGATAAAAGATACGTTGGGAATAATACCTGCCCCGCCGAGCAGGTACTTTCTCCCCCTCGAACTAGATGAAGCGAAATTAATTAATTGTAAATTTTACATGGGCGAGCGACGGGTCTTTCTCCTCGCGGGGCCGCCGCGCCGCCGCGGCGATAGCTGTAGAGCCGTCGAATCGATGAATCGACCAATTACTCCTCGCACTCGAGGCGCGCACGCGATTCCGGCTCTTCGCGCGCGCCTCGCAGAAAAACCGACCGAGAGCGCCGCGTCTCGCGTAATAAATTGCATTTTATTTGGAGACGAGGCCGCGCGTCCCCGCGCAGTGACGCGACGACACGCGGATACCAGGATCATTATCGAAATTACCAGCAGAGATTGCCTTGATATCTTGACAGTTGGCGCGTAAAAGTTAATAAAGTACGTGCCGGAGATACGAAGTTAAGAAGAAGAAATAAGTAAGTCCCACTCACAATCGGCACGGCGTTGCGATCGCCCGCGGGAATCAATCCTTATGTATTATTCTGTTAGATTAACAATAAATCATATAACCACACTACGTATATGCGGTATCGTCCAGAGATATAAGTATTCCACGTGAATTTTCTACAATAAGCACATCGCTGCAATAGTTATTTACTCTCTTCTCGTTATCGACGTAAGCGCAGAAGGGCGTCGCGATTTTTTCCCACCTGAGGTCGCGAGCGAACAGTTTCGCCAAGCAGGTAGCCTGCGCATACCATGTAAGTGGCTACGAGTTGGCCAACGTCTATTCAAGAAGCATTCGCAAGCTTGGGCACTCGATGAATACGGAGATTACCAATGACAACCTTTCGCAGACAAACGGTAAACAAAATCTATTTGTCGAGGGAAGAATTACGCTGGGAAAGAAAAGTCAGCTCTCTTATCCTTAATCCCAGGGTCAGTTTTAAATAAACTGTGCAACAATCATTCGAATGAGGGAAACGAGAGAGTCCATCTCCGGCATAACTGAATTTTAATGAGGAATAATTGTAAACTGTGCCTAATAAATTACGGGATAAACTAATTTTGATGCAATCACAGGTTCTATCCATTACCGATACTTAATTGCTTATCGCTATTCTTATTTATCTATTTTTAAGTACAACTGAAATTAATTAGCAAACAATATTCGGAATGAATATAGAAAAACTATTTTAGTTTCATTTTAATTAATATAATTTATGCCAAAATCGATGAATCAGGCATACGAGATAATCCTTTATTTTTGACACTTCCTTTAATAACCAAAGGAAACTCGTAATTCTATATCTTTTATTATCTTGATTCTGATGGAGTGCTAGACATAGTAAAAGGTACTAAGCTACTGACTACATTAGATCTAAAGACTTACGATACGTTATCTAGAAACACTAGTGATTTTCGATATAGGGACTGGTTCTGTAGTAAAATCATAATACAGTTCTCGGACGAATCTTTATTGGCTAGGTAATATTTTTTGGTTATTTTAGAACCAGAAAAGGTCATAAAAATTATATTTTATTGGTATAATTACATAGACAAAAAGTAATGATGTTTGTTCTTTTGAAATCGTTGGTATTTTCTATGTTGAGAACAACTTTTTTATTGTAGGAACGTGCTAAATGTAGATTTCATTGTTTACATATTATAAATAGCATATGCATTTAATACATATAAAATACAGCATATAACTTTTTGTTGAATAAAAATAATTAAAAATTGTAATTTTCATTTATACGACGAGATTTGTGACATAACTTCTCATTATCTTTGCAGTAGCTATTGCATAATAACCTGATGTAATGATCAACATCTGCATATACATGACTAGAATGGAATCCATCATCGGATCAAGCAACTATTTTAGTATATTAAAATACACTGTTACGATGTACTTATATCATGAGTTTATACGGCTTTCTGTATCAAATTGTGATTCAAAAGAAGATACGTTACTGGAGTTTCAATGAGACTGCACGTCTAGAGATGTGTAGCGTATAAAGTCTACTACCTTATATTCCTGTTTTATTAGTCTTTTAAAAAGTTGATGTGATAACAATCCTTGATATGCTTACTTTTATAGATTGCAGTTATGATATTGTATTATTTAATTTAATCATAATTCATCGCTTTGCTATATATTTTATAGTATTAAAAGTTATCAAGTTTTTTTCGCAAGTAGGCAATGGTAAAAGTAGTTTCATATAGAATGACGATAATTCATTCGAACCGAACAGCCTCGAATATGTGCACAGTATGCGGAAAACGAGCGCAAACTCTCGACGCGAACTACTTATTAAGAGGAAGGTGTTGGTATTCAAGTATCTCAGGGCTATACCGTATTATCCGAAGTATCATCACAACAAGGATAGCTCCCAGTGCAAGTACTTGCAAGAACGATAAGAACAACGCATGCAGATGACAAAGTAGTTTTTCATTCAAAATAAATAGCAAATGAAGGACAGCAGTTTGAATTAAAAAGCGCTTTTATAAATATGTTGTGTGGAATTACTTTCAAAAGTCAATAACAGACGAATCGAAGAAAAAAGTTATGATCATCCAATAATTAATAGGCCAAGATGAGTTTTATAAGCCAGATTTGTCCCCTTTCTATATCGCAGGGGTCTTAATGATCGAGCGCCGCGGGAAAGCTGGCGACGGGTGCCCTCCGCCTCGGGCTAGATCGCGTGCGCGGCGGCCATCTCGCATTGTGCGTCGCGCGCCTCATGAAGAGTCCCGGTCGTTAATTAAAACCGCGCGACGCGGGGATAGTATTGCCGAATCCCAGAACTCCCGCCGGCTTTCGGCGGACGTGGCCCGGAGATTCCCCGGGCGCCGGTGATCGACAGGGCAGCGAGCGGGGCGCACGTGCCGCGGCCGCCTTGTTTGCCCAAAAAAGACGAGGGAAAAGATAAAAAAAAACGAGAGAGAACAGAAGAAGCGGGAGCGCAGTAACAAGGTCCCGATAATCCGGCGGGTCTGTTTGCCGCGCCTCGAGTGCGCGGCCCGCGCGAAAGGAGCAGGAGGCCGGGGCGTAATCTCCGGGCGAGCGGCGCGGGCCGGGAGGCGCGCCCTCGGCGCCGGCCCCATTGTCCGCCGGCCTCCAGGAATAACAGGCTTAATCTCCCCGGCGGCGGTGCAGCATCGCAGGCGGATCCCTCGCCCGGCCGCCCGGAAAATTGCGGCTTATTGCGCGGCCCCCTCGGCCCCCGTGGCCCCGGATGAAAGGGACGCCCGGCGGCCGCCTTATCCCCCCCCCCCCGCTCCGCCCGAGCCCTGTGATTCGGCGCGATTCGCGCGGGCAGCCGTGCGCGGACGACCGCCGGCCGGCCCTCCGCGACGCCCGCTCCCCAAACAATTGCGCAATTATACTTGGGACCCCGGGGGCTGCCGCCGCTCCCCCCCTGCCCTCTTGCCCCGGCCCTTTTTCGCAAATCGAAAGTGATCTCGATCGGCCGTCGATAATACCCGTCAGTGCACCGTAAGCGCTCGGTCCTTCCCCAGACCCCCGCTGCCCTACGGGTGAACCTATATACTGGTAGAAAGGTTCAACGGTACTCGGCAGCCGATGTTTAGTTACCGCTCTATTGACCAGTTAACCTACCCTTAAAGTCTCAAGTCAGTGTGATTTTCCGTGAGAACTGGCGAAGGCTAACGTGTACCATAAAATACGCAATTGGACTGTTTGTTTTTTTGTTATTTTCACTTACGTGGCCTAACATTTTTAACAATCCCACTCCGCATTAGGATACTAATGGGTAGATATTACAAGGAGCGGTCAGCTAGTCCAGCGGGGGGGAGCCAGTCGACCGGGCAATCTCGGCGGCGGTCCGCGTACTTAATTTTCCGGGCGAGCGAGCCAAATGAAAAATTAGCCAGATGAGCCGCTCGCCGCGGGATGGGAAAGGCCGGGAAGCCGCTGGCTCGCGCGGGCCAATCGGCAGGAGTCGCGGGCCCCCTCCCGCGGCGACGACTCGAGATAGGGCCGCGAGCGGCGTTAGCGCCATTGAGCGCCGTCCCGTCCGCCCGGGCGCCCCCTCATTTCGATTCTAATTTCCCGGCGGCGCGCGCGCGCGCGGGGCTTTCTCCTCGGCCTGACTTATGCGCCGCAGTTGCCGGAGAGAAGCGCCTCGTAATGGGGCCCCAATGGGAACCCGGGGGGAGAAAGCCCAGGGATATATCCCGAAGAGGGGCTTTTAAACGGCAGTCGTCCTCGGCCGCGGCACCTCCGCGCCCGGGGAGAGGGAACGGGACGGGCCGATGGATCCCCCATATATACGTGCGAGGTCCCGCCGCGGGGAAGATAATCGCCTCGCGCCAACCGATTAGTCCCGAGGCTTTGTCGCTTTTTATGGATACGCCGCGGCGGCATTAGGGCCGCGCAGCGCGTTTTCGCAGCCCGAGGCAGTAAAAGTGAAATACGAGCCGCTCGTTAGCCGGCCGCTCGAGCGGGATACATTGATTCCCGCCGATCTCCGGTGGACATGGTCCTTTCCTCGGGAAGGCCCTATTGACCGCTCTATTTTTACCGGCTAATATGACGCCCCATCAAGTGCATCGGCGGGAAAAATCGGCCGGGGAATGGGCATTTCCCCCGCGGCGAGTGCCCTTTCCCTCTGTGTACATAAAAGACAATGGGGCTCGGCAAGAAAGACAATGAAAATCAATACAAGTGTACGCCGGAGCAGCTTTATAGGAGAGATCTGGCCGCGTGTATCGGAGCCTCACGAGCCACTGAATAATGCATGCGCGCGAGGCTTTTCAGAAAACCGTAAAGACACGAAGATGCTAAATTTGTTATGGGAGATTGATTTTTTTTCTGCGCCCGCGGCGGGCAAACCTCAACGCGGAATTGTACAAGGGGGAAAAAAATTGAAAGATAAAATTAATACCGGCACGCGCGTTTTTCGGATAAGCTATTGCCGACCGAGTACTCGCGGCCGATAAAAAACGCGGCGCTTTACCGTGCGCGAGGTCGATCCCGGGACGCGGCGAGTCCGGCCGACTGGGACTAACATCCTCCGCGGCGCGGCCAGGGCAAAAATCGAGGCGATACAAGCCCCCCGAGCGGGGAGGCCGGGCCGGGGCTGAGCCACGGGCGATTCATCCCGCGCGGCTGAACCGGAAGCGATCGGCCCTCGCGAAAGTGACGGGGATAAAAGGTCGGGCGGGACACGGGTCCGGGCGGACGTGTATATACGTTGGATCAAGCGGGCTCGATTGGATTTTCCGCGGTCTTTCATCTTCCCTCCGGGCGCCTTTGCGCAGCTGCCGGGCCGAGAGTCACTTTCGCCTACGGCCTATACACGCAGCCCGCGCGTCAATTATTTTTTCATCCCGGCGGGACGCGTCTGTTTTGGAAATCCGCGCCTTGGGCCGCCGGCCCCCTCATCCGTTATGCATGGGAGATGCGCCGGGCGCTGATGAAATTTATCCCGGCTAGGAGTTCGCTCGTGGAATTTTTTATCGAGCCCCGGCTTGACGAACGATGCCAAAGTCCGAGATGATTATCGGGGGAAGCGAGCGCCAAGACGTGCCGGGGATTGGCCAACGCGCCCCGATCTCATTCAATTTTAAGCCTCCGCGAGTGGGAGATTAAGAAATCTCGCCAAAGTGCAAGAGAGGACAGGGGGATCGCGGGGAATGAGTAATTACCCCTTTGCCTCGCGTCCAATTAGATTGCCCAACGCGGCGCTTCGACAAGGGCTTGTAAACGCGCAAGAGCGGGGAGCTCGAATTTCGGATCGCGTAACTTTTACAGATCCGCGGCTGAAATATTCATTCGAAAGTTTCGAATGCCTCCAGACCGCGAATACCTCCGCGAGATTAAATTTATATTTGCCTTATTCAAGGTATACCTTATTCAATTATGCCTTAGATTAATCAATGCTCTAGCGCTAAAATCACAGTTATCACCGGGGCGCTTGGGAGATACGCCAAATGTCGAAGGAACTTTTTCATTATCAAACGAACGTACCGTGTGTATCTTGCGGGTCATAAATTGGACGGTTTATCGACCGGATTCCTTCGTCAAACTATTCGCGCAACTGTCATAAATTGTTTTAAACTTCATCAACAGTAAACTCGTCAATTTATTATCAATGTGTACACTTTGAATCCCCGATAACTTGTACAATCAGGAAAGTGGCAACAAGTCCCATAAAGGAGGTCAAGCTTTATGACAATACTCCAACTGTAGAAATAGGTCACTATTGACCAGGAGCCCGAGCATATTTGAACGTTATTCGGCGCTGTGCAATTTCGCCGCAGTTGTAACGAGGTTATGGTTGCAAACAATTATACCGGCAAGACGCGCTTTGTTTCGAGCTCATTGTACTTGGCGCAGTTTACCTCTCTTACGCCCGGCAACAATAGCTACACGCGCCAACTTATCTGCGAGGCGAGTTTCCATAGGATGCCGGTGCGCGCAGGCCAGCCCGGTGAATCGTATCGGCGCTTCGATTCATTTTCCTAACGCGACCGAGTGGCGTAAAGATTCTTTACCGACTGGAACGAATCTTTGGCACGCCGGAATCAATACAGGGCTCCGCGCGCGTCGTGGCGCTCGCCTTAAAAATAACCCCCGGCGTGCACTTGGCTCGGCATCGGGCATACCGCGCCGATCGATCGGGAATTCTTATTAACTGGCCTATCTTTCATTAGCGGGGCTAGCCGCCGCCGCCGCTGCCACGCGGGACGTCTAGACGCTTCGCTCGGGTCCAATTCCCCCAGGTGGCCCCCCGGCGTCCCCGCGGAGTCCCTCTCGGGAGAAATCGGAAGCGCTGACGGCGGAAGGAATCGAGAGCGACGCCGGCGGCTGGGCGCACCTCTCGGCCCGTCTTCTTTTTTTCTTTTCCTCTCTTTTCGAGGTCTATCGGATCTTGGCGCATCTAAAGACCGGAAAGCGGCCGTGACTCATCGCGGCGATTCGGTCCCTCCCGGGGGCGAGGCCATTGTCTCTATACGCCGCGAGTGCCGACTATGCGCGCCGCCATTAGCGCTAATGTCTGGATTAGAGCCGCGCGGCCGCCGGCCTGCGCATCTGACCGAGGCGAAGAAAGAAGGGACGCGCGGCTTCCAGAGCGTCGGCCCATTGTCGGCTATCACGTGCATGTGCGCCGCATCGATACCGCCTCGCTCGGGCTTTGTGCGACCGGCGATCGCGCTTCTTCCATCGTGGCCCCGGGGACGTGCGCCACTCGGTGCCGGCGGACGATTGTCTCCGAGGGCCCCGCTACCCATTTACTTTTCAATTATGCGCGCGCAGATCATCGGCATTACGGATCGCGGGAGATTAAGGTCCCTCCGGGCGCGCCAGCCGTTTGTTCGAGGGCCGCCGAGGAGGGCGCTCGATCTGGATCACGAGGCTAAGCGCTCGAGCTCGCGCGGGACGCTCGTCCTCGGAAGCGCTAAATGGCTTTTCCTACCAACAACGTTTGCCGAGCCAAATTTACTGGCTTTCGAGCCGATGCACACAGGCAGTTGGCACCGCGAGCGAAATTATAAGTTGTCCCAATAAAGCCCCTCCCGGTCATTTCAATAGATCAATAGAAATCACATCTGGCCTTGACAGCTCCCCTGTTGCAGTTGTCTAAAACACAGATTAGTTTCGAGCCAGTTTTAATATCAGTCAGCTGCCAATTCGGCCCGGCTATAAGCTGCAGCGCATACAATTAGTTTGAGTTTTCAGCCCTCGCTCAGGTTTTTGCGTGTTAAATTCATTAATCGCATTATAGGATTGATAATAACAATTTTTACGCCCCAGCGATTACCCATAATGATTAATTGAATGGAAACTGATCCGGCAAAAATAAACATTTGAATTTTTGAAATAATTGCCGACCAATAAGTTTAACAAGTGCGAGTATACCGCCAGTGCCGAGTGTATATAGGTTGGTTATCTCGACAACCTCATTAGCCGGTTGACAGGTAGCGAAATTCCACTCAAAAATATCATTACCAAAGGCAGATGGATAACGTAATATATTTACGTCACATCAATCCATAATACAGGCTTAATGAACACGTTATACCGCTCGAGGATCCCACAAGTTCATGCCCCGAAGTCCCTAGCTATCTCGCGCACGACTTGCTCGCCGATCCATCATCATCCGCGGAGCCAAAGCGAGATACGTATATAGAGACAGATCGGAATCCTCGTAATCGAAACTTACAGTATGGAGCGACGAGAAAAATGCGCGGCGCGCCGCGCGCGAGACAGCCTCAAGTCTTGCGTGAAAACGCCTCTCCAAATCGGCCAAGGGTCCGACTATCTATATATACGTACGCCGGGGAAGCCCTCGCTGAGACACGTATACACGCAGACGCGCGGCCCGCCCGAACAATGCGATTGCCCGAAATTTCGACGCGACAAAGGGAAATTTACCGTACGTAAAGGATTAGCCGGCGAGGGGCGCCGGGGAAGGCCGAGGGCAACAATAAGAATCATCGGGCGCGCCCCCGGCGCTAATCTAGCATCGCCCCGGGGCCGAGGCGTGCGCCTGACGCACGAGCCGCGCCAGAGGAAGGACCCACGGAGAGATTGAGATGTCGGGCCGCCCGGGGACGAGGACCGGCAGCGCGGACTAATAAAAGCCACTGAGACAAAAAAGGATTTGCGGGCTGTCAAGTGAATAGGGGGTGCCGGGAGGCCGAGCGCCGAGTGCGCGGGGGGAAAAAATCATCTCGTTAGTTGCGTCACGCTGGCGGACGGGACCCTGCAGGTAAGGCCGCGTCGATACGTGCCGGTGTACTCGTGGTACCGCGTCCCATTTATGCACTTGGTCCGACAAAAGTGAGCGATTTATTTGGCTGCTTCACCGCCCAATGATACAGGCAATTATTATTTTACCACCGCGCTACTTGCATATCCGGCTGGATTCAGTGCAAGATTTATCAAGCGACTTTATGGAGAACAAAAGAGTTGCCGCATAAATAATATATTGCATTGCAGGAAGTAGATATCTTATGCATTAGTAATTTCATGTTACGCTTCCTTCGACCAACAAAGTGCATAACATAACAACACCTTAAAAATTCTTTGAGATTTCACTTTGTTCCTGCAGAATCCTTTGAACGGAATGGTTACGAAGTAACTTCCCAAAGAAAGTTAGCATGCTGTAACTTATGTATATAACCAAGCAGACTCAAAGGATTCGGAAATAGACCTAGATTATGACCATGCCGTGGAAAACATTCATAAATAATTAAATACAAACTCTACTTTGATCCAAATAACAAGAAAGAAAAAACTGCCACTTGTTGTTTGTTTACATTACAGCCGGATTTTATAGCCTCTGCACGGCTCTGTTCCGCTGGAAAATCTTTCACTCGCTTTCAATTTTAACTCTTAAGCGTGCGCGCTCTCCGTACACCTTCATACATTTTGTAGTACGAAAGTTGAAGGCAAAAAATGACTCCATCCATCTTCAGAAACAGGCTAATATTTTGAATAATGTCCTTTTTCCTATTACAATGTACCCACATCGTCTACATATTTTCATGTAACGGAAATCCCACTTGGCCATAAATTTCTCCCCACAAATTATAAAGGACCTGTGAAGGCCGAAAAAAACTCCTTTTATCCAGAGGTATGGGAGCTCGGAGCGGAATCTATTACACGCGGGAGAGGCTATACAATACCCACGAAGATCGATAATAGAGTGAAATTTTCCCTCATCAAAACTACATTTCAACGACAAAGCGTCGTCGATGAATATGAATGATTTCAAAGAACTCTACGCATTAGCGCCTGTGCCCGAGCACGAGGCGGCCATCTTCAAGTGGAGATTGGCCCGATTACCCAACAGTCAAATTAGGGTAAGTCAGGTATAAAAAAAGGTGGAGAGGAGGGGGGAACCCAGGGGTATATCGAGTGCAGCCCTCGATGCAGCCGCTAACCAAGTGCTGTCCCAGTTCGCCAGACGGCCGGTTGTACGTGCATCTCGAAAAGTTCCAGGGGCCGGGCGGATATATAGAGAGTTCTCGGATCTCTGGCGGCGTACACAACCGACAGGGGGTTCGGCGCGCTCTCGCGAAACCGACCGACCGGCTCTTCTCCGACTCCTCTCTGGCCCAGACAAACGTACGATGCCCCCGGCTGACATCCCTACACCGGTCCGCGCGCGCTCGCACGCGGCGTCTACTCGAGAGAGTTCCGTCTTTCCTCCTCCCCCCGCTTCGCCGCTCGCTCCCTTAACCCGCCTCCGGGCTTCGGCTACCCCCCACCCCTCCTGTCCCCTTCTCCCCGCGAGTTCCGACCTCGGGAAAGCGTTCGGCGGTCTTCAAAAAGCACGGGCCGATGCGAGAGCCACGTTAATTGAGGTTAGGTCTTCCGTTACATTTTCTTGCTCGTTTATTTGTGGCTCAGGGCGATTCTTTTGCCGCCTCCTCCGCCTCCCTTTCGCTCTTTTTCTCCCCCTCGCGCCGCTCTTTTCGAGTGTTCTCCTGTCTCGCCGCCTTACTCCCTGTCTCCTCCTTTTTTTCGCGAACAAGTTAATTAATTTGCTTAACATTTCGAGTGAGTGTACGCGTGCAGCCGAGGTCCGACCCGAGGTAACGACGTTAATTTCCAGTATCAGCATCCCGATTGCCCGATATATACCTCCGCGCCGACCTTCCACTTCTATTCCCCTGGCTCTTTAATTACTTGGCACGGGGACTCTTAAATTTACGTTGCGTGTTCACCGGTACAGGAAGTAGCTTATTGGTTCAGCAAGAAATAATCTTAAATAAGACGATAAAACGAAGACAGGTACTTAACAATAAAAGTTATTTCACTTTTATCTTTGAAACGCAACAAAAAGGGCAGCCTGCAGTTGTTCTCTTTATCAGTTAATTGATTAAGGATTTCACTTACCAATGAAGAATCGCATTTGTGTTTTAATCACGCATCGTAGTCGCTTATTAATTTTTTCAAACGTACCTGTAACAAAGATAATCAATATAAATTAAAAGTTTTCAAAATGCACTCATTAAAAATACTAAATTTATTATCACAAATAATGTACAAGTATTATTTATCCTTTGGTAAATAACATTATGCTGTTTTCATGCGATTATATACGATATTCACAGAAATCAAATTTCCGTTAATTCAAATAACATTTTTAAATGATTTAATTTAACCACAAGGGTTGATTTGGCTTTTATTACAAATTCCCTGATGAATTGTTGTGCATGCACAACTGTAATTGCAACGGCTTTGCAGCTCGTACTTTTTGAATAAAACGTAATTACATTGAATTTGTTCGACCTCACATTTCACTAGATCAGCTAAAAGCAATTTCCTGCGCTATTCCGAAAAGTCAGCGTTTGTAAATTCGCTCAAATTTACATTAGTGAATTAAATACTCGTACACTTTTCCTATGTGCAATTATCGAATAGATTTTACTTTTTGCTTTAAACGCCAATATATAGAATAAAAGCATCGGAATGTATCTAAAAAGTGACTGCTGGATCAGCTCGAAATCATTTGATATTCATTTTATGTCGCGATTTACGATGATCTAAAAGCTATGGCACAACATGATTAATTCATATAGTTTTACATTGCAAATATAAGAGACCTCGAAGCTATATGAATAAAAGAAAGAGCATAAAATGTTTTAAAAATAAAGCTCTTATAATTTTAGGTTATTATTTAATCCTTACTATGGCAAGAATTCATTTCAAACTTTATCACTTTGTTAGCGTCTATATCTTAATTAAAATAAAACATTCATTGAAAATCTTGATCAAATCAGATTACTTTAAATATTATAAGAAGAAAATTGTAGGTATAAAGTGGCTAAGTGCACACGTTTAATATGTTTTAAAACTTTTATAAGTATTAAGAAAACAGTTTAATCTAAATTAAGTATTTGAAGATAATAAAAATGTATGATTACGATGAACTTCGCGATGAACTTTAATATTGTATTAATCTTAATATATTATAAGAAGACTTTATATTATTCTATAAAAAGGATTCTTGCTCAATATTTTAAGCGGCTAAGAGAGGCAGGTAGCTCATTATCCTTTTTACAATGCTCATGCATTTGTACGGCTTTCAGTTACTGGGTGATAAGTGTAAGCTGTATCGTCATACTTTTATTGCGATGAAAAATCAGCAGCAACAGTGAAGACGGCACTTTCGCGGCATTCTTTCACACATAAAAGTATCAAATTATTTGACGCTTTATAAATATCCGCGCTTTTGAAATGAAACACTTTACTAATTGATATTTCGCGAAGAGTGAAACTAATATCCAACAAAGCCCTGATAATAAATGAATTCATTACCGCTGTTACAAAGATTTATTAATGCGCGTATGTTAAGTGTCGTTTTAAATCACGAACGAGCAGCGCCGACAGCTGCGGCGGTTCCGATATCAGCAAATAAATATTAATTTAATAAATTAAATTAATCGCTAGTCTCACATAGCCCAGGGAATTAATTATATCAAGCAATCAAGCTGAGTGATTGAATTACTTAAAAAACATTTCCGCTCATCCGCGGCATAAATCCAATTAAAAAGGATGCATTAAAAATTGCAGCGCCAACGTGCTGACTCTGAATGTTGAAATAGGAACCTTTCTAACCTATCATCATCGCGCAGTTTCCTCTCTTTTATTTAATGTTGTACACACGAGGAAAGTTTTATTCTTTTCTACTTCAAACCGTCGCTCGTCGGTTCGTTTTATTTTTATAGGACAATGTAGAGTTTTAGTTGGCGAGTGCGCACTGAAATGAAATTAAATTTAATCTTTCTCGTTGCTCGCTGAGCAGGTAACCGCAAAAGAATTAATTAAAAATGATCCTTCCTTTATACGAAGTCTTTTTAACATGTTTCTACAGTTGCTAATTCCCCCGGCTATTTCCACTTTCGCGGGCACTAAAAGCCGCCTCGCCTTCTTTTTCTCTTAGATTACATTAATTGTTTCGTGTTTTTCCTCCGCGAATAGAAGGGAAACAACATAGACGCGGCCCGAGAAAAACGTTAATATGTTTTGTAAATAAACACGATAGGAAGATTTAAAAGGATTCCGCTCCTCTGATATTCCGCGCGCACAAAAAATGCCAGGAAGATTAAACGCGACAATGACGGCGGCGGACCAAACATCATATTTCCTGCGGGCGTCGGACTCGCGCGCGGTGACGAAAGCCGAAAGCTCGCTCATCCTCGGAATTCGCGCGGCGATGGAGTAGGAAGACCTACAGCCCAGTCCACGGAGCCGCGAAAAAGCCAGTCGGGAGCCGTCAACTCGAAAAACAAAGCCGGATAGACGGGCGGCAAAAAGGCGCGCGGGCGCTCGCGGGCGGAAGTTTGGTCCGCGGGCGGGCGCGCATTAAACTGGCGCGGGTGCCGTTAATTTAATTACGCGACTGGGGGCACGTTCGCAACGGACCGCGGGGAAAGCGGCACGAATTGCCGCGGCCTCGATAACGCCCGCTGTAATTCCGCTTCATTTGCTTAATACGAGGAGCGCCGGGACGAAGCCCGACTTACACTGGCCCGCGGGAGTGAGAAGTCCGCGAGATGGCGCGCCGAACGTGTCGGGCCCCGTGGCGTCCCGGCAATCGCCTTCCGCCCGACCCGTCAATGGCGCCCGCGAAACATTGTAAGTACGGTTGTTTGCGTAGAAGAACAGGACGCGGAATTCTTATGCCAAGTCGCGCGGGAAAGTTGGCCGGCCGGGTCCAAAGTTGGGGCGGACTTTGATTTCCCCTCGGATCCCGCAGCGGCGGGTCAGCCCCGGCGGGTGGGCAAACAGCGCCTTCTGCGACCTCAGCCCCGGCTTTTTTAAGGGGCGCGCGCGCGTATATATTCGTAGAGGGGAGGGGGGGGGGCGATGCCGCGCCCTCTTTATGAGCCCCGGGGTCCCTGCGCCCGGGGATCGGGAGTAATGGGATTGCCGGTGGATTTGCAGGCTCTCGCGCTCCGGCGGCGCCGCTGTCCTCAATTATTTTTAGAGCTCTGTGTTTCAAGGCCCTGGCCGTACACCTCGGCCGGATTACCCGGGATAACACTTTTTCTCCCGCGTGCAGCCGCACTCGCCGCAGTTTATTAGCCGCCAATGTACTGAATACATGCTTCTTCTTTTTTTTTTTCACTACTCATGGATTACGGGGTTTTTGTTGCAACGGCTCGGCTTATTGGGCGTTGGTAATGTGACGCGCGAACGGTCGATGTAAATCAGTAAGAAATGCGGCGGGCTCGAGGCGCGTCTGTCACTGCGCGCGCTCTCGGGGCTAATTGTAATATGTTTTAATAAACTTGGGTGCTATGTCTACCTATTAACGTTGTAAATTGCGCTCCCAAGCGCACGCGAGCGCGCACATGCATCAAGGGGCGTATTTTTGGAACGCTCATCGCGCCATTATCCTCAATTAAAAATACTTTCTCGCAAAACTAAAATGCCGTAATAACTCGTTCCGGTAAATTGGCCCAATTAATTATAGACGACTGCGCTTTATAGAACGTTATGTTTTCCATTCGTTCGGCTGAAATATCGCGGCGCATTAGCGTGCGAAAGAGTTACTTATTACCGGCATAATAATTCAGTAAACACAATTTGCCGAGAGCTCGAGGGCTGCGCGCGCATATATTTTTAGAGCGACTTTTTATAGAACGAAAAATCTGATGGAGCCTGATCGATGGCAGTGGGCGATCTCGCATAACTCGGCCGCGGCTCAGGCAGCCCAAGTGGCAAACCGATTAATTCGGCCCGTCTAAAAGCCAGCGAACAGCCTTTATCTCTCTCGCCGGCCCTCGCGATCGTTATACAATTAGCCACTCGAGGGCGCCCAGCGACGCGTCCCGGCTTTGTAGGCCTCTCTCCCCGCGAGCCCGCACTCAGCCGCTGCCGGCGCGGCGCCTTCGCGCGCCAGAGAGAATAATTGAAAGCGCACTCGGGCGGGCACGCGCATCGCGACCGCGGCAGCCAGCGAGCCGCCGGCGCACCGGAAGCCGGCCCCGCTCACGAATTTCCTGCGCCGCCGCCATCTTCTCGCCCGCGGCGCCGGCGGCCATCTCGTAGATCATCGGGCCCGATGTGTACGTGCGCGCGGGCGCGCCTATCCGAGTCGGCCGCGCCTCTAGCCTACCTGCTGATTGCGATTCTTTACGGATCGACCCAAAGACGAATCGCCCCTTTTGCAACGCGCAGCCGTGGATATATGACCGTGAGGCGGTCGTTAGCGCGCGCCTCGCCTCCGCAAAGCTGCGCGTCCTTCGCGACAGAGGGAGATCAATCACGGTAACGCTTGGCAAATTCTCTGTAACCGTAGCTGGATCTCCTCGCTTTCTTGAGACCCCGTAAAAATGCCGAGACGTGACCGCCCGAGGAATCGCGACCGATACGCGCACGGCTCTGCCGAGGCAGGTGGCCGCCTGCTAATGATTGTCGCGCCTTCCCTTCCCTCGCGAAGAAAGTTTGACGCGCGCCAGCTTTTTCGAGCCGTTCTTATTAACGGGCGAGCGCAATTTAAACTTGATGCCTTTGATTTGAAATTTCGCTCCGTCGTAAAAACCTAGGCGCGCGCGCCCCGGTATAATATGAGCGCGACGGCCAAGTTTTATGAGACGGTTTATGGAATACAGTACGCGCACTCGCGATCCCGCGGAAGTTTGGCAAGAGGCCGACGCCGGTGCGACGCGGGCGGCCCAACTGTTGTGAAGTAATCGTGCGCTCCTTACTTATGCCGTGCGCAGTGGCGCGACCGGCTCCCGCTTCTTTAAAACGCCTCTTTAACTTCGCTGCGACTTTCTATAACAGGGAACGTTGCCGAGCAATATGCTACAATACATAGATGGTGGATTTTTTACAGCCACCTACAAAAATATGATTATCCAATTAAAGAAAGTTGTTCTTTATTTTATATACGTCATAAATGTACTGGCCACGCAAACTTGTAATTCTTATATACCGTATAAACTTGGTATAATAAATATTACTGAATATAAGATATTAAATAAGATACTATAAGAGATATTAAGAGATATTAAGTGAAAAATATTAAAAAATATTAGAACACTGAATGAAATAATAAAATACAGCAACTCCTTCGATTCCATGGATACGAAAACGTATTGTTAATGTGATAAGTTAAAATAAGCAAAAACTAAAACGATAAATCGATAGAGTCATTGGCACAATAAAAAGTTGTGAAAACTCTCTAATGAACTGCTGTTCTAACTTATACAGTCAAGGTTCCGGAAGTAGGGAAGGTCGTTGCGCTTAAAAGATGGAAGAACGCGCGCAAGTGCCTTATTGCATTTGTTAGTGCATTCCAAAGATGCGTACCTTTAACGCGGAACGAATCATGTCCGACACCGGTGCTCAAGCACAAAACGGAAAGCTCTTGACGTTCGAACTCCTGGCAAGGGTTGCATAAAATACAACTGGGCAGGCCGGAGGTAAAAATGGAGGGGGCAAGTGCTTCTAAACGGGCACCGGTCACTCTGGCAAAATATCAGTCGCCGTAACGGGCGCTAATTGATGGGCGATGCCTGCCGCGGCAGGCCGTAAACGTCGGCCGGCCCAATTAAAAAGCGGTAGGTCAGGGAAAGGCTCCGAGGGCTTTCCCGGCCCCCCGCGCGCAACAAAGCGACCCGCGGCCCGTAAATCAGGCGCAGAAGCGACGGCGGCGGCGGCGGCGGCGCGCAACCGGCAATCAGCGCGGCTCGCCGGCTTTCCGGCGAAAAGGAGCCGGCGCTGGGCAATATTGTTCATTCACGAAAGCCGCGTCGGGGCTCTTCCCCCGAGGGCGACGCGTCCGCACGAGACCGAGAGTACGACCTCCGGTCAATACGTCCCCCTCGTTTATTCTTCGCCGGCGGCCCCGGCGCGTATTCGCCCGGGCTTTTTCATCCCCGCGGCCGATCCTCGCGCCCGCGAGGGCAAACAGACTCCGGTGTCCGGCCGCGGCAAATGGACCGCTCGTGTATGCACGCGCGCCGCGAGTATCCTGTCGCCGCCTCGGCACAAAGACGCCCAGCGCCCGGACAAAGGAGGGAAAAAAAAGCCGCGGCGCCGGTTTTTCGGGCGTGTATTTATACACGCGGCTCCCCCCCGCCGCCGGGGCACTTGGCCGCAAATCTCGGGACTCGCGCTAATCAGGCCGCAACAACGAATTCGAGGAGCGCGCGCGAGGCTTGTCAAAATACACCGAGGGCCCTCGGGCTCCGCCTCGGCCGGTGTTTACCCTCGCGAGACCCGTCCCCCGGGGGAAAGCGAGGCTGGTGCCCTCGGCGCGGCCGTCCCTTTGTGCGCGCGCTGGCCCTGCTGGTGGCGGTAGCCGCGGGCCTGTCAGGCCCCCTCGTAAACGGCCCTCCTGCCTCCCCCGCCCCGGCCAAGAATGCGCCGGCCGCCGCCGCGGGAGGCCATTGTCGCCTCCCCCCGCCGATCTGACGCCGGAGGTGGCGGAGAAGCGCGCGCGCGCGCCCGTCGCCTACCCGGAACCCACGGCCGGTTAATCGCCCGCCGCGGGGGCGCCCCGCCCCCTTTCCGCCCGGGCCCGCCGATTTTCCCGAATCGGCCCGAGCCCTGCCAGCCCCCTGCCCATCTCTCTATATATACACGCGTACCTACGGTCGTGTGTGTATAGGTATGCGTGCACGAGCGCGGAAGGCCGATAGGCGCTGTCGCGCCGCGCTGAAATATCGCCCCGTGTTTCTTGAGTGGACAGTGCACGCGCCGGCGAGCCGATTGTGCACGCGAGCCGAAAATTCCCGCGCGCGCACCGACGTCGAGGATAATAATTTAGAGCCGAGGCGCTGCGGAGTCCCGAGGAGGGGGGGGGGGACAGTCTGACGGGCGCCGGGAAAGATGCTTGGAAAGGCCCCCGCGATAAGAGACGCGTATTAGTTGACAGCGCGCTGACCGTTAGGCCTCTGACGCCTAAGGCCTATTCAGCCAAGGGGCCCAGGCGTCAAGTAATAGCCTTGAGCTTTTCAACAGCTGTTAAGAAATCCGCCCTAACGATGAAATCTTAATTCGGGATTAAATTAAACCGCGCGATCATGTTACCGGCTTAATAAATCACAATGTTACCGACAAGTGTTATGCTCATCCTATCATTCGCCGCCGATCATGAATTTTAATGAAACCTTAACAAATGTCCGGTTGCAGTAAAAAACTAAGTTTACCGAGGAGGTTTTTTTCTAGCCGCGGCACTAAAACATTGTCATGTCATACGCGTGTTTGTATAATGTAGCTTTAATATTCGGATAATAAATTAAAGTATTTCTATGCATATATACACATTCCAACGTACGTTCTCTTACTTCGCAGCTGAGTATTCTTAGACGCTTTGGATTCGACTGAACTATACGCTACCGGGCTTACTATTTCGACAAAAGGAACTATTCCTCAAAATTTCATTCAAATCCGTGACCCAAACAAGTCATCCTCTCGGCTTGGCCCTGAATAATACAAAATCTTCTCTTTGTCTCCTTAAGACTTTTTCGAAAAATGTTGACAAAATGCAGAGCTATTTATGAATACATCTTCGCGAAAAAAAATTATTTAACAAATTGAACGAGCAAGCAATTATCTTTTATCCTTAAAATTCTATAAAATGTTTTATAAAAGTAGGTCGTTTTAAAATGCACTTCTTTACTATGCAGAAGCTGAATAAAATATACTCTTGAATAAGCTTTGTGTATAATACGGCATTACAGCAATACTACGTATAATCCTACGCGCGGAAAGATTAACAATTACTCGTGTTAAAATAGTAAAAATGAACGTAATCAAGTTAATTAGAGAGAAAACAATAGGCGAACTATTCAGCTTTGAACTCGGTAGGATCTTACTTATCGGCACGTTCAAAAGCCAAGTACAACAAGTCCAATCATCCACGTCTGTATTTGTAATAATATAATTTCCTCCCGCACGAATCACGACGTCGAGCTCCCTCCGAATGCCGCGAGCCAAAATACACAAAAGATGACGTTTTCATAGCAAACAGTTGGCAGATAGTCCGTACTTGCTGCGTGCTCATAACTGCTCTATTGCTCTAATTGACAGTGTAGCTACTAACTTAGAACATAACCTCCTAACAGATTAAGTATTGTAATACACATATATATTCATCGCTACTTTATACGTTGAGAAATTTGAAGAAAAATGACAACTCAAGTACAAGTCCACCTGGCTAACCTACCTGCATACTCTAACGGATTATATCTATCCAAGTAGCTTAAATTTAGATTAAAATATGTACATAATACGCGCATCAAAGGATAATGTTTCAGGCAAAGTTTTCAAAAGCGCATCAGGGATAATTTGCAGGGCGTTCCTCCTGGAGTTCCTCCTCGCCCCCGACACAATTGAATTGAAGATCTAAGCCACATCGCACGAGGGCCGGATCAGCGTACATTATATTCCTCGGCGCGGCGAGATTCCCATAACGCCCCCCGCGAGGCGCATTTCCCCGCGGCGAGCTCATCCGAATGCCGTTTCCCATGGCGCGCGGGAGAATGGAAAAATTTCCGGGTAGAGGGGCTGACATCTGGAGTAGCCAAAGGAGAAAAAAAGAGCCGGCGGTGCGTGCAGAAAAAGGGAGGAGAGGCTCCGGGGGACTCCGGGGCTCCTCGTCCCATTCTCCTTAACGTCAAATCGAGTCATCTCCATGACAAAATGCGCGACAGTCCATTCATCCGGTGGCCTGCGCCGGCCGGGCGAGTCGCGAGGAGAGGCCGGTTACGTCCGACGTGATTTACCGACGCGGCCGAGTCGTCGCACGGGCCGCCCTCCTGCGCTCCTCCCCGGGGCGCGCGGCCCTCTCCATTATCGATATTGAGACCCGATTCGCCTCTCTCCTTCGACAAGCCGGCAAATATTTATTTCCCCCGGATTTTTCCGCTACTGTGCCGCCGCGGGCCCGGCTGTATATCGATCAGCCCGCGTGCATTGTACACACACACACAGGAGCCGCGGACCGTTTCGCCGGGATTAATCGCGATTTCCGGTGGGCTCCGCCGCGCGGAATATTTGATTTTTTAATTATCGGGGGGGAATCCGCTGGCGAGTGCGCCGGATGCGGCTACTTTTAACTCGACGGAAAAAAAGAGGGATAAAAAAAAAAAACGCTTTGGCTAAAGCATATTTGCAGGAGCGCCCGCGCGCGCTTGTTCTTTTCATCGGAAGGTCAATTTATCCAAAATATCATTTTCTTAATGCTCTATCGGCTTTCTGTGTTTCCATGGCAAATATAGCAGGATGAAAAATCAATCGGCAAGCGGGGCTCCAAAACCGTACATTTTTTTGTTATAATCAACTGCAGTGCTCTGATGTGTTCACATTAATTTGATAGTTGCCGGCCGCGCGTGTACAATGGCCAGTATTAAATGTTACCATTATTAAAATTGTCTTTGTTATTTTGAACCTCGTTTACCACGATGCACTCAATCGGTTCAATTTCCGAAAAGCATTACAATCGACAAATGAAGCCGTCGGTAGGAAGCGCCATGATACTTTCTTAGAGGCAAGCGAGTTTCATATCGATCGAGAGGGCGTATTTTTCCATTTTTGCGCGGAACAACAACCTGGATATCCCCCGGAAGAGTATAATTTCGTTAAAACTTAAAGCGTCCTCCTTAGTTGGTATAAAAGTTCTCTCCCGCGCAAACAAGCCGCGGAAGCAGCAGTGAAGGACCCTCGAAGCCCAGCAGCGATTACATACACCATACAGCTACGGTCGTCCAACCTTTCGGCGCTCGCGCCCAACTTCCCCGGTGGCCCTAACTTGGACAGGTCCTCTTTCGCGCGGGGCCGCGACAATAAAACAAAGCTCGCGCCTCATTACGTGGCACTTGAATGAGAGAGCGGAGGCTGCACTGGCACGGGGGGACCGAGAGAGGAAAACCCTGTCGGCGTATATAGGGACAGGGCGAGGGGTAAAAAGCGCACGCGAGCTTGCGCTAGTAATTTAGAGGCGCGTGACCCCTTTTCATTTGCCTCTTATGGGGATAGGGAGGGCTGGCCCCGGGCTCAAGAGAATGGATGCTTTTAATATCTCGCGCGCGTAGCCTTTGTTGGCCCCCGCACGCGTCGCTTCCTCCCCCGATCGCGCGCCCGCGTTTACCTTTGTTTACTGATAATTCCTCGCTGGCGAATATAGTTTGCGGGAGGCGAGCGGCTATCCGGGGGAAAGTTTTATACCCTTCGGTACGCCGATGACCAGGTAAGCCGGGAAATTTTCTCCCCGATAAAGCGTAAACAAAAAGAACTTTTGTTTGCGTATGGAGTTTTTCCAGTTTTACGAGGGCCTTTGCTCGCCTTCGGCCCGAGTTCGCGCAGTAAACATCTCGTACACGGGGGCTTTTACGTTGTGAAAAAGTGCATCCAAGTCGATCCCTTCCCCTCCCCTCGTTCTTCTCCGTGCGTATAAACTCGGCTGGGCATAACAGGCGCGGTGCGTTAGAAAACTTCCTCCGGGAATAACAATTCCCGGGTAATCCTCGTTACAAAGGAAACTGGCGTTATTATGCGGAAAGTCGCGCGAGTGCAGTTTGAGAAGCGAGCGATTGATTCATTCGTCCGCGAGTCGGCTGCGAGTCGAATATTTCGGTACACGCGCGGCGCCCTCTCGCCGTTAACAATCACAAAGTTTCCTCGTAACGAAGAGCGAGCCGTGACGCTCGACGTGCGCCGCGATAAGTGCCGAGAGCTTTCGAGTAATTAAAAAACTTCCGATCGGCCCCGGCCGTCCCCGTCGCCGGTCCAACTGCCGCGGCGGCAAGCCGCAACCGCCCGATAGTTGGCGGCGGCACTCAGGCTCCGCGCGACTCTCGATTAGCGGGCGCCTCGTCGATCATCAGCCTCCCGTACACACACATATATACACACACAACATGCATCTCCTGACCTCGCGCTAAAAAGTCCGCGCGACGAGTCGGAAAGGCGCGCGCGCAAAAAAAAGGGCAGCTCTTTTGCGCCGGGTGAAAAAAAAAAAAACGAAAAGAGAGGTCGAGAGAAAAACGGCGAGGTTAAGTGGTGCACTCGGGGGTGCGCGCGCGGGCCCTCCCAGGAAAGCTCGGCGGCTCCTCCTCGGGCGGTCGCAATTGGTCCGTGTTTTGCCCGGGCGTTTCCGCGGGCGCCGCCGAGCTTTTATCCCGATACGACAATTGCTCGGGGCGATTTTATTATTTGAAATGAATTATTCGCGCGGAAAGCCCTCGCGCCTCTTTGGCTCGTCCCCCGGCGTAAAAGCTCCCTCGGCCCGGCGTACATTTTTATATTTATATGTGTTTCCACTCGGCCGAATCCACGGGGACGCGTATAAACGCTTATTAAAAAGAGCGTATAATCGGCCGGGTGTACGTGGAATTCCTCGGCCGGGAGTCTCTTCCGGGTTGGATACACTCGTACGTATATATCGAGGGACGGCTTCGGCTCGGCCGTCGGCCGAATTCCCGACTGCTAGAAATAACGCCCGCGGCGCCCCGGGCTCAAGGATATTTGTTTACCCAAGCCGGGCGGAAAGCGGAGCGATGTATAATTGCGCGTGCGAGCTTACCGCGTGTCATTGCATTTAATTAAAGGTTTATCAAGCGGTCACTTAAAGCGCGCGAGCGGCTCGAGGCGGGCAGCGCTCGAAAAATCGGCCCGCGCCGAGTTTTGTTTAATTAAAAGCGATACTCGATCGAGGGCTCTTTGCCTCGACGGCCAAACGGAACAAACTTGTTGATCCTCGGCTCGGTCGGGCCTCCTGCTCTTTTTTTTTCCCCCGTGCCCCCGAGGAAAAGAAAAGTAAAGAAGCGACGCCTGGCTGTGTGTGAACGCGAGGCCCGTCACAATTTGCTGAATCTATTGGCGGCTCTAATACATTGAGCGTTTACGAGGGGTCATATAAGAGGAGGAGCCGGTCGAGGGAGTCCCCGGGCTCGGATCGCCGACAAGCTCCGGGCGCCGCGGGTATTATCCCCGGCTTCCGCGAAAAAGGCGTTACAGGCGCGTTAAGTGTGCGCGCGAGCGATCGACGCCCGGGGAAAAAATCGGCCGGAAAGCCCCGAGCGGCCGTGAAAGTCGGCGAGGGCCGGTATATAAATCAGCGGGCGGCCTTTAAAAGAAGGCGGAAAAAATCGACCGGCGATTCGTAGGCGTCATCCCCCCGGGGAGGGGGCCGGCCCAGGTGCGCGCGCGCACGAGCCCAATTCCCCCGTGCGGGCGATTGACTCGCGCGGGCCGTCGCCTGCGCGCACCTGTGTACCTGCCGAGAGCGCAAACGAGCCAGGTGAGCCGGAGGTGTGAACGAGTCCCGGGGATTGGCTTTAGATTACGCGGCCGGCGCCGCTCGTAAACCCTCGGCTGTACCCGAGCCGCGTTTAATCAGATGAGTTGTATATCAGCCAACGCCTCGAGGTCTCCTCAAACTTGAGTTCGGCCGTCCCCGCGTGAGCCTGCCGCGAGGGTCTCATCCTGTCGAGGGCTTGGGAGCCTCCCCGGCTGCAGCATCGTGGCGCTCGCGTACACACACACACACAGGAGAGCCGCTGCGAGGCGGAAACGAGGGCCGAGGCCGGAAGAAACGAGCCATGCGCACACGCAGACGCGTGATCCGCGCGATCCATAAAAAAAATATCGGCCGAGCGACTTAGGTCGAAGGAAGGCGGACGAACGATCGAGGGCCCACTTGACCGCCGCGGCCGGTGGTTTAATTACGACGAAGCCGTTGCCGGGCCTCGTAAAAGCCCCGCGGCAATAATCTGCGCGGCCGCGACGCGGGGGGACAGACAATGCCCGGGGGAGATAGGGCCCGATAAGCCTGTGCACGGGTGGTCCGGTGCCCGGGCGTCGCGCCTCGGCCGACGCCCACTCGGCGGACGGCCTACGGCCTTGCTCCACGGCCCCGAGCTGGGAAAGCGCCTCGCGACCTCGGCCCTCGGTGTTGTTCCTCGGTTTTTCGGGGCGCGCCCGATCGCCCCCAGGCCGTGTGTCCCCCCGGCCCGCGGCGTATATGCGTGCGCGCGCGCCCGTATCAAAACACCCTCGATATTCGCTCTATTATTCTTTATCGTGGAGCAATCGGCCGGCGTCCCAGTTACATACGTTACCTCGAGGCTCTTCGGTTCCGCGCGAGACCGGCTGCAGCGCGGCTTTTGCATTCGAAAGGAGGCGGTTTTATTTCACCTTCAAATTGTCATGAGTCCTATTGTCGAACCCGCGCCGTCGCTCCGTTATAAATACACACGTGCAAGATTTGGGGAGCCCGCGCGTACAATCGTTCTTCGTTACGTTACGTAATCGGACTTTTCAAAAAAAAAAAATAAATAAACTTTATTTCCCCGGCATAATGTGGCGTAACAAATGCTTGCAAAATGTTTTATGGCCGTTACATATTTTATGGTAATGCGCTCAAATCAGTCCTGCATTCATAAGGCACTCTGTGCAAAAAGGGATTTTTGGCTAAATGCAGCGACCACCCATGACCTTTAATACGTACCTTTTATTATAATATTATGTTTTGTTGTATCGTAACAAAATAAAATCGCGAGAGAGTAAAGATTTATCATTTGGGGTACATGTGAATTTCGATAAGCTTAAATCCTTCTTAAATCTTCAATCTTTTTCCAATATCAATGAAATTGTATTTTCATTATATTTTATATAGGCGTAATTTTACGGAATTATAAAAACAATTTTCTGCGGGATAATAATATAACCCGTTGTAGAGCGTCAAATTTACGTTAAAGCCTGTAAAATTTACGTTGAATCCGAGGTTGAAATTTACCTGAGCTTTACGTAGCATCAAATTTCAGCTGGATCTTACGGACAGAGTATCGCCAATGCCAAACTAAATATAAAGTTCTGATGGCCAAGTTAATTTGCCCTAAAACCCCAAGAGCTCCGCGTAAATCTTTTATCCGCACCTACAATACATAATAAATGTGTCGAAAGACCTTGATTGAATATTAAATCCACTCAATTATTGGATGCAAAGGTCATCGCCTAATGTAAATTACAGTAAGAGTAGGCAGTTGCCGAGTAATTGGATTGGCCGGCGCATGATTATTCTAGGAACTTTAATAATGCACGCGCACTGCCCGGGAGAATGACACGCAAGAGCGCCGGGGGCACACTGTCTCCCGGAGCCATTGCGCGGGCGCCCAGCGGGGCCTCGCCGGGGAAAAAGATCCGAAAAATACCCCGTGATATTGTTGGCAGACATTGCAACGGGAGGGGAAGATGAGCCCGGGCGCGCCTACCCCCGAGTGGTGCGCGCCTCTGCCCGCCGTATACGCGCGCGTTAAATGTTATCTCTGCGTACAATTACGGGCACAATGGGCTCTTCTACCTCGAGGAGGGCCTGCCTACGTGTGGGCACGAGGCCGGCGTACGATTCGCGTGTGGTCCGGGAGGGCCCCGGGGCGCCTTCCCGGGAAAACAAACACGCGACCGCCGGGGAGGCACTTCTCCCGAAAGAAGCCGCCCGCGTTTTCGGGCAGTCGTCCGGGAGCCGCCTCGTGTGTGTGTGTGTGTGTGGTGCCGTCCCGACCCCTCCAGGTGCGCGATCGCCCGCTCGTTTTAATAATACGCGCGGCCCTCGCCCGGGCGTCGACTCCTCGCGCGGCTGACAAGGTAGATATGGGTGGATGAAGCCGCCGCCGAAGGTGCGCTGGTCCGTTGGCCGAGGCGATCATCGCCCTGGCTTTGTACGCGCATGTACGAAGGCGCTGACTTTCACGGATACGCGTATGTGTGTATGCATATGGGATTCGATGGCGCTGGCCGAGGTTGGAAAAACTGAGCTAGAAATAACAGCTCGGCGACGGGTCGCCGCCTCGGCCAGTCTCCGTCCTTCTTTCCTCGAGAGGGCCGAAATAATGTTGGTTTAGAAGCCGGCCAGAGCGACGCTCGCCACTGTTTATGCGCCCGGCACATGCCGCTGTAAATTAACTTTTAATCTTGTTAAGAGAGGTGGTTCCGAGTTTAGGTTTTAAACTTTCCCGATACGGCTAAGTCTCCGTTCTAGCCAATAAAATGGCCGGAAATATACAGGAAAAGTTTTATCTTTCGCACACAGGTATCTCGCGAAAAGAGGAATCGAGTCGAATCCCCATGGAAGTGTAGGCTAGAAAACTTTACTTACGTGAATCTACGAGCCGGCAACAAACTTACTTTTCAACGATGTTTACGCTGATTTACAATGCTACACTTTTTTCCCAGAGTCAATACGACTGAATTATTCAAACCTACGCTCAGATAAACAATACCAATAATAATTCCAAGGATACGTGTCAAAAACAAGACTTTTATTATTGTCAATTAAATTAACGAAACGTTTAACAACAAGTGTCTCTTTGTATTTGATAATCTTGTAATAATTTAAAACTGTTGTAATTATTCGGAAATGATAGGGAAAAAAAACTACCATTTAAGGTCATCATAATATTATATATGCTACATGTGAAATGTGAAATATGAAATAGCTTTTAATAGATGTGGCCCCAATTGAACTTGTAATGAGAATTATCAAAATTTCCAAGCACTTCCATAATTCACATGTAAAATACATTCGGAGCTTATGAATATTTAATGCAGCTATTTTTTAACGAAAAAGTAAACAAGTCCTTCTACATATTCATAACTATTCCGAAGAGAAGAATAAATAATAAAAATAATGAAAAGCTGCAGAATATATACGCGCGCCGTTAAAACAAAATAATGAAAGCGAGAAACGAATGGGGTTGTATCGATGTATGCAAAAGAGTTATCTTTCTCATGTATAATTTTATACATTCTTATTATTGCAAAGGTTATTGTTTTTAAGAGGCATCTCCATTATACACGGACTTTTTAAATTGGCCAAATTTTAAACACGGGCCGCGATAACGTATATGTTAAAAAGTAATTTAAAATAAATTAGATTATTAAAGAGCGAGCCATAGACAAGATAAATAATAAATTATTACAATTACGTAAACACCCGTTATCATCCTATCCCTCAAACTGTCGATTTTTCTCCTCTTGCACTGGTTTTTTTCCCCGGCCGCAAATGCCTCTCGCTCTCCGTATAATTTTGTAAAGATTGCTTCAAGGCCCAATCACCTCTTTTTTTTTTCCACTACATGCTCCCCGCACCTACGTGATTTCAAAATAATATTCTCTCGCCTCCGATCAAAGCAAGTGTTTGATTTGGGCCGAAATTAGGGTCCGCGCGGTTTAGCGTATTGAGTGATTATTCAACAATTGACGCAGTTGTTTAATTCGCCGTAGGTGTAAAAAGAGCCAAGAAAGTATGCGCCGGGGCGGCGAGGGGGCCGGGAAAGGTTGGAGTCTGGCCTCCGCGTGCAGGTAACAAAGTTTTCTCGTAGAATATCCAAAAGCAGGGTGCGGCGGATGAGAGGCTGAATATTGAAAGGGAGTCCCGGAGTCGGAATCAGCGATATTTCCCAGGCGGTCGCGTAACCCACTTCTCTAATTAAACATGACAGCCGATTAATATCCATTAATCAGAGATCGCTCCTCCTCGGGCCTCCAGGCCGGCCGGGGTTTTGATTAATAGCCGGCCGAGGCCCGGGGGAATTCCTCGGGCATCGCCGAGAAGAAGAAAGGAAAAAAGGAGGGCGGCTGTCATTAGGCGCGCCGAGTGAAATCAACGGCGGGCCAGCGCGGGCCCCGATTGACCGGTCAATCGCGGGCGGCCTTTAAAAAAAAAATCGATCGCGTGAAAATCGGCGCCGGCGCAACGAGGGCCCTCTGCCCTTCCGCCGGACGACCTAATGGTCCCCCCCGAGAGGCCTGTTAACCCTGGAAACCCGCGGCGGACTGATTGGCCGCCTCGGCCGATATAACAGTTTCCGCGTAGCGGGGCGTAAAGGCGCGAGGGCCCCGCGGCCGATCTCTTAATTTCGCGCAGTTAACTCGGGGGGGCGCGCGCGCAATCGCTCGGCGGCGCTAATTAAATTTATAGAGGCTCGGGCGCCCGGCCTTTTTGGCTTATCCCCCGGCGAGCATGATTTTCATGGGGGCCGTAAAGTTTTTTTTACGCGAGTCGCCCGAAAAACGCGCCGCTTAATGCGCCGTCCCGGTTTTTCGCTCGCTTTCGAGGGGCCGCGGGCGCTTTCCTCGCGCTTTCTTCGGGCCGCGCTGCGCCCGAGGTGCACGTATCAGCCGTCGCTCGGGCGCCCGGGTAACGAACGACCGAATTATGCCAATGGCATACAACATGCAGGCAGTGCGTTTCAGGAGCGCCTGACAGCGTGCGGCATGGTTTATGCCTGGGCGAGCGCGGGCTTGCCGACGGTGTCCGTCCGTCGACGCGACTCCTCGTCGGCGATAAATCGATCGAAGGATACACGTTCCTTCGACTCCTCTCCCCTGCGAAAGTAGGAAAAGCCGCGCGGACAATGCGCGCGGGTTATACGCATCGGGCAGCCTCCTCGACCGCGGCTGTGTCCGGCTGTAATTGCACGGGCAGCCTGCGGGGGAGGGGGGCGGGGCTCTATCGGGCGTAATGAGCCCGCGTGCCGGGGGGTGTGGGCACGCGGGACAGTGGCTAGGGCGATCGATCCGAGGAGGAGTTGCCCGAAGTGGGGCGGGCGCGCGTGCCGAACGCGGGAGGGGCCTCCTGGCCCGCCGCGGAAGCCATTATTGCCGCGGCGATTTCGCACGGGCCGCCCGGCTTCTCACGCTTCCTTTGTCCGTTTCCTCCCGGCTCCCGGGCGGCCTCCGCCTCCGTTTTCGCCGCGGCAAAAAAAAAAGCGCATTAGCCGGCCGCCCTCGGAATTCCCCGGGGCCGGGCCCATTCAATTTACGCCCGGTGGCCGTTTTTTTTAATCGACCCACCTTGTAAACTTCATTGCGTTTTCTCTTGGCCCGGCACTCGAGCCCTACATATACCCCGGGCTTTATCGCCGAGTCTCCTTCCTTTTCTTTCGGCGTAAATATACTTAAAATATACGCGGACGATTTATGTCGGGGTTTATTACGGAGCGCGAGGGTCTCGGTATAATCAAGGCTAGACGTCAATTACACGCTTCGAATGCACTAGGGCGCGTCCTGCAAAAATAAAGGAGCTCTGCGAACGGGAGGAAAATCAGGGTGGGATATAGCCGGTCGATTAGGAGAGCTTCGAGACCTCCTTCGTGCTGGGGAGCCCGGCTCGCCGGCACCGGAGGATTAGCGCAGCCTCCGGGGTCGGAAAGGCCCTATTTGCGCCCTTGGATTAAGCGAGGGCTCGATCGTCCGGGGCGCCGGCGGCCCGTGATTGAATTAGCGGCACTCGCGCTCCGGGGAGGAGCCCCGGGTAAAAGTGCACCGCCCGACCTCGCCGCTGAAGAGTGTCAATTGACAAAGGGCTACATCGGCCCTAATCGTTTTCCGATGGACCCGCCGCTCGGCTCCGCGCCCGCGCTTTTGGAACAGACGCGCCGCGCTAATTTACGGGGACGCGCGCCTCCGCGAAACGCCGCCGGGATTAACCGAGCGCTTAACAGGTGCGCGCTCGCTCTTTTTCGTAAAAAAAGAAAAAAAAAAAAGGAGCCCGGCCGACGCCCCCGGCATTCGTCTCCGCTTCCGCCCGGCTATATTCGCGCGCGGCGCGGGACCCGATAATTCTCGCTCGCTTCGAAGAATTTGACTCCGGCGCCTCGCGTCTTCCCCTCACCTTTTATAAAAATCTACGCTGGTTCTTTTTCTTTTTTTTCAAATATCACGAGACCTCACGGCGCGCTTAGGGTTTCGCGACGTTTTTCCGAGCAAGTCCTCGTCCTCGGGCGGGGCTTTGTACGCGCGGCGGTTTTATCCGGACGGATTCGGCGCACGCGGCCAAGTACAAATAAAACCTCATTCCAATTTCGTACATCGGAGTCACAGTCGCTGAAGGGATAAACACTGGGTATTTCGAGCGGCCCTCGCTCGATCGGTCCGTGCAATAATTTGCCCGCCGACAACCGACGCGGAATCGTCCTTATACCCCGGCGCCCAAATGCATTTCCAAGCATTTTATAATTACTCCCTTGCTCGGCGTCTCGGCCCGATAATTATTTAGCCATTTAGATTCTTATATTACGCTTGCGCGCGCCTGCGTAAAGCCGATCCGCCGATATAACCTTACTTTTGCTTTTTTGCATTGTCAGGAATTTTTAAAGCTTACCTCCGCAGTTCGTCAATATAACGTTCAACAATTTTATACGGCATTTCTCCGGCGTGCACAAGAAGCCACGGGAGTAATGAATAATTTAATACGCGTACATACCTGCAACAGAAAAAATAATATACCATTAGTTCACATACGAAAGCGTGTATAGAGAGGCCGTAAGAGGCAAGTACACTTATAAAAAGCCATGTTAAATATTCAATGTTAACGCTTTGACCTCGCGCGCTTGACCGTCGATCGAGCAAGCCGAGATACGGGAAAGGCAGAAGAGATTTTTGCGCCGAGTTTATTCGCCGGCCCGTGGAATTTGACGTTTCATTGTCCCTGGGGAAACCGGCGAAAGCGCCACAGTGTAAACTGCTACTCCCCCAGAAAGTAACGCCGCGGGAAACGGGAAGAGATTTCTTACAGGGCGGCGGCCCCGTAAATTTCGTGGTAATCGAGCCATAATATTGACGCGCAACCCGGTCGCAATTCATTCCCTCGAATTTGGCCGGAATTTTTCCGCAAAACTTCCCCCCGCGCCCATAAAAGCGTTAATAAGTCGGCGGAGAGCGCGAGTCTGCGGGCGGCGAGAGGAGCGCTAGGCGGGGGCGGGGCGCAAGGAGCCGGCGCACCGGCGGCCGCCGGCAATAAAAATACGGCCGAGGGCCGCGCGGACAATCGGGTACAAAAAGCCGGGCTGTCTCGCGCGCGCGCGCGTAACCCAAGGCGGCGAGACAAGCGCGACGACGCGCCGAAAGCCAAGCCGCCGGGGTAAAAAAAGCGCCCGAGTGGCGGGCTCGAGCTATTTAAAAAAAAAAAAGAAAAAAAAAGCCCCGGCGGCTTACGCAAGCGGCCAACTGGCCCGAAAAAGTCCCCCCGATCGCACGGGACTCGCGGAGTATTAAAATTAGCCGCGCGGATGAGGTGCGACGCCTATTGGGCCGGGCGTCGTCGTCGCGGGGGCGGCGGGAACAATACCCGATAAAGGGGGAATAATCCGGGAGATTGTATTTAAATGGCCGGCGACTACATTGTCCCCCGGCGCGCGTATACAAGCCTGCGCGAGGGCCGTTAATACACGTAGGTCTGCCTTGGGGGACGATAAAAAAGAAGGGGAGGGGGGTGGATGCCCCGGGCAGGGGTAATAAAGGCCCCAAATGAAATTAGAGCCAATTGGTTGGCGGCCGTTAAGGCCGCGGGCCGGCTGCTTTCTTTTCGGCAAAGCCCGGCGGCTGGTATCTGCCGTGCGAGAGCGAGCCGGATTTAGCGCCCGGGACCAGATCCCAGAAAAAGTATAAAGCGCAATAAAGCCGAGAGCCTGGGCCGCCGCGGCTCCGTGGAAATCGAGCGATCGGAGGGCTGCATCGGCCGCAGCGAGGGACTAATTATAGCGGCCGATTGCGCAAGACCGTATCCGCCGAGGGAATTTCTTTCCTTTGACTTATGCGCGGCGGGCGAAGCGCACGGTTATCGGGGAGTCGCGATGACACGCGTCGGTGTATGAACGATGCGAGAGCCGCGGGAAAACCGGCGGGTAATCAGCGCCGGCGGCGAGGTTACGTAAGGAGCGGCTTCTTTCCAGCTTGGGCGCGCGCGCGCTAACGAACGCCCGATCGTTAGCCGGCCCGGGGAAATTTTCGGGCGCAGACTTCGCGGAATCGCCGGGCGCGCATCGACCGCTAGCCGGTCTACCGGCCCGCGCGTATATAAATACAAGCGGGGCAGTTGCCACGCGGTCTGCCCGCCCCGAGCAGACGGCTCTGCCCGCGACGCTTTTAGCGCGGGCGCACTGTCTACCTGCAATCGGCTCGCCGCCGGGGGCTCGATCGGTCCCCCCCCCCAACCGCGTTTCACTCGCCACCGCCGGGGCTCAATTTCCCTTCTCCTCCCTGGCCGAGCCCCGGGAGCCTCGAGTTAAAAAAAAAAAGGAGCGGTATCGAAACGCCGCCTCGGAGTCTAGTAGTCGCGCGTGTCCGGCTCCGGCGACTTGGCAAAGTGGCTTTTAATGTAGCCGCGCGACTCGCCGCGGCCTATTTGAATAATCCCGCGCTCCCCCGGGGGAAACGGTCACTCGGTTTTCTTTTCAGCCGCGCCCCCCATTTTCCCCCCGGGCAGGCCAAGTTAGCGAATTAGCCGCGGCCTCATGTTTTATTCAGCGCAGGCGCCCGCGCGGATCCCCGGCGTATAGGCTTCTAATGGACCGCGCGAGAAAGATCCGCCGGCGTGTAAGGCCTTACCCGGACGCGCCGCTTCTTTTTTTCCCGCCGGCCGGGGAGACAGGTGACGTAAACAATGCCGCGGGCCCGTTACCGCGTGGAGGCCGCCTCCTCCTTTTCACCGGCTTGCCCCGGGTTGATATATCCTGCTTTGCCTCCGGCGAGGGCTATAGGTCCACCCTGACCGGCAACCGCGCGGCCATAACCGGGACAGAGCCGAGCGGCTTTTATCGCGATCGCACCGCTCCCCGGGATTAGCGCTGCCGACCTTCGCCGGGCTGTTTTCCGCAGCGCCCGAGATAAAATCCCGCAAATTGTGCAAAAATCCCCGAGGACACTCGACAAAGGGGATAAATGGATAAAGCCCGGGCAGATGCAGCACCGCGGCCGGGCGTAAAGCGCGCCGAGTGACAAAATTTGTTTAACCGACGCCCGTCCCTCGTTAAACCTTGATTGTCAAAGGCTCTTTTGGCCGCTTTTGCCCGAGCGCCTCCTGTGACCTTGGCGTCCCGCTCGCGCCCCTCGCCCCGAAACTGCTAGCCCCCGCGAGCCATTCGACCGAGCGCTCGACCGACTAGCTTTTTCCCCTACTCTATCCTTCTGCTTTTCTGCAGTGCAAATTAATTGTCATTTGTTAATTGTCCGCCCTGCCCATTCATTGCCTTAACCCACTTCAATATATTATGTAGAGATAATACATTTCTATTTGTCGTTATACTTCTAATGGTTAAACTATTTTTATTTACACGTACGTGTAATTATCCGATGCCAATCAAGCGTGTATGTTTTTCGCATGCACGCATACGCTATATTCATATCTGTGTCAAAGTCATTTTTTAAACATTCGTATCATTTTATTTGCAATTCACTTGAATGTAATCAGTAATGATTAGATGTTGTGTCGTTTAATACCATAAAATCGCGAGCTGCAATAGTTGAAATCAAATGGAATAGAATTTAAATGCCAGCAAGCGGAGCAACGTTAACATTTTTTCGAGGCTAGCATTTCTAGCCAGCGGCATGTCTCATGGCCGCAACGCAACAACAAGACCAACCAATGTAAACAGAACGGACCTTCATTAAATTTCAGAGTACGCGAAATTGTAAACATGCTCCGAAAAGCGATTTAAAAGCCCACCCTACATTTACGTAACAAAAGTGATTTAAATGCAACTGCCACAAAATGAATGCATGCCGAGGAATTCTTTTGTATTTATAATTTGCATTTATTATTTATCGTGATTAAAAAATAACAGAGGGTCTCTCTATCTAGAGATTAATCGAAGAGGCGCGACGATAATTTATTTCAAAAACAATGTTTGTGAGGAGGATTTATGCTAAAGGCCATCTCGGTGCACGCAGGGTTGGGGCTGGGCGTGAACTTCGAGGTTGAAAAACCACGATGAGACCTTGGGCCATAAAGTGAAAATGGTCGACGAGAACCCCACGTTCATTTCTTAGCTATTTCGAAGGAGTCAAATGAATTCCGCCTGCGAATGTGGGGGAGCCAGCCCGTCGAAGGCTCTGGGAAAGGCGCGAAGGTGGATGCGTTCGTCGCCTCTCCTATCACCATAAAAGGATGACGGGGACGGCGAGGTAAAAAGGGAGGAAGGTGAGGGATCGAAGAGTGCGAATACGCGAATGGGAATCAGATCAAGAATCAGATTCATTCTACCTGCCAGTGCAAGCAGACCTTTATACTCTCTGAAGTAGATAGTCCAAATTCACAAATATATTTTAAACGCAAGTCAACGTTTTATATTATTTATTTATTTATCAACACCTAAATCTTTTTTGCTCAAATTATTTTCAAATATACGAACGTTAGGTGAGCCAATGGGGTCTATCAATATAGCTTGCATGCTCAGATCCTCTGGCTCTGATTCCACATAAACAAAATGTAATGGCAAACAAAAAAAACAATTAATTACTATCTACCCAATTTCTCACGAACACGATATCTCTGGCCCTGCCAGGTAGCTGTTTGTAAAGTTGGATGTAGAAACGTCGATTACAACAGGGTGAACTAACCATGTGGTACTGATCGAGTAACGATGCCGAACGATGCCATGCAACGAACCTCGCGGAAGAGAACTAAACTTCGAAACCAATCAGAGCCCACACGTCCCTCACACCAGCTTCTCTCGCTCTGAAACAAAGCGAATAGGAACTTGTTTGGGTCCCCTCGCCTCGGCTCCCGTGCCACATTCTCGTCGATATTCGGTAGATAATTAATTGACACCATTTTGTAAATTGAACATTAGATATTGTGCAGGATTAAATTACTTTGAATTCTCATTGATTGAGTTGTAGACAGGTGTTGGAGTAGCCGTATCACCTATAACGCTGTACGTCGGATTCTGTGTTAGGTCTGCCTTAGGTGCGTGAAACTTATTTATGAAACATTGATTACTTACGTTAATATAATCCGAAGATATATATCCCGAGTTCGAAGTATCCCTCCCCTCAATACCCCAGAGGATGATCGTATCAGCCACCAGGAACGACCGAGGGTACGATACTCGATAAATATGGAGTCGGGCAGAGGATACTATTGTCTAACTTTCATAGTCAAAGTCTTTTACGAGCGTACGAGTGGCACGAGTATTAGTACATGATGAGTATTAAATCCGTAGCGATCGAGACGCCCACCCCGACGGAATCTAATTGGAATCAGCAGCAAGAAAAATCCATTATCGCAAACTGGCAGTCGCGACGAAGGAAAAAAAAAATGGCGGTCCGCGTGATCGAAGGGTCGGGTGCCGCCTCGGCGGGGAATGCGTTCTTCCTGGCCGCCACAGGTCGGCGCTCGGCTCGGCGCGCGGCGCATATCCAATTCCGACAGTATAAATTCCGGGGCGGCACTCGAACCAACTAAAACGCAATATTTAGTTGACACAGAGAATTGCTCGCGGCGAGGGTATCAGCGCCGGCGAAGGTGAATGGGAAGCGGCCTCCGAAGGAGGCGCCCCCCTCGGCTCCCGGTGGGATTTAATTCGCGCGGGCCATCTCGTGCAATGCTCATCGGGAAGCCGCGGCGCAATTAGTCCCCCGGGCGCCCGGCGGTTCATTAGGGCTTTGAAAATACTCAACGGGGGAAAGGGTCGCGCGCGCCCAGCCGGCCGGAGAGCCGGGGCACACCTCAGCGGAAGCGTTTATTTCGGACACCCGCGTCTCGCCGCGGAGTAAATATAGAGGAGGTGGCGGGCGGCCGTCGCCCTCCCCCCGCGGCCCTTGGATCCCAACCCCCGCGCGAAAAAAAAAAAAAAAAAAAAAAAATCCCCGCACTGTTTTTTTTAACGAGGCTAATGCGAGGGGCCCGGGGGCGCCCAGGTGATGCAGGAACCCGGCCGATGCGATATATCGCGAGGAGCCCCGGGTACGTGTACATAAATCACCATAGCGACCGCTTAATTGGGGAGGAGCGGCGCGCGCCCCGGGACTCCTCGAGAGGCTCTCCTTCCGCCAAAAGACTGCCACTCGACGGGGGCGAGCGGAAATTTCTAAAAGTCACGGCGTAATATCGGGGAGCTAAGGGCCGCGGGCCCTCTAATGAATTTGCCCCCGTCGCGGGGGGCGCCTTTGTCATTATGGCGGCCGGCCGATATCGCTCCCTGGGCCTTGTCTCGGCACGCCGCCGCGAGCTTTGTGCCCCTCCCCCCCGGACACGAGTACTCCGGGCGACGGTGTCTGCGCGGGCGGGGAGGCACTCGTTAATCCAATCCCATCGGTTACAATTAACCGCTTAAGCGCTTTCGAGGCAAAGTTCGCCGGCCGCCGGGCGTAAACTTCATTCTTATCAAATTTTGGGGGGGGAGGAGCGGCGCGTTAGCGGTCAATTTAAACTTTCTTCGGCGTGCGCAGCTCCTCGTGGTTAGCGCTCACTCGGCTCGCGGCTCTTTCGCGGCTCGTCCCCCGGGAAACTTGGTCGGGCCGCTCTTGACAAATTTATTAAGGCCGCGTGTGTGCGCGCGGCATTATCACTCGATAAATTAGAATTACTCGAATGCCTCGGATTATTTTGCACTCGCGGGGGGGGGGAGCTTAGTAGCGAGCAAGTGCTAAAAGACCAAGCTCGAGGAGACGAGCGAGTGCAGCAGCGGCAGTCGTTGCCGCGGGGAAAAGGACGGCCGACGCGCCGGGAGCGCGCGAGCCGCGGGGGAAGAGCCAGGGAGAACGGGAGAGAGAGAGCTTGAGAGGCTTGAAACACGGAACGAGACGCGGGGGAAATTTCTAAAAGTGAAATCGTAATCAAGGGATTAAGGGGAGACTTGCAATAATGTTGGAATTCCGTTTAATGAATTCGTGTACGGTAGTTACTTGGATGTTACATTACTCACTTGATTACTTTGTTATAAAGTTAATAAGAAATTATAAAAGTTGCTTGATTGAAATGCTTCATAACGCGCGTATTTACGGTACTTTCTAATCAATATATTTAAATCGGGAATATATGGAAATGCCAGTGAACATTAATTGGGCTATGGATTTTTATAATAAAACCAATATTCATGATATTGAATATTCATTCAATGTTCGCGTATGTAGTTTCGGAATTTAATCCAAGAATAAGATTTACATTTCATTACGGACATAAATAATTGTTAATATGACTTTCATTCAATTAGACCTTTGATTTGTTTGCTAAAATGTTTCAATTTCACTAAATTTATACACGATTAACATTTATTAATGCAGACGACTTGTTTGCTTAGTGCAAATTTATCCACTTTATTTATTATTTTTCATCTTAATAGTCAAATTCTGCGATACAATGATGCTGATGTCGTGCTGATGACTATGAGAGCGACTATCGAATATCGAACTTAAAACTGTGAAATCAATTATGATAATAGATGATACGAGATGAATAATTAATGCACACGTTGAATAAATCCTTACGTAACATAAGTCATACTTTGAATTTCACGATCATCTCTAACAAAGTTTTTAACACCAACATTGCCAGTTAATTGAGATGTGGCTTTGTTAATTAAATAACATTTGGCACAATTTATGATTGGCCAATATTCGCTCATGCACGTTATTTATTATTAGGGTCGATATAAGCCGGGCAGCCGTAGCATCGGGTCTCCATAAAGGACCGTGAAAGACGACGCGGCGAAAGGGCATTTTATCCCCCGGGCGCAAGCAAAACAGCTAGATAAAGTTTACAGATCGGGTCGTCTGGGCGGCGGCGATAAGTCTCGAACGCGCGCGCGCGGTTTTAATGGAAAAACTTGCGAGTCGCCGCGGCGCCTCGTTATTTGTCCGTGGCGCCTGGCGCTCGATTCAATTAGAATGCGGCTGGGGGGGGGGCGGGGCCGCGTCGAAAAGATCAAAGTGCGGGAGCCGGCGGCGCCGGCGCAGGTGTCGGGGACACCGAACGTCAATTAGCCGGTGATCAGCGCCCGCGGCCGGGGCAACTTCGGCCTCCCCCCCCGCCGGCGGACATCATCATCGATCGGCGCGGTGGGAGGGGCCCCACTCGACCTCTCTTCACCGAGTTTCACGGATATCTGCTCCTTTTTATCGGGGCACTCGGGGCGCGGCCTCGCCCCCGGCGGCCGCTTATCACTCTCGCTTTCTCCATTTGACGCCTGTCGCTCGCCGGCTCGCCGGCGCGGCCCATGCAAATGAATCGGCCGACGCGCTGATCGCTGATTATGCAAACGAGGAGGAGCCCCGGCCTCTTGGCCCCCGCGAACAAACGTCGACGCGAAATTGATACGGCGCTTTATCAGGTGCGAGGCCCCCGCGACCTGCCGACCACCTGATTTTCCCGAGATACGCTACTTTTTTTCCGTCGACTCGATGATTGCGCGTTCAGATATGTCTACGGTATGGCGAGTCTATCGAGAGCGCGCGTGTACTGCCGCGAAATTAAGCCAAAAAAATGGCCCTTATCAGTTCCGATACAACGTTTCGGTTGCGCGGGGGGGGAAGGCCGGCCGGCGTCCTCGTACCCGGCCCGGCCCTTCCCCCCGGGCGATGCGCTTGCTTGTAAACAAGCCCCTACGAATCCTTTGTTTGCCGAATTTACATGCGAGGGGCCGCTTGTTAATTTCTTTCGAAACAAGCGAGCTATGCCAACTTTTTGCCCCGGCTGCCCTCGCATCCCCCAATCGCCAGGCATGTCAGTCCGCGTGTCGTAACAGCGCCTAAAGACTCGCCGATAGGGGAAGCCAAAAAAAAAAAAATAACGCCCCAGCCGACCCCGGAGATACACAAAGATACGTTTTCTTTTTGAAAATATATATGTGTGTATCATATCGCGACTAATCATTTACTCGTTAAGAGCGCCGATGTAAATCATCCGCGGAAACACGGCTTGCGGTCGGTAATATTCACAGGGAAACGAAAGGTCGAGCGGCACTCGTTAGCGCGACTCGCGTCGATACGAGTCCCAGAGGGGAAATTTCGCGGGAGCCGATGCGCGGCACGTGTATATATAGGCCGATCAGGCCGGCGGCCGGCGTCTAGCCGCCGGCTCCAAGAATAACTCCATATTCGCGAAAGTGCCTCTCGGCCGGGCGATTGTTTTGAATTGACGGGAATTTCTGGGCGCGCGCGCGCGCGCCCGGCCCGCATAGCTCCGCCCTGCTCTTGCCATTTTTTTTTTGTTGTTGTTGCCTATATACGCCAGTGAAATAAGGGCGGGCCCGCGCTAACCTCGGCAAGACGGCCATTTCTTTCCGGGCGTATAACCTCCCAGTTTTACAGCTTTCGATTACCGGGGGTTTGTTTTCCCGCTTTCGCTCCTGCCGTCCTCCGCGCTTTATTAATTTCCCCCGCGCGCCGACTGGCATTAAAATTAAAATCCAACGGTCTTTTCAAACAAGTTAAGATCTCGTTCGCGCCGGGACTTTAGAAATACAAGCCGCGGAGGATTTGCGCTCCAAGCTTCTTAGTTGCATTCGCTTCAAATTAGCTGGCATACAACTTTGGAGTTTTACTTTAAAACCGAATTTCAAGCGTTATCCAGAAGACAATTGGGGGACCTTTAAACTCTTGATGCCCCAAACAAGGGGCAAGGACTCGTTTATTTTTATCAGGGTTTGTCGGCGTGCGCTCGACACTCGCCTATCTTAAATAAACAGAGTACAAATATATATTATTATATCGTTATTCATAACACTTAAGTGGTGTAAAACTGGTATTTCTAAGCAGACGGATTCATTAAAACATTATTTATAACATCAAACGGAAAATTTATATTTTTAGTGTGACCCAAAAGCATTTATCACACAAGCGTCACCATCGCATAAATTACAATCACGTTTTCCGCGTCGCATCGATCCATTTATTGTTAAAATTAAAATGTCATAGAAATACAAACTGGACGCTGATACATCGCTGGCCGTTTGTCGGATAAATAATACAATATTCACGGGGAATCCACTTTGTCGTCGATAGTGTTGTATGTGCACGTTTAAAAAGATTCCCATGATATGAGTCACGCTGGAAACCAGGACTATTAAATAAGAAGTAGATTTAGGAGACTGAAATCGAGAAGGATCTTTTTCTCTTGCCTTTATATTGCAAATGTGCATAAAGCAAAGGTTTCATGAATTATTTGACACACTCGTGAAATCTAAATGAAAGTGCGATGAGCGCGGCAACTGCCTCGGACGGCCCGTGGAACAAAAACCAGTTATACAGATTAAAAAGAGCTTATAAATAACCATAAATTCTTAAAATTATGCAAATAAAGATAATCGCATTAGTTAATGGCTTCCGCCTTGAGATAGCAAAAATAAAGCATTAACACGCATCTATTATCAGATTACGCTGAAAGTCGTTTAATTGCGGATAATTTTATCCCGCACTCTCTATATATACCCGTGTAGACGAGGTGCAGCGCAAAAGACGCAAGCCGAGTGTAAAATCCGAGTCAGTTTGCCGGGTTATCATTCAATATAATGTGCGGCAAGCAGTATTTATTATCAACAAGCATAATTGAACCGCGAAGAAGTCGCGCGGCCGTGTACACTTTATATATACCTGATATATGCAGAGCGCGCTTGTAAATCGACGGCGGGTCCCCCGCTCGGGGCCTCGCCTCCTCCGCGGGCCGCATTAACCCGCTCGGAATATACACACGTATCGATAAAAATCAAAACATCTCCGGGCTTTTTTTTTCTCCCCGTTCTTCTTCGAGGTGATTAATCGGCCGCTAGGGCCGCTCGAGGTGTCGGCTCTAACAGAGCCGTGTGCAAGTGGAAGAATCGAGCGGCGGGCGAACAGTGTCAGCGGCCTACATATCCCGGGCGCGCGCCGCGCGCTCACTCGGCCGAGAACCCGTGCCCGCATATCTCCTCCCGGGCACTGCCACCGCGGCCCCTTCCTTAATTGCGTAATCGCCGTAATTAGGATTTATGCATCCCACCGGGGCGGCCAGATAAAGGAGCGATCGTGAAAATATTTGGGAGATATACACGTCGGCGGGGAGACGACTCGCGGCCCCGGGCGGCGCTCCTCGGGATTATATATATGGACCCGCCGAGCGCTCCCGAGCTCCTCGCGTCCTACACGCCGCCGGGCATTTTGCATTTTAGCATATCCGGCCGCGCGAGCGGCAGCCTCCGCGGGCCCGCCCCCGCAGCACACCTATAACCGCCTGTACATCGATAGGTACGGGTAGGATAAAGCCTGGTTAGCCGACGGCGCCGGCTGCAGGGCGAGCTTTATTCTTGGCGGACCGATTGCCCGTTGTTAATTGAGAGGCTAATGCAGCGGGCGATCCTATGGAGTTCCTATTCATAGCCGCGTGCAATTAGGCGCCGGGCCTATGGATCGGCTCGTATTTATAGACGGCCCGTGAGAAATCGTGCGCGTCCGTGGGCTTTTTCGGCCGGGCGCGGAACAAAGCCCGCGCTCCGAGGCCCGACTTTCTCGCTCGGCCGATACAAAGGGGGCCGATCGATCGGCCGGACTAATGGCGCACCGGCCGCGCATTAATCGCCCCGCGCGCCTCCTAACAAATGCGCGCCGCCGTGAATTAACCGCCGCGGAGGCGATCGCCCGCGGACAATGGGTGAGCGGGCGGGGAGAGGCGCAGCCCGAGACGTCCTAGGCCTCCGCGGCGTCACTTCTCGCGCGGGATCGCTTCAACGCCCGCGATTTACGACCGGTAAACGCGACCGGCAGTCGGGGAAACTCGCCGGGGAGGGCCGATCTCTCGCGTCCTTCGGGCCGATCGGCGGGCCGTCATCGCTCACCTCGGACCCCGTGCCGATCCGCCCAGCGACGCGCTGATTGACCGGGACTAAGCCGCGGAGGATCGGCGCGCGTCTCAAAACAATCGGTACGGCTCGCTCGGCTTGCTGGGAGCCCGGGGAAAATCGAATAAGTCACGGGGGCCCCGAGGACCCGGGGGGGGAGGGGGAAGGGCGTAATAAATTAAAAAAAAAAAGGAGAGCGGGGCCGAGGTGCGCCGGGGGAGGGGAGGAGGTCCGCCGCGGCGCCCTCCCCCCTACCCCGGTCTTCTCGAACAAACGTCGCGCGGCCGCCGCGCACATAACTCATTGCGCTAAACGAGCGCCACTTGGCCGGATCGAATTAACGACCGCAACCTGCGCCTCGAGCGGGCCCCCGGCCGGCTCCCCTCGCCCAGACTTCCTCCTTTCGGCCCTCCGCCGGGCGCGCGCGTGTGCGTGACAAGGGGCGCGCCACCCCGCCCACGGCGGGCCCCTTTCCGCGCTCCTCCCCCCCCCCGCGGCCGGCTGCCGTAATGAATTTATCGGCTGGAAGTAATGCCTCCTCCGGCCGTCGGAGGCGCCGATCCCGAGGCCGGTGCCGCGCCCCGGCCCAAAGTTATGTCGCGAGCCCGGTGTATTTATGCTGTTTACTCGGCTTGACCGCGCCGCGATGATTTAACGCCCGGATCGATCCCTCGCGCCTTCCGCTAATTGTCCGGCTCGCGGGCTGGGCCCCTCCCCGCTCTCCGTGCGGTCCTTTGTGCCGATCGCCAAAGTATCGAGCTTCGCCCGTGCCTCGCTCGCCGATCCGAGGATTATTCTGAAGGACGCGAGGACTTCTCCTATTGTACCCACGAGTCTATGTGTATTCAGTCGAGTGCAAAGTTGAATTTCAATGCACTCGCAAGAATGCAATTATATTCGCTACCAATTTACTGTATTGTAAAAATAACGTTATTCCTCGTTGGGAAATGGATGATAAAGCAGGCTGAAAAATGTATCTATTATCCAATAAATTATTTTTATTTAATCGTGAATGGTGTGCCCCCAAAAGACATTCGAGCAATAAATTTGAACGATAGACTCGCCGGCGATTAATTCCTCCGAGGGAACTTATATCACCATCATCTTGATATTGAAGCTGACTTCGGTACGAGAACGATCGCATAAACGTCGGGGAAAAAATTCTTTCTCAATGGGCCGACTCGGTGCGTGTACCGTGTGACGCTTGAATCGTCCCGGGGCTCCCGGTCCAAAAGGAGAAGCTCTGAAAGAGGCCGAAGACAATTCCGCACAAAGGTCGCGCTGCGCCCGGGCTTTACAACAGCTTTAGATAATCTAAGGCAATATTTCTTCGAGATCGGCAAGCCGCGCCACCTTTGAAAATCAGTATTCAATTTGCAAAGCCGAGCGGGCATCGGCCGAGGCAAAAAATTATCTTCGGGCGCCCTGCGCGGGGATTCATTTATTAGGGGGGGCCGCGCACAAAAGCCGGCCGCGCGAAAGGAACATAGCCGTACGGCAGGAGGCGCGCGGGCGTAAAATGGCGCGCGCGCGCGCGCCAAAATCCGAACGGAGCGAAAAGCCGCGCTGGCTAGTTTCCCAACCGGGGGGCCGCCCGCGGGCGCACCGACTGCCGCGTCCATTAATTTCGAAAATCCGCCGGCGTCGTCGAGCACACGGCCACGCGCGCGCTTCCGCCGAGCGTGAAATCAGGTTTTTCGCGATCGGCCGTCTCGGTGCGCCTCGCGGCGCGAAGACGGGAGCGGCACCGAGGAATGCGGCGCTGCCCCCCGGGGGCCCCGGCCCCCCCCCCCCTGAGCTCTCTTTCGCCGAGGCGCCGCTCGACGAGTGCCCGCGATTCGATAGATCGGGGGGAGGCCCCGCGAGAGATCGATCGGCGCCCGCCGAGGGACGTCTTCCTCTTCGGGGAAAGCGGACGGCGGCCCGATTGCCGGCTCCCGGGAATCCGATCCGATTTTGCAGAGCCGCGGTCCTGCGGGGAGGTATTTTTGGTGGCCGCGCCGCCGCTGCTGGGGACACGCCGCTCAAATTCCCCGCGCTACGAGCTCGCTCTCGAGTAGTATTCTCAGCGATCGCCTCTGCACCGCGTTACCTGTCCCTTCCGAATCTTGCCGATCTCTTGCACCGATAGACGATTCCCCATTTCGCAGCAGGGCTTTTCGGTACGAACGACCGAGCGAATGAATGATTCATGGATTTTTTAGGTCACCGCCAATCCCACGTTTCCGATCGATATCCCGATTTATGAGGAACGCGTCTTTTCGCATGAAGACTCTGCGAATCTAAATCTCATATGGTAGCCGTCGCTGCTTGTCCCTATAGTGTTTATTTTCCATCGCTGATTCTTCATTAACTCGTTAAGCGACCACTTTCAACTGCGTCTACTTGGCCTCTAGAGTTACCTCGTTGGAAAAATACGTTGGAGTTGCCCCCTTGCATCTAGATTGACAATCAACTAGTTCGAGACTGTGCAACTCGATAGTTTCCAATGTCACGTGCGCCATGCGCATCGGGTTTGGCATAAAATACCAGTGGCAAATTATGCGTGTCACATTTCGAATGGATGCGGCGTAATTTTACTCCTGTAAAGTGTACCATCCACACTCGGCCATCAATGAGTTAATGAAAATAGCGGCTAGCGCTATTGCCGAACGATCGGTTTTCAGGGCAAACTATTTTTCGGTGCGCGCGCGTCTACTGCGCGAAGCGGCCGATTATTTATAACCGTTCGAGAGATAATAACGATCAATCACGCTGTATATATAACAAATACCTTATTAGCGTTTCTTTCGGAGATGTATCGGTAATTTGCATGCGCGCCGAGCGCGATACAAACAACACTTGTGATTAATGGCTGAAAATGTTGATACTTTTTGTATCGGCAAAGGTAAATACGCGTCGCCGGTTTAGAAAAAGACGGTTTGCGACGCAGCGCCAAAAACAAGACGATATCATAGCCTTATAATGCTCGGTAGGAACCGGTTTGCAGAGGTAATGTACAGTAAGCTCCTCCGTGGCGGTTTAATTCATCAGTGCGCGGGGTCGAGGCTGTAAAAAGCGCGGGAGTTGGGGTGCGCGATCGTCAAATCGGCAGATTGGCGGACGGGCGGACCGGGCGGACGGGAGGACCGGGGAGCTGGACGATCGGCGAGGATCGGTATAGGGGCGACTGACCTTTGCATTCGTTGGCGTCCCTGGCGGTGGCGCGGGCCCAGGGCCGGTCAAAGTAGAAGGGCTTGCACTTCTCGCAGTCCCTGCCGGCGGTGTTGTGCCTGCACTCGCAGGCGAGCTGGCCGGCCTTGCCGACGCTGCACTTGGCCGCGTGGCCGTTGCACTTGCAGCGGCCCCCGGCGGCAAAGTCCGAGACGGCGTAGTGGTGGGCGAGGCTTACGGCCCCGGGACCGCTGCTCGCGCTCGTCGTCGAGGGCACCGAGACGAAGCTCATCTCCTGCAGCTCGAGGGCGTCGTTGCTCTGGAGCTCGCGGGACGTGAGGACCTGGTGGACCGAGGGCAGGGAGGTCGCCTGGCCCTCGGCGAAGAGGCTGTTGGCCTTCTGGCCCTTGAGCTTGTGCTCCTCGCGCTCGCGCTCGCGCTTCGCCAGCTCCTCGAGGGTGGGCAGGTCCTCGCGGGCGGCGCCCTCCTGGGCCCCGGCGGGCCCCGCGGCCCCCTGGGGCGTCTGCAGCCGGTTGAAGATGACGCGGATGTCCGTCGCGGTGACCCAGTCCTGCAGGACCGGCGAGACGTCAAAGTCCTTGGCGGAGGGCCGGCCCTCGAGGGTGCTGAAGGCGATGCCCAGGGGCCCGAGGCCGTCGCCCCCGGTGTACCGGTGGCTGTCGGTGCAGCGCGCCTCCTGCTCGTTGGCCTTGGTGATGGTCGCGCGGTTCGGCCGCCCGTAGACCTTGCGGCAGAAGGACGAGTAGAACTGGAAGGGCTGCCAGGTCTTGCCGTAGTCCATGCTCTTGTAGATGGCGATCGAGTCGGGCTTGGCCGCCCGGGGGCAGAACTGCAGGCTCACGTAGGTCAGCTCGTACTTCTTCCCGAAGCTGAGGGTGAGCGTGACGTTGTCCGGGGGGGCGCTGAAGCTCTGGGCCGAGGCGAGGGGCTCGCTGCGCCAGCAGGTCACGTTGTTCGGGTTGTTGAGGTCGGTGAGGTGGGCCGCGGGGAAGCGGCGCCGGGGCACGCCGTCGTCGCACACGTGGCACTGCTGCTCGGCCCCGGGGGCGGCCGCGGGCGCCTCGCAGTAGCGCGTCGGGCCGTTGGCCCCGCAGGTCGAGGAGGCGAGGACGGGCCGCTCGAAGGCCGCGTTGACGAAGTCGGGGATGCAGCGCCTCGGGCGCTCCTCGTCGTAGCAGGGGTCCGCCGGGCTCGCCTGGCTCGAGAACATCTTGCTGAAGATCTCGCTGGCGGCGAGGGCCTGGCCCACCAGGAGGCAGAGGGCCGCGAGGCCCCAGGGCCCCGCGGGGGCGCGCATGGCTCTGCTGCCGGGCGGGCGGGGGGGGGATTCGGCGGCGGGGCTGGGTCCGCTCAGTGGCGCGGGCTCCTCGGGCCGGCCATGCCGCTGGCTGCTGCGCGCACTGCACCGGGTCTCGTGCCTCGCGCCCGTCCGAGCCGGAGGTCGTGGAGGCGCACGCTCTCGCTGCGCTGGCGGCTGCCCGCTGACTAACGCCGCCGCCGCCGAGTCTCCCCGCGGAGGCCGAGCGGCCGGCGCGCGCCGCCGCCGCCGCCGCCGCCGCCGCCTGCGTGCGCCGCCGAGCCCAGCGCCCGCCTCCCGGCCCTATTGTTGTCTCCCTTCATCTCTCGCGGCCGGCGCCGCGGCCGCGCGACCGCTATCGGGAACCTGTTCCCTCGCTGCCATCGGAAATCCTTCCAGCGCCGCCTCTCCAGATGTCCCTGATACTTTTGTCTCCGGCTGCATAATTTTTGCCCGCCGCCCGATTCTATGGGATTCCGCGGATGCCTCCCTGATCCCCGGCTCTCTTCCTCCTGTCGCCGGCGCCCGTCTGCTCCTGCGGATCCTTCACCGACGCGCCTCTATAGACGCGCGCACCCCCGGACCCTTGGCCCTTTGCCGGCTCTCTGCGGAATCTCACCGAGTGCCCAACTAGGGCCCTTCGAGCCCAATTTTCACTTAATTGCCTCCACGCGCTCCCGAGCCTCTTTTTTACACTGTTTTAAATACTACGAGTCTACCAGTCAATTTTGTCCTTTTATCGAAGCCTCTCATCTCGTCGTGCGCCGACTCCTTCGTAAACTCTCGCAATGCGAAATTAAACCTTGTACCGTCGTATTCCGTGGCAGCTCCTTACGAATTAACAAATTGCATGCAAATAAAATAGTGACCGTTCTCAATTGGAACTGATAATACCTATCATTACGACACGTCGCTGTATTGTTTGGTCATATTTTTAATTTATAGCATCATTATTTCGATCCTTTAAATATTAATCATTATTGCATCTTCGGTGCAACTAATTATATACGTTTAAAACTAAAATTTTCCATAAAGTTCATCAAAATTTATAATAAGCGGAACGTGCAATTACAGTCCTGGCAAAATGCATCTATTTGTACAGCGGTTCAACCGAGTTCAACAAACCATACATAAAATGTATTATATAATAATGTATCCTCTTCATAATTTTGGCAGATCGAATCAACAGCCATTGTACACGTTTCCAATTACAAAAATAATACCATAACGCATCGAAATGTTCGCGTTAAAATTACCTTTTCGAAACTACAAAGGTAGAATTCACCACGTTCGCGATATCGCTCGGGATATTGAGATATATTTCCATACCAAATTTCAACAACTAACGAGAGCAATGTACACAAAGCGAGTTTGTACGAGGGATTATGCATCGCGGGTGCATTTCCATTTTTCTTGTTTACACATGTGCGCTAAGCCAAATGATATCTTACTACTTTTTCAAACGGCTGCTTTTATTAAAATAAAAATACGCTCCTGATCGATTTAAACAAAAATACAGATGTATATTAGTGCAACGAAAAATAACATGGATTAAATATGGATTGGCGTTGTATAAGCTTCGGCATTTGAATACTGAATAAGAATAAAGGTAAAAAAATACATGTTAAACTTTAAAAAAAGTCCAGCGAAACATGAAATATTTGTCGGCTCTTTCATAATCAGATGATTTTTACATCTTGACGAAATCTGTAGTTGTACAGGGTATTTGTTTGGGCGTTCAAGCTATTTTACTGACTGATAAACAAGCTTGTAAGGAGTACATGGTGTTATTAAAAAATTCCGTCGCTTCATTGACAAACATGTCAAAACACAAAGTGGACTGGCGAATTATCGCGTCACGGGTCGGACAAGCGGGCGGCGAGGTGAGCGGCGCGAAGCCGGATTCGTGGAAGAAGGCCTGATTAAAGAACATGACGAGATCCCGAGTAAATTAAATATCAAACAGCTAATCCCTATCCGTTCTATTTTGGAGGGCGAGCAAATTCCGCAGCAGCCAGCCGACGGCTCTTAGCCAGCGGATAATTTAGAGCTAATAAACTCCACCGGGGTAATAATAGTTATTATATTACGCGAAAATTGCTTTCGCAAACAGAATAAAATGTTTGCTCTTCGGAAATTAGCTATATCCCTCCCCCCGCGCGCCTGTCTGTCTACAAAGCTCGAAAGTACAATAAATGCCGCGGGGAAAAAATACGACTGGAATCAAGACACCAATCAAGCGGAGCCGCGCAAACGTATTTATTACGTACCCGGCCGCGAAGATTGGAAAAAAAAAAAGGAAAAAAACTCGCCGAGCAGTCCGAACGGTGCCCGTTATCCACGCGTATACCCGCGCAACGAGAGCACAGGCTCCCTTTTTGAATCGATGCCTCGGCCGGCTTGCCCTGACGTTCGACTAGCCGGAAAAGTCGTTACCCGCAGCTTCCCCGAAAAATCGCCGTGTACTTACCCGGGCGGCGGGCGAAAAAAAAAAAGGTGGCGGCCGCGCCCGCGCTTTTTCCGCGCGCTCCCGCCCACCCCGCCGGTCTTCCGCGAAAGGCCCGACAAATGGGCGTTGGCGGAGCCTTTTTCCGGCAAAGAGGAAAAATGCCGTCGCGGGGTCAGGAAAAAGGCCGCGCGGGGCTCTTAATTGACCAGGAGCCGGGGCAAGTACTACGTCTGCGCGTGCGTGTATATACCGGCAGGGCTTTTCAGGCTCCGGCGCCCGGCGCCGTTATTAACGCGGCCAGACTTTTATAATCATCCGGCGTCGGGGTTCCGAGATTCGCGCGCGGCTTCCCTCCTTTTCGGCGGGCCGCGTGTAACGTATTATGACTTGTTTGCAGAGGGCCACGCCGCCGAATAAACTTTGTGGAAAAGAGTCGAGTGCGTATTTGATCGTCTAATTTTAGACGTGTGATTTGGGGCCTCGCTCGCGGCCCGCGCCTTTCTAGCCCTGTCACTCGGATTCTATGCCTGAATACACGTATGTCGCTGCGCCGTGAAATTTTTTGCCTGGAATTTCGCTGATAGAGAAGGAAGGCGTTGTTTCTTTATTTCTACTCGTTGATTTACTGGAAAATAATTATAGGAGAAGAAATATTATTCCTGTACAATGGCTGATGATAATTTACAGCCCACGGGGACTGTGACTTTTATGCAATGTATTCTTTGACGCTTTGAATACAGAGATATATAAAAGAAGACGGTAAAAGTTTTCGGCAACCGCAGGTTTCGGCGAAGGATCCTGACCACTGAATATATATTCATAATGTATGATACAATCGTCGCTTAATAGTTAATAAAATTAGCTTTTTGCGTAATTTGTTTTATGGGTATTTTTCATTTTCAACTTATTACAAGTGGTAATTATTTTTTTTTTGTAAATAAATACAAAGTGTTAATATTTTTCATTCGTGATATACGATGATTTTCATTGTGCAGAGAAAGACAAAAGAAGTAGGAGTTATTCGAAAAAAATCCTGCCATTTATCAAAAAAGCGTCGATTTTAAAACGTTTAAAATTTACATATTAAAAGGTAACAATTGCATAACAGTGTACTATTGGAAAAAGTGCATTTACATAGGTTAGCTTTTTTTCAATATTGTCACAGATTGAGGAATCAGTTATAGCATTTGATCAGATCTGGGTTTAGAGGATCTACAAGAGAGCACGATGAAGAATGATATAGGTGGAGGTCTAGAATATCAATGGTTGCGGGGGGCAAAGTTGACAGGATACAAAGAGAAAAAGGCTTATCCCAAGCGAGGCTTGATGAGCGGCTGACGAGTGGTCATTGGCAATCTCGGGGAGCGCAATAAAAATGAGGTGGACAGTGAGCGAAAGACGTCGATGAGGATGTAACTTAAACAGTGCATATATTTCCCCGGCTTATCGACGTATAATAACCGCAAAAGGAAGAAGAGGGCGTCTCGGCGCGGGCCCATTGAGGCTTCCCCCGCTTCCTGCGCCGCGGCCGTCAAAGGGCCGCGGGCCGGGTAGGGGGGAAAATAATCGGCGCGTTAAACTCGTTCGGGCCGTAAATCAGAAAAGCTCGTTGCCGATCGAAATCGCCGGCGACGCGCGGGGGGTTGGGGGGGTGGGGGGATCGTTTAGGCCACGCACGGCCGGGAGCGCCGGCCGAGCTGTCCGACCCGCGGCCGGCAAAAAAAGCGGCCCCGGCGATAAAGAGGGAGGCGCAGCCGCGGAATTAAGAAAGGGGATCTCGGGGCGCGCGCTGCCTGCCCGGCGAAAGATGATGAAGAGCGTTAAATTCCTCCTGGTCCTTTTCTTCCTCTCGCTCTCCCCCCCCCGCCCGGGTAAAACTTGAGCGACACGCGCGCCTGCGGATCCTGCCGGCCGACGGAGGAGGGCCGCGAGCGCCCTCGACTTTCCCTTTTTTTCCCCCCCCTCCCGGCGCGCTCGGATGCGCCCGAGGGCCGTCGCGCCAATGCACTCCAGCGGGAAAGCCGATATACGCGCGCCCCGGGGAAAGCCTCGCCTGCCGATATATATACACGCGCGAGACACGAGTCCGCCCCGACTCTTCCCGCGGGCCCCGTGCACGCATGCCCGCGCACAATGCCCGCGTAACGGCCGGTTAATTCATCTCCGCGGCTTATGGCCGGGCCACTCGAGAGGCCCGCTGCCCTCCCCCCCCGGAGCGAATCGAGCCCCCGAAAAGACCGGGGCGTAATTAGGCCCGGCGTAAGTGGGACCTCTCCCAGGTGCACGGCTCTCGCGGGGCCATTAGCCCGGGGGGGGGACGCGCCCACGGGGATGCAGATGCATCGGCGTGCCGGCCGCGGGGCGCAGCCTCCTTTATCCGCATCTCGCCGGGGGCGTCACGCGACCGGGCGACACGGCGCGCGGGCCCCTCGATAAGCCCTTCCCCGAAGCGCCCGTCCCGGGAATATAAATATATATCGCGGGGGCTCGGCCCTCGCGGATTATATGCGCGGGCCGCCGCCGCGGAATGCGCCGGCCGATGAAGCCCCGGTTGATTGGCCCGGCCTTTTCCCGAATACAAATTATACGCGCGGCCGTCTCCGGGCGCCGATATATATCGCCCGCGGCTCTCTCTCTCTCTTCTCGCGACGGCCCCGTGAAATTTCGAATCAGCGCGGCTCCTTCTTCGTTCTTTTTTTTTTTGCTCCCAGCGGCCGGAGTCGGACCCCGGCGGACAAAAGGTCCCTGATTTTTCGGACCTTTTTGTTTTTGCGCGGGATCGAGGGGAAGCTGCGAAATCCCGGGAGCCCGGCCGGCCCGGATGAGCCCGGGCCCAAAGATCCGCCCGAAAGGAAATTAAATCGATCGCAATCAGCGGCCGAGACGTTCCCTTTGTCATTTAAATCCCCCCCGTGTCCCGGCCGTAAGCCCGAAAGATATACTTCATTTATATGTATATATGGGCATTGCCGCTCTCGCCTCCTCGGCGATTTCGAGTTATGGCCAATTGCCCGCTCCTATAGAAATATCACACGCGCGGGATCTGATGATTACGCTATAGAAGCCGCCTCAATTGCCTTGCTACACTCTGAAAAACTTGGTAAGAATTTTTACTGCCTCGGACATCTGCGGAGACACATATGTGTTCGGCTATGCAAATGACCATGTTTATGAATAAATTACTCCTACGCTCCTCAGAAGCGTGTAACGATTCCCGCGAATGTATCTGTAACTCGGTAACTTCGTTTCCCGTTACGCTGCAATGGGCCGGTAACCGGCAAAATTAAATCCCATTGCTACATTGTTTTTGCGCCGTCACGGGAATGTTAATTTTCCAATTTTCTAAATTTAGAATTCAATTCCAAATCTGCACACTGTTGTTCTCGATATAGAGGCTAGCTTGTTTAGTCTACGCACTATTTTAGATTCGTTTTCTGGACTTCCGACCTGTTTCCGTCTATATTATACAAAGTACGAACCGCAAGTGTGCCAGGAAGGATTAGTTCCTTTTTCAATTCTTGCTAAAATATTAGCGTAGTTCTTCTGCAGATAAATACGGAATAATATGATTTTATTTATAAATCATGACCGTGTCATTCAACCAAGGAATCCGAGAATCAAATCTCCCCGGATTTAATACAATGTAACACCGAATGACAAGGCCAAGTCGTTAAAAAAGTTGAGCCGTAGAAGAAGAATGGCCGAATTGCTAAATAAAACCTCGATTGTTGCCGACAGCCAAAAAAAATCGGCAACTGCCAGAGCCTCGGACGTCCGCTCGGCCAGACGCGATGACAAATCTCCGAATCAATACGCTAATCCGCCGGTGAATCCCCTTTCGCGGGATTCTGACGCGTTAATTCGAGCCGGTCGGCTAATTGCCTCCTCCGAAGAGGGCCGCGCGTCGCACCTGTCCTTCCCGGGGAAGCGCAGGCGGGGCGACACGCGAGACGCCCCCGCCGCCCGTTCTTTTTTTTTTTTATTCTTTTTGTTTCCATGCGCCTCCCCACCCCTATTTCCGTCGGCGCCTCGATTTTCGCCGGGGGAGTCGGGTTGCCGAGGCGACGGGCCGAGCGGCTTTTTAGCCAACTAGAGATTTCAATCGTTGGCCCGGCGGCGCATTCCCCGCGCCGGCCATATACCTCACTTTCCGCGCGCAATTTTTAAAGCGGGCGGTAAAGAGCCCGAGGGGCCTTTTAGGAGGACGCGGGATAAGGAAAAAAACTTTCGGATCAAGTTGTAAAGTTGCCGAGCGATATCCGGGGGTAAATATTTTGCGCCGGGCGATGACAGATTGCCCGGGGTGTCCCGGCGGCCCCGAAGTCCCTCGGGAGTCGGGAGGAAGTGCCTCCCGCTTTGGGCCTCACGCGTACAGATATAGATATACGAGTATATGCACACACTTTCTTCTAGTTTTTTGATTAGATGCTTTATGGCTCCGCTGGCTGGTTTGCCCCAACTTTTTGAATCTTTCTCAAGTTTAGACGTTAAATTTACGATTCTAGAAAAAGGCCGCGTGCATGTATATGAATGAGCTTGGTATATTACTTTTTTTTTCCACTTTTTAAAATAATGCAGCACGAGCTTTATACAAGAAGTAGCTCGGTATTAAATTTAACGCAACTCTTTGACACTCCTTATCCCGAAAGTTGGCCAAAGGCACATATAATACTTTCAAATAAGCCGAGGTTATAGCAAAATTGTTTTTAACGACTTGACTCGTGCGGGTACATCCATGCGAACTTGATTATTAAAATTTTCTACGAGCGTTAACGCGAAAAACTGTTAGCCGGCGACGCCACCTCGGAGTCATATCCGCGCGCTCAATGGGGATCGATTAATTAATACCGCGGCCCGGTAGTAGAGGGCGTCGCGCGTCCCCGCAAGGGCCGTAAACGGCCCCTTTAATTAACCTCGTTTGCCCGCCGCCTCGGGGCCCGGCGATATTACATAAAATATCGGACGAGAAAACAAAGAAAAAAAAGAGGGCGCGCGCGTGCCGGGAAATAATGCACAAGGCCGGCGAACGCGCGCGGACGCTAATTCCATCCCGGGGAAAAAATATGCCCGCGCGCGCGGGCCGCGCTCGTAAAAGCCGCGGTCTTATTATACCCGCGCGGGTTTCGGGATTAAAGCGCCGCGTCCGACCCGCGGCGTTAATCAAACGCGGACCAATTAGCGCGAAGAATGTCCGCCGGCTAACGAGGGCCACGCGAGGCTGCCCTTTTTTTCCCCCCCCCCCGCCGTCGCCAACGGGACACTCACTTTACAACCCGCGGGCGCGACTTTCCAATCGGTCCATTGTGCCCGGCTCTACTCCGCCCACCTGCGATCGGCCGTTTACACCCCAATATCGGGGGCCTGGAGGGGATCGGCCGATTAGGAAAAAAAGCCGCGGCCGCGCGAATGCATAATCTTGGCTTCTTTACGCGCCGCCCACCTACTTTTTGGACCCTAGTCGTTCCGCGCATTATTTGAGAATGTGTGCTTATTTAACATTTAGATGCGCCGCGCTCGAATGCCCTCCGCCTATATACTCCGAGCCGTTACTTATCCCCGTAATTTCTTCTTTGCTCGCACGGCTCCGTATGCATTATAACAAGTGTATTCGAAAGTAACAATATTTTTCTTGGATTATATGGAAATCGCCTCGCTCCGCCGACCGGCAGATAAATCTTCTATTACGATTCGAGATAGCCGCAGCAACAATGAGCGCCACGAGTGTAAGAAACGAATATTCCAAATATCCCTTTGATTCACTAATTCCATAACCGATTCACATGTAACTAGAAACTATATGTGAAATTTTGATTGCGTTCTCCCAAACGCTGCCCCGATGGAAATCTCACAAAGTTTTCACCAGTTTAGATAGAATTTAGTAATGTAAATCAGTTTTGACCATTTCCACTCGAGTGTAATTAAAATTTCCGAAAGTACGTGTTTGAAATAGTCCGTATTTCCACAATAAATCTGTATATATTTACACAATGTATTTACACAGTTTTAGCGCTCAGCCTTATCAACCTAAGACTTTATTAAATTCTCAATGAAACTTGCACTTACTACACTTCCATCGAATCCAGAACGCTTTATCCAAAAAAATACTTGGAAAAATAATAGAAGTGATTAACCCCTCGGCTAGTTCATTACCGCCAAGGTCAATTTGTGAGGCCGCTTAAAAAGTCAGCTTCTCTCGACGCTTATATATACGCGCCCGGCGTCGTGCCCTCGAAAAGGACTCTCCAAGAAAATTAGAAAGTCCTTGCACCTTCAAAGAAAGAGTCCTCGGCCATTGAGCGCCAAGCGGCCCCGGCGGACAATGGCCCGGGAGGAAGAGCGTGTTTCCGGGAAAGGCGCTAACGCGACAAAAAAAAAAAGGAGGAGGGCCGAGGGAGTTTTCAATCAGCGACGGCCGAAAAAGTGAAAGACACGAGACCGGAAAAACAAACTCCCCTCGGACGGGGGCTGGCGCGCCGGCCGACTGCCGCGCTCCCCCCGTCGCGGGCCGAAACAATTTCCAAACCCCTTCGCGCCGGGCTCCCTGCACTCGAGGCCGGAATGTCGCGCGGGCTCCCGAGCGCCGGGCTTTTCCATTTTGATTCAGGAATCTTTTAATAAACTTTCCGGGACTTTGTTTGGCTCGGCCCTTCCCTTCCTTTTTTTTCTTTGCCCCCGGGATTAGAATGTTGCGCCCGGGTTGATTGGATCGGAGGTTTTCGAGTTTGCCGGTGAGGCGCGAGCCGAGCGCGTCGAGGGGGGGAATGCGGTCGCTGTTATGAAATCCGAAAATCCATGCCCGCGCCTTTATAAATTATTTATGCCGCGCGATTGACTCCTGCTGCACGCGCATACCTTGTCTGCACTTTGGATTAGCTCGTTTACTTGCAAATGCGCAAAATCAATTCGAACTTGCGGTTATGCGCTGCTATTTCTTATCGACGAGTGCTTTACTCCTCCTGCCTCTCCCTGAGAATCCTTTTCCCAGTGGCATGCGTTCAAGCGGCGCTTATAGCGCATCCCGACACCCATCCGATATGAGCAATATCTACTATTATCGGTATATGTTATATGGTAATAATATTATTACTGCTGGTTTATACTTTTATCTTGACAGTTATAAAAAGGGGCTTATTGAGTATTATTTGTTAGTTTATGAGTTAGTTTTAAACTTTATAATTGCGACGAAAAAGTATAATATTATTTTTTACTCTAGATTTGTGATGAAAAAAATAATACAATAAGAAACAACGTTGAAATAAAATTTGAAACACTCTTTATTATAACAGATTGGTCAACAGAAAGAGAAGCTTAATGAATCATCAATCAACTTTGAATATTATGCGTACAGCTCAAAGCTCGCGAATCTCCCATGTACTCGCTTTCGCGGGTGGTCCTATTTGTTCTCCTGGTCATATACGGCGCTGAGAACCTCCTGAGAATGATCTACATTCATATAAAACGTAGCATAATTATGTTATCCAAAACTTGATTGGACCTTTTAAAGCTGAAATAAAATATGATATTGAAATAAAAGATATCAATCATTATACTATTATTATAATATTATAGTACATTACTAGGATATTATATGTATTATTCATTATTGTATAATGTATTTAGAATGTACATATATCTAGACTATAAGCGATAAATTTTATTTTTTAAATAATATTAAATATCACGTTTTATGGTGATTATATAAAATTAATATTATACTAAAAATATTATAAATATGTCATTAATCTGTGCTTAGTGATAATAACGCTTTTACATTATAAATAACCACTCTGTAAAGACAATGATGTATTTTTTTAATTGTTATAATATAATTCTTACAATATAACTTCTAATAAATCATATAATAATAATAATTATTATTATTTGTTATAATGGTAGTAGTACCAGTATTGATATTATTATTAATGCTAAATTGTTTAATTAATCTAAACAAATTATATACTAACAAATAATATACTCATTATATACAATACTAAAGAAGAACTTTATAAAATCTATAGAGTTTTATTAGTCTAATAGAAGAACGGGGTTAACACCTCGCCAGTTATAGCCGAAGACTCTTTTGCTTCGAAATCCTTCTTCTATTTCACACTCTTTATTTGTCCGTCTAGTGTGTTTGTGTGATCTTTAACATGCGCAACCTGGCAGCCAGCTATAAAAATTTTCACTGCCGTTTGATTGCTATTAAGAGCCATACAAGGTGTCGTTAAACTCGTCTAGTGAATCAGTCTGACTTTCTCTGTGTCCTGTGAATTTTATGTACGGATGAATACTATGATGGATACATCCTCTTCAGATGTTATTCTCTTCTCTTTGAACAGGTACTAATTATTACAGCAATGATCATTATAGCTGGTTTATTAACAGTTCAACTCTTAGATTATACGATTGCAATTACACGAATTGTTACAACTACACTTACGATTTTACCGAGCTATAATCATTACAGTTGTAGAGATAGTCCTTTGCTCTTTCATTTCCGGGAACGATGCCGTATACGCAGTACAATAGCATCTTCTAGGAGAAACCTCCGCAGATATAACATTTATAATATTGCTGGTCTTGCGGTTGCAAATTGGATATAACCCCGGTAGCGAGGGTCATGAGAATCCAGACTAAATCTACACGTGCATTGCTTTTAAGGAATGCTTAATAAACTCTTGCGAGAAACTCTGAGATAGTTCCTCTCGTATAAAACCGCTTTGATAGCGACTAACTATAACTGAAAGCCTGTTTCTGCGTGTAACAGCAATTTATTATAGGCACGGTATAATTAGTATACACGGAAGACAGTATTACTACACATTGATAAAACATACTATATATATAAATACCTTTATAATATTTCTGCGGACATGCTTGTCAAATAAATGGTTGCTATGTTTTTGAGGTATATTTGTCAGAATTCATTTCAAATCAACTAAATAAGTCTGCGTTACGAAGAAAGGAATTGCGCGTATTGAAAAAATGATTTCAATGTAGCTGAACAGTATTGAAAGGCACGCTGACTAAAAAAGCTTTTGTGCAATAATACTTTATTAATCATTTACCATATATCACTTGATTATTGTGATAAATCCGAAAAGAATGTTAGATCAGTAGGAGATCGCGCAAGCAAATAAGGGAGAGGGGCTCGGAGAAACGGGCATTTTTTCCCACTCGAGTATTAAAACATTACACGAGCGTTCGGCAAAAAATGTTTCATGATCCAAGTCCGATTTGCAAGTATAGGAGTGATTAATTCGCGCGGATTCCTACGGCTCGGGAGGGGCGCGCGAAAAAAAGGCGCAAACAAATGGGACTCGGAGGTTACGCAAGGCGGGAGAGCCGAGCGCGCGCTTCTCCAGGAGGCGCGATCTAATCGCGCGGGCGTAATCGCATTAGCGGGAAGGAGAGGCAGCAAGTGAAGGGGTCAGGCCCGCTGACCCGATACACATACAAAGCCGGCCGAGCGGCCCCGTGCACGCGGGTAAGTCCCCCTCGGGCGGCTCTGGCCCGGGGCCGAAACAAAGGCCCAAACGCCCCGGAGGCACTGTCCCTCCTAATCCGGATCCCGCGGGCGGAAGCGCGGGACGGTTTCCCGGGGACGAAGCCGGAAGATCGAGCCGTCCTCGGGCCCGCGTGTATCGGCCGATAACCGCGCGGGGAGGCAGGTGCGCGCCGGCTGGTTAAAAGTGCACCAGGGTGGACACACACACACACACTGGCACCGGAGGCGCTGACGGGGTCCTCCCACCGCGGCGCGCGGGACAGGGCCGCGTTCCGCGCACTTCCTCGCGCGCAGGGCGAAGCGGCCGCGTGAAAGGAGGGCGGAAGCTACCGGGCGCGGGCATCTATTAATCGAATCAGCGTAATCCGGGCGGGCGGCCGGGGCTCACGGGCCGGGGCCGTGCCCGCCGCGGCCGCCCGGGGATTAGGGCCCTTTGTGCCCGCGGGCGGTAAGTGGGCCCGGGGAGTCCGGGGCGCTTCCGCGGCGCGTTTGACCCCGCGCCCGATGACGAGTGGCTTTCCTGCGTGCCGCGCGGCGCTCCACACGCGGAAAGTGATCGACGCCCGGGGGGCTTTCGAAGGACCCTAACAGTATAAGTCGGCCCTAATTTACGCCTCCTTATCTGGCAACTGTATCTCGGGCGCGTGAAAAGGAGCGCCTCGCCGGCTCATGAGCGGGTATAAGCGCGCTCCTCCATCCTGTAGCCTCGAGTCTTTCAATATTTATTGGGCCTCGGGTGCGCGCGCTCCCTTCCCCCTCGCCGCTCGCCGTGTAGCGCCCTTTTACAATGGCCTTTTATCCGGCCCTTTATGCCCTCCGCACAGCGCGTATATTGTCTTTATCAATGACGTGTTTCGATCACCGCGGCATTTTTTTTTTATCGCGACTAAATCATCCTTGTAACGTACTTTTCCCAACTCGCCTCGTGATTGCGGCTCCATTTCCTGTGCGGGGAGAGAAACCTTATTCCTCCCCGTCCATCCAGATTGTAAAGATAAAGTTTAACGCGCATTGGCAAGAAAGCCTACTCGCGAATAGGAGCAAAGCGACCGGGCAAACGAGCTCCGCGAGAGCCGGGAGCTAGTTTTCCGGATAATTACCCTACAGCCATCGGCGATGCGCCCCTCGCGGCAAACGACCCGGTCAACGATGGAAAACTATTCGGCGGAATATGAATCACGCGCTTTATTCCCCGAGCGATTGTTTCTCAAAGTGAGCATTCACTTAGCGGCCGGCGAGCAAAGCCCTCCCGAGACAGGCCGCTTCCCCCCCCCCGGCCTCCCGCTGGACCGCGCGAGTGAGTTAGAGCGCAGGCGGCTCTCGCGCCCCCCGCCAACGACCGACGAGAGTCAAAAAAATAAAAAAACCCTCCCCGCGGAATATTAAGCGCGCGGCCTCGGCGAAAAGGGCCCATTCACGCCGCGGCCGCGTCTTCCCCGAAGCCGCGCGCACACCTAGCGCGATCCGAGCGCTCCCAGGAGGCGCCCCGGCATTTATCAGCCGATCGGCAATCGGCCGGATAGCGCGCGTGTACGACACTCGTCATAAAGCCCGAGCGGGGTGAAAAAAAGGGGGGAAAAGAAAAAAAGAAAGCGGGGGAGTCGCGCGCCTCGATATGTGCCCCGGCTATCTCTCGGACTTTCTCGAGAGGCGCGCGCGAGGCTCCTTTTTCGTCTCGTTGCCTCCGTTTATTCTTGCCTTTCCTCCTCGGCCCCGGCCTTATCTCGGCCTGCTCCTTTTTCCCCCGCCCGTACTTTTAGCCCGCGCGCTTCTTGCCTGTTTGTTTCTCCTCGCGAGCGGCCCTCCTTCGCACATTTCTCGCGGGCATTTGCATTTCTGGAGTTTAGCATTTTCGAGGCGTGTATATACGTGTGTACGCGGCCCGGCCCCGCGCCAGCTAAAGAGAATACTTACCGGCCGCGGGACGCTGGCTTCTCCCTTTCCTTTTTGCCCCTCGTGAGAACCGGCGTATTTCTCCGGGGCTTCGACTCCTTTCCCGATCTCGCATTTAGATGCGCCGGCTCATTTTTGCCGATCCCCCTCAAATTCGCTCCGACGCCCCTATATACCGGACCGACCACCGACACTTCCAACCCGACTCCTATCAAGGACAAAACGTCAACCGCGCCGATTTAAATTCACCGCGGCTCTTCCGTCCATTTCCCCGTTACGTGATTCTCCTAAACGACGCGGCTATTTTAATGCAAAATCAAAATACCGGCCATTTCATCAAACTCCTTTAAAATCTTCGGATTCTTCCTTTTATATATATCGTGCATTTGATTTCATCCTCGGTGCTTTCATCCAAATTGTATTTATTAATCAAGTTTGTGTAGGATGTAATATTTTAACGAGCGATATTATTTTCTGCCGAGAAAATAAAGACCGGAGATATTTGTCGTATTAATTAATAAAACGGCAGACGATCGGTGTTATATTTTGCGTCTAAGAGTAAAAAATCATTAATGAATTATCTCGATATTTCTTCACTGTACATTACGTTACAAATAACATTTAAAAAATGACTGAGTCCTCGTGTATTAAAGGACGCACGAATGTATTATGAATATCCACACTCTCATCAAAATTTTTATATTTGCTCAACTAAGTAACTACTTTTGGCCTGCGTAAGTCGAATCAGACTAATTAGAAGATTAAAATAGACTCGCATAAATAAGGATAAAGTACATTCGTTTGTCAGACACGTAAAGCACGTCAGACAAAATAAACACCGTAGAATCTCGATATATGTAATGAATGGGTTAGTTAAACATTCATTTATGCTGACTAATTAGAATGTGCTTACACGTTCACGAAAATTTTTATAATTTTATTTCAATATTTGGTAGTAAATATATGTTCACTTGCAATTTTTTGAATGGATTACATAATATGCAGCACCATATTAGATCTAATCTATTCAAGATTTATTAATTTTTGTTTTAAGAGTTTCGATAAATTTTGACTTTTTTCATTTTATGTTTATTTATTGCCTAATAGATTACCATTTTGTTTATTATTGACCTGATAGATATATTTATATAAATTTCTGAAAAAAATCAGTTAATAGTCGGTCATTTAATATACCGTGATTTTTATTTCATTTATCCACACATTGTCTATATTGTAAATATTGCTATCGATTACGTACGATGTTCAATTTCTATGTTACTCAATTTTTATAAAGATTAAATTTGGAAATCATTCTGAATCTAATCGTAAATTCAATAATTTTTAAAGTAATATATTTCCTTAGATAGTATAATGATTGTACAAAAATCATTTAACGTATAAAGTTATTTTAATTTTTAAATAAAAGTTATTAAATAATGTATAAGCTTTCTATTATTATAATCATAGTATATCCTGTAGAAAGTATTAATTCACATGTTGCAAGTAATAGGTAGGATGAATTAGGAGAGTGGAATTGTATTAAGGCTGATAGAGAAAACAACGTCATCTTTCCACCGAGTACGATCAAAGTATTTATTGAACATTTCGGTCTCCATCGCAGCTTTTTACAATGATACAAGTTTTTCTTTTCACTCTTTCTCTCGACGTAACCGCGCTTACTCTCCTGCTTTCTTTGTATTTCTCTCTTCATTTTTAATATACACCAAGAAGAGAAACGTAAATGTCACATTGTATCTCACTTTATCTTCTATATGCACGCACAAAACAATTTACCCCTCCGGAGTGTTCTCTTGATCAATTCGGAGTCTACCTAGTCACGAATATCCAAAGATAGTTTTGTCGAGAATACAATTTCCTTATGAACATAACGACAGCTTGCAGCTTTTTTTTTGTTTTGTTAACTATGTGTTGTTTTTTTCCTTAATCTGGAAAAAAACAAACTCTTTTTTTTCTACTAAGCGCACACATATGTATAAAGAACTACGTACAAGGGACAAGCTCCTGATAAAAAGAAGAAACAATTACAAGTTTTTCACGGAAAAAGTTGTAAGATCATCATTCTGTGTGTTCCATTCGACATTAATATGTAGCATTAATTAATTTTTACCATATGACGTATTAATTATATTCATATTGAATCCAAATTTCCTGAATTACTGTAAAAAATGTGTAATTTTTTCATTTGCAAATTTAAAAAATCGCATGCATATGTTATTTTAACTGTCTCAAACCAATCAAAAATAATTAACGATATCAATTAATGTCAAGGGCGACAGAAGTGTTAATCGCAACCATTCTCACGCTCGTTTATTCGTCATATAGAACACACTCTCTTTGTTCCTCACAAAAAGTCGTATAGTTTACATTTCTGGTCAAAATGTTTATTGCGTCCAAAGGTTTCGAGGTCCTAAATGAAGATTTTTACGACAAAATGTATTTTTTAATTCAATACCTTTTAAAAACTAGCATTAAAGTAAAGAGTAACATGTACATAAAACAATTATTATTTACAAGTTATCTGTGTTCTTACATTATAGTATATTCTGTACAAGTATGTATTAACTTCAAATTTATGCTCAAATTCTAGTATAATTTTTAGCTATACATGTATATATATATATAAATTGAGAAGAAAAATTTAGCATCACAATTAATTTTAAGCGATTTTTTTAAAGATTAGATACACTTCTTCATTAATGTTTGTAATTTTTACTACAAGTTTATATTATTGTACTGTTATTTCTGTTCTATTGAAAACTAACATTATTTATTTAACCAATTTAAAGTATTTGATTCTAACTATAACTTTTAATAAAGTTTAGTTTAATATTTTTCAGTATATTCAATTAAAGCACTCGAACTATTCTGATTAAGTATTTACTTAATATATTATCTTCTTTACTTTGGCCTTTTTAATTGGTATTTTTTAAAGAAATATTCAATAATAAGGTAGTGATTCTAAACTAAATCATATAATTTATTTCATAATTTTAATACTGAATTAAACATAACTTTTAATTCAACTGCAAGGAATAAGTTCGTATATCTGAGCAAAATAGTCGTAAAAGTGCATCATTTGAGATCTCGAAAGTTGCATTATTTTTGATGGAATTTATTGTGAAAGCAAATCCAATAATTGTATTTTATTATTTGGACTCGAAGAAAGGATTTGAAACACATAAATAATCAGCCAAGATATAAAGGGCAAAAGTTGCTAGGAACGATTGTGGCACTTTTCATTATATTCCCTAGACACGAATCTTCTCATTTTTACTCAACTCCCGCGCAATTATTTGAACTCAATTAATTATTACGTGTATTGCTCCAGAATCAAAGTTTGCCCCGATCAAAATCTAACGCAAAAAAGCGATAAAGAAGAAACACGATGAGAATTTCTCAAAAACGCTCACCCCCAATATTCTTCCATTTATCATTATACAATATAATATATAATATTTATATATTTTATTACTCTAGTTATCTAAATATATATAATATATTCATATGTATTCGTATATCATTTTCTTTATATACCCTTACGTCATAAATTCTCGTGTAGAAATAATTCTGAATCTTTTTTTTTTAAAGTTATTGTATTTGTATGCTCCACCAGCTGTATTTTCTTTTTTCCTTAACGGGTCCGACGGTTCGTCACACAATTTAAATTCTTTTTTACATGCTTATAAACGCTATATTATTGAGCTTTTTCTCACAAGTTTTAAAGTTCAATGAAATTACGCGACGTTCTGAAAAATATTCAAGCAGACCGATTCGTATATAAAAAGACGAAACGTCGTAGATTGCTTGTTTAAGTGCACGGTTACACATCGCATTTCACATCACAGGCAAAACTATCGAAAACGGTTTGTAAATATGGTTATTAACTTCTGTGACTACCTTTACTGTCGACTCGATAACAAAATTTAATCATAATTAGAATATAATGTAAAATCTAAATTTACAAAAACCGTATCACTTGCTTTTTTCTGTAACTTTAAGCAATGAGTTCGTTTGTTTTAATATAAATCCAGTAGTACAGTTTGTGCAATTAGTCCCAAACCACATAAACATCATTTTTTAAAACTTTTTTTTGTCTATTGTCTATACAAAATTGTAATATTTATGGGATATATTCTAGGACCCTTGAAAAAAGTACCTTTCTAGACTTTATCTTTCATTATTAAAGTCATTTATTAACACTTTATCAAAATTTATAATTGTAATGTGTAACGATTTTCTTGACAGTTAGTTAAAAAGAATTATTAAAAGCAATAATCTATTTCAACAATTATTTTATTTTAATCACACATATTTTAATCAATACTCATATATATAATCATATAAATTAATTGGTTTATAATATGTACACCAATTCTAAAAAAATCTTTACAGTCTAGTTGCAATATTAGTATCGATACATTTATCAAAATTTAGTGAGCCATGAATTGAATCAAACTTATATGAAGACCAAGAAAATGATTTTTAATACTTGAAGACTTACAAACATCCAAAATATGAATTTCTATTTATAAAAAAAGTTTAACTTTATTCAAGTTTGTAAGACAATTAAGAATATTAAATATGATTATACAATGACTATATCTGAAGCATAAAAATTCTAACATCAGAAGGTAATAAATTGCTAAATTTTTTTGAAAAAATAAAATAAATTTAAATTGAATGCGTAATTTCGACAGCAATTGGTAATTGATATATAATTATATACATACAAGCATTAAATACACATATAAATTTATATGATTTAATGCATGATTTAGAATTTAAGACTGCAATTTTTCAATGTTCACAACATCTCGAAGGCATTGAATTCAACGCAATGATCTGATTTGCCAAGTGAAATTTGGTTACTTTTGACTTCGTGAATTATTTATCATTCATTGGAGTCAACGCTCATTACGCGTGGAGAAAAATATCTCGCGGATTCCCGCTTTGCAGAACCGTCGGACACTTGTTTCATTTTTACCCGATGAAAAAATGTATTATTTATTAATTATCTGTAAACTTGTTTTACATCAACTGTAACTTTAATTCTCCTCTAATCTGTTTATCAAATTTGTTTAATCTCGTGCATATCACACACTGCTCTTTCCCTTTTTAAACATCTTTAACTTTTTTGATTAATGCCAACGAACTTTCTTTACGTATCTGCTTTCCCATTAGACTTCATAAAACAAAACGCGTTTCTGGATACAATACATCCTTCCGCCTTTAACAGTGAGGACCTCGTGAATTATACATGCAAAAAGACGAATGGAGGATATGCTTCTTTTTCTTTATAAGTGTGCACTGTTCCCATCATAACCCATCGCAGTTTTTGCAATTTATTTCATTTCTTTCATCTTCCTATTTTGAAAGATAAAAGTCGCTTAATGTCATATATCGAGAAGTAGAAAAATTTTTGTAATAATATGCTCGATTGAAAAAAAGGAGAAAACGTTGTATACGATTTTTGTTCTCTTTAGTATAAAAAAGGAAAGTGGCTAAAAAACTACTTGGTCTTGATTACGGGGGATATTCAAAAGATTTGGTACAATCGTCTGGGTTTTGACAACGTAATATTTTCGTTCTTTTTTATTTTTAGTATCTTTCTCTTTACTTTAGCTTTGCTAAGTTTTCATTCATTTCTTGTTTTCACTTTTTCACACTCGTTCGCACTTCAGAAATAATAACTTATCAGGATAGATCCAATATATTAATATTAAATAATACAATAGAATAATAATATTAATAATTACGATAATAAGAAATATATTAATTTTAAATAATATAATTTCTAACAAAACACCCGCCACTCAATTTTCTATTGTAAATATTCAAAATCAACGACGTTCTTCTAGCGCTTGGAATTTTAATGGAATATAACTAGTACAAAGTATAATAATAATAACCGTATAATAGAAATAGTTCGTAATAGTCGCAGTGTCATATTTAAAATATCTTTTAATATTTTAAATAATTATGCGTTAGCCATCGAGTATATAATAAATATATAATCATAACAATTATTCTTGCAGCGCATGAAACAAAAAAACTCGCTCTTTTGTTAACATCGCATTTCTCTATAGCATCATGTTCCATGATCGCCGCTTCAATACTACGCAATGATTTCATTATTTTTAAACAGTGTTTAGCAAAAAAACATTTACAACCGCAAAAATTCGTAGTATTCACGCATTATGAAAGCGTCTACTTATTTGAAGATTTCAGATGCCTTTCGAAGAGAGAATCACGTTTTTTTAGTACATTGTACTCTCGTCAATTGAAACGTTTGAAAAATAAAACTATTCTTGTCATTAGTTTATTCGCAGTTTGACGCCAATTATTGGCGGCTTTAATCAATAAACTTGATTTTTATAAAAAACATAATCAAATAAAATATTACAAAACGTTATGAACTGAAAAAACTAAGCTTCTTTGACTCCCTCTAATGACTTTTAAATACTTAGTATTTATATGCAATAATTTAGTTAGTACATGAACTAAAATACTGCAGAGCCTTATTTGCACTGCAGAAAGAATAAATAATAAAGTAAAATATTTGACAATTTAAACTTCCATAGTATACTGTCGCTGATATACAATTTTCAAAAAATGATGTACAGAAAATATAAAAACGAATTAAAACTTGTAAAAAATCATAATTATAGATAAAATACCAATATTTTCATTGTTATTTTATCTGGTTCTCTCTTCTCAGAAAACTTATACGTTGAGCGTAAAAAAGCATAATAAAACACAAAATAAGAATAAAAAAAGGAAAATAAAGATGATTGGTAGTTCGAAGTGCCTTTCGGAAACCGGAAAATGCATTCTTCACACCACAAACGCTACTGTCTCCTGTAATATGTACGTGTTTACAATAAGGTATTCGCGTTACTAAAGTGGTCAATGCCCCTGACTTGTATTATTTTTTAATCTCTTTCGCGAGCTGTGAAATTCTACACTAAATCGCTAGTTGAAAAATATTCCCCCTTCATCTCCTTATCCACTTGCCACCTATTCTTCTCTTGATGCGTGTAAAGACTATCTCGCAAAAAATATTGTTATTTTCTTATCTCGCATTTTTCATCTGTTTTTTGTCTATAAAATTGTCAAATCCACTTAGGGCGCGTTGCCCAGCTCAACTCTTAGTTTAGCGACATTCGCGCTATATTTATATATCAGTATAGATATCATTCGCGATATACATTCACTCATTTGAATTCCCGTCCTCTGCAGTCAAAGACGCGCGTACTGTTATTTCGCTTAGCTCCGGAACTTCGGCCCCAAGAGTAGCTCTAGGGTGTTGCTGTTTTTTTTTCTTTTTGTTGGTTTTTGTTGTGTGTTTTAAGACTAATCGAGTCATCCAGGATTCTTCACGAGCTTCTTGCCGCGATAGTCGTACACCCGCCGGCAGAACAGTACCATGTCCTGAGGTACGGGAATCGGAGGCTGTCGGGCCTCGCGAGGATACTGCTGATCGCCTGGGGGCACTATCAGGCCCGGGCAATCGAGACCCTCTTCCACCCTACGGAGATTCTTGCGGTAGCTGCAAATGAAAACAGTAAATTAGAAACGGTTGGTTTGTAACAGTGACATGCTTCATCTTATTACGTAAATAAGAGCAATGATTATGAAAACCGAGTGTTTTGATGCATTAACGATAAATATTTCAATGCCTTGGATTTCATTTTCTTATAATAATCTTAGGCAGTATCTTGTCTCTTGTACAAATTAAATTTACGTGCAAGCTTATAACTATTCTATAGATGAAAGTAAAAGTTAACTTACCGGCAATATTCATTAAAGGTGAGAATATAACATTTGTCCTCGATGCAAGCGACGCTATTGACATCTCGATGCCGTGATGCAAATACCTCATCGTCGGTGTCGTACTCCGTACGACCTTGCTCAGTATGCTCCGGTCTGTAGTACCAAAGCAGCGAGAACATCATTTCTCCTAAATGAGGGAAAGCAAAATTTATTAATAAAATTAATTACCGATGAACTCATACGCGTACATCATGCATGAATTGATTGCACATTTTAGATAGTCAATTGCAAATTTTTCTCTTACATTTCTTTGCGCAATTTATTTTATTTTGTGTAAAGTTATTGCAAGTTAATAAATTTTATGCAAATGTTACTGTACCGAAAGGCGCTTAATAAGTGAAATATAAAATTAAATTACCGTCATCTGGATTCTCCCAAAGTGCAGCGATTTTCGCAACGAAAGGTAAATCCGCTTTTCTGAGACCGCTTTTCAATAGAACACAATCCAGTGGTCGAAGTATATCTCCGCTTTCGTGCCTCATGCTGACGTAACATCGGCGAATAGCTGACTTCTCGTTCTGAAAATGAAATTATGGCATCTTTAAAACAAACATACTTAGTGCTCCAGGCTAGAAACCACCAGCAGGAGATTCGTGAAGTGCATCTTTCATAGTGCACGAAATAAAGAGAGGCAGTGGAATCTGACAGTATAGATAAAATACCAACCGTTAAATAAACTTTGGCCTCGAACGATTCGCCCTCCCAGCTCCAGCCGTTGCTCCACTTGGGTTTGACGATCACCTTCTTGGATGCGGGTAGCTCCTTGCCGAGGGGCTCCGTAGACGGCTCCTCGACTTTGAGCGGCCTGACGACGGCTTCCTTCCGAAGCGCCAGCTTCTTGGCGACTTTGCCCTTTTTCTTCTGCTTGCCCGCCTCGAGGATGGCCTCCTGCAGCCTGACCTTCTTCGAGCACTCCTTCGCTTTGGCGAGGGTCAATGGCTTCGCTTCCTTGCCCTCGGCCTGGCACTTGTTCTTGTTGTTCTTAGCCTCGACGACCTTGTTGTGCTTGATCTCCGCCAGCTTACCGTCGAGCTTGTTCTCGGGGCTCTTGGGCCTCTTGGCGTCAGCCAGCTTGGCGGCGGTGGCGGCGGCGGCGGCCTTGGGCTCCGGACCCTTGGCCAGCCCGGTGGCCTTGGCTTCGAGGACCTTGGACTTGACCTCGAGCAGCTTGGCCTTGACCTTGTTGTTTTTCGTCTTGACGTTCTGCACCTTGGACTTTAGCTTGGCGTCGACCTTGCTGAGCTTGTGCTGCCCGTTCTTGAACTCGCTCTTGATCAAGCCGAGCTTCTCCGAGACGACGGCCTTGACGAGGTCGAGCTTCTTGGAGGCGCGCTTTATCGTCGAGAGGAGGTTGACGCTGTTGGCTTTCTTGTTCTTCTTCTCGATCTTGCCGTTCGGGTTGCCGGCCTTGGGCTTCTTCATTTTGACCGGCTTCTGGGACATCTCGAGGCTCTGTTGAATGACGTTGTTGATCGTTTCCATGATCGAGCTCTCGCTCGCCACGGTCTTTTTCGGGCCGGGCTTGCACTTCTTGGGCGCTGTCTCCGCGGAGCTGGGGCCCTCGGCCTTGCGCTTCTGACTAAGGGTCTCCTTCTTCGTCAGCTTCTTCTTCAGCGGATTCTGCAAATCCTTGGCTGCGCAGGTCTGGATTAAAAAAAAGAAAAACACAAGTTGAGTATTGCAAGAGAATCGGACGGTACGGTATTGCGAGACTGTAAAAAAAAAAGCTCCGCTCGTTCCTTCCCCTTCCCTCGGACTAATACGCGGTTGATAAAGACGTTAGGCAAGGCGCGATTCTCGCTGCCCACTTCCCAGGTACACAATAATATTTTCGTCCCTCGTAATACCGGCGCGCGCTTCTGGCCCGAGGCCGGTTATTTTTAGCTCGCGGGCGAGCGACTGGCACAGATGAGACTTACCGAGTCGCCGGCGCCATCGGCAGCGAGCTTCATCGTGGCGGGGGAGGCGGGCGTCGTCGTCGCGGCAAAGTCCCGGGGCGAGCCGACGGACAGCGTGCGCTTGTTGATCTTCTTGAGCTTGGCCAGGTCGGAGAGGCTGTCCAGCGAGAGCTTGCGCACCTTGCTCACCTTCTGGCACTTGGGCTGCTGCTTGCTACCGGTCGACCGGGCGCCCGAGTCCGAGGACTCGCTGCCCTCCTCCATGAGGAGGGGCTCCGACGCCGTCGGCTCGTAGTCCGGCTTCTTCCACTCCGTATCCGTCTGCGGGAAGACGAGTGTCAATTGCGCGTTAAGCTCATCGGGCAGTTGTGGCTCAAGCCACATCTTGCTCGAATTTTTTGCAAAACTTAAAATCAAAGTTAAAAGTACACCGAACTGTTTACAGAAACACGAGTATACACTAACTGTCGCTGATGGAGCTGAGCACCGTATTTAATTGCAGTGTCTCTCTATAGTTAACCTTTTGAAAGGGATGCGCGTGCAAAGGGTTTTATCACAAAACCTTGTAAAGGGTTTTATCGTACATTGTGAAATTGAACCTACTGGGAAATTCTAAAAAGGCCCGAAAGGTTTTGTCTACCTGGAGTTTTCCCTCCTAAGGTAGAGCCGCGGAGGAATAAAGGTTTGTTGCTCGAATTGAAAGAAAAAATGCAACGCGAAAAGCCGCGAATAGAAGAACGAATTATGACGGAAAGCGCGAGACGGCATTGGCAAGGGACTCGAGGGATACGCGAGGGACGAGGTTGGAATAAGCAGAAAAGAAATAGACTGACGAGGGTGGCGAGCTCCTCCTTGACCTCGCTGTCGGTCTCGTGCTTGGCGCTCCCCGCGTCGTCCTCGAGGATGCCCGAGTCCTTGTCCATCTCCATGCTGGCCAGGTGTCCGGCCTCCTTGGCGCAGTGCTCGCACTTGAGGGGCTCGCAGCGGCAGCCGGCCTCGCACTTGACCCGGCACTCGGGCGCGCCGCATGCCTGCACGCGGGCGTGGCGCGGCTCCTGCTGCTGCCGCGGGGCCGGCTCGGCGCCCGGGCGGCCCTCCTCCTCGCAGGACTCGCACTTGACGTTGTTGTTCTCCAGCTTGAACCTGTGGTGGAGCTGCTGCTGCTGCTGCTGCTGCTGCTGGTGCTGGTGCGCGTGGTGGTGGTCGCAGGGCGGCGAGGCGCTCTGCTCGAGCTTGACCTCGGGGCTGGGCGGGCGCTTCCCGGGGGCCGGGGCCTCCTCGGGCTCGGCGCAGCCGCAGGGCCCCGGGCGCTTGGGCTCCTTGTCCCCGGCGGTGACCTTGGGCGCGCACTCGGCCCCGTGGAGCCGGCCGCTCTGCCCGGGCTCCTGGGCCTGCAGGGGCTGGGCCGGCTGCTGCTGGGGCCCCGCCGAGGAGGAGGCCGCCGCGGGGGCCCGCTGCTGCTGCGGCTGCTGCGCCGCCGCCGGCTGATGCTGCTGCTGCTGCGGCTGCTGCTGTTGCTGCTGCGCCGGCAGCTGCGGCTGCTGCTGGCTCGGCTTGCGCTGAGCCGGCTTCAGCTGGACGCGATCCGTGTCCCAGGCGTTGGCGCCGTGCGGGGGTGCTAGCCCAGCTAGACCCCGCGCGGGCGAGGGCGGCCCCACCAAAGCGCTGGGTGGCAATGACAGACCGGGCCCCGATACTACTGGCGCTCCCTTACCATTACCAATAAGGGGCCCAGTATCCGCGTTTTTTGGACACGACTGCATGGGGCACGGACAGCTCTGGAAAGCATCTGCGAACACAATCACCCCATGTACCTTCCCAAAGCGATTCCCCGGCGCCAGACGTGTACTTGCGCGCCCGCGGCAATGTTGATACATTGTCTCGTCTGCGTGCGCGAGAGGACAAGCAGCGCTCGCACTCTCTCCTGTTTAACCGAATCCCTTCCAAATCCCCGTCTCATTTAACGCATGTGTACACGCGCATACGAGTCAATCTTTGTAATCAGTTTACTAAAAAGTTATTTATATTTCTTAAAGTGTATTATACAGCCTTCTTTTATGGCATGACGAATATGGGTTCTTAACTTCTATATGGATTTATTGGCATATAAAAGTAATCATATACTCTCGTAACGAGTACGGCTAATAGCTCTTCTACAAATCAATATTCGGCACTGCTGAAAGTCGATATTGTATGCGCATGTACGTTCAAATTGTTCCTGTTCTCTCACGTCTTCCGAATAGAAAAATAAGCCATTCTCTAAACGTTTTTTCTAAATTAGATTATCTCTCAATTTGATAAGATGCAATTGATACTCATATATGCAAAGTTACAACTATTAATCCGTTCGTAACTTATTCATTGAATAAAGATGTAGACTGTAAACGATACGTATGTTGTTTTATATAGACATTGAGCCAAGTAGCTATATATCAAGCCACATGAATAGAATGTAACTCTGATGTTCCCTCAAGTTGCGCAGGAAAAATAAAAATAATATAAAAAAGCTTTATACTTAATTATGCGTGGACTTTATAAAATGCGTGAAGCATTAAGACCATAAAAGCACATTTCAAGTAAACATAAAACTAACTAACGGTTTATTTACGACGGAAGAGCGTTTCTCGAGTACGCGAAGAATTGTTCAATGAAAAATGGCGATAGTTTTGCACAAAAAAAAAAGCCTCGAGTTGTTTTAAAAAATATTAATGGTTTCATTATCTTCCGTCTCTCGATAATAACAATCTTATGTAAATTGTTGGAGATATCTCTCTTATCTAATCCTGTGTAACCCTCGGTGTAACCTTCTTTAAGTGTTTATTCCGCGTATTATTCAACGAATTTAATTGGCTTTTGATTGTCACGGTAACGCGATATTTATTTGATTGCCGTTTACACAGATATTCTCCCATAGACTTCCTGATAAATGCATAATCAGGTGAAGCAAAGACTTTACAAGCTAATAGAGATCCATACACATTTTCGAGGTGTACCATCGAATACATTTCGTTGAATTAACAGTCGACTACAACAAACGCGAAACAATGAAAGTCCGAAACTTTCGAAAAAAAAAAGTACGCCACTCGCTGGCGCGGAGATCCAGTGGCTCTATCCGTGTCAAAGTTATTAATCCGCGCGCACGAACCGAACAGGAAGACATCGGCTGAATTGCCCACTTTCCTTTGACAGCAACTGCAGAAAATAAGCTATCTCGGGCCGGTCCTCGCTCGCGATCGACCTTTTTCCACCGGGCAGACCCGCGGCCGTTGATAAGTGTCTAGCGCAGGAGGAGGCAACTTACGGTCCACAAAAGGTCGTCCCTGCGAGTGTAGATATGCGGGATTGGGCGGTGGAGGCGGCGGCGGCGGCGGGGGTGGATACCCGCTGTAGTAGGGCGGCAGGTACTCGCCGGGCGGCGGCTGGTACTCGACGACCCCGGGGCCCGCACCCGAGCCCCCGGGACCGCCGCCCGCCCCCGGCTCCTGGTAACCGTAGTACTGTCTGCAAAGCAAGCAGGGCCGAGAGTTAGTCCCCGGCGACAAGAGTGAAACATTTTACAGCGGAGCGTTTTACAGAAATGTTTACGACCGGGGTAAAATGGGAAAGCCTTTGATTGATTCCCACTCGAGGAGAATTAACACAGTAAAAAATATCACAAGAAACTATTTTAGCTCCTTTAAATTAGTTTCATTAGCTGGAATCAGCTAGAAATTCTTTAAGGTTTATAGCGGGCAAGCTGAAGGCACGTCGTATTCAATAATATTTCAAGTTATTTGAAACAACGACTTGTATACTGCATAATAAGCGCCGATAAAATTAATTTAATGGTTAATTTCTATTTATTATCAACCTCTTCGTCAGCTTATATCGCATGATATAGTAAACTCGGTGGTAAACATTTCTGTAACATTTAATCAATCCAGAGGTGAGTTTATTTGGAAGAGTAAGTCGCTTGAACGACGCGACGGCATGTGCACATACTCCGTTAGGTAACGCGCATTCTATTGCTCGTCAATTGTTTTACTGGGTATAGCTCCAAAATCTCGATAGATCTGGTCCGCGGGTTCTGCCCCGAATACATTTAGCGAATCAAACCGGGCGTTCATCCGCCGACATAAAGTGGGCGCGTCGGCGCGTAAACAGCGTCGAGTGCACTTGGCGGGCATAACAAAGTTGGCGACACGCGAGTCGATTAATAAAACCGACGTTTTCGGCCGCTCGGGCCCGCCTCGCGTCTCCATTATCCGGCCGCGGGTTCTTGGCCGGTCCGGCCTCGTGACACTTACCTCCGGTAGGGCGGCGCATACTTGTGGTAGTAAGGCGGCGGGTGCGGGTGCGAGTGCGAGTAGGAGGGCGGGTAGCAGAGGTCCTGGTACTGGGGCGGCGTCGCGTAGTACTGCGGGCAGTAGGCCCGGTAGAAGCCGCCACCTGCAACAGAGACGGCCGGGCCGCGGTCTTACTGGGATGCTATCCTCTCGTCGCTCCCGTCGTCGCGCTCTGGTTGCCCGAAGATGAGCGGCGCGCCGGGCCCAACAATGAACAATCGCCGCTCGCGGAGCTTTTTTTCCTTTCCCCTCCCATTGATTGTTTCCGCGTAAAAGCCGGTCGTTTTTTCTTTTTTCGAAAGCTCTCCCGCCCGCGCGGATTGGGAGCAGCGGCGGCGGCGCACTAAGCGCCGCTTCCTTTCCTCGTTTCCGAGTGCCGTTGGCCTTTTTTCAGCGCGGCCGACTACCCCGAGAGGCATACTGCCGATTCGAATCTCCAGGAGTGCTAACCTACTCGGTGCGTCGGAAAGCCCCAAAGGCTCCGGCGACTCGATACCGCGCCGGGGATTAATAGGCCAGCGCGCGACGTGCGCTCGGGGAGAAAAAAGCAGAGCGCGTGACGCGAGCTCGTATTGTTCGATAAAAAGCAAACCGCAAATGAGGAGGTGTGGGCAACTTGCGCCCGTGTTATACGATCAAGCGAGAATTAGACAAGTGTGTAATTATGCTATCTACCGCGCTGTTATTGGAATTCCGTCCTCAATTTATGTAATACGTATTATTGTAATTCCGCGTATAAATGAACTTCATGCGCAGAACTAACCAAGTGGTTAGGGGATCAACCGCACTAACCTACATAGATATACCTCTTTAAAAACGTTTCGTCAACTCTCTGACCTCTATTTCACTGCTGCGCATCTATGCTTATAAATTTTATTATCCCATTCAATCAAATTATACGACATGCTGTAATTTATATGTTATTACAACTTATTACTGTATATATACACACATTGTGCGAAAGTCGTTTTCTTTGTTCTATTATGTAATCTCTCTCAAATTAGTCTCTTTTCGCTCCCATTTTTTTAACGGCTAACGTCCCAAAGTAAAAAAACCTCTTGTTTTTTTCATTTCGATTCGACATTGTCTATACCAAGCGCGCCAATGAAACGTTTTCTTTCCGAGCCAATTGAATTTAATACACACGAAAGCGGGTGTTCTTTATAAAACCGCAGGGACTTCTTGAAAACTAGTTTTTTTTTTTCGCCTTCAGTTCGGCTGGCCGCACTCAATCGGAACTTATGAAGACAAAGTGAAGCCTTGGTAAGGGCCGAGGTTCCTCACCTGTGCTACTCGTCCCGCCGGACGTCGTGGAGGTCGCCACGAGGTCGTCCGAGCCCTCCGAGTTCTGCGGGGGCGTCGGCGTTGGGTCCGGTGGCGGCGCCTTCACCGGCGGCAGCGTCGGCGGATGCTGTATCAGCGGTCCAGCCGGCTGATAGTATCCTGTAACGAGCGAACAGATGCCGATTATTGCCTGTCGATTTGCCGCTCACGGCCGTTAGATTACAATCGCTCGGGGCCCCGAAGGTCCAGTCTCTCGGGTGCCCTAAGTTGCAATAACGAGCTTCGCATTCGAGCGATTAGCGCTCGCGCGATTTGTCACTCGGGCATTGGGTACTGTTGTAATTATAGGTCTATTCGAAATGAAGTGAGCTTTGAGGCACTTGTAGGTATTGGCTTTTTTCGCGCTCGAATTACGTACAGATGTCTGGTTTTCATTGATACTGTTCACGCTAGTGCGTATAACACGCGACGACCAGTATCGCTTTGAGAGAAAAAAATCGATATCTCGGAATAAATATAGTTTGGACAATTAATAACTTAATTTATACTTATCACGGCTACTTTAAGGTTTTTAGGATAAAATTATCATTTTAATACAAATGCATGTCAATGCTTCGTATAAATTAAGCACGTTATCAATGCCGACTTCCCAAGCAACTGTTTTAATAATAACATAAATCTTGGCAAGATAAGATCCTACATCATATCGTGTATTCATCCTAAAGATAAAACATTTCATTATTACAGTATCAATTAGGACAGGGAAAATCAACATTGCAGTTTTCAGCATTATTGTAAAATTAACTAGCACTGTTAAAGTGCACAATCGCATTGAAAGCGTACCATCGATATATATATAATGTCGTGAATTCGACATAAAATATACTATCTAATCAATACCAATATAAAAATAAGTTAATACAGAGGTCTAATATAGAATGAAACGAAGGAAGATCAAGTTCGGCGGCACGATACGCTCGAGATGTCGATTTTTATCAAGACTGTCATTCCCGGTCTGGAGGTAAAACTGATTAAACCAGCGGATAGCCGCGTTGCGGTGCACCTCGCGAGCTCGCGCCGCTCAATTTCCTGGAAAAGGGGCGCCCCGGTATATATACAGCGAGGCTCTTGGCCGGCGAATCAATGGAGCCCGATATCGATCGTCCGCGGCATTTTTTGACACCCGGATTTCCGCCAGCCAGCCAATGTAATTGGCGCAAGGGCCGGCGTAACGCGGCCCCTCCCCCAAAAACGCCCGGAGGCTTTGTGCGCGCCGCGCGGCCGTCTGTGCAGACGCTTCGGGGCTCTTTTTTTTTTTCCCCCGGCCTGCACGCGTCGCCGATTTTCATTTGCCTGTGAAATTGCGCCAGGCGTACCCCCCGGGTAGGGAGAAGCCGCATTTTTTCAATTTCGACTGGCTGCCTGAGGCTCGGGATCAATGGGGGATCGCTCCGAGACGTGCCCGAGAGCTCCTTACTCCCGGGCGGACCCGATGGCGCTTGAAATGATCGACGCGTCTCATTCGAGGCTACGTTTTACTTTTAACTCCGCGTTGGTGAAACGTCGAGAGAGTTTCGCGATCGGCATGGAAAGCCAATTTGTTTTTAATTGTCGCTGATCGTTGTATTTTTCCTTCGTGGCAATTGGCATTTTTTCGTTAGCAGCATAGTAACAATATAGCAGTACTTGATAAAGTAAGGAATTATAATGTTTAGTTGTAAACTGATTATAATACTTATCCCTAATTTGTATGATTTATTAAAGTGTGATTTTCGAATGTTCGGTTATATCAATTGTATCATACCAGGAATTAAGGGGTTTCTTCTTACTATAGGCTTCTGGGAATAAAAAAAGATACCAATAGGTACGTGGCTTTTCTAGGTTAAAATGTAAACTAGACGAATTTTGCGATTACTACGTATGCATAAAGGTTACCAGTCAGCTCGTTGGAACAAGAGGAATCGAAAGAGTTAACTAACTCTATAACTGAATTGGAAAATCTATATTTACAAAATTTCAACCAAAAGTCAAAAGTAAACAATCGTCATTTCAAATATATTCTCTACAATTGCTTTAACAACATAAAGACGTTTATAAATACGTCTAAATATTCATTATTAAAATAATGCATATATAGCGCTATACATTTTAGAGTACAAACGCATGTAATACTAATGGTACTAATACTTATTTAAATAAAAATCATTAGAATTAAAAATTTTACGATCCAAACCTGTGCGAATCTTTTCTATTTTTCACAAAAACTATCAATAGCAATGAGACCTTGACCTTCGTTATCGATCGACAGTCACGTCGTAAGGCGCAGTGAAATAATATTTCATTGAATTTGTAGGAAGTGCTTTATAATCTTAAAATGAACACAATAGATTTTTATTTTTAGTTTTCACCGCGGTTTTCACAAAATACTTGTAGCTAGTAATTATTGTTTTAACATTAAATAAAACAAATAACAAATGTGCTAGACTTAATGTTTAAATAAGGAAACAAGGATTAAATGCGACTGTTTGTAAATAAGCACTGTATCGTTGAGCGTTTTATTCGAGTTATATATATATAACTTAATATACACTCTGCGTAATACGCTACATATCCTATCTGTCCGGGCTTCATAATATTAATAAATTTTAATTAAAGAATTTAATACACAGGGAAATCGTAATTTATGCTATTTGTTTTACGCACGGAATAAACTAGTAGCTGTAATAATTCGACAGGGTTTTAATTAATGGAGCCGTGAATTGGAGATTTCCCGCATAACGCAATTTGAGCTAAATATAACGATTAACGTTTTGGCCGCTCCGTTTGCGCGGAAATAATTCATAGGAGCAGCGAACGATAATCGAACCGGGGCGCAAGGGCGAATCAACAATCGGCGCCGGCTTAAGGGCCCCGCGCGCGCAGCTCGCCGCCGCCTTCTTTTCCCCCTTAATTGCGCGAGTAATTCCGCGGCGCAGTCTGCGGACTCATTAAAGCAATAATCGCGCTTTACAATGGCGGCCCCCGGCAATCAGGGCGATCCCGTTAGGGCCTCGGGGACCGCGGCGGGGCCAAAGAAAGCACTCGGGGCAGCGGCCCGGGCAAAGTGAGCAATTGGGCATAATAATCAAGGGCGCGCGGACAAATGAAGGGAGAGAGAGAGAGAGAGAGAAGCGGGGCCGCATTCGATCGGATATACGCGACGAATTCGCCAACCGGTTCGCCCGCTTTCGCGCGCGTGTGTACAGTTGCGCAACGGCTTTGCTTTTTTCCCCCCACCCGTTCTTTCGCGCGCTCGCCGAGGCGCTCGAGAGCCGCCCGGGAAAAATCTCCCGCGGCCGGTGCCGCCGCGGGATTATCGCCCTAATCGCCGGCTATCGGTCTCTTTCGGCCGGCGCAGCTTCCGACCTCGCGCTCTTAATCTGCTACGAATCTCCGGGGGGACCCCCGGCGTAATCAGGTTGCGCGCGCGCGCCAACCGTTCGCGGACGGTGTTTTTGCAAAAAAAAAAAAAGAGGAGGCGCGCGATAAGCCTCCCGGCCCGTATATAGGCGTCCGGTCGATTACGGGATTTTATAGAGCGGTGCCCGTCGCCGGCCGATTCAATCCAATCGCTCTCGGGCCAAGCGCTAACGAATGGCTTTATAATAAGCGCCGAATTATTCGCCGGGCTTTCAATAAGCTGGCCCGCGCGATACATCAGGCGCCGGGGACGCGACGCGCCCGGAATAATTGACCGCGGGCCGGGGAACCTCGGCGGCTAAATGAAAACGCCCCCGTATCGGCTCCTCGGCTCATTCGCGCGGCCGTCCCGCAGTTTTACTTAACGAGCCGGCCGCAGGAGAATAGCAATGGGACCGAGTGCCGGGGCTCATTAGGCCGCGCGCACCGAGAGCACAATTAGCGCTATCGCGTCGACGGCCGCGGCGTTCTCCTTCTTCAAAACGGGCGAGCCCCGGGCGCCCGAGGGCCAGATAACCGCGCGGGACCGCCTGCTTTTCTTTTTTTATTTCTGCATTATCGACGCCGTGACTGGTGAAACGCTCCCATTAATTGGCGGTAGCGCGCGTAATACGCGCTTTTTCCCCGGGTCGGCGCGCCCGGCCCTACCCCTCCTCCCTCCCGAAACCCAATCAATATTGATAAACAAACCCGCATTATCATCACTCAGGGGCCGGTAATGATCGTTGCGCCGAGCGCCGCGAGGAAGAGGTGCGCTTTCGCGGGAAAACCCACGAGCTGTTTGACGCGGGCGCCCTCTCGCGAGGAGGCCCGCGCTCCCGCTAATTCCCCGAATAATTGATGGAAAAAGGCCTCCTCCCCCGCTGCCGCCGTCCCGAGCCGGTCACTCCGCGGCCATGTATGCGTACCGCGATCGATGCGCCCGCTGGCCTCGCGCGGACTCTTGAGGCCCGCGAGGCGAGAGCGCCCGAAGCCGGCCGGGATGGATCGCGGGGCGGCGGGCCGCTGATAACGGGAGGGCCCCCCGTCCGCGGAGGATTTCGGCGGGCCTCGGGCGTGACGTCAGCGCCGCACCGGAGGTGAACGCACGGGGGCCGCGCGCCCGCCACCGGCGCATCGCGCCCGTAAATCAGCCCCCCCGGCCCACTTATCGCATTATCCCGCGCCCGTTTTTCGGAGGCTGGCGGGGCGTCGGCGGCGGTGGCCGCGGCCAGGGCTTCGATTGAATTTCATTGGCGCCGGGAGAGGCGGCTCTCTCCCCTCCCCCCCCGCCATGTGTGTGCGCTGCTCTCCGCAGAGGGGCCCCGCCTAGCCGAGGTGCGCCGGTGCTTTTCATTGAGCGCGCGCGCGCGCGTCTGCACACGTAGGCGCGATATGGTAATGAAGGAGCCGAGCGCCGGCCCAGCCTCCCCGCCCGAGAGCCGCCGATGCTACATCTCTCCTGCAGCTTTTCACAATCGCGCAATGTCTAATAAAAACGTTTGAATAGTTTGTTACTTCATAGCGCGCGCGAGCCTGTGTTTTAAACGTGTACGGCGCTTAAGACACGCGAGTAAACAACTTTATAGCGGGATACTACGATTTTATTAAAACTTCGCCAAAATTAAAGATAGACTAACTTTTACCCAGGCATCCAGGAGGAAAGTTCCCGCGGCCCAGCCATTTCTTAATGCCCCTGTAATGCTTAAAAGTATATTATTTATCGTTACTTCGGCCCGAAACTATTTCAATCAAAATGCTAAAGTATTTCATTTACTCGGCTGTACGCGACCCCTTATAAACTCGGAATACTCTCTTTTATAACATATTCCTGGCTGGACTTATCATTTTCAAAAAAAAAAAAAAGAAAAAAGGCCTTGAGTCGAACACATGAGAATAAAATTTTCACTAATCCGGCGAGTGCTAGTCCCACAACATACATGCGTTAATAACCTGGGATTGGTATACTTTCATTTCACACGCGGCTAAGAACTGTTAATGTAATTGCAGAACCCAAGTAATTAATTATGATCTTATTCAACAATAAATATTTCGCTTGCTTAATTATATCCGGTATCTCAAGGCAAGTACCGATAAAAATTAATGCAATCAATGTTCCCAATCAGTCGCACTACATATATAGCCTTGCAATGTGCTTATACCGTAATCCAAATTGTCCTTTAATTAAAGAAAAGTGTTGTTGGACATAAATAATAAAGTGTAACCTAGTTGTAAGATTAAAATTTCTCGAGGAAAATCTTCAAACGATGAAAACAATTTCAGCGTGTTTTGTTGCTATTTTTTAATTATATTTATGGATACTTATTTCGGAAGTGTATACTTAATCTGCTTATTTGTTTTCTCATCGAAGGGGTATGAGTGTTAAAATTACTTGATAAATAGTTCCAAGGGTCAAAGCAATCGCATGTCATCAAGCTTTATTACTTATATTAATAATTACTTTTTTACAAGCCCATTATTAATTTATAACTAACTTCTGAAAACGGTAACAAAACTGTTACAAGGTTCGTGAAAGTTTGAAAGACTGATATCATGAGCAATTAAAAACAGTTATTTACATTAAAGATAGAATCTAGAATATTCGATGAAATAGTTTGATATAATTTACGAAAACAATAAAAATATATATAAATGCTGAATCTCAAAGTCTAATTGTTTCCAGACATTTTGATCAGCATCAAGCTCAATAACACGCATAGGAACAATGTAAAAGATGAAAGGGTTGGGATAAGATGGAAACTTTGATCACTCGAATGATTAAGTGATAAGTAGATAACAGAATAATATAGTTATATCCTTCAGAATCGTGTCAGAGTCAAACGAGTCGAACTTTTTAAAAGGTTGAATAACAACCTAATATAGTTATCGATCAATCATTGAATAAATCTTGAATTAATTCGTAGTAAACTGATAAGTGTATGAACAGTTGTAATAAATACTTTCTTTTTATAAGTTTTCGAAATTATAAAACGTTAAATATGTGATTAGTATAATTCAAATTATGTGTTATTGGTAAAATCAATATTTACCACGGTTCTAATTAATTTGTATTTAATTATATATTTTCTACGATTTAAGTTAAGCATTATTTAATATGTCTGTTGTCTCTTAGTTCCTTACACAGACAATATGTCGGGAAATATGTGTACTTGACACTTCATAACGAAATATTTACTTTTTACAGTTATATCTGACTCCAGAGAAAAGTAAATATTTCACTCAATGTCTCTTTGCAAAGTCATTTACTTCGCTCAAATTCCTTCAGACATGAGTTATGCGATCTTGCCAAATCCATAAAGGTTGCAAATTAATGACACATTTAAATAGTAATCATTACACCAATCAACCAAGTTCTAAGATAAACAGCAAATTACATACATGACTATTATGAGACACTATATCGAGTGTAAATTTAAATGCCAACCAAGTAAATTCTTTAACATCTATAAGTTTGAAACTTGTTTTCAAGAATTATTTAAGGATTAAGAAATTAATCTCAATAAAAGAGTACAGTCCATTTGTAGCTACTCTATTGTTGATTGATGACCAAATGATCCGTACGAACGATAGAATGGCAAGACGCCCGAATTGATCGAGCAGGTGGCCGCTGACAGCATTCATTACTTCTCGACCATGGGATTGTGTGGTTGAACAGCAGTACTAAGCGGAGCTCCACATCCTAGAGGACAAGGTGATCACCTTGCCCAAGCAGGACGATTGGCTACTGATAAACGCATCGACTTGATTCGAGATTGATCTTTCTCAAGATCCGTCTTGCCAACGCTACTGCTCACATCGGCACTATATCAAAACGCGCAATCCTTATTCTCAGCTTTAAACTTAACATTATTACACCTCGGCACCTTGCCGTAGGAAAGACAATGTGTCGATATGTAGGGCCACAATAACTTGGTCAATTATTTACACAATCATGTATTTAATTTAGTTGTATGTTATGTAAAGAAATCTATATAACCTTGCTGTATACAATAAAAGCAAGTTGATATTTGTTTATAAAAAAGTTGTATATCTTTCAACTACGTATAAATTTTAATTGCAGTGTCAAAAATAGACAACATATGCTGTGGATACTTTTTATTATTCTTGCGCATCTCAAAATCAAATTACTCTCTGAATTTGAACTTCAATATCACATAATTAATACATAGTAATTTCGCCAAAATCAATTGGCTCTAGGCAAACAAATCCTGTATTCTGGTTGAGCGATTTAGCCTAGCAAATACCGATAAATATAAATAATGTAAGACCATATTTTATTTTTTCAATTTATTGTGCAGAAGCTATGATTTTAAGCTTTGTCTCGCTCGTTGAACAAAAGATTCAAATTACAAACCGAGTTTCAGAAATAATTACAACTCGCGTTATAAAAGCCGTATTCTGAAGGATCAATGCCAAGTTCCTATTTTTTCGTGCAAGACAATACAGTGTAGACATTTTGTCGAAAAAAAAGAAGCATGTAATTCAAATTTTCGATGCACCTGCATATGTAGGCTAAAAACTGATAAATGGCCTTATGTAAGCCTGAAGTTGGGTTGAATAAACAAGATCAAATACAATGGTCGTATACTCGGTCGTATATCTCTCCAAGTCTACACAAAATAAGGAAAATGTGTCTGAATTTTATCACCCAGATACTTGATTACAGCATATGAAAGGCTCTAAAAATGTTGCAAGGCAGAGCAAATATTTACAAGCGGATAAATGGGCCTCCTGAAAATCCTCTAGAGAATGAAACGCGCATAACCTCCGAAGTAAAGGAAGATCCGGGGGAGGGGCGCAAGGACGAGGAAGCCACTCGACTCGGCTGGATTTACTCGCCGCTGACACGGAAATGAGAAATAAGTCCGCGGAGAAGAGAGGCGCTCCTCCTCCCCCGCGGGAGAAAGACACTCGCGGGTAAAAGCCCGCGGCGCGCCTCCATTAGCCTCGGGGAATCCATATCGAGTGGTAATCGGCGCATTCCGATAAAATCGTGCGCTCGCGGCCGGCTATGGCGGCCGCTTGGGCTTTCGACGCGCGGCGGCGGGCCGCTCGTCTCGCGCGCGGCCTAGTAACGGCATATTTTCCCGGTGTTGCGGCGGCGCGGCGCCGGTGTCAATGTATCTTTACGCGCGGCCCGGCTTTACGAGGGCCGGTACTGCACACTCGCCGCGGCTCGTCACGCTCCGCCCGGGGCTTTTATCCGATGGGACGCCGCCGCCGCCGCGGCTCCCGCGGGATATGTATTATATACATGTACCCGCGCGTACGTGGGGGGGGATGTACAGGAGGCGGCCCCGGAATCTGCGCGAGGCCCGCGAGCCGCGGCGTCCCGGGCCCCGGCGTTTATCCACTGGGCGCCCGCTCGCCGTTCTTTTATGCCGTCGCTTAGGACGCGGCTGTTTCGGCCGAGCTCTCGTGTCACTCGAGGATTGAGGAATGCCGGGGGCGCTTTATCGGTTCAGGCGCTCGTGTTCCCGCGCGGCTTTCGCCCATCGGAACGAATGCTTTTCCAGCCAGAGCCGTATACCGATTTTTCCGATAAAGGAGCTGCATGACTAAGCCCGCCCGGCTCCTCTCTCCCTCTTATCTCTTTCTCGTTCGGCTTGACTTGCCGCAGTGCGTAAATAAAGTAGCTGCGGCTCAGCGCGAATCAATTGTTTCTTTCCGTATTTCGGACGGACCGCTCATTCAAAAATACCCAAGATAATCCAATCCTTTTCAATCGATTTTCACTTACAATTTCATGTCGAAATAGAAATGTAACGATAGTCAACATTTTCGAATAACCGCAAATCCCTCGAACAATAATTCAATTCGATTCGATTTATTAAGACAGAAAACATTGAAATAGATAAATTGAATTAAAATAAAATAGCAGCTATAGCACTCTGTGTGTGTGTGTGTGTGTCTGGAGATAATATTTTTGATAAAAATATAATCGAGTTGAAGTTATTTGAATCGTTTTGGACATTTTTTAATGCTTTTTCCTTCAATTATATCCCTTGGGCTAAATATTATATTCTTACTGCAGATAATTTCAGATGCAAATAATTTTCCTAAAATGTTACGGATTCTAATTACTGGAGAAAAAGAAAATAACATCGAGGTTCCTTTTCCTGGGAGTATACAATCTCACTGAATACTTTATACGACATTCGGTTTCATCAATAAAACTACATTACTCGCATTAAGAATCCAGTTAAGGACGCTTGCAACTGAAATAAGCACTCGAATTTTTCGATGTTATATAATCGCCATTAAATCTTATATAGTACGCAATCAAAAATTGAAAATAAAAAATGCCAAAGATACGAAATAAACCGAACGTTTTATTATTATTCATTCGTATATTGATCCGTTACATGTTAATGCATTGGATTATAAAAAGTCGTTTCAATTTTTGGAATAGAGAAATTTGCGCAGTTAGCCTTTTTATCGAATCGTACAGTATAATCTAATTGAGTAGCACGCGAGTCAAGAGTGGAATAAGGCGAAAAGGAGCAAGGATTTTTGAAAAGGTATTGATAATCTGATTTGAGGAAAGTAACGGGACTTGCCCCCCCCCCCCCGTCACCTCGTTACATTTCGTAAAAAGGATACTAGATTATCCCTCATGAAGCGCAGCGGAATGCTCAGCGGGTGCCGGCGGCAGCCATTACAATCAAGGACAAATACGTAACAAAGTTTCTCGGATGGTCTAAACTACCCTGAGACGATAAAGTGACTCTCGCACATGTAACGAGTTTACGTCTGATCCCAGGCTTAATACGTTCATCTAAAACGAATCTAGCCCACTTTCTTGCACTGGTTGCAGTAGCCCAGAAATCACGGCGTGCAGTCGAGGAATACACGAATACACAACGTCTATTCAATACGTCTTTCGTTCCTCCTCCTTTTTTTTTTTTAATTAAACTCCCCCCTTTCTCACTGTTCCGAGAAGAGAGCAGCGCGCGCGGGGGCCCTGTGTGCACTTGCGCATTCCATTCAAAGCTAATGACGACACGAGGAGGAGGAAGAAAAAAAAAAGGAAGGAAGGCGTAGCCGAGGAGCTCGAGCGGGAAAAGGAGCCCGAGTGTTGGCGACGGTGCGCGCGCCGGGGCAACCTCCAGAGGCGTCGTTATGATCGAGTGCCGGATGAATTGTTGGTTTTCGCGGAACGGTTCCAGGCCGGCCGATTAAGGTTACTCCGTTCGCCGGCCTCAAAGCGGGACGCGCCGTATTATTCCTTCCTCTCTCCCTCTCGCTTCTCGTTTGCACGCTCGCGCGGACGTGCACCGGGGACTCCTCTCTCTCTCTCTCGTACTACTGTCCGTCTCTCTCTCGGCCACTTGCAGCGATATCGCTTTGCCATTCGCCTGGAGAGTTTTGCGCACCGGGGATATATCTACCACTCGAAGGAGAGAGACACACAAGCGTACGTGCGTACGTAACCCTGCCCCGGGAATCGCACGGGATTTTCCTCGCCCTCGGCGATAATTGCCGGCGCGCTCGTCAAAGTTTCGTTACGCCGAGGTAGCTTCCCGGCTACCGGCTTTTTGAAGTGTATCGCGAGCTGCCGTTTGCGCGTTTCCATCGATCTGCAGCGAGGGAAGCTCACGCGGGACGCGGCCGGTGCGAGTGAAGCGGCTGTTATAAGGTGCGACTGCCGCGGCCGCGCGTCCCGCGGTGGTGAGTCATCCTCGTTGAAAACGTCAGGATTTTAAATGCCCGTAACCGCGGATGTGTACCGTTGCGCCGTTGGTCAATCCTCGGGGAAATGCATAAATATCCGTCCTGGCGCGCTTCTCCAATCGGCAGGCTATCGTCGAGTGAAAGGTCTCGAAAGACAGACACAATTTAAGCGTATAATTGTTAAGACAGTACGTACAATATCGACACTGGATCTTGCTTCATATCATTGTTCGGTTATTAATACGCTTATACTTGCGCTGCGAATTATTATCAGTTCACTAGACGGCGCGCAATAATACCGGCGTAAATCTAGCTTCAATCCACCGGTCCTAAAAAAGAAAGGGTAAACGTTTGCCTTGGGGGAAAAAAAAAAACAATATATCTCTCCATTGTTTGGCAAGAAGCACAGTGTTTTGTGCAATTAAGCGAGTTAAGGAGGGAGCGTAGGCGGCATTTGGAACGCGGAGCAGCGAGCGGTGCAGGGAGTTGGCGCAGTCGGTCGGCTGATAAGGGGGCAGATGCACGGCCACAGCCGCCGCCCCACGGAGATATATATCAATTTGGCCCGGGCGGCTTCGCGGTCGCAGCCGCGGCCTTTGACCCAAGGGACGCGCCCGGGCGCCCTGCCCCCGCGCTCATCGCCACTAATCCAATATCGTCCCGAGGCCGCTCTTTCAGCGACGCCGCGCGGCCTTGGCGGCGCAGCAGTGGCCTTGCCCATGCCGCGGAGAGTCGCCGCCGATTGGAATCGTATCGGGGCGGGTTGATACACCTCGACGGGGATGGCTCGCCCCCCGCGGATATAAGGTCGCCGCCAACTGCCAAGTTTAGAAAAGATGCCGGGGGCGCCGCCTCGCGAGAGAAAAGTAAGCTAATCCCCGCGTCGACGTGGGCAGCGAGGAGTCCTCGCCGGGACGTAACGATTACGCATTCTCCGAGGAGGGAAAAAAACGGGATTGCGCGCGCACTCGTCTGCGTGCGTTCGCGGCGGATTTCCATCGGGCCGACGCGCGCCCTTGGCCCACGTGGACGATCTTCCGGGCGTCGTTGATCGGAGCCTCGGACAAAGCGGGGCTTTGCCCAAGCTCCCATCGACATCCTCGTACACGCGTTTTCCCGAACCTCGCGAGAATCGGCGCGTCGTTACTCGCCGGGTGGGATGTACGCGCGATTGCTCTGCAAGTCAAATTTCCTGTCGCCCGGGTTTGTTTTTCTTTTTTTTTTATTTTTTTTTCGGCGTTTTACGAGAATTGATAGTTTTTTTTTGTAGGGTGGATGCCGGTGCTTCTCGATCCACTTGTATTTGAAATTACGTACCCGCCGCGATTTTCGCTGGGGGCGCGCGGGGATTTTCATTAAAAATGCCGCGGTTTATTCACTGGCAGGGCCGACGAAGGTGTACATTTTCGAATAATACGTAATGAATATTTTCCAGGGATATTCCATTACTATCGCATTATGCGCCGCGCTGCGTTGTAAAAGCGTTTAAATACATTTCCCTAGGCAAGCATTTTGTACCCGTTGAAATACGCGGGCAAACATTACGCGCGGCTATGCTTGTATTTTTCTTGTAATCCTTGATACGGATTTATTCGCTTTGTTTTTCCGTCTATTATTATGGCCTTCGTCCCCCGGGACTCAATAAAACCAATAAGTCAATACACGTACTCGATGAATAAAAATGATGCTTTCAATTTAAAAAAAAAAAAAAAGAGTCGATCCAAAATGAATACACGAGGTATGTGTGTATATATATACACACATCAGCTGTACAAGGAACAAATAGATTTTGATGAAAAACAATGAATATTAGCGGCAAGCGCTTGGGCAACGGGTGCACCAAGCCGTAGACTCGCCCGAGTAATCTCGTTAATACAGCGTCGAACGAATATCCGCGCGAAATGACTTCTCGCGCGCGCGGAATGCCGCGCGATATTAAATCACCGGGTACAATGTTTAAAGGCAATTGCCTCGTCATTATAACGCACTTATTAATGAGACTAACAGCATCAGGCAGGGCCCGGCGCCCCGTCCGCGCAAACACACAAAGCAGATGTACACACACCGGGGGCGGGAATTATCGTAATGGCATTAAGCGGAGAGAGAGAGAGCCGGGGGGGGGGGCTCTTTCCAATTGACGCGCGTGCCGGCGAATAAAAGCGATAAATCAATGGACTGCCGGCAATTAGCAGATGAAAAAAAGCGGGGGCGCCGCGATGCCCCGGCGCCGGCGTTACACGGGGGCCGGGCGTAAATTTGCGGAAATCCCGCTCGGGTTAAGGCAATGGATATACTGGAGAGGGATTTTGTTGTTGTCGTCGGCTGCGTATCGCGCGGTGGCCCTTGGGGGCCCGAGGCGAGCCGCGGGGAAAGGCGCGCGCCGAGCGCGATTTGGGTCGTTTGTGAAATGGATCGGCGCCGCGCGGAGGAGCCGAGGACGAGGGCCCCCCCGACCAACCACTTTTCGTGCGCGTCCGCGAGATTTTAGGCGCAAGTGTGCCAATTTCCCCCCGATCTTCATGCGTTGCGCCGATCGCCCTGTAAGTCCCAAAATCACGAAGAAACAACCGTCAAATCCAGTAGCAAAGAGGTTTGTTGTGATTTAACAATCAGAAAAATTTACCAATGATATTACCGCTCAGAAATAAACAATCGAAAAAAATGTCCTCTTGCTTATTGTAATAAATCAAGGGCGAAAGTAAGAGGACAAGGGAAATTGAAGGGAAAAAACTATTTTTGAATGAATATATTAGCCCTCGTAAGGGCTGTCAAAAATTGCCGTAGCCGATGGTATTTCACATCGTCTTGGCGGGGTATTGGTAAAAGTTTTCAACTAGCAATAATCGCACCTCGGTAGAACCTCATTGGTTACGATATCGCCACTGCGCAAAGCTGACGAGAGCCGCGAGGCGCTGCGTACAAGTACCCTCGGGCGGGACGTTTCTCGTTCGGGAATCCGGCGGCCACCTGGCGGCGGGCGCCCCAAGCCCCGTCCCGCGGCAAATTCAAACGGCTATTATGTCGCGGACCGAGAGCCCGAGGAGCCTACCTACCCTCCTCCCGTCTATCCTGCAACGGACCGACCACTCGCATACGGCCGACGAACCAACAAACAAATTGGCCAATTACTCGGCAATGACGAGAAGTAGGAAGACCTCGGGATAACCGCTGGAGAAGAGGCGCGCAGGCGGAGGTGCGTGTACGGGCGAGTACGGCTCGGTGGCAGGTGGGCCGGCCGGTATTAATAGGCGCGCGGGGGGCTAGGCCTCCTCCTCCCCGCGGGCGCCTTGACCTTCCCGGGGGCGGGGACCGGGCGCCCGGAATAGCCCGGAATATAGCCCCGTTATTCTCGGCGGGCGCGCGCGTCGCTCTCGCCGCCGGCTTTTTTTTCTCGTCGCTCCCCCCGACCAACCCGAGGGCCGCGGCCCTTTCCCGAGCGGCCGGATTAACCGCGGCCATGTGCGCCCGGGGACGCCGGGGCGGAAATAGACCTAGAAACGTGTGACCTAATCGCCGCCCCCTCGCCCCGCCGCCTAATTCTGGGTTATTCAATGGGTGGGGAAGGAGCCCACGGGGACACACGAGCGCGCGCGCCGTCCAGGTTGTACCGCTCGCGAGGCCCGAAAACCTCGGAGGGAATACGGGGCCGCGTGTGCCATTCCTTTTTTGTTGCCATTCAGCAAAGGGTTAGGTTGCCACCGGTCGGCCCTTTATTAGGAGAGGCCCCGGCGATCGCTTCCTCCCACGGCGGCAGGCGATTTCGTTGCCGACTCGCGCGATTGTCCGCGTTAATTCGTGTGTGCAAAGAGTGCCGCGGAAGCGACACGCCCGCGCGGTTGCCTCATATATATATCGGGGAGGGCCTAGCCCGCGCGCGGAGATAACTTCTCCGTTGAACAATAACGTGGTTAGTACACGAGGCCCTGCCGTCAGCCGGGAGTCAGCCTCCCGAGAAGCATCCGTACACCCACGATCGGCGTCCCACGGAAGCAGGGAGCGAAGAGAGTCGGGCCTAGGCCGACTGGGAACCCCGACAAATAATTATATTCGGTCCGCTTAAACTCGGCGAGCGAGAAAACAAACCGTGGCCGCGCGGTCCTCGGAATTTATTGTCGGGCCAGCTGGCCGATTTAAATAATGCAGCGGTGGCGCCCTCGAAAAGCCGGCGCAGCTGCGCGGCCGCGCGCTCTGCGGGCCAAACTCGAAAAGCCAAGCCGCCTGCAATGGCGCCCCGAGTTTCTGCAATTTTTTTTTTTCTTCCTTTTTCTTTCTTTACCTTATCGGCCAGCGATGTAACACGCGTATCGGCTGGGCGCCCGAGCCAAAGGGAGTCACGAGTGCGCAAAGCGGCAACTTTCTAAAAGAAAAATGATTCACGACGACGACGACGACGATAACGAGAGGATAGCCACGTCGGAAACGGCGGGCGCGAACAACCTCCTAAATACGGGCCGGAAATAATAAGCCGGCGCGCGCTCCCGACATAAATCGCAGCAAAGCCGCGGTGCTCCGATGAGCGATTATCCGCCTCGGCGTACACAGGAACCGCGCCTCGATCACGCCCGATCTCCCGGGCGGCTGACCCTCGCCGAGGAAGACGCAACGAGGAGTAAGTAGAGGAGTAGATGCCGCCGGCATTCGTCGCCTCCTCATCCCCGGGTCCAATTAATGCCTCCTTTATGCCGCACTCGGCGCGCCGCGGACAATGCCCTAGACTCGCGCCAAATCCCTTGCCGGGTGTCACTGGCCGCCGCTTTTTTTCTTTCCGCCCCCGCCGGACACTCGCGCTGTGCACCCGGGTATATAGGGAGAGACGACGGGCCGCGCGTGCCTCCGTGCCCCGTCTCCCCCGGGCAGTCGCGGCCGCAGTGCCTCGAAAGTCGGCGGGCCGCAACTTTCTCCGGAGAAAAAGGCCGCGGCAGGCGAGAGATTACCTTTCGCGCGAATTTCCGCCGCCGATCATCCGCGGGCCCAATTAGGAAGGCCCCCCCAACAGACTTTCGCGGCTCTCTGCCCCCCCGGCCCCGCTATCTCTGATCCCGCTATCGGGGGTCGCTCGCCGATAAGCCGATTACGCAGCCCGCTTACGCGGCCTCGCGGAAATTATCCCGGCGTTTCTTTGGGCGCGCGGGGGGAGAGGGAAAGAAAAGTGGCCGCGCCGGGCGTTTCGCGAGGCGCGTTGCTTACTTACGAGACTGGACTCGCCGGGCGGAACGTCGGCGTTACATTGTCAACTACGACTCACCTGAAACAAAGAAAAATCACAGGGATTAGTAATAACGCCGAGTCGGCGCGCGTTCTCAACCACGCGCATCTATTGTATCTACGGGTCTGTACGTGTATACGTCTACGCTTGTATGTTTATGAAATAATTTAAGAGCGATTCTTTGGCACAGTGGGCACACACGGCCCGCTAATCCCTCTCCAGATGAAAGTGACCCGCGCGACTCCCGGGCTACCGGGTGCAATTATACGGCGTCGAAAGCCGACTTCCTGCCTCGGGTGTCGCAAGCCGACTCTTTCCGTCCCACGCCGCTTTTTAGCCCCTTCCCCCGGGGGACTTGCGTCACGCGCGGAGGATCGCCGAGCTTTTCCGGGGCCGCCGGCGCTCTCCTCCTCCCTTCCGCCAAGCGGCCTCCATCTTCCCGGCCGCCGAGTTTTTGGATCGGAAGCGGCCGGAAGTCGGCCCGGCCCACCGACTCCCACGGAGTCCCTTTGCAAAATGATTGGCCGCTGCGGCGCTCCACGGACCGCGCCGTCTTTTAACCTCCACTTTTCGCCGGGGCGCTTCCGCGAACTTTACGTTGCCCGGCTTTTCCGACCCCGTGGAACTTTGGCCGCCGTTATACTGCTCGGCCCGCGGCGAAAACAGGCCGCCTACGCGCCGGCCGGTGCGTAATAAAAAAAAAAAACGCGACGACTCCGATAGTAAAAAAGAGCCGGGGAATAAGCCGTAAAAGGTGCTTAATAGCCCCACGCATTTATCGCGCGTCTATATACGTGTACACGTGTACCCGCGAGAGGAGATAAGAGACCCGCGGCTGTACCCGCGCGCCCGCGTAAAAAAAAAAAGGAAAAACAAAAGGGAAGCGGAAAAATGCCCGGCGATAAGTCCTCGGGAGTGTACAAGGCGCAGGTTTCCGCGGGGCCGGACCCGCTCCGATCATTTACCCCCGCGCGCGCGGCGTCTTCGAATATCGGCGGAATAGAGTCGCGGGGAAAGGTAGAAAAAAAAAAGAAAAAGGAATAACCGGCCGGCGGATAAAGAGCGCCGCGGGGGGTGCGAGCAGCAGCGCCCGGCAGCCCCGAGCCTTCGTGAAAAGGAACTGTTCGGCCGTGCGCGTCTACCTTTTTTCGTCCCCGGCGGAGAGTATATACGTATCGATTACTGCTCACGCGACTGCGAGCTCGTGAGTCGTGCGCTTACATCAATTTTTAAGAGTTTTCCCAGTAAAATTACACAGGCTTTAACTTTCCAACCAGGTTAACGAATAAAAAAACTTTTGTTATTTCTAGTTTCGCTCTTGGCCCGGGACAAAGGAAACACTCGCGCTTGATAAACCTATATCGCAAAGTGTGTAAGCTTTTTTCCACTACTCCCCGGTGGCCAAACTTCAATGGAATAACACCAAAGCCCGCGTCTTTAGTCATATTTCAGACTCGCGCCATTTTAAACTACGCCGTTCTTCTCATTCGGAAAATTAAAAACAAATATCGCTCGATTAATAATTTATGAATTGAAATTCGAATTTTAAATCAGTCCAACAACTAACAAAATCCACCCAAAGCAGTTTATGGACAAAGAAACGATTTTTTTCCCGCTAAATTGAAAGGGACCTTTTTCTTAAACTTTATATAACGCGCCAATGTTGCGCAAATATACATTCGTATCCTTTATTTTCCTTCAAATTTATATCGCAAAGAATACATAACATTTATCTAACGTTAGTCTAAAAAGAATGATTCGGTGATTTCATTCGATGATCTAATAATGAGAATAAATGCATAAATAACAACCGCGGTAACCAAAAAACATCCTTGTCATGATATCATTGTTGACCAATGACATAATGCCCTAATTATCTCGCTAATAACACAAACGACAACGGTGCCGTGTGTTGTTCGCCAACACGAATACAACGCATTACTCAATGATTTATAATGGATTGCGGATTTCGGGGCAACGTCGACCACGAGGTCCACTGCTTTAAATTACACCCAAAAGTTAAAGCGAATCATGAAAATTGATATCTCGGTACACGAGCTTGCGGGGACCAAAGTGGCTTTAGCAAAATTGCGTGGGTCCTTGAGCATGCATAAAGGGCACGAGTCCTTGAATAATATATCTCGAGTCGACAATAGTCGGAGGCCGGGCGCAGCCGCTCCGAGGGCCGCACGCCGACCTGATAGTGCGCAAACAATTGCCCTTTGAGCGGCTCCTGGCCCGATAGTTCCACTTGACCAGACCTTTTTCCCAAAAGTACATAACCCCGGCACGACGACCCGAGAATGCGAGCCTGACAAAAGGGCGCGCGACGGATTAAAAAAAAAATGGGGGACGTACGCGAGGACAGGGGCGGGGAGGGGCCCCGAGGTGGGGTAGGCCGCGCTGGGAAGGACTCGCCGCCGGGAGAAGCGGGTCAGGTGAGCGCGCCAAGGTGAGCGGCGCGCGCCTCGCGATCGATATCCAATATTCTTCCGGGGGACACGTGAAAGTCCGGGCGGTGACGAGTGGGCCGCGCTGGTGGCGCGCGCGCGCGCACCAGTCCATTTCTCCCGGGGGCCGCTTTACGAGTGCGCTGTTTACGGCCGCCGAGGGTAATAAGGTGCCGGCTGATCGGCTAACTAAGCCCCGGCCTTTGTCCCCGCGAGTCTTTTCTCCGGGCGCGTGTATCGGGGTCAAGCGAGGCTGCCGCTTTTCCTCGGGGCCGCGCGGCCCGCGAGCGCCACCTGCCGCCGGCCCGAGGCCAACAGCCTCCCTTTTCGGGGACGCCGGCCCTGATTTACCCTCGCGCGGCTCCTCGGGCCAATGGTAAAGCCGCGCGCTCGCGGCATGCGTATGTGTATATCGACAGGGCCGCGGCCGGAGTCAGATCCGTCGGATGTATACACTCGGGGCTGCATCGCGCGGCTCATGAAATCCCGCGTGAAAAAAGAGGGAGCCGTTTAAAGGAGGCGAGCGCGCGTCCCGCGGCTCTCGGGGGGCGCGCACAGCCTCCATTGATCTCGCGGGCTTCCGGCCCTCGCGCCGCGCCGGCTTCGATCAGCGGTAATTGTCGACTCGCCGCCCGCTATGACTAACCTGTTGATGCGAAAATTATATCGTTTCCACATTTCGCCGCCGTCGCCGGGGGCTTCTGCTAATTATTCCTATCGCCCTTGTTTATAATAACGACCTCTTACTGGGCGATTAGTCTGCCGTTTAGCATTCGTTTATCTCGATGAGCCTCGAATTCACCGGCCCCGACGCTTCCGATAATTCGATGCAAACAGTGCAGTGCACCGAAGAAACCTGCAGCTTTCGACGACCGCATCCCGTATACCCACTATACCCACGATATACACGCGGCACCGACTAACCGACGTTGCCACTGCGCTCGCCCTCCGCTCTTCATCCTCCATTTCTGTGTACAAAATTCGCCCTTCAATTTACAGTTTCACATCCTCGTTGGGTTAACCTCGCAATACTGCGCTGCAATACAGCATGCTGTTGCACTTGTTGTACAGCCTACAACCTGCTGGACGCCCTCCAGTTTAACAACAATCGTATTTGTCAAACAGAGTTTTCAGATTATCAATTTTATTATCCACTAAAAGCATTTTTTGACGTTGATTCAATCGTAAACAGATATTTTTAAAGAAATTCAACTGATTCGAGCATAAATATCATATGCCAATCTCAATAATATTCATTGTTGATTGTTATATTGCAGAAGGGAATTTCTGTAACATTTAACCAAAAATGCAAAAATGATTGTAAAAGGCAGGTAAAGTGCTCAAAAATTTAAATAAATCCGGTTAGCTTAAATGAAGCACAGATATTTTAAAAAAAATTTAAACTTTCTTGCCCTACCTTCTTCAGTTTTGTAATTTTGATTTTTTCCTTAAAATATTCAAAACTTTATACACGGTTTTTGTAAAAAGTTTTATATTTTTCGAACCAAAGTTTTTTTGTATTGTCTATTAGTAATAATTTTTGATTATGTAAAACCTTGGATTGGCATTAAATGTTTAAACAGGCCATAGTTTTACCAGATTTCAACGTTTAGTTGCTTATGCAAGTTTCCTATTACATTTTTTGCTGTATTTCCTCTGTCCCCATGATACCAAACAAAATTAGTTCACAACACTTTTAGACGCATCATATAGAGCGTCCGTAAAATAGTAGCCAACTGGGTTCCCGTGACCTTTTACGCTTACACGAGCGAACCAAATCCTTCTTTTGTATTTTGATGTTCTGCGAATAAATTTTATTAAAATTGACAACTGCAAATCATCTCTGAGTACTTTACATAACGATAAGCGCAAAACAGTGAGTCAAGCAGTCTATAAACGAATAGAAAGGATTCCTTGTGGTCAATGAAGTAACGGCTTAAAATATAAAAAGTATTCAATTATTTACACGTCAAATGCTGATTTGACAACAGCAACGACAATTGAATGTTTACATACAAGTACGTAAAAAAAAGGTTCAATATACTCGTATAATAAAGACAATGTTTGACGAAAATTAGGCAATTGCTGGTTGAGAAAATCGGCCAATGCAAAAGAAGAAGGTTCGTGATGCACGTCTACGCATTTAAAGCTGCATCAGTTTTAAACGCAGCTATTAGCTAAAAATCATTGGCAGTGTAAAGCACAGCGTTTTGCTCCTTGGCACACAAGTATCGTGGAGAGCTATGTGTAAAGTGACAAGCACGAAACACGCACAATTACTCATACATTCAAAAAGGAAAGAGACGGTTCAATACATCAGTGTAGCGCAAAGGAAGGGCCCGGCGCATCTGCATAAAGGAAGGCAGGCGCGAGCGCGCGTGTTATACACTTCCATGCCCAAGGCGGATTAAACGAAACTCCGGGGCGCACGGAGCGCGGCGCGGCCCGCCTCCCCTACGTGCCCCACTTTGGCGCATAATGCGAAAGGAAAATGATCAATGCCGGGCTGACAATGTACGTTAATTATACGTGATTTATTCAGTGTTTATATCGCGGGTGATCCGCGCTAAGATGCAGACGTGGCGACAAGAGCAGAAATAGAACAAGGATGTGCCGGGCGATACAAAGAGCGCATTGAGTAACGGCGCGCGGCGACAGAAGTCGCCGAGCGATATGCTCTTCTTCGCGCCACCGGCGCCGCGCGCGCGCGAGAGAGAGAGAGAGACGCGACTAACTAGATGTTTCCAGATCAAACACTCGTGAGCCCGGCACTTCTCCGGCCCTCCGGGACCAGAGGCGGATTCCACCGCGGCATTGTCCGCCCGCGAGCGGCACTTACAACAATCCCAATATAAAGAGCGATAGGAAGCTAATGGACTGACGGTGGCTTAACGCGCTTATCCCCGCGCGGCGGACGAGCCAACAAATATCAAGGGCCGCGCACACGTACACACGTACAGCCGAGCGACCGCAGACTGGATATAATACCGCGGCGGCGGCGGCGGCGCGCGAGACAGTCGAAAAGTGGCACGACTACCGAACGCCGGCCGCAGGAGAGAGGGGGACGCGCTATATACGCCGCGCCAAGGTATATAGGCGAGTCAGCAGCTTCGCTGTACGTTACGTCGATTAGAATAATCTCGCTCCGGCTTTGCAAGTTGCGAGCTCTTAGCGGACCCTCGGCCAGATTCTTATCTTATCTGCGGCACGAACTTTCAGGACGGGCCCGATCAAGCGGCGACGACTCGACTTCTCGGGAGCGCGCGATCCAAGTGGAGCGGGACGCCGAGGAGCCCAAAGACTCGTCTCGCGGCGTATGTGGGATTGTAGACCAGATTTCGATTATTGATGCCGAGCGCCGGACGCGCGTACATGAAAACCAACCCGAGGAATGTTTCAATGAAGCACACAGCCCGCCGCGATATCTCCCGGGAGCTCGCGGCACGACGTCTCGCCGAGCACACGTACGACGCGTACAGGCGCGCCCACCGACAAAGACCTCGGGGCGTTCTCAAACTTCCGGAGGAGAGCGAACAAAAAAAAATGAGTTTGATACGGCGAAAAGCGGCCGAAAATAAAGAGGACGAGCGAGCGGCACGTCGCGCGCCCGCTATCGCGTCCTTTTCTCCGGGCGTCGGAGCGCATGCGCTCTCGCTATCTGCGCCTCGGCGGTTTTCCCTTTTTTTTTTTTTTATTTTCGGCTCCCTTCCCTTCGCCCGCGATTTAAAAAGCTGACCCGCCGCTCCGGCGCGGCCGAGGTGACTGGACTGGGACAATGACGGGCGGCGGCGTCCCCCGGGGGCCACCGACTTTGATTCCGCTGCGGATCGCCCACGGCGGCCCGCGTATTTACATGCGGGGGACGCGCCGCCTGGCCCTCCTCAAGTGGACCATTAACGCCCGGCCGCTGCTTTTTCATCGGCGTGTTTTGACACTTGGGAGGGGGGGCCGGCTCCTTTTTATTAGTCACAAGTTTTAATTGGAGAAACCGGGGGCGCCCGTCAACGTGGAAACTGGGAGCCGCGCGCGCTCCTCCGCCCGGGTTATACACAGGCAGCGGCGCGCTTTTTCGTCGATGGGAAAGTTTGACGATTAATTACTCGAGCTTTCTATTGTGCTGCCGAGCGCCGATTGAATGCTTCATTCGCTAATAGCGCGCGGATTCTTGAAGGAACGGCTCGCCGGCCCTTACATATGCGCGGTTCGGCCTGTTATATCACTCGAGAATGCGCTGCGCTCCGTGTGTATTTATCCTCCTTCTATTGATTATGTCTTATTTTTATTGACCGTTCGATTAACAGGGGCTTTGTTCTAATCACTTGTATTTTCAGCAATATTGGCACGGATTATGTTCTACTTGTTATATTCACTTGGTATTCACGCACGAGGCTGTTATTGACAAGTTTACGCGTACGCGAGCCCAGTTTTCCAGGTCAGCAATTATTGTACAGGCCATTACGTTAGCGTTGAAATTAACCCCTGAAAACCGCTAAAATTTCGGTAGTTTCTCTATAGCATTCTCTGTAATTTGAGTAAATCCCATTTGGCTTTATAACGTTTAATTCAGCGAGCGGAAAATTTATACCGTTCGTTTTCATTGACTGCTCGGCCCCGCGCGGGAAAATATCCGAGTACTCTGCGAATTACCGCTGTTGGTACTCTGTCCTCGCCACCTGCCCTGCCTTGCTCGAATCATTTAGGCGAAACGACAATGGAGTGCATTGACGGATGCTAATAGAATAAGCCACGAGGGCAGCATGGGGCTTAAATGGAGGAGCCGCATAGCTCCAAGTTACATAATCGCACGGGAGACGCGAAGGAAAAGTGAAACGAAGAGAGACAAAGCGACGCGAGATAGACGGAATTATTGTCTTGACTCGTGGCGCGAGAGAGAGAGAGAGAGAGAGAGACGGGCGATAATGGGAGTCATTGTCAGCGCGCTCGCCTTCCTACGGTCGATCGGCCGAGAATAAAGAAGAGCTCGGCCGCGCGCGGCCTCGGATTAGAGAAGGTCAACGCACCTTGCCGCGAACGTGCACCGGTCACCGCGGCGGCGAGAAATATTTGCTCAGTGTCAAGATCCTTGACGAGAGAATGGCAGTTGCGCGCGCCACGGAAAAACTGCAATTATACCCCTTGCATAACCTATCGGTCGCGGCGGAAAGAAAATTCGCTCCGCAAGAGGTTCAACAATCCCGGCGCGTGCGCGCGATCGCGACACAGCTGCCTCGGCACGCTTCCTTCTAGACAATCTTATTTATCGTTTCTCGCTTTGATTCCACTCGGTCTATCCCACCTACGCGATAACAGCTTCTCTTTTGACAATATTGATAATGCCGCTTATACACACGGCCAACACTTGTTTTTCGACTCCATCGGGATTTGACAGTTCTTTCGGGAGATCGGTCGAAACTTATCTTTCCGCGAAGCCGTCCTGCTTAATAAAAACAATGCCCCGTTAGAAAAGGGAAGCTAAAATAAAGGAGAACTGTACTCTAAAAGATTCTCCTTCCGTAACAAGAAGAATCCAAGTAGAAAGTTTTCACATCAAGAATAACGGAGGACTCTACAAGTGAGCGTAAAACCAGTGAATTTACCCTCGTAGAAATGATTCCATTAAAAATAGATTATAAAGTGCAAACTAGATACTTTAAATAGATAGAAATTGAATTCATTAAAGTATAGCCAAAAAATAGCTAGTTTCCACTCACAAAATGTTATCTCAAAATATTACTTCTTTAAAAAGGATTAATCTGTATGTCGATTGCAAATTAAAAGTGTCTAAAATTAGTAATATTAAACTAAAAAAATAATATTACCTAACTTAAATTATTAATTTGCGCACTCGCGCCGCCAAATGAGTATGGATAAAATACTGAAATTTTGATTAGAAAATTATTAAATCAAAAAATAATCAAGGAGTAATTTTTTAAAATTTACCTATGGATTTAAATCGTATTTTTATCTATAAAAGTGAGGATTCTAACTAAATGAAAAAATGAGAAATTCTTTAAAGATGCGAATAACCCTAAATTAAACTGGCAATGCAGAATCTACGCAAGATCATTCCGGATTATGAGTTCAAAATGAAGCACTTTAATAATTTAAACTGATTTATTAATTTACAGGAAAAATCCGATCTGGAGCAAAGCAAAAGAACCTTGGTAGTATATTACAGACTTGCTTATATTCAATAATGAACGAAAGATGGACGTACCTTGATGTCTAACAATATGTATGTGCTAACGTTTCCTGGATTAACCGATGGTAACATTAATTTCATTTTTAGATAAGACTTTAAATTTAAATTGGTTTTCTTGTTTTTTTTTTCAAATAAAGTTGAAAATGAAATATTATAAAAAGTAAATAAGTAAATATAAAGTTAGAATATAAAAAATGGCTACAGCGATAGAAATGTAAACATATATACATATATAACGCATAGTTTTTAGTAGTGATGTAAGCTTTTCTGCGTTGAGATTACTTTTATTTATTATTATCTTATAAAACTAAATTAGAATGATTTAGCATTAGATTGCAGTTAAAATATCTAAATGTTTTACTTGATGTGGTCTTATATATTCATATTGGAATATATGATAAAAATGCTTGACAAATATACAACAAGTGTCGATATAAAATTGATTGAAAAATGTGTGCATAATTTGCAGCTTATAACGATTAAAATAATTGTTTGACGTAAGCACACAAATCGATATAGATCTAAACAATATTTTATTATGTAATCACACAGGCTGCTTATATACACCAAGAAGAAAATAAAAAATGTGCACGCTACATTAAAAGTGTAATTTGTCAAATTTGATGACAAAAGTATTGGTACAGTCGAAATAGATATTTCTAATAAAAAGACTTTAGAAGTGTTTTATTATTTCCTTATTGGCCTGCAAGATTGCCTAAACAACTTTGTACGCTTTACTTGAAAACTTTGTCGCGAAGAAATGTCAGCAAGAAAAATTGGCATTTTGTCGAAGCAAGTAAAGCGTTGAAAAAAGCTTGTGACACGGTGTCGATCAGCAATTGACGTTTATCCGATTAGGCGATAACAACGGTCTTTTTAGCCCCAAGTCTCATTGAAAATAACGAAAACAGTTGATCGACTTGCTAATGAGATAAAGATACGAAGCAATCAGGGGCAATCGGCATCGGTGCAAGCCGAGTAAAAATGTTCTCTCGGCAAAGGAGAGGAAATGCCCATTGAGATAGGAGAAAAAGTCTCGCGCATATCCTCGCTCGGGCTAATTCATTTGAAATGGAAAGCGCCGAGGCCTTCCTCGAAAGAGCCGGGAGAGCTCGGACGGTCCGCGAGTCCAATCAACGTGCCGCTGCACTAAATCACCGCTAAGTGTCATCGGGACGTCTAATTGACGAAGGGCGCGGTAATTATGGATCTCGAGTTACGCGGAATCCGTTGCATCGGGGGAGTTCCCCCCTTTTTGCTCCCGGTGGCCGGCTCTCGGTCTCGGTCGTCGCCAGCCGGAGACCGGATTCCGCTTGCCGGCAGTTTCTCTCCGCTCCCGGATCTTTTGGGAGCGCTTCCCCTGTATGTTTATCGTCCTCCCGCGATACCCGCGCTCTTTTCCCCCCCTTTTCGTTTTGAGGTTGTAGTTCTTTGAAAGTATCTACTGCAGCGCGATCGGCGCCATGCCATCGCTTTTCATCGCGGCGGCCCCTCTTTTTCCAGTTTTTATTGCCCGGACACACGAGTGAACGCGCGCGCGCCGAGCGCGAGTTTGTCATTTTTCAAAGGGCTCACTCTCGTTTCGCTCTTTTAGCCTCGTGTGTATACGCCCCACGACCACCGGGGGGACTTTCTCGTCGACGTTTTTAATTCGCCGCGTCCGCTTGGATAGCTCCTCTATCTTTTTGTTTGCCAATCCCCGATTCGGAACTCGTGCCCCGCGCGCGCGCGCCCGACACTATTTGTACGAATTTTCGAATTTTCCGCATGGTTTGCGCGGCTCGGGAGCCGAGGAGACCGAGGCCTGTACACAGGCGGCCTGCGCTCTCCTCTACAACCTTGTACAGTATACCACGAATGGTCTTAATCTGCGAGGTGAAATAAAGTGGGAGCAGGCTGCACTTCCAAAGCTGGGTTTAAGGCAAGCGGCTCAACGGCACTTCACAGTACCTCCCCGAGCAAATCCTTAATAATAATCCAGCGTTAATCTTCTCCTCGACTAACATCTAAATGTGTCCGAAAGCGCGGCAGTGAAAAGCAGAATGGTCTAATTCTTGTCTTTGGAGAATGCCCGGGGCTTCGTTTGTCACGTGCCGAATAACGCCTCTCTGTCTTTTCACTGTACGTGCAGCGTTATATCGGGCAAAATGGCTAAATCGCTCATGACCGGAGAAAAATGTCTCAATTTAAATACGGTACAGCTCGGTTTCCACATCGTTATTGAAAGTCACAAGGAAAAAACATTCGTAAATTCGACGAAATTGTATGTAATTAACTATGAATGCGATGAATCATTTTTAATAATATGCGCGCTGCTATATTTCTCATGCGCCTTTTAAAGAGTCGACAATCCCGGCACACTAAATCGAAATCAAACCGAATGTTTGCGATGATATAACGCCGAGCACCAGATTAAAAATACTAAAGCGCATGAAATATAAACTGGTAGATCCGGCCGCGTTATTATACGCCGAAGAGAGCATGGAAGTTACAATCGACCTTGAAACAATTGCAAATATATTTGAAAGATTAAATCAAAGTCGCGGCAGCCAGCTACATTCGCGCAGAGCGGAGCAAATAATACAACCGTTGGCCAAATCATCAGATTTCTTACGACTCTCGTGTAAATATGTGCCGAGCGCGGACACTGCACACTACATTCCCGCTGGCAGCGGTTGTCACGCATCCAACGAGCGGCAAGGAGTCGCTGAATCGCCTCCCGCCTCGAGATAATCAAAATGTTTCAAAACTGCTTCAATATGCAAGAAAAGCGCACGATATCTGCCCCGGCGAGGGAAAATAAAAGGGCGGATGCATCTCCTCGTTACAAGGTACAGCGCGCGCGCGCGGGCGATCGCGAGCGGGGGAAAAAAAAAAGAGCCGAAGAGCGGCTCGGGCAGGCACACCTGCGCGGCTCTCGCGCGCCAAAAAAGAGCTGGCAATGGGGAAGGAAGAAAAAAAAAAAAGAAAAAAATCGCCCGGGGCGCGGGGAGTGGGAGGTGGGCGAGGAGGAGGGAAACCGGCTCGGAGCTGGGGGCTCCCGTGCGGCAGCCGCACCTACCTCTGAGCAAGTAGGCGGCGAGCATCATGTCCTTAAGCTGCTGGAGGTAGAGGCCGCCGAGGATGCCGCCCGCCTGGCCGACGAGGCTCGCGGCGCCGAGCTGCTGCTGGAGGCCCTCGAGCTGCCGGGTCAGCTGCTGGCACCGGTCGTCCCCCACGAGCTCGCACACCTTGCACCGGCCCTTCCGCGGCTTCGCCTTCACACTCGCCATGTCGTCGCCGCGCACTCAACAACAACAACAACAACAACAACAACAACGGCAACAACAACAACAACGCACTGTGGCCGCCCGCTTCTTCAAATAACGCACTGGCAAGCGGCCGCTCTGTATGTACAGCGTGTATCTATATATCTGGGGGTATAGGCAGGGCCGGCTGGCCTGTATATACTCTCTCTTAAGCGTACAACTTTCACTAAATATGCATTAACGAGGATAGATTCAATGGGCTTTCAGGTAACTCACAAGGCTCATCATTTCGCCCCTTTCGGCACGTTGATCACGTTTGGAGACACTGGTCTATCACGCTGGTTTCTTCTCTTTATCACAACTCTGGCTTTGGGAACTTTCTTCGACTTTGACAATCGTCAGCACTCGGCCGACGCGGAAAGACTTTATTGATTTGGAAAATTTGCAGCTTCCCGTCTCTCCTGCGCTTTTTTTTTTGCCCTTTAACTCCAAGGTCCAATTATTGGCTGGCAAGGTGTCATTGAAAAGCGCACGTATCGACTTGGCTCGAGGGAGCTCCAAGCCTCTTCGTTTGATCTTATTACAATTGACACGCGGGACTTTTCGGGCAAAGGCACGCGCGTTAAATGCCGCCTCGCGTCACCGATGCAGCGTGCACTGTGCAATCGTTTATAATAAAATTGACTAGTTTTCGCGTACCCAAAAAGCCTTTACACGGAGCTTTATACAGTTTAAAAAAATACGACGAAAGTTGCAACGAGGCTGCAAATATTCCAATTTCCACTAGCGCGCGAATCGAACAACTTTCGTCACTTTATAACCCACTATTCATACCTCCACAAATAGAACTGCACCATTCGAACAATAGTCACTGGATCACTTTCGCAGATAGGCCGATACGTTTGGACTTGCACTGCCGTTACTCGGACGACACGTGACGAGCTATTCCGGCTTCGTGTCCCATGGAGCTTTTAGGAACTTTCTCGATTCAAAAAATGTCTGCAGTGGCGGCCGGTAACGACGACGGGGACCGACTGCCGATCTCCTCCTTGTCCTCCTCCTCCTCCTCGCATTCGCCGCCCTTGTCAAATATCCCGGCGGGCATTGCTTGAACTTCCTCGGAAAGAGCCAAATCTTCTTTCGCCCGGAATAATGGAGATCTTTCACTTTGTGGGCAATTGCAGGGGAAGAAGAAAAAATTAATCTCTCGATTTGCGATAAATACGGGGGGACTTTTTGTATAAGCTTGCGGAAAGTTTTGCTTTGGCTCGGCAAACGAATGGGAAGGGCTACACCTCGTATGTATTCCAATTGTTTCACTCGACTTTCGTTTTAGGATGCAAGTGGTGCTAGAAGCCTAGTTATAACCGCAAGTAGATAGCGTAGGAGTTTCCGAGTAAGAGTCGCAATTTATGATCGCGATCCCGCGGTGGATATTTCAATAATATTTTCCTCTTTTTATCGAGCTACTTTGAAGGTAAATTGCGTCAAATCCACTAGTATCCCCGCGATTTTATTGCTTTCTTAACGCGCGCTGTTCAATTAATAAGCAGAAGGAATACTGGAGAGCGAAGGTAGTCGTACTTGCCCCAGAAGCACGTTTATTTTTCTCCGGCCTGGTCTTATACGTCGAGGAAATTTTCGCAATGCAGCCAAAAGGAAAAGGCGAGACAATTGGAGTACATGTGCGCGCGGCCTCGGCACAGTGCGCCTGCAGCGGCGGCGGCACAGCGGCGATCGTTAGGATTGTTCGGAAATAAAAAAAAAAAAAAAAAAAAATTGAATAGAGGACCGCGGTTTTTTTCATTCGACGGGGGCCTTTGTCCGCGGCGTTGGAGCGCGATGGAACTTCTCGGCCGAGGCGGTTCCGACCGGGAAGCGCAGGCGTTAATCGCGTTGACGGCCGACTGCCCCCCGGGCCTAATCCAACTTTTTCTTTTGCCAAGGGCCGCCGCTGGCACCGTCGTCCGCGCCAAGGAGAAGCCACGAGGGGCGGACGAGCTGTGGCAGTGTGGATCGGGGAGCCGAGGCGCGAGCGAAGGGATCGCGGCTTTATATTAGGAGGCGCATTAAAGTGGGCGGCTGCGGGCACGCCGAGGCGGGCTTTGTCCCCCGCGCGCAGGGGCGGCACGCGCACGCGCACTCGGCCCTCTTTTCACCTCGAGGCACGCGGCCCATTGTGCCCCGGGGGGAGACGGGCCGCCCGGAAGCCCGCGCTCGCCGCCCCGCTTTTCCACGAGATCGCGTGACTTTTCCGGGCCGGTCACATTTCCAGTGCCGATGCGCTGGTAGAACCTGCGGCCGAGTGGCGGGAAAGGAGGCTTTTCCGAGGGCTTTTCCTGCCGGCGAGGCCGTTTCACGCGGGGAGGATATTTCGCGCGCGGGGGCCGGTCCGGAGGATGATTAATGCTCGCGGGCCCGCGGAAAAGTCCACTGCGCGGGGCTTATCGATCGAGATTAACGGAGGCAAAGGAGCCCCAGGGGCTGTTTGTTGTAAGCTCAATGTGGCCAAACGTGTTTAGCTGGCCGATCGCGGACTTTGCGTGAAATCGTGTTTTCATTTTTAGCGCGGCGCGCCGGCCAATAAAGTTTCACCTGGCGTTTCACCGCGGCGCGTAAGCCCCTGCGGATCGTCACGATGCGCGCATAATTTAAATGCAAATCACCGAATGATTGATCAGATATATGGGCGCGCGTGAATTTAAATGGCCATACAGAGTAGCCGGGCTTCAAATGCGCATCAAACTCGTTAAGAGTCGCGGGCATTTATCTCCGTAAAAATTACCGACTTTGTGAAGTTGGCTTTCTGCGTGAGTAAAGCGCCGACCAATTTGATATTCACTTAATAATTAAGCACTTTCCAACGAAAGATGGAAGCCACGTGTGTGTGTGAGTGTGTGTGTGTGTGTAAGTGTAAGTGCATACGTATATATAAGACAGTTAAAACTCGAGTTGGCGATTTGTTCCGCTTGAGCCAGTATTTAGTGTCCCTCTAATTACATATATATATATAGGTAATGCATAGCCTTTAAAGTTTAAACAGTTTCGATTGAGATTAAGAAAGTATCCTAAACAGATTTCATCAAAAAGTTTTGTCCGCAATTTTTCCCGGGTATAAGTAAAACCGACTTGTAGGGGCTATACAAAATTAACGTGCAATTTTAAACAGTGCAATGGAAAAGTTGGATGGGCAGTTATAGGGGAAGTCATTGCCGTTGATGTATTGAATAAAATTTAACGCGACATCTTGGCCGGGCGAGTTTGAAAAAAAGCGAGGGAAGTTTTAATGAATCTTTCCTAAGCCCGAATAAATCTCGTTAGCGGTTTTATCAACACGCACTCGATTACCATTCGCGGGGCGCACGGGCTGCCGGTTAATTGCTTTATGTTTGCCGAAGAATCAACCTAAGAGCCAGCGACGCCGGCGATAAATTTTCAATAAACCACGGCTCCGACAACTAAAACAATCGATAGCCCAAGCGATTGGCCCGCGCGCCCGCTCAATTTAACTTTGCGCCAGCGAGGGAGATTTTTCCGCTCCCCCCCCCGGCACAAAAAAAGAAAAGGCCCTCCCCAAAAGGCGCCCGGGCGCGATAAGAAAAAGCGGGGCGTTTCCCGAGGGCCGGCGAGAGATCGGGTTATAAATACGCGTCGCGCGCCCGCGCGCTGTAAATTAAACGTCAACAATAATAGAGGGCCGGCGCTTATGTAAAAGGGGCCGAGAGGAGCTTGCAGCGCACGGGCTTATTTCCCTCGGCCGCTCGATTTAACATTCTAATTCGCGCGCGCTCGCGCAATCTCCTTAGCGCGCGGAGCCCAAGGCTCAGGGCCGGAAGAGCGGCTCCTTCATCGGGCGATACGGCTTTACGAGGGGATATCGAGGATTGACGGGCGGCGCGGCCCGACTTTCTAGCCGGCGAGGGGCCCGCCTAATTATTTAATAAACGCGGCGGGGAATGCGCGTTAATTGAGGGGCGATTAGTTGTACCTCGTAGGCCGCGCCTCCCACGGAGCCTCGAGGCGGCGACGAGCTGGACAGGGCAAACACGTTTCCCCCGCGTGTAACTATATGCTAATGTGCGTGTAGCGGCGGCGCCTCCGAGGTCCTCTTGCTTCCTCCTTTTTTTTTTTTTATTCCCCCGAAAGCCGCAGCGGTAGCCCGGCAGCACAGCCCGGCGGTCCGGCGTTGCGCAACAGAAGCCAGCTCTACGCCGAGCGAGCGACGACTTTTTGGCGCGCGGTGTGTATTCTCGACTTGGCCGCGCAGCGCCGCGCCGCGGCTTTATTAGAAAAGCCGTCCGACCGAGCGCGCGCGGCCTCGTCGCTCGCCGCGTACGGAGCCGGCCCTCCCGAACGCCGCTAGTCCTGGGGGAGGCGCGACCTGGCGCTCCTCCGAACACGCGGGCGGTTTACGCCCGAGCGACGCTCCCCCGGGAAGAAGAGAGCCGCGCGGCCGCTCCGGGGGCGGAATACGAGGCAGGGCCCGCGCGAAACCGCCGAATCAGCCGGCGCCCGGCATCGTTCCCGCCGCGGCTTTTATTGCCCCGAGGAGCCCCGGATTTATATCGGCCGGCTACTTTCGAGGGCGTCCCTTGCCTCGCGCCGCTCATCCGTCTTTATAAAAAAGCGACCCCCCCCAATTATTGCGCGGGGCTCCTTGCGGCTGAAGGGGATCGCGAATTATCTCGTAGGCGGCCACCTGCCCGGCTAACGGTCAATTTACGCCAAGCCGCGATTGGTCAACGTCGTTTTTTTGTGCCGGGACGTCGGAGGGATATCTGTCGCGCTCGCGGCCTGCCGGATAAATGCCGCGCGCGCGCGCGCGTGTACAACGAGCCCCGTGAGCCAACGCATCCGAGCCCCTTTTTAATGCTCGTTTAACTCCACAGATTTAGCCAAACCAATTTAACCAACTTGTAAGGTTACGCTACAGGTTCGTCATAAGTAGAAACAGGCTGAATGCGGTCAGACCTACTTACATCTTTGTTTTTTTTCTCTCAAGCATGTGCATTCTTTGAGTTATAGCGGTGCTTTTTTTCAGTGCTTTTGGCGGCTACGTTATGAAATCCTTCTCGAAAGGGGCTCGTTTATCGTAAGAATCGAATTTATACGCGCTATCTGCACCAAACTGCACGCCCTGATATATAGTGTGTATCGGTTAATATTAATTTTACCTGCCGCTTTAACTTGAGGGTTGGGTTTTCAGCGGCCTTTGCTGGTGTACATAATGCGCTTTCGAGCAACCCTTTCAAATGTTGACCTTTATAGCGGCTCTGTACAGGGATATTTTATTTCGAGGAACTACTTTCTACTCTAATTTACGATAAGCTCCGCATGTACTCGGTTATCGGGAACGAAAGGACTTTTATAAGCCACTTCGACGCTGGAATAAACTCGAGACATCCCCAGAATTCATTCTTCATAAACACGCTTTCATTCTCTTATTGCACTTTTAATAGTCATAAAATTGATGGTATTTGATTTACGAGCTTAAGAAGTTTTGAGGTCACGCGCTGCATTCCAGCGTAAAGCGCAGCCGGCCGTGTCTACACCTTTCCTGTCGCCGCAACTTTTATAATCGAATACCATTTATTCGGCTTATCGTGAAAACATTTTTTAAATACTCGCAGGTATGTGTATAAACTAAAGAGCTCGGCTCGTTCGAATTTTACCCGATCGCCCGAAAATCCCGTCGAGTGTAGTTGTTTTATAATAATAACAACATCAAAAGAGAAACTGCTCGAGATGTGCTCGTACACGTTGTATAAAACTCGGATAATGCGCCGCGCAACGAGACGGATTTTCAATATCTTTCACGCTAGAAAATTTGTTCGCGGTTAAGGATAATAAAGATAATAAAGATTGATAATGAAATAAGGCTGCGCATCGTCCATAAAGTTAAGTGCGAAGCGATACCCCTTAATATACTGCCTTTAACATCCTCCACAAACTAAATCGCATTATATTATACGATAAACCTGTTATATTAGACTGGGCGATGGCTCCGGATAAAGGGAAGGGAAAAAATCTCGCCGCGGCCGCGGCAGTAAATTCAAGCCCAAAGATTGTCAAATGGGCCGAGTGACCGATTGCTTTTTCCGCGCGCTGCCCGTTGGAAAATCTGGTAATCCGCGGGGTAATGGGAAAATCTCGCGCGCGATCGATTGGACTCGTGGCGCGGGGGGCGGGCCGGGCGCATACAATCACGCCGGAAGTGACTCTTCGCTCTCAATCATCCGCGGCAATGGCAAAGTTTGCAGGCCGGTGTCGCAGCCGCCGCCGTCGCCGACTACAAAGTATTTGACCAAGAATGCGGAGAAAAATGCGGTTATCCCCCGGGCGGATAATACGCGGCGGGCGGAGGCCGCGGTGGCCAATATACCTCGGGTGTGCATATAGGCTATCCCGCGGCGGGGGAGTTTTAATACGGGGCAGGTTCAGCGGGTCATCTCTAATTGAGCGAGGGTCGCGTTGTCGCGCGCACACCGCGACACGAGCCGATGAATAATTGTCAAGTGCATATGCAGCCGGCGGATTCGGGGAGATCCGAGGGGCGCCAGGGCATCGGGCTAATTTAATAATTCGGGCCAATTCCAGGGCGGCCGTAGCCCCCCGGCCGATATATACGCGCCACGGCGGCCGTGTCGGCAAATTAATATTGTTCGAGCCGCCGCCGGCGCCCGCGCCAAACCTCATTAATCCAACGAGCCTTGAATATTTAAGCTTGATTTTTCATCAACGCCCGGATGATTAACGCTGCGAGCTCGCGTAAGGGCGATATAGTCCCGCTAAGGGAGAGACGTACGGGTAGTAGGCAGCCGAGAGCTTTTCCGCGAGCGGCGTCGAGACACTTTCAAATGGGATGTTTTGTGGAAAGGATCGAGCCGTGTCCGGCGTCTTTTTACTCATTCGCTCGTTGGCCTCCTTATAAATAACTTTCTCCGCAATACAGAATTTCTCGGTAAAAAGAAGTGTAATGGCATCGAGGCGGATCGTTCCTTTAGCATTTATGCTTTCTTTGCAGTTTCCAAGCGCGGAGATAGTTGGTTTCGTTTTAGCGCATTAGGCGACTTAATGGGCATTGTCTACTTTTCACCTTTGGCCCCGTTATATACCCGCCGCATCAGCGGACGACAGCCGCTAGAGCGCTTTTCGCCGCCGCGGCCGAAAGCTCGCAAGGGCGTGAAGTCGATCCGGGGGGCTCGGGCCGCGGCTCTAAAAGCCAATATAATTCCCATCGATCGGCCGCACTCGATGAATAAAATATGATTTTATAATTCCCCTAATGAAACCGCTCAATTAATCAAGTTTTTATCAATTTGCCCGGGGCGGGGGAATCCGGCGTTATGTGCGCGGCACTTTGCCCGCGCGTCATACGTTATACGCGATGTAACCGGTACGCCCCTGTGTTTTATTCATGAGTAATTATACGGTGAAAAATCTGTTTTCAAGTGATTTGCTTACCAAATGGGCCGGCGCGGCGCTTTTCCGCGCGCGCAGCCAAATAACCGCACGCCGCGGCCCGATAATCCCCCGCTGCCGGCGAGGAAAGCGCGCGCCGAGAGGACGAGCGGCGGCCAGCTGAGCGGGGGGATGATGCGAATCGGGCGCTCGGGCCGATCGATGCGCGCGTCGGTGGGAGGGGGAGAGCGAGGACCCGGCCCATTTGAATAATCCGGCCGGCCGCGTGACGAGTCCGGGGGCGCGCCTCTCGCCCCCGGGAAAATCACTCGGGGCGACAGGGCCTCCTTAGCGCCGGCGCCCTATCCGCTCGGCCGCTAATTCATCAGCGGCGCCCTCGCACCTCGGCCCTCCCCGAGTCGTTAATCCCCCGGCGCGCACACGCCTCGTGCCGGCCTAATTGAGACCGAGGGCACTCGGAAAGCGGCCGATCGCGGAATATTCCGCGGCGCCGAATGGGAAACCGGCGGATGGCTCGCGGTGTGCGGTGCCCGCGCCTGTGAGCGTCTATGCGTACAGCGCGGCCAAGTACAGCTAGAGAAAAGCGAGTTATTTATAAGCCGTTGATAAAGGCCCGCAGCGGCGCGCAGGCGCGTCCCCGAGCGTGTCAGCGCACCTCCGCTGCTCTGGCCGCGAGGCTTTTTCGAGCGGGGACAAACCTAACTGGCCCGCGGGCATATCAATGGATTTGCGTTTCGTCCGCCGGCGGCCCCCGGGTAATCGATCGTTATTCGACCTTAGAGGGATTTCAATTGGCGGCCGGGAGACACTGTTTTTCGGGGGTGACGGGCACCGGGGAAAAATGGGAAATAATTGCGCGGCTCCCGGGGGAGCGGCGAGTATCGCCGGCCGAGGGGTTATCGCGCCCAGGGCGGGCTATCGGCCCACCTGTTACGTCTCGATCTAATCGGCGGCGCGACCCGCTTCCCGGGCGGCCGGCCCCGGTCCAAAATAACGCGCCGTCCGCTCCGAGGAGGCTCCCCGCGGGCGCGGTCCAGGGATCGGCCGCGTGAGGCGCGGCTCCACTGGGAGCGAGACCCCAAGGTCGCCGCGCTTAATAGGGCCGGCTCTAATTGCGCGAGCCGCGCGCCCGCCACCTTTGTTTTCTGCGTCGCGAGCCAGGAGCCACCGCGACTACGTCTCCGCGGCTTCCCCCTTTGCTTTTTTTTTTTTCCTTCCTTCCCTCTTCCTCGGCGAGAGTTGCGCAGTGCGGCCGGCTTCCGCTCCCGGGCAGTTGTTGGCCCGCGCTCAGAGCCCGAGCCTCGGGCCTCTGTGCCCGCCGCTTTTCCCCCCACCCGCCGCGAGGCCGCACCGCCGGATTTTTCCGAAGCTCGCGGTCCGTCTAGCGTGATGCGGCCCTTCTGCCCTGTCGCTCCTCTAGGACGAGCCTCGCTGAATCACGCTCCCGGCGCCCCGGCCTTTTACACAAATATCTTCCGGCTTTTACATAATGCCTTAAGCTCTGATTAAGCCGCGGTAGTTTACAGTAACAAAGACATTAAACCTGTGATTTCATCGGGGGCTTGGCATTGTTATTAAAAGATTCATTGTTCAAAAAGTATGACTCAATGTATGCCTCGAGAGCTACGGCTCTCGATCAAATTTGCATCGACAATCGACATCTATCGATATAATCCGCGAGTTTAATTAAAAATTCACTTCCCAACTTAATCTGCCTTTTATCGTTTATTACTCCACTTTATTGTTATTTTTCTTATTGTTATCAAAGATAAGGGCGCTATTAATTATCCGCTAAATATTTATTAGTTATTATTCACTGTACGCTTTCAAAGCACTATCTGCAGCATCGCAATGTTTGGAAGACTCCCTTGTAACCAACACAGAAGCATACATCTATTGTTCTATAAAACAAGGCCAGCTGGCGTAAACTACCAGACCAGCCTTTATTATTTATTATTTAAACTCAAAACCTAAACTGCCCCGTTCGAACATTGTGTGTCTTCCAAAGATTGCTTTTTTACTCGTTACGCGTGTACACGCTACCACCTTGATCGATGATTTATTTCAAAAAAATTTCAGTTGCTCGGCAAAAAAACAATTTATATAAAAAGCTTTTTATACAAAGTTAACCGGGAAAGATCATATTTTCACGTTACACATAAAATAATTAAACTTGGAAAATGCACACGCTTGTGTATTGAGGGTATCTTCAATTAGATTTTGTAAACAAGGCTATTTATAGAATGCAATCTGAGAATGTTTTTCACGCGGAATGGTTTCTTTAGGGCACCGATCGCTAAAGCTCTCAGATGTAGGGCAAAGCTCGTAAACCTAAATTTTTTAAGGTTGAAGACTTTTAGTATATACGGATACACGTTCTAAGAACCATGCCTTTCAATTATATACTTTGTTTTATGCTTTCATTTTTTCATTTTCAATATTTAAGCAACTTTGTCTTTGATGCTATCTATTATATTAACCCTTTAAAGCCCTTCTCAAAGATTCATGTAAAACATTGTGAGTGATAACATATACGAGATTAAGTAAAAGTTCAAAAACTAAAGTGACATTTTTTCATTTACTGTACAATGTTTCCTGTATAATTTGTGTCACTGGAAAAATATTCTGATAAAAAATATAAAGCTCTTTTAAATACATAACGATCAAACTTAAAATCTTGATTACATTTTAAACAACGAAAATATTTTCATGTTCACGAACGTAAAACAATTTATTAAATAATAGCATCAAGTCAAGTAATTGTTGAATTTATAAAACAATTTTATTTCGAAAAACTTACTATTATTTTTCATTAACACCGCTCTATTCCTATATACATAGGAAAAATTGTTCTCCTAGAAAATTGGAAAATATACAATCACTTAAAGCGATTTCTATTCTTTAAAGTGAAAGTCTATCTATTGAATATAATGCCAAATACAATCAACACGTACCATTTTATAATTAAAAAATCTGTTTTAATCATTCGTAATTGCGATTTCTTATTTTATGCATTCATAACGAACGTTCATCAATACTTTTAAATACATCTGATTCATCGAGTAAGTTTTACGAGATTGTGTTTGATTTAATAATTTAAAGTTTCTGTTTTGAAGCTAATTTTTGAGCCAATTAACAGTAGATTTTACTTAGAATAACAAATGTATTATTTTTTAACAAGTTTATAGTTATGTTACACTCGTTATTACTCGTTGAAAATTGCACGATATGTTTTTATACTCAAATTAAATGTTTTATTTGTTTTAAGCGATCGCATGCAACAATTTTGATGTATTTTAAGGGTTAATCGATGGAGTTATTTGAACAAAATTCCGCAAGTACAATTGTATCCCCAAGGTTGTTTTGAAAGGAAGCCTTCCGCGCAATAAGCACAACCGAATCGTTGACATACCGCAATAATAATTGCGAAATCGAGTGGCGCGGCACAAGTTACTAATTGTACGAATTGCGAGTCTCAAAGCGAGGTGACTAAATTAAAGCGCAATTAAAATACTCAAACGAAAGTGTAATTCACTAAAGGCGTATAAGTTTAGTCAAATTTTTATCGCGCGCATCGTCCGTTCCGAGCTCACCGGATTAAACTTTCCGAATAAACTCGAGTAGAGGCGGGGGGTCGGGGGGGTATTCGAAGCGTCAAGTTTCGCGGGTTCTTTTGGTTACATTAACGAAGACAAGGACTCTTGACAGCCGTGATTCCTGGGAGCCTTAATTTAAGTTGGTCAGAGCCCTCAAGTTTTCACGAGATGTAGATCATCTCTCGGGGACAAAAGTAAGGAGAGGTTTGCGCGCTCTCCGTGAAGCGCGTAATTAAAAAAGTAGCCATTCCGGAAAAAGGAGCGCTCGGCAGATAGGGATCCATTGGAACGGTAATTCGCAGGCTCGCATCAAAGTGAACAGCGGCTTACTAGCCGCCGGTAGGACGGGCCGGTCAACGGATTTTGAGGTTACATCGCGTATCGGGCGATCTCCCAACAAGCGTGGACGCTTCGATTGGAATAAAGGCGGACGAGTCTGTTTACTCGAGAGCGGCCACTCGGTCGAGGCGATAACCAGGAAAAGTCGTTAATCCCCTAGCCGGCCGCGCTTCCGCCGCGCGCGCGAACCCTCGGGGGACTCGGCGGCCAATATCGTAAGTCCCGACTGCCGCGGCCCCCGGGCGCAATGTAAACAAAGGAACACGCGCTGCGCAGGCTCGATCGATAGGCGCGTACGCGGCAGGGTGAATCGCGCTCGGCGCACTCGGAGCCGGGGAGCGCGTCGCGTGCGGCGCCGATGCATCCCCGGCGGCGCCCGGGGAATCAATCAGCGGCGCGGCCGAGTTCCCGAGCGGCACGCGGGCTGGGCCCCCGGGACAAAGGCCGCGGGCTTCCTCTCGCGGGCCGCCCGCACCTGCGCCCCGGGCTGCGGTCGGCCGGCGCCAGCTGTTCGCCGGGGGCCCGACAAAGGGACGGCAATTAACCGGGAGACGCGGGGGCAATTAGCGCGCGCGGCCCCGGGGCACCTGGGCCGCGGAGGATCGTCCCTCGATAGCGGAGGAGCGCTGGGGGACCTGTGGTGGATACGTACTGCGCGGCCCTCGGCTCTCGGCGCACACGTGCGCTGCGTCCGGCTCTGCGGGCTGGCGGCGCGCCTGCGACTCCGGCACCTCCGGCGCTCGGGCTTCGACTGGCTCCGAGTGCCGCCCGAGCGCCTCCGAGGCCCCCGTCGGGGAGTGGGGCAGCCGCCCACCGCCGCCGCCGCTCCCACCACCGGCGCCCGCGAGGGACAGGGCTGACGTCGCGCCTGACGCGCCGCCCGAGTGCATTACGAGCGCCCGACTCCCGGCCGCCGAGGCCCGCCGCCGATCCACGCGCTGCGCGCCTTTTTGCGCCTCGAGCGCGCTTTTACCCGCCGAATCGCTCCTCGCGAGCGTTTCTCCGGCCCCCCGGCCCCCCGGCCGACCGCCGACTAGTCAACAAGTTGCTTTTTCCCGGGCCTCCTCGCCTTGCTTTTCGCGCCTCGCCCGCCCGCGTCACCCTGCGCTTCTCCAAAATTCCGGCTGCCTCCGACCGATCCGCCCGACCAACCTCCTCCGTATTTACATGTTTTCCTTAAAGCGCAGAAAAGGATTAGGGTGTAAGTTCAGGCCTATTTACAGGGTGACCTATGCAAACATCCAAAACTTTTTTTCAACAAAACGTTTATATTTTTACAATCTTCCCTTACAATTTGACTTTACAAATAGTATTTAAACACATTTCCGTTCATATTTCAAAAGACCTCTTGTTCTTCAAAGAAACTTACAAATTATCCTTTCAACGCTTACGCTTCTATAAAATTCTTAACCATGAAGAATTATTTCAATAATACAAAGAAATATTTTCAAAAGGTGCAATAATAATATATTCAAATAATACTTTTATCTATAAGGTTATATAGCACTTTACACCACCCACGTCATTATATCAATAACAACGACATTAATTCTAATTAAAATCTCCTTTTTCCCAAGACAAAATACAATTTTTAAGTTTCTTTTTTAGAATTCGAAACAAGGTTATCAGCATTTTAGTAATTAGATTCTGCGCTTGAATCCAAAAAATGGTTTACTAGTTTGTTCAGTGCGATTAACGATTAAATGTTTGATCGTGTGAACACTTAATACATCATTCGATTTCTCGAAGCTTAGCCAGCTCTTCAGCGTGAATAAATTACGCTTTAGAAGGTCTAAGCAATAAACTAGATATGCACTGTATCTATAGTCGAATGTTGGGCGCGAACGGAACAATTGAGTTTAGTTAATCTAATAACCAGATCTCTCATAATCATTGGAGCAATCGAGAAACGAATAAAAATTTTCATTTTAAGAATATCGAATAAGCTTACAATAAAATACGTGCAATTTTGTTCATGTAAAACAATTTCTAAATACTTATAAGTGATTACACGAAATAAATTATAATATAATTTTATAATCAACGTCGGACGCATGTCCAATTCGTTTTATAAATTGCGCTTTTTGTTACATTTTGTGCTTATTTCTATTATGTAACTCTGATAAATTACGGTTTTCATAAATATAAAATCAAAGTCAAAATCATGCTGTGTAAATGTATCTTTTCAACCACTGTTTTATAGAAAACATGCAACAAATATAAAATATTTGAAATAAAAAGTAAAAATAATCTATTTATATTGACCGTAGATTTATTTTTCTACCCTTACATATATATATATATCTTTAAATCGATTGTTTTCACGCATGCAATCAAAAACGTTTAAAATCATTTTCTAGGTATTTCGCAGTGCTAACTAATGATCATTAACAATGGACAGACATTGGAATGGTAAATACTGAAAATCCGTTTATTACATTAATCTGGGTACCACTTGGTTTACCAAATTACATTCCAAACTAACTTTTCAAAATATAGATCCTATGAGTACAAATTACGTTAGATATTGTGCTTATTAACATAAAATTAGGGAATATAAACGTAGTTTCCATTGCATTTCAATGGAAATATAATATATAAATAAATATAATATATATGTATATATAGGCATCGTTAAATAAACAAAATGTTTAGAATAAAATCAATGTACTTCTGATCAGAAAGATATTGCATCTATGTAACTTATACTATAATAGTAAAAATATTCTTTAACCAAATTACTCTATAAGTCATACTAATAATACTAATAAAATAATACTATTACTAATACTAGTACTATTATACCATTAATAATATCATAATAATGTTAACGTTTATAAAATACATAATATAAATCTTGACGTATTTAAAACCAACATTTCATTATTAGTGAAATTATCATGCTGTACAATGATTGAAGAAGATATATTTTTAAGTTTGAAATAATTGAAACATAAACTTAATTTTAATAATATTCGCATTTTAACGCTTTAATTTTACAAATGCACAAGGGACTCACTTCAATTTATTAGATATACATACTTATATAGTAAGGTTTGTAACTTACCACTGTTACTACTCTTATACAGTGTTTCTAATTTTATGCTCATAAGAACATTATACTGGTAAGAAAGTCATGTATAAAAAATAATTCGACAATACAATAAAAATTTTGATACAATACATAATTTTGTATCTATTGATTGTATTTAGCAGCTATTAGTATTATTAATTTAAAATTTCTAATTTAACAATAATTAACCATAAAATATTTTGTGCCACAATATAAAGGCGGTCAGAAATTTATGTACGCTCTTAAATTATTATGAAATATTCTTAATACTTACTGTGTACAGATCTCATAGATTATGATTGCTTACCTGAAACAAAAAGAACATTACATAAATTAATAATATAGTACAATTTACTATATACTTAAAGACAATTGTTGTAGAAAAGTAACTATTTAATTTATTTAATTAATTACGCACTCTTAATCTTTATCGGATATTATTTTGTATACGTACATAAAGCATGTATATATATGTAAATGTTTTTATTGATTTAATGTATAATAATGTATATTTAGCGATCCATTTAATAGAGATACAATGCTATTGCAATCTTTAATAACTAATTAGTTGATTCAAGCAATGAAAAATAACCCAAAAACATAATTATTATGAATCTTCAAAAAATGTTAAAAATATTCTTTTCAAAAACAGTACACCAAATGCCAAAAACGCTAATATTATAAAAAATTGACTAAAATTAAAATACTTTTTGTTTCTTTCTTTTATTGGCAACCAAAATTTGACTGCGGAATATGTAATTCGAGAGTTTCTGTATGACTTCGTATGCAAAAGTACCTATATTAAAATGAATATATAATAACTGTAATTTTAATCTGATAACATACACGGTGTCTTTTAATTCCTTGTCTCCAGCTATACCACGCGATAGCTGAGGCAATTCTAAACATTTTTTTTCTCGGTCGCGAAACTGTCAAATGCACCCCCGCAAAGATACAGGTGTTTAAAAAATGGTAAAAGTCCAGCCTTCACGACCGAAAAGTGCGGCTTACTCGCCGCAGTGCAGCCAATGAGAGTAGCGGAAATAGTCAATGGGAGAGAGTTGGGCGGAGCTATTGGGGCCGCAAGGCAAGCAGCGGGCTGGCCTCGTCCTCTAGGCTTAGACGCGTGCCGATTTGTCGACTGCCGAAATTGTTAACAAAAGAATATCGAGCCTGAGCGGACCGTCAGCAGTACCGCGGCGGCGGGATTGACGGTGGCTCTGCGGCCCAATTATTCTACTGACGGTTCGTTGGGGCCCGACGTTCTTTTGTTAACAATTTTGGCAGTCAACAAATCGGCACGCGACTAACCCTGGACGGCGGGGCCAGGCCCGCTGCTCACCCTGCGGCCTCGAAAACACCGCCCTACTCGCTCCCCTTGACTATTTCCTCTACTCTGATTGGTTACGCTGCGGCGAGTAGGCCGCACTTTTCGGTCGTGGAGGCTGGACTTTTACCATTTTTTAAACACCGTATCTTCGCGGGGGTGCATCTGACAGTTTCACGACCGCAAAAAAAATGTTTAGAATTGCTGCAGCTATCGCGTGGTATAGCTGGGGACAAGGAATTAAAAGACACAGTGTATATCAATAAAGGTTTTGATATTAAAAATATACAATAAATTATCTAATAACTGAAAGATTAGCATGTGCCCTTTAAAAATTTTGTTCATTTTGTTAAATTAATTAAAGTTCATCTTTTGAGACAGTTTTGCAATGACTAAGTGATGAAAATGCATTCTGTGCATTTTGTTAGTGATTTATAAATATTTCTGCATATAGATCTATTGTTTTAAAGGTATAAATTATACTTTGAAAACTAATAAAACTTGTCTAATTTATATGTATACTAATGTGCAAAGATTTTTTTCCAAGTTTTTTATTTACTTAATTTATGTACCTGGCTAATAGTAACTACGAAAAAAAATCAGAATTTATTTGCATCTTTTCATTGCAGAAAAAGTTAAGAAATAGAAATTAGTTTTCAATTTGGAAAAATTTCAAGCATAAAATAAAAGGTGTCTTCTATTGAACTTTATAACCACGTAGTACATTTTTGTAAACTATACTTTTCAGGGGTTATAATTGAATTTAAAGTTGTACTTAAGTTTATATTAGGTTAACAACAGTCGACTTAAACTCTAAAAATGCCAATAGTCGCGAAACAAATAACTTTACATAAGTTTTAATGGAAAAATATATTTCTTTCAATTAAATCCCGACTTCTATCAATTATACATGTAAACGCATACATGTATAAGCAAATTTAGAACAGGTTTATAATTATTAACTAGTCTAATACAGAACTTCACTTTCAAAGAATCTTTGCCATTCTTTGCAAGATTCCATGCGTCTCCGGTAAAATATGTGGACTCCAAACAAAAGTGGAGAGGAAAGAGCACCACTGGAATTCCGCGCTTGTCGCTCTTTAGCACGGTAAAAATCTCCCGCTAAAATATCACAAAGTGCAGAGGAGTCGAGCAAGAAATCTCGATATATCTCGAGCGCGAGATTTCGCGCTGCCGCTGGCGCTGTTGGACCGTGTGGATTCTCCCAAGTCATTCTAATACAATCCCGAAGTGTACGCCGAGCGAAGAAAAAACGAGGCAGCGGTCGGTGGAAAAGTGAAAATTGACTTCCCGATGCGATCCCGGCAAATACCCTTCGTGGAAAGCTCGTGGACCATTCAGCTGCCGCAGGAGTCTATTTAATTACGAAGAAGAAGTTAGGATCGTCAGCGCCTTGCAGGCGACAAGAAAGGAAGAGATGCGCGAGCGGAGGCACGAGCTACCGTTGCGTTATCGTAAACAGCCCGGGTGATAAAAGTAACTGCAATAATCACGAGTCCAGCTAGCTGCGCCGCCGCCGCCGCCGCCGCCGTGCCGCCGCGCGCCTCGACGGGAAATTCCACCGCACCGAATTGGAAAGTCCGCTTGAAATCTTTGAAATTTCCAGCAGTCGAGAGGCACTTGGCCAAATGGGCCTCTATTGGTATTGTGGAACGCGGGTAAAACACATCGCGAGCAGATCTCTAGGGATCCCATGGCTCTATACAGGTATGCATTCACAGTATCATCTATATATAGGGGGGAAGAAATGGTTAATCGTTTTTTCTTCCGAAGCTTCTTTTCTTGGAAGCGAGAAATCAGTTGCTTTGTTGCAAGAACCTCCGTTAAATTTTACTCATTAAATATAGGGACATTTAATAATCAAAGGGCAGCAGTGTAAATCTGGAGAATTTCCTCCTAGCACGGAGAAGAGAAATATTTTGAAACTCACGGTTTGAAGAATTTACTTTAATCAAAGTATGCGAGCAATTATTCTTTGAGAACCGTGTATTACGATGATTTTTAAACTAAAACTTTTGTACTTTCTTTTATAACAAAAATTCAAACATTTAACGTCCACTAAATTGTTTTTGCAAGGATTTTTTAAAAATTTACTTAAAGTTATTGTAGGATTTGTGATCGAGATGTTAACTTGTGCGATTGACAAAAGTGCATCAGTTTTTTACAATTTTGTCGTTTTAGTACACTTTGTTTTTTCAATTTTGATTGTTACAATAAATAATGCAGCGCGCATAACGAATTTAATGCTTAAAAAAATTTTAGGCTCGCGTATAGGATGTATAAGTGATACAATCATGACACTTTTGAAAATATAAAAGAGTATAGAAGCATGAGAATAAAATATTCATACATGCGGCTCAAAGAGAAGACGGCCATACACAACTCCTAAAACCTTCAGATTCCCATGAAAAAGTATAAAAAAGCGTTTGTATCGCGGCCAACAATCAACAGATGAAATTCAACGAATGCCGGTCGGTTAGCGGCAAAATATCGCTCGCCGTGGAGCAGAACGTCCGGGCCGTCGAGTAAAAAACTTGACTCGAATATCCTGTGTATATCACTTGGCTTTCCTTCCCACCTGCCTCTTTCCGAAGGGTTTCGCGCCGGCGGAGTGACGATAAATCCGATAGACTCGACTCGGTCTCGCAGCCGCTGGCGGGCGTCTCGAGGCCCGGCGTCTAATACGCCGTACGTCTTTCTGCAGAGGGCCGCGCGGGAAAACCTTGGCGGCGGCGGCGGCGCCCCCGGGAGACGCGGAGATAGAGGGGAGAAAAACTTGCGGCTCGTTGAATAGCGAGCTTAAGGATTCCAATTATCGGCTCGTAGGTGTCCTCTCGGGCGCGAATCAAGGGCGCGGCAAACGAGCCAGCAAATAGCCCCTTGATTTTCCCGATTTCCTCGAGAGCGGCGCGGGGCCGCGGCAAAAAAGCGCGTCTCGTTTATTACCCGCCGAGGGGAATTAATAACGCCAAGGGGACAGGAGAGCCGCGCTCGCGCATCGATCGAAGGCTCCGCGGGCTAATTGCCACGCGAGCGCTCGCCGAGCTATTTCCGTCCGAAAACGGGACGGGACGGGCTTCTCCGTGGCTCCGCCTCGCCTCGAGGAGCCCTCGGGAAAATCGGCCCGGCCGTCGAGGCGCGGAAGCACGAGGCGGGCCGTTTCCGCGCGGGCCGCTCGGGCGTATAATGCGCGCGAGCGTGGAAGCGCGCGCCGAGGACAGCAAGGCCGAGCGTTAGGTGCCGCGCGCGCGGCGGCGGCGGCGGCGGCCTCTCCCTCGGCGGCGCCCCCCTCCGCCGGGCGCGCATGCACGCGCCAAGTACGTGGCCGCCGCTCGACCACCACGTCAGAGCGCCAGCAGCAGCTCCTCTCGGCTTTCTCGCGCGGCGGGCGAGCGAGCGAGAGGGAGAACGGGTGAGATATTCCGCGGCGGAGGCTCCGCCGGTGGCGCCGGCCGCGCGCTGCACCGCGGGCCAAGGCGGCCGCCCCGATGATTTCATCCGCCGAATGATGGACGATTGGCTCCCTTTTTTTTTTTTCCCGCGGCCCGATACGTACGGGTGCGCGTGCGCGGGGACGCGCTCGTCATTAGTCCCCGAGTTGCAGAGTCACGCTGCCCCGGCGCGCTCGAGCGCGGCATAATATTTCCCGCGGCTTTTAACGCCGGGGCTCCTCCTGCAATTGGACTGGTTTCGCCCCGGAGGCGCGCTGCGATCGACTGCCGAGTTTGCTTTCAATTACTACCTCCCGACCCTGCGCGCATGTGTTGACTCCCTAATGAGCAGACTAGACTAGGAGCTAAAGGTAAACGCGAGCGAACGGTACCGGCTCCAACAATGCCAGACCTTAGCTTGTAAATAGATAAACCAGCGTTTTGATCTGTTTGCCAAAGTGCAACAATATAGGTCACTTGGCGCGTCTACTCGGGTAATATTACTGCCGCAGTAATGTTTCACTGCTGCTTCATGTTTGCCGCTTACACTGCTGCTATCACTAGGATTCAATACGTTCTTTCTCGCTTATAAATAAATGAACAACGCTATAAGACCAGTGTACGGCGCGCGCCAGATAAGGATAACTCTTTTTTCGCCATTCACTGCACTGATCTGCCGCTCGATCAGTTTCTTATAAGCTTAAGCATCCAAAGTAAAAGAGTCTTTTCTATGGCGCGTAACGAATTCCAATAGTTGAAATACGCGGCGCAAGCATAGATTTAGGCGGCGCGTGTTACAAACAGCTCGGGAAATTACCGGCAACGAGAAAATTTTCACGAGAGAGTCGATTTTTGGGAAAAGCCGACGTAAACAAATGCCTGCCCATTGCAGGGCTCCGGAAGAAAAATGCCCGGAAAAGAGCTCAATGGCCGCTGCAATAACTCCATCAATCTGCTATCTCGGAACGACCTTTTTTTTTCTCTCCACACAAGTGATAATTCGCCTAAAAATAACTCGTGATAGATTGGCCGCTGGACTAGGCATCTCGGGCGTATCCGAGCTCCACCCGAGGCTTGCAGCAGCAGCCGCACACTTGGACGCGCCCGCGCGTCTCCGACGTGGAAGCGGTTTTCCGAAGCGGCCATTGAATGGGCGTTAGCGCCTCCCCCCGCGGCAACTGAATAATAGCCCGATAAAAGCCAGAGGAAAGGGCCGGGAGCCGAGGACGGGCGGAAAAGCGCCTCGTCGCGCATATGTATATACATACACAACAAGGGAGGCGTCTCCCGCGTGCGCGCACGGGTGTAACGGGAGCGCGGGCGCTTCGAACGGGAAGCGCTCCATATCCGAGGGCGATTGAACGGGCCGAGCCGCCGGGGGCCGAGCTCGTGCGCACGCACAGGCCGCCGCGGGAAGGTCGCGGGGGCGCTAAGTGACTCGGCGATTACGCGACGAGTGCGCCGGCGGCCTTGGGCGCCCTCCCCGGCTCCTCCCTCGCGCATAAATCCCCGTGGGCGCGCGGCTCTCGCGGGCCAATGTATCGGTGGCGCGGCCGGCCCAAAACCGCCCATCATATGTACACACGAGTGCTGTATAGATCGGCGCCCGCGGAATAGGCCCCGTCGGCCCGCGGTGATCTACGCGCTTGTTGCCCGCCGCCGGGGCGCGGGTAATACGCATCCCCCGGAAGCGGCGCGGCCGGAAAGCCTCGAGGGACAGGGGAAGGGAAAAAAAAACGGAGGGAAGCAGTCGGATTTTGAGGCCCGGGTGGGGGAGGAATAACGGGCGGCGGGCGCGCGTATATTAACTTATATATCGCCTCGGCCCGATTGGCCGATCGGCAACCCGCGCGATAAGGAGAACGGGATTTGTTTAACGGCCGCGGGCGATCCCCGCCCGCCTCGGCCAATAACCGCCGATAAACATTCGCTGATTAGCCGAGGAATCTTTTGGCACGCCGCGCGGGTCGCGCTCTCCTCGATCCAGCGGCTCGTTGATTAATCGACCAGTGACCGAGCCGCCGGCCGCTCCTCTACGAGTCCATTAAATTAATATACCGACGTATATATATATGCAGTGCACCTGCGCAGCCGTCGCGAGGGCAGGCCGCGGGTCGGCCCGCGAGCTTTCGCCAAAGGAAGGCGCGGGGAACGTGCTTGAAAGCTCGCTCGGGGGATCGGCCTTAAATCGGCGCGAGGGCCTCGAGCTCGGGGCCGCGGCGGGACCGAGTCTGCGGAATATTTGGTTGTATATCTAGACATCGGGCGCGATCGGCGGGCCGTCGTTATTTTTACGCCAGCCGGGGGCTTCGGCCTCGAGTGCGCAGGCGCGCGCGGCCCTCCTTCGCGGCGCGGTCTATATACCTGGGGGGGGGGGGGGCTCCCTGGCGTCCGCGCGCGCCAATAAAAGCCCACTCGTCCTTCGACCTCCAGGCCCACTTTCGGCCCCCCCGGCGGGATTGCGGGAAGACAGCCGGCTCCGATCGATATATACAATGTGTACATAATCCGGTGCAAAGGGCTTATATATACATACATATATAGGTGGAGGATACGAGGCTGACAATGAATCCCTGCGACGCGGCGGCGCTCGGTAAACACGTACGCGCCGGCCATTAGCGCGGCAGTCCGTCGCCGCGACGAGTCCATTAAAAATAATAACGCGCCCCGAGCCGAGGCGTGCCCGTGGGCTCGCGCCCGGAAACGGCGATAAGGCTGCCGGTCGAGCATCATCGCCCTATTGCTCCGAGGGCGGTGCAGGGCCGCGACGTCCGGGGGGGAGTCTCAACCTGCCGGCGACCTTGAAGCCGACGCCCCGAGATTAGAGCGGCGCGTCGGCGAGGGCCGCGCGGATCGAAGGAGCTCCTCCCTCCGGGGCTTGTCCCTCTCGGGCGGGCGGGCCGCGCGGCCGGCTTACATAAATCAAAGGCCGCGGTAATGGCCGCTTCCGAAAAGGCGCGCGAGCCACATCTCCGCCGATGAACAGGGGGGGAGGGGAGGCTAATCGCCGGCGACATCGCTCGATGGCCTTTGATACCGGCCGAGTACGCGCCTCTTCTTCACGCTATATATATTACGTTCCCGCGGCTTGGCGCTGCGGCCGTCGACGTGCAGTCGCCGAATTGTGCGGCGAGCAGGCGGGTCAAGTGTTTCCTCGGACAAAGCCTGAGCTCGCGGCCCTCGATCGGACATATAATTCCCTATACATTGATCGGCGGCCGTGTGCGTGGCCGCGCGCGATCGATTGCGTAATGCCGAACTACTGCGGAGGCCCCTGGGAGAACCGTCGTCCGCTATAAGTGACTGATGTCGAAGAATGGATTTTAATGCTAATTCTTCGTTGCGCAAGAGGAGCGACTTATCTAATAGAGCGAGCGCACCTAGCCGCGACGCACGCGCCGGGACGCTATTCCAATTAATCTGCTGCATCGACAATTTCGAAGACTGATCGATATTGACGTTACCACATGCATCCACCTATGCATGTACATACGTATACGCACTGCGCGGCTCTCGGCGGAACGGCGCTCCTCTACATATCACTGCGTGCATACAGAGAGGGGGCAGAGCGAGATGGTCGTAATAAGTAATAAAGGGGGCGGGGGGGGAGGAGGGCGCTCTACGGGCGTCCTACTTTGGCGGTTGAGCTCGCGGCGGCAGTAAATTCGGGAGGGGGGGAAAAGATTGGGAAGTCGGCGGCAACCAGTTAACTATTAGCAGGCATTATAAATTTAAGCGCTTTATCGGGATTTCATTAGGGTCAGGATCCAGCAGACGGCATAAATTAACAATGCGCCCCGGGAGCCGGGACCCGGGGACGCCTGCGCCGAGGAGATAAAAGGATACGGAAGCGCTCCTCGCGCCCGGTATCCCGGCGCCCTGCCATTTTCCGCAAATCGGCCGGCCCGCGCGCACACGCGTACATATTATAGGCACAAGACCGGCAGCTGGCGGGGCGCACGCTGCAAAGGTTTCATCTCGCCCGGCGCAGAGTTATATTTATCGCGGCCGCCGCGGCGATCTACAATTAGCCGAGAGCTGCGCATCCGCGAGAAATCCGGAAGGGCCGAGGGCCGGGGCCGGAAGCGATCAGGCTTTTTGCCCCCGGTTCCGCGAAGCCGGCCCCGCCTCGTCGCCAGGGAAATGAGCCCGCGGTTATTGGCCGAGGGGGACGGCCGCCGCCTCCGCGGAGACTCAAACCCTCCCTCCTCCTCCTCCTCCTCCTCCCTTTTTCTCATCTGCCGGGGAGGCGCGCCGATTAAAAAATTAGACGGCCCCTCGTCCCTCCGCTTTTTCGGGGCTTCCCGGGGCCGCGCGGCCCCGCGTATATAGAGCCGCACGCGCGCCGCGCCCGTTTCCCGGCTCTCGCGCCCCCTGAAAACCCTGCACTGCGTCCCTCCTTCGCCCGATATATATCGCGGACGCCGCGCGCCCGAGTCCATGAATACAAATGGCGAATTAAAGTAAAAAAAATTAAAGCCGCGGACGGCGGGGGCGCGAGGCCCGCGAGCTCGCCGGCAATCGAATCCCGCTGGCCTGGCCAGGAGCTCGCGGGGGAGGGGCCGCGCGGATACGCAAGAAGAGAACAGTCCGACGGGGGTGGCCGAGCGGCGCCGCGATGCGTACCCACCGCCGCTGCGGCTAATTTATCGATTGGAGGCTTTGTTTTTTTATTTTTTGGCGACTATGGCTTTTCACCCCCCGCATCGGCGCCTTTTCCCTTAAGCGGAAACAAGCGGATTACAGGCGCGGCCCGCGTTATGGTAATCTCGCGGCGGTGATACGCGGCGCCGCTGCAGCTTGGCGCAAGGTTAAAAATTCAGCGGTTTTGCCCGAGTCGCCGCGACCGCAATACTCGACTCGGATAAAAACTCGAGTACAGATACACGTTTTTATTTTTGTCCTACGGTTATCAATACAACGCGTTAGCTGTACGGCGCACACATTGATAAGCCTAGAGTATTGTATTTGACTAGAGGCTGGCGTGCCGCGCTTCGGAAAGGAAAACCGCATCGTTATTATGGATTTGCCCCGTGCTTACATCAAAGACCGACAGCGGCCGGATCTTGGCTGTACCGCTCTCGTTACTACGACTCTGTATCGCCGGCCGCTGCGCCGAATACGCTGGACCAGAAAGTAAAGACTTACTGCAACGTGCACAGTGAGGAGAATTAATTACGAATGCGCCGAACTGCAGCGCGGACGTTTTCGGGTCGAGCGCAATTTTTTCAGGCTCGTCGCGCAGCTCGCGCGCGATTTGCACTGAAAATAACAGTTCCTAAAAAATTTAATACACACTTTCAATTAAGAGTATACATCACTGTTCTTTATATATTCATTTCAATTTCACACTTTTCGACGCGCCGGCGCGAGGTGGATTTTTATTATCGGGGTAAAAATAATGCGAGTCGTAAAACTCGTGACGGCTTTTACGAATTATATACATTTTGTGGAATTTGAATTTTAGGGATAGCATTGCGTCAATGTACGCAGGTCTTGGCAATAAATAATATTTGATATATCCGCTTGCACTGCACAAATGCCATAAAACGCAGGTATTTTTGCCCGCGCGAGCTCCAAGATATTCTACACTAAACTTTCTGCTTGCACAGTGTGCATCAGATATACAAGCATTCATGTAAATTTAAAAAGCGTTAAAAATATGTTGAAAATGCATTTGTATCTCGCGTGATTTATACTAGGAAAGTTTTTTCATCGATACCTAGAGTAAAAACTACCGAGACTAACCGAACAATTTGTTTTTCCTTTCAAATGCACCGCATTAACTAATTTCTCACACATTCTTTATCTGGATCATTTATAATTAAATATTTTCTCAGATAGGTATTCTTGACAACTGAAATAAACTTAAACGCTGCATAAACACTTGGTTTGCAATTAAGCAAGATTTTCAATCGCAACTCCAGCTTATGAAATATATTAAGATCTATACCACATCTCTAAGAATTAATTATGTAATTATAACAGCAAACATTTAATTAAATAACCATTTTTTAATTGCCTGTTACAGATGGTAATTACTCTTTTGGCTAAGAAGTTTTCATAATTATTTTTATAAAATAGCTGACAGAGCATTCCTTCTCAAAGTTTGCTTATAACTTCAAAGTTATTTACAGATTAAAAATAATGAGTTTGATGAAATCGATAACAATTCATTGGAATAAAAATGAATTAGCTTGCATTACTTTAAATGAAAGAATAATTGCTAGTGTTAAAATTTGAAGTTTATACCACGAGCTGTCAGTGGAAATTCTCGTGTAGTCGGCAAAATTTAATTTTTTCATCTAAAAGTTTTCAATTTCCATTCAACGTAGAGAAATATGACATTTTGCATTTTGAAAGTCTAGTTGCAGACTCTTGATCATAAATACTTTAGATGGTCCTGTAATTACATGTATGATTTATCAAGCCATTTAAATATAAAGCAAGCTGTCCTCGGGCAGACTAATTAGCCTCTATAACTCGCGATAAGCCTTTCGATGTAAATATAGCGACTAATTGATGATTTCTGGCCCTTCTATAAATTCGCTTTATTACGCATGGGGCAAAAGTGGCGCATTTATTCCCAGTGCGCGCGACACGGTGAAAAAGCGCGGGCATATAGCGTACAGGTAGAGGAGAAGCTCGGGAGAAGGATGGAAAGAGGCGCGGCGCGAGCTGTACACGCCATTGCCTATCGCGTGCCCCGGAGGCCCACCGCAAGGCAACTCGAGTATTCGGAACTATTATAGATGATTGAATTGCAGATGCCCGGCAAACTGTTACAGGGACCGGAGGACCGGGCCATTGAATTAATGTTAACGCGGACAATGTTTGACTTTAGCGGCTAAAGCGGCGCACGCGCAGCGCGGGGCTTTCTTCCCTCGCCCCCGGCGCTCCCCCCACCTCTCGACTCCCCGGGCACAAAGAACAAGTCCCCTGCAGTGGCGGCCAAGTTTTTCGATATAATATCAAGGGGCGTGGGACGCAGACTTGGTTGAGCGCCTCGTTGATAACGGCGTCGCGACCTTATATTGCCAAGTTCTTTTCTGTCCGCGCGCGGCTGAATGGCGCCGGGGGCCAAGGGAATTGCGATTAAACTGATTAAATTCCGCCCTTCCGCGAAATGCGCGCAGCCGGTTGCTTTTCGACCGACGAGACAAAACGCGCGATTGATTTATGAAATGCTGCACGGATGTGTTCTAATTATGTGGGCCGCCGCGCGCCGCTCGTTTGCCCGACGAGGTAGCATTCTCGCATTTAATGGAATACCGCGGAAAATATCAAAGATAAATCGTCGAAGCGATTATTTCGGGTGTTGATAAGAGGTTTCGTGTGAGCAGAAATAAATCCAAGAATATAGTCGTAAAATGTGATTAATGCTTTTTTTATCGTCTCGCGGGTTATGTTATTGGGTCACCTGGACGTTCTATTGAACGCTGAAATTCAAAATGCTTGCCTCGTATTAAAGTACATTTTTACATTTTTCAGCTAAAAAGGAGTTTGCAACTCATTACGCTTAAGCGGCTATTCGATATTTTTCCCTCGTGTTGAAGTATAAGAAGAAAATTTAAGTTTTCCCAAATCCATGAATACTTACGAATTAGACGCTCGAGTAGTTGGTACGTGTAAAGCCAAGAATGTGTACTCACCTACAACAGAAAAAATCAAATAATCTTTAGTAAAGCACTAAACTAGACCAGTGCAAGATAATTTAGATACAGATGAGATCGTATTAAAAATTATTGTTGCACAATCTACATGTACAATGTAGTTTAACTCGCAAAGTAAACATATATAGCCTTAACCTTGAAATTAGTAGCAATGTCTGGAGTAACATGCCTTATGAAATTGAAAGCCAAGTGAGTTATTCAAAAGGTAAACTAAGATAATTCGCCGTGCGCAGTAAACTAGCGGTTGTCATCAAAGAGGAAGAAAATTGCTCGAATGCTAAAAATTCTTGAGAGGCTTCTCTAGTATTGAGTTTCAATGGCATTTCCAAGAAACAATGCGACGGCCGAGGTTTCCCGGTACCTCGACTAGTGCTCCCTTTTTCGTCCCTAGAAAAGCGCTCGAAAAATAAGACCATTTGGAACGAGCGATAAAAATATTTAGTGCCTACGACTAGAGCCATTACCTTAACTTGCTTTCTTACGACTTTAGACCGCCGTTTCAATTAAATACTGCACATATAAAGCATAAATAAGCAGTTAATACAGTCAGTGATGAGAATAAAAGTAAGTTGTGCGTAAAGAATGGCGGGGAATCACTACTTTAGTTATGCCTAATAAAAAGATTTTATTACATCCGCGCTATCCTCCTGAACCTCATCCTTAACGATTGTCTAATGCAGGTGGGCTTGATTTTTCACACTAGTAGTTCTTAATATTAACCTTGAAGGAGAATCATTTCATGGTTGATTATATGCGCGAGGTCATATAGTCTTTAGATCAATCTGAGCTTTGGATAAATTAAGATCAACCGAGTAATTCACGGGGCGGGGAAATCTATTTAGTTTCTAAAACGTATTCACAGCGGCACATAAGCTTCTTATATTCGTATCAAGATTCGCATTCGGTCGGGGGGTGCGCATGACACACGCGTCGAGTAAAAAGTTGATATAAATTATCGATCCAATAGATCAAATTGATGAAATTGATAAGGGAGTGGACAATAGGGAGGGAAAAAGGCGCAACGAATTTGTTATATAGCCAAGGACGTGCCGCCGGATACAGAGGAGATAGCTGCAGTTTTGGCAAGATCGATATAGTGGCGGGGGGTGACAGCATAGTAAGCATTCACGCAAGAGCAAGCGTTTAAACGGTTCCGAAGGCGTTATCAAAGGAGACTAATCCCCGCTAAAAGGTATTCATTATTTTCGCATTGAAGGTGGATTGGAGGAGCAGCTGCGAGAGATCCGGCCCCGGCGCCGCCGGCGGCAATTAAACTTTGGGGGATTCGCAGGGAGATTTGGAGGTCAGAGCGGCGCTCGGTGGCGGCGGCCTCGCCAGGAAGACAGCAATAATTCACATCTAACGCGCGGCTCAAAGTTTATCCTGGTGCTCGGGCGGCGTCGCGGGCGCGGGAGGAAAGTTCATTTTATCACCCTGGAGGAGGAATCAATCTGGCGGGCGGCGCGCCTCGGATTTCCCAGGGCCGGCGCCGGGGGCAACAAGTGCAGCGCGCATCCCCAGGACGGCCTCCGCGAGGAATGCCCGGGCGCGGGCTCCCCGCGGCGACGGGGTGGGGGCGCGTGACGTCAGATCGCCAAGGCTGCCCGCGCACGTGTCGCCCCCCCGCTCCCCCCCCCCTCGGAATATGTCGCTATTGCGCGGCGCTCGCGGGCATCTGTTGCACGCGCGGAAAACCCCCTGGCTTTTCGAGGGCTCGGGGAAGGGCCGGTGGCGTCCCGCGCGCCCGGGGCCTCGTCTCTCCTTGGCAACCTGTTCGTTCGATCGGCGGCTAATCGGGCGGGTCGCCCTCGCCGACGGGGCCGCGTCTTCTGGGGGGAGCAGCTGCCCGGGCGACGTCGGGCCGGCCCCGGGAAGCCCTTATTAACCCGTCACGCGGCCCCCTCCCCCGGGCGGGCCAAATTGGCAGGCTCGCGAGAGCCCCGGCTGCTAATTAGAACAGGTGAGCCGCGGCCCCGGCCGGCACTTATCGCGCCCTTTGTCTCGCGCGAGTCCCCGCGGCGGCGCCCGGGCGCACACCTGCCCCGAGATCCTCCTCCGATCGCGGGTGCCCGAATCTTCTTTTTTCTCCCCGCAAGGCGGCTTTATACATCGGCGCTTGCGGCTCGGCCGCCTCTTCCCGCTCGCCGGGGTGGTGTAGGTGCGCGTCGGTGAATGGCGATTTGAAGGCCTTGTAAGTGCGCAGCGGGGGACTCGAAGCCGCATTGTCCGCGGTGAATTCGATCAAAAGTGAAAACGGGTGGTTAAAGTCGGCGCGGGTGGAGCGGCTCCCGGCTCCCGGCTCCCGGCTCCCGGCTCCTGGTTAACGGGAGCTCCGTGAAAGCCCGACACGCGCGCATATATGCAAGTAATGAAATAATCAATAGGTACTTGGGCGGGCGGCGGCGCGGCCTCGGGCGCGCACAAAAAGCTCCTTACGTAAATAAATATGCGTCCGCGAGGTGCTTTACGTAATTCCCCGATGCAAATGGCCAATGTGGAAAAACTGTTTGGCCTGTCGATAAGGTGAAATAAAAAAAAAAAAAAAAAAAAAGAACCGCCGCGGCGTTACGCAACGGCGGACGAAAGCGGCGCGCGGCCGTACGCGGACACCGGCCGACGGCGGCCCCCGTTCGGCAGGGCCGAGCTTACGTTATCGGCCCGGGCGCTCGCGTCCCTCCGCCGGCGGGTCCACTCGGAAATTCGCGCGGCGGCCGAGGTGGGCCGCGGGGCGCATGCGCGCAGCCGGGCCGCGCGGGGCAACGCAGCGGACGCGACCTAAGCGCCGCCCGGCGCGCGGCCGCATTAATTCCCCCAGCCGCCCGCTGATTTCTTCCCCGGCGGGGAGCCGATGGTCCTTGCCCGATCCTCGCTAGCGCGCGCCTGGGTTTACCTTCGAGATCCGCGGTTTCAGAGCCTGCCTCCGGGGAGGAGGCCACTGTGCCGAAAAGTTCCTATTGTACGGCCCCGATCGCTGCCGGACGGCAATTAAACCGGCGACGAGGAGGCAGAAGGCGCGAGAGCCAGGCCGCGTCTCGACCTTTCCGGAGCACATATGCATACGCATATGCGCCGCTCGTACGGTTGAACTGCAAGCGCATCGGGCCCTCGGGGAAGTTCGTCCAAAAGTCGATTTTTCACGGAGGGAGGAGGGCGCGTCCTTCCGGGAGGCAGCCGCGGGCGGCCTAATGAGAGCCGGCCGAGCCCTGGGCTAACAGGGCGTGTGCAGCAGTCGGCCCGCGCGCTCCTCGTTACTCCGGGAGTATCCTCGGCCGGCGCCCGACCGCTCGCTCCATCTACACCGCCCGTTTACCTCTCTCTCTCTCTCTCTCGTGCTCCCTGCCGTTCCCTCCTCTCGCGTAACGTACCCCATAACCCCTTTTATATATGTACAAAGCAGGACTGCAGGGGCGCCCAGCGCGTAAAAAGCGCGAATGAGCGCGCCGCCGGCTCGCCTACTGCGATTATTCCCCGCTCTTCGCGTTAAACGCGCAAGCTCATAACGTATCTCACCGGCAGGTCGCCCGGCGTTTATGCGCGCACTTGCCGCTATTGCACAGATATCCCAAGTGCCGCGTGGCAACGCTCTTACGCTGCGCCCGTGCACATATACACACACTGCCTCCAAACAATGTGGCTCGCGTTGATCTTCGCGAGCGGCCGATCGCCCGGCCGCTCGGCCGAATGCGCCCGGACCAACGGCTTATGCCGTAAAATTGATTAATCGTACCGGAGCAAAGTCTTTCCTTCGGGGAAAATGAGATAATTGTTGAATCATTGCAGCCGAGTCTTTAAAAGGCTATATAGTATCGCTAATGGTTCCGTGAATCGCGAGCTCTTTGCACGCGCGCGACTTTTCGAGCAGAGCTCTAGCCCTAATTGAGATAAAAGCAGCCGCGAGCCGCCTGCCCGCCTGTCCTCGCAATCGCGCGAGTCTAACGCCGAGTGAAATAGATAACGCCGTGTAATAATAAGTTTGTTGGCGATACGAGTCTCCGGCAGAAAGCGCCTCGCGCTCACTGGCGGGCACGCGGCCACCGGGTGCGGCCCGCTCGCCGATCAGTCACACTTGACCAATTGATGTTTTTCCCAGGACTGCGGGACACGGGGCCTTCCACGCGGACTAATGGAGGATAATCGCGCGGGCCCCGAGGACGCAGGAGCCGCGTTTAAAGGCCGGCGCGCGCATATATATATATATAGTTGCCGCTCCGGCGGGCGATGCGCGCGCACAAAGGGCCCCGGGCCCATGCCGGGAGTTAAAAGCCCGGGGCCGGCGGCGCGTGCCCTCGGGGCGGCGGCGCGCGCCGGCTGCCTCGGCTCCGGGGCGCATCTGCCCCCTCGGCCGGCTCACAGCTGCCGAAATACAAGCCGGCCCCTCCCGCCGGCAGCCGGCCCGCGACAACGGGCCCTCGACCCCCTCTCCTCGGGCAGGGCCCTACCTGTCGCGCCAAGGCCAGGAAGAGGCCCCGGGCCTCCGCGGCCCTGCTTCCTTCCGCGGCTGCCTCCGGCCCAAGGATGCTGTGCGCCGCGGGCGATTGTTTGTCGCGGGAGCGACGAGCCGAGACAAAAGCGCGCGCCGCGGTAATGACGCGGCCCCCGCGCCCAGGGCTTTTTCCGCAGGCCCCGCACGCGCGCGGGCTTTTCATTTCCACGGGCTGGTCTCGGCCCACCGCCGCGTCCACAGCTTCATTAGCTGCCCAAATTACTCTGCGGGCGCGCGATCCTTCCGCGTCTACGGCTCACGTCTTCCAAAGTACGTATGGCTTTCTTTTGCCACGTCGGACTGTGTCGGTCCCTTGTGCGTGTGTGTGTACAGGCGAGCCGAGTCGCACTTCAAGGCACGATTGCTATGCAGACGCAGGGGAGCGCCAACGAGTGATTACTCGGATCGGATGTCGAGCTCGCTGGAAAGCCACGAAAAATGGCGAGCCGTTTTATTTGCGCTTTTTTTTAATTGGGGCGCCACTCGTTGGACTCCCGCCGAGGGCGGCGTGCATTGGCGGTATATATATATAGCCCGGGCGATCAGGCAGCCGACGTCGCTTCGACTCAAAGGGCCCGCGATCTATTGCGGACGCTTCTAAACATCGTTGATCCGTTGCGCGGCTCAGCCGCGCTGAATGGCCCGGCGCTCGAAGGCAAAGCCGCTTGCTCGAGAAAGGGAGGAGGACGAGAGGTATATAGCCGGGCTCGAGGGTGCGCTGAGCTGCAGATGTTGCCGCGATCGCATTGTCCTCCCAAAAATAAGGACAACAATTTCTACTCCCCGAAAGTGCCTTGATAAAAAGAACCAGGCTATTCTGCTGATTAGTTTTGTACAATTACTCATTTCTTTTTACGTCCTTCGCCTTTTTTTTTATTTACATACAGAAGATTATACTTTTTCCAACTTGACACATGCTTGCTTTAATAATTTCGAATATTGGGAGGCAAAAAAAATATAAAGCGATCTAGTTAAGCTGAAAAGAATAAATCACCATTTTGATAAATTACGCGTCAGTGTAAGCTAGTTACGTTATATTACTACAAAATATTATATATTTATTAACGAAACCCTGAATTAAACTGAATTAAAGCCTATGAAAAAGAATTGCACGCTAATTTGTAAAGATGATTTATGAGTTCAAGTATTACACAGGTTAAATTAACTACTACAGAAGTAAATCTACCGTTATCGTAATTTTCATGGATTTAGTAATCAAGTCTATGCATACAATTAAATTATCAATATATTATGCTTCGCTTATATCCGATTTAAAAACAGTCTAACATTTAAATCGACTCTTATTTATATTATTGCTGCATTATATTGTTATTAATCATAGATTATAGACCTGTATGAAAGTTATATTACATATTCGTTAAAATTTCTGATATAAAAATCTGCTCATTTTTCTAGTCGTTAAATTTTAATATTTCAGGATATCAGACTGGAAAAATACCTTACAATAGTCATGTCAAAAGAATCTTTTTCAAACGACTCCGGTGCATCTTTCATCATCTCGGTACGCCGACTATAGAGAAATCAAATTCTTTGTGATGAAAATGTAAAAGAGTAGAAAAGACTAGAATTTGAAAATCGAAAAAAAGTTAGGGATGTTAAGCTTTTGAATCTGTAACTCCGATATTTCTGGTACGTTACTTTTTTCGGGTAAACTGCCACATCACGCCGCAATTTGAACTATATTTCATATCTCGGTATACCCGGAAATATACTCTCTTTTACTCTTAGTTGTCATTTCGATTATCTACATATTTTGACGATAGCATTTGTGCTTTTACAGATTACAAGACGCACGTTTGAATGCTTATGACAATGCATGTAAAAACAACTATTTAATAATAATTAATAGCAGATACTCGTGCAATAAAAGGAGTGGCATTATTTTTATACAATACATAAAGCATAACCTATAACACAAATAGATGGCACGAGATGAAGTTTAAAGATGCTACCAACTACGATGCTTAGAATTTGCTCGACAGCCGTCAATAGCAAACGTCCTCGGTGAAATTGTGAACATGCAAAATATGAGTCATATTTGTTATATGATACAAAACTTTCATTCTCACTCCTACTAATATATTTATGCCGAGTTAGATTAGAATCAGAGATGATTTGTCAGATTCAAAAATTAACCATTTATATGGCAAAAATGAATGTTAAGATGAATAGTTAAAAGGTTTGAAAAATTATAAAAAGATGTGCATAATGCAACGGCGAGAATGGTTGCCGCATTTGCTCACAATGGAAGTCGAGAAAATATTTCAATCATTATTTGGCGATGTTTTGCTGCGATACAACCACCACATTTGAACATCGATTCATAACTGACGATGAAACATGGGTCTGCCACTTTATACCTGAAATAAAGGGACCATTTGTAACAATAGATTAAAAGGGGAGAATCGACAAAATAAGACAAAGGTAGGTCCACCTCAAGGTTCACCTGTCGGTATTCCGTAGAAGTCAATTTTTAGGGATTGGTTTGCATGGTCAGAAATAAAGGCTACTTCTGTCATTAAACTGTTAAATTTTATGTCCTGTGTATCATAAATAATGTGAATAACCATAAGTGAGCATAATATACTAAAAATTATATCGAAGTTAATGATAAAATTATATTGTTGTGAAAGAGATAAAATATAAATCTGTGTATTGAAAATCTAATTTATATCTTAATTAGTAATTAAAAAATACCAACACTTAAAATATTAAAACTCAATACGTTTAAGCTTAATAACAACTGAGAAGCAATGAACGAAGCGCTTTTTATTTTATTTTGAATTTGCTGTCTTTATGCCTATCTGTTTCGTCTCTCTCGTCTCTCACATCTGCATATAGCAAATATCGAAGCAAATATACATGTGCATTAACATAGTGCATTTTTAAGTTATGAACTAATTGATGACATGAAGCACTTAACAGAATAAACTGTTCTGTTGAGACACGTGTTTAAAAAATTCTGGGTACAACCTATACTTACAAGAATATAATTTCGATTATTATGGCGTATTTTGACTGATAATTTTTATTAAGAAAATAAGCAAAAAATAGTTAGTATTGTTTGAGAATTTATTGTAACATTCGCGTAATGAAATAAATAAAAAGCGTTGGCATTTATCGAAGAAAATGTTGTTATCTTGACAATGTGTCAGCATACACGCATCTCAACACACATTCATTAACGCAGACACCAAAAATTTGAACGGAATTGCTTCCTCACGGATCTATTAGTCAGCTTTAACATTCTCGGCTTATATTTTCTGTTTCTAAGCTCGTTCTCAAAGGCTCAAATAGAACATTTTTACCTACGATTGAGAGACAGAATTTGCAGTCATGGCTATTTTGAAAAGTTCCGTTTTTAGCTGTATCTAAGCACAATGTTCAAGTTATTGAATATTGCTGGAAAAATGTATCGAATTTTCACAAGTTTTTGTATTTTCTTTATTAAGTTGCCTACTTTTGGAACTATCCTGATCGCATTGCAACTAATAAGCTAATCCTTTGTAGTACTCGCGTAATTGAGACCTTAAAGTTTTTTCTCAATTGCCAGAAAGATAGAGAGAGGGCGCGGGTTGAAAGGCAATAATTAATCGATAATCGCAGCTAAATACTTTGAGGAGGCCGTCGTCAGATGCGTTATTCAAACAAGTGCCTAATTTGCATACGAATACGCGATCGGAGTTGAGAATGCGCGCGCAGGAACCGCGCGGTGCTTCACGGCCACGCTCATTATTCAAAATCGAATGAAACACGAACGCGATGAAGGATGGAAAATAGGTCTGGAAGAGGTTCTCATCCGAAAACTCGGCTCTCCCTTCGTACACGGGACCACTACTGCGTAGTTCCGCCGCAGACATCTGCCATCGCGAGCGGGCACAAGCTTTATCGTCTCTCTCTCGCGCCGGGGCTTTTCCGTCTCTCATGCTTTCAATGGATCCCGTCGCAGATAGAAACATCCATATTCCCGTTCGCATGCAGCCCCCGGGAGCTCGCGTGTCGATTCGTCCTTCCCACGTCGGGGGTCCGTAATTCGACAGGAGATTCTTCCGGTCGGAGAACAAAACCCCGACTACATCCTAAACCCCTTATCGCTTTCTCGCGCTCTCCACTTCGTTCGCGTTCTTTCAAACGCGCAATTTCGCAATTGACTTTTTTAATCGTTTGGCAATACAGCTTGATCGTTCTTTAAAAATCGAACGCGTATTAATATCCCTGCAGGAAATATTTTAACGAATCTTTTTTGCGATAGCACTTAAATGCAATATTGCTTTTGAAAGTTAATACCAGTTGTTAGTAATTTTTTCCCTCTCCAATTCGATATACAAACTCGTTACGGTTCCAAAGTAAAGAATTTAGAATTATATTTGTGTTTATTTAAACATATTCCGGCAAATAAATACTTGCAATAATACTCGATAATATAAATTTAACAAATTTGTTTATGATTCTGCTATTATACCATTGTGCAATTACAATATATATCTGAAATATATTAAAGAGAATTAATATATACGAAGGCGATACTATTAAATAAAAACCATATACTTTTTTCATTAATATTTTGTATAATTAACTATAATGACACGCTGAAATCATTTGGTATGATACATAGATATTTGGAAAAACCTGTATAATGAGCTCGTGATTAAAAGGAAGGTGGCGCAGTTAATCACAATAATGCAATTAACATCAGGAGATTCGTCGTTGAGTGGTCGTGATAATTCGAGTAACAGTTGAGCACATTTCTCATTGACGCACGTCGGTGCGCTTAATGCCCCGCTTAACGCGCTCCATGCGGCAAAATGAATTTTTTCGTCTTCCTCGGACTGCCGGCCGCGGCGAATTAGAAGACAGGGGGTAAAGAGAGCCCGGGGCGGAGCTCGCGAGGGTAAATATTGTAAATATAATCCGGGCGAGAGGGCGCGGGGGAAAAAGCGGGTAGTGTGCGCAAACGTTATAAAAATTGGCTGAAAAGCAGTGAATCGCCGAGGAAGCACGAGCGCGGCCTGAATGGGATTATAAAACTCCCGCGAAATTCCGTGGCCCCGGCGCGACGAAAGGTTAAAAGCAGTGCCGCGGCGCGCGCCGTACCAAAATCACCCACTTACCCGCTGGCAGCTTATAAACCTCGCCGCGGCGGCATAAACGATAATTTACAAGCGCGTTAAATCCTCTGCCCCCAGCCGCACAATGTAAAACGCGAGATCGCGATTAAGGCTTATTGAATGCGCGGAACCGGTAGGTTTTAATCCGCGGCGCGGGGACCCAGCGGAGGACCGGCGACACCGCGACACCTGGTGCCCGCGAGCCTCGGGGACGAGGCCTCGTCCCCCGGGGGAGGGAGAAAAAAAGCGCCTACGGATGGGCCGCGGATCGATAGCCCGGAGGAGGCCGATTGAGAGAGCCCGAGGGCGGAAAGGGCCTCGGGTTTCGAGGGGAGCCGCGGCGAGCGCCGCCGGCCACCTGCCACCCGCCGCGCATATCGCCGGCCGGGCAAGTGCGTCATTCGCCGCGCGGACCTATTGGGTTTCACGGGGGCTCGGGGGCAGTCGGCGCGCGCCGCTCGCCGGCGTAATTGCCGGCCGATCAATGCGCCGGCGAGTCGCGCCGTCATCCGCCGATCGCCCGCGTGTATCCGCCGATTCCCTAACGCGCCCCACTGCCCTGGTGCGCCTGCCCGTGCCAATCGAGGGCCGGACCATCGAACCTTCCGCCGAGTTTGCGGAAGCGCCAAAAAGCTGCCACCTGGGGCGAAAGTTGGAATTTTAAGAAAAAAGAAAAAAAAAAACTTTCCGGGCGACGTCCGGCTGCTTATTAGGCCCCGATCGATAATCAGCGCCGATGAGTTGGAAGCATGCGAGCGGCGCCGGGCGCTTCCTCGGCGTTGCGCCCGCTATCGCAACTGTCCGGCCGCTCGCGAGACACGCGTTCGCGTGACGGACCGAGAGAATATTTCCACGAGGCGCGAGCTTCTCCTTTGCGCGCCTATTGGGAAAAAAATGATTGTTGGAAAAGAGCCGAGGAAAGACGCGGCTCCGAGAGCAGAGAAAACGAACGGACTTTTATATTCAAGGCTAGATCTCCTGCTTACATTGATATTTTATTACCGCGCGCATATCAGTCGGTATAATATGACGCTTAGATATGCATTTGTAACCTCGAGTGCGAGCCGGTGTGGCGCTTTTTAAAGAACGGGCGCGTTACGAAATCGATTCCTGCCGGGCTCCCGGGGGCCGCCGACGACGACGACGGCGACGACGACGAGGAGGCGCGGGTACGGCTCGAGCAGCGGGAGTTACGCCGAGTCCGGCACTTGCGTCATAAGCATATTATAATTGGATGAATCTGGTCGAGCCGGCCGTGGCATTCGACGCGCGCGCCGCCTCGGGCCGCCTCGGGCCGCGCGCCCGTACCGAAATACACCGGGGATCGGGCGGCCGGGCGGCCGGGCGGCCGGGAAAGCCGGGCGATCGGCCCCGAAAACCCCCCCCGGGGAAGCCCCTCGCGGGCGGAAAAGGCGTGTTTACACTCGGCGGCGATAAGGCGGCCCGCGGAGCGGCGCTGCTGCCGCCGGCGGCGCCGTCCCGCAGCGGCGCGCGCGCGCCCGCCGGCCCGCGCCGCCCGGCTCTGTGTGCGTCCCCGTCCGTGTGGGCTCGGGCGTCCGCGGGCCGCGCGCCGAGGTGACGCGGCCGAGGTTGCCCGCGCCGCCAGTGGCTCTCAGCCCCGAGCGACGCGTGAAAGTGCGCACGTACGCCCCGCCGCGGGGAGAGCGGATTCTTCGGCCGGGGAGGCGCCCCGGGCCCTCGCCGACCGCCGGCCATTGTTTACCGAGCCCTGGACGCCCGCGGGCCCTCGGCCCCGGGCTCGCCCGGGACGCCCCGGCTTCCGGCCAAGTCGCAGCGGCCGCCGCCACCGCCGCCGCCGCCGCCGCCGCCGCCGCCACGTCAGCCAATCTTTTCCACGGGCTTTCGGAGGAATTCTCGCGCACTCGCGCGCCGCCATTTATGTTAAGGGCATTCCTTTGTGCTCGGCGCGAGCGCGCGCCAGCCAAGCTGATTCCGCCCAGCGGACAAACCAAATGAATTTTTCCTTCCGCTCGGTCTAACCCTCATCACTCCAATTTCGCTTCTATATTCGCGGATTTACTAAGCGAGCGCCTTTCCTGCGGAGTATAATAAAACGTCCAAGCAATCCTACAAGTTTTGGGAATCGCCTCGGTCGCCCCTTCGTCGTAAAAAATTCTATCAAAATCTAGGCCGCGTAAAAACGCATTTCGTACCGTGCCGCGTGATGGCCAAAAAGTACGGAAAGGTCCTTCAAATCAGCGAATATAATATAATAAAACTTCGCGCGAGCTTACGCGATTTTCGGGAAAACCTATGTATGCTTTGTACTTTTAAGTTTCTTCTGCATAATAATTACGCTCTTATCGAGGGTCTTATGCAGCACATGCTTTTGACAATGCTCGGCCTCTTATATGCGTTGGACGGTGCACGCATAAATGATTCTTTTTTGTACCCCCACAGCATGATTAAGTATATTAATTTATGATAATTTATAAACTCTCTGTTAAATATTCGAAGAATGATATACCCGTGAAAAACCCGTCTCTCGCACTTGCCAAATCTATATGAGCAAATGTAATCTCGAAATAAATATGCTGCATAGATACATAAGTAAATATTACCTAATAAATATAACCTAATTATATATATACACGAAGAGTAAAGTATAGAATATCATGATTAACGATCGTCACTCGGGATTATAAAATTTGATGGAACTCGCATTCCCTAAAAAAGGTAGAAAATATCAAGTCTATTGAATTTTGTCGTTTTTCATTTACTAATCAGGGTATAAGTACTACTTTTCTCTCTGCAATTCCTGAAAATTAATGTAAAATACACAAACTTTAATGCCATGCATATTTAAATTTCAGTATAGATGCAGTATAAAGTTTGTAATAGATGAAAATGCCTCGTGACCTGTTTTCCTCTTATAGACTTCTTATTGCACTTGTATGCGTATATATTTTGCGTATATTATGCACGTGTCTTCAATAGCGTATATATGACAAATCGAAATTAAGTTTTTCAAAATAATCCATAGTCGAGTGGTAATATTGCGCGGCTAGTTGTCTGGGAAGCTCACATTCGAATCTCCACTTTGGAATTTCGACAAAAACTTCTGTAAGTCGCATTTTTTAAATACTTTTGCTAATTTATGATATTTGAATATAATAGAAAAGTCTAAAATAATATCATTAAAATTATTCTTGAATTACCAACAGTAATTAAATTTTTCTGTCCATTCTTTCAGAATGAAGGAATGCAGTAGTAATTTTAATGCAAGTCCATTATTTTTGTTTTCATTACGTTTATGAAAATAACTTTAGATTATATTTACATTGTATTTCATGTACCTTTTTTAATAGTGTGTGCAAATATTACTCATTGCTATACTACAATCTATGTATATTAGTTATTATATGTATTCCTCGACAGGTATAGCGAAGATATTCTGTTATTTCTATGTAAATCAGCTCAAAAATACTTTTAACTTATTGCAGAAAAAGCCATTGTATTATTCACAAATACATGCCCAACATTTTTATTGGCGAGATCCAGCTAGGACGTGGTACTGATACTTCATCGAGAGATGAATTATTCAATAGATAATTATTACGATTTGAAGCTTTACAGGTAAAATTATTTTGCTACTGATTCGTTTTTGTTTGATTCTTTACATTTTAAGTCAACAGTTTCACCATTGTAATGATGGGACTTTCCAAAAGAAAAATAATATCGGTCTAATAGATATTATTCCGATCAAAATCGCAATCGCAGGTGGACTTCATAATATTACACGACGTTCAATTACGTAAAAAGTAATAAAGATAAGAGATACATACCAGGTTCTATGAAACTTGCGTAAATGCGCTTATCTTAAAATGTGCTATTATAATAGAAGTAATCTCATAGAAGCTAATCTATTGAACATCGTATTGAAAACAGGATTCCCTCTTCTTGTAATCATATTACGTCCATTACTCGATCCATTTTCGTAACAACGCAAAATATCGATGTTTCCAACAATTTTGATTAATTTCACACCAATAAATTTGGTACATTCCTATATATAATAATTATAAACTAATACCGCAATAATACCACGGCTTTTCAAGCCGGTTTCCAGAATCATCGAAATTATATATTACAAGCAAATCTATCCATTTATCAGCTATACGTATGCCTTAATCATATTAGTCTATTATAACATATAGACTACCGGAGTACCGTTGTTGCAATGTATTTATGTATCGTGTTCAGTGCAGCGTTCACGTGTGCTTTAAAGCATTTCTTTCTTTATTTGAACTATATATTATTGCGTCAAAGTATAAAAGACCAAGCATTTTATTTTTTAATATATATTTTCTCTTCAACACAGAATAAGGTTTATGTGCATGATATGTACAAGAATCCAGCTAAAGTACGTCAGAAGTTATGGTCGGAATTTTTTTTAACCATTGGAAGCAGAATTGAGTCAGATGAAAAATTTCTGGATAAGATCTGGCAGGAAACTTAGATTTCCACCAGTATTAGAATAATGGATTTAATACACTTATAAGTATATACGAATAGTCGATAGATCAAAATGCTTAGTGTTATAACTTAAGAGCTCTGAAAGATTCTAAAATGCAAAGGTATACGACGAAACATAACCTATATATTTATCAACACGCGGAGCTTAATGTCCTCGTTTCTGCATTAATATAGATGAATGAATAATGCAAAGTATAAATATGGAAAAAGGAGATCTTTTGTAAAAGCACATGTAAAGTATATCGCGAAGATTTGCGAGAGGAAGTTGTTAATGCAGCAGCAACACTTGTAAGTGTAAATTGACATTAATTAAAAGGGTAAATGAACAATGAAATAAAGTGCGTATAGTGCAGGTTCGAGGCAAACTTTGCAAATAAAGATATGTACGTACAACAAAGTGGGAAGGGGAGTTGCGCAGAAATTCTGACGAAAAACGATTGCATATTAGAAAGTGCCGTGATATACACATTTAAATACTGTAGTGCACAGGCGGCGTGCACGTATATGCATTAGGAAACGCGCACTCTAATAATAATTCGAAAAGCGCGACGCGCAGAATGGAGATAATAACCATTGGCGATATTGTCCTTTAACTCTCCCGCGAGACGAGATCTCGTTAAGTGGATTTATAACGCCGGTGCAGCGGCGCGAATGTAATGACAGGTTCCTCTCGCGCCAGCGCTCGCAATTGAATGGAGTATCGATAAACAGGATTATTCCGAGGCGGGGAGGCGGGAGCGCCGCGATTAAAACTGCAGGAGCTTCTTCTGGGCGATCCGCAGCAGCCGAGGCCGCGGGAAGCAAAGTTCAAGCTGCACATCTGATTAAACCTGCCGGCGGGAAAGGAAGTTATACATTTATGCCCCCCCCCTCCCCCGACTCTGGGATATTTACAGGGCGCGCACCGCGAGCCGAGCGGCCGCGCCGGCCCGAGGAGTTCTAAAGCGCCCCAGAATGTTCTAAACTGTCGGAGAGTATTCTAAAGCATTCCCGCAAGTTGGGGCGCGCGCACCATTTCCCTTTGGGCCCGCTCGAGGCGAGAGGACGCGTCCCCGGGGCCGATCGGCCGGGCCCCTCGCGGCCACCTCGGGCCGAGCCAAGGGCCCGGGGATCTAGGCCGCCTCCCCCCCCCCCCACCTCGGCCCTGACCGAATTGCCCCCCGTCGCCGGGATCCTCGCGCGCGCCCCCCCTCCCCCTCCCCGCGGGATGCTGCGCCCGGGCGCGCGCACGGACGTAATCAAGCGGCGCGCGTGTACGTGCCGCGGGCTTTCGGCGGTAATGTGGGACGCTTTTTGCCCGGCTCGCGGACTCGCGCTCGGGGTCGCCGCCGCCGAGGCGAGAGCGGACTTTGCGTCTTTTCGATCTGCGCGCGCGCGTTGGCTGCACTGCGGCTCTCGCTCGGCGGGCCCCGCATTTTTCCGCTCTTTGGGGCGCGCCGGCTCGCGACACCGCCTGCGACTCCTCGATGCGCGCACACACACACACGGACACACGAGAGTAGGTGCGTCCGTGCCCGGCCGGGGCAATTAACCGCGCGCTCGGCGTGCGCGGAGAGCCGCCGTGTCCAAGTGCACGGACAATGGGACAATAACAAGTGGCGCGTGCAGCCGGCCCGCCGCGGCTACTGGGAAAAATACCACGAGATTCCATTGCGCTATAGTTCCGCTTGTCGGCCGCGCCGCCGAATCTGTAATACCATCTGCGCCGGGCAATCCTCGCGCGCGGCTCAGACGTCAAACGTTTTCACGTTAATTTAATCGCTTAATTGTACAATTGCGAGCGGGTGTTTTTCTCGCGCGGCTCCTTGTGTACGCGGCTACCTTCACGCTCGCTCCGCCTGCACGCTATGTAATTCCGTGTACAAGGTGTGGGCCGCGCGGTGGCAGTGAAATCACCTAGCGAAAATACCCATGACGAAGCGAGCTCTTTTACGTTATTAAGGAACCCGCCCGAGAACCCGGCCAATATTCTACGCGGCGAATCTCCTATTCTCTACCCTGTCTCCCCTCCATTCAACTCCTCCCGAATTCTACTTTTTTTTTCCTTAAAGAGAGTCAAGCTTTCGCTGCGCCCTATTGCGTTTTTATACTGATTCTCCCATTGTATTAAAACGCTTACGTAATACGCGTGCACGAAATATGTATTATACCTCGCATTATACTAAGCATCGCTCTCGGCATCGCTATCTTATAGACTAAATTATTTTGCCGGATCGTTGGACTGTAATACCGCACGGAACTTTGCAAGGAACTTTGTTTTGCAATCAAGCCAAGAAAATGTCTGAATAGGATTATTTAGAGGACGTATAAAAGTCATGGGTATATAACCAGAGCTAAATATACCGCACCGTCGAATAAAGGGACAAAACAAAGGTGCACCAATTCTTTTACATATTAAGGCTTATGTTGCTGCATCAAAAAGGACTTATCTATTATCTCAATTTGCAATTTATTTTATACATCCCAATATAACAGATTTGCCAACTTGATAATCAAATATATTGCCCATGCGTTATGAATGCGCATATCTAACCCCATAAAAAGTATTAAAGTAAAAGCAATAAAATATCTTTGAACAGCATCGCATGTTTCATAACAACCGCGGTCCGAGCGGTCTGATTCCAAACTCGAAACGTCAACTCCACGCGCTTAATTTTTTATGTCGAAAAATTACAAAAAAAAAAAAAATAAAATTCCGACGAGTATGTATACTAACCTGCCAGAAGCATGGCCGATTCTTTTACCTCGCAGGAAGGAATTTTGAATGCTCGTGTGATTCCCTTGTGTCATTCAAGAAAAACTCCCGAAACTTCACTCGCGAGTGTCTTTGCGTTAAAAGTCACTAGTTCACTACCGATGAACGCGAGTCAACACCATGATCGAGAACAATAGCACTGCGACCCGGCGTGTCGACTCGGTTACATTTTTTTCACCGCTGGCTCCGCGCGTCTCTGCTTATTACGCGGATAAGTGCAGTCGGTCTCACGGCTGCGGAGAAACTGTGGGCGAGTAAACAAACCAGAGGGTAAGGAATTATAAAGAGGATTTTATTGTGCTGCCTCCCCCTCCCCGTGTCTGTCTCCCGTTCCCCCCAATAAGAGAGAGGCAGCTCTCGTAGCTCGAATCGCGGATCCACGATCGAAATTGTACACCAACAATCGGCCGAGCTGGCTTCGTATACGCCGAAGGTTATGAGGTTTCGCTCAAAGTTAAAAGCCGCGTGCCTACATGTATATACGTATATATATATATACGCGCGCGGGATTGCGAGGGAACGTCGAAAGTCGAGTTAGATCTCGAGGGCAAACAATTGATGCACTAGCCGCGAGCGTGAGAACACATAAGGCCGGCAGGTAAGGGGAGCCGCAGTTAAAGATGGATAACGTGTACTACCTACGTACGATTAAAGCGGATCTACGGATAATCTCTTTTTATTTTAACCGCTATCGTGATACTCTGGTTTGTAACGTTTTTCTTTGTTAAAAATGAATCGTGAAAGTAGTAAGATAGTATCCGCATTGAAGAGAAATTGTCTCGGAAATTTCATGTTATTATAGGCAAATGCACGATAATTTAAAGCCTCGGTGAGAGCTTGTTTATCTTAAAAATATCTGAAAAATAATTAAATTAGTTGCTGAGCATGCGTCACATTTTATATGACAAAAAATACAATGAAAAATAATAATTCCAAATTCGCAAAATATGATTACTTTGAATTAATGTGTACAAATTATCCAAAATAAATTTTAATTGACAATTTAATCCAATGGCAAAAGCTCGGACAGCAGTACTATATCACGCCAAATACAACGTGTGTTTCAAACATTGTTCTTATAATTATGTAGGTTGCGCAATTGAAAGCAGTTGTGAATAAATAATGATAGTAATTTTTTCATTGCAATTTCGATTTATTTTCTTTTTATCGTCTTAATAATAAAGGCTTTTATTACCACTTTGTGCAGAATATGTGTTTTCGCACAACAGAGTGAAAAACAACAATGACGAGAAACGCGCAAAAATTTGCCAGGCCCGCCTGTTGAAAATTTCATTGTCGCACTTCGTATACGATGCCTTTGTTTTTTTCAGCGTCATTTATGCGCAATCTTTGTGCAATTGAAATATTGCTTTCGGCAAAAAAAAACGAGCTTTATTACTTTTGACCCAATTAAAAAGTGAATCTGCACAGCGTGGAAAACTAAGTGATTTAAATGCATTTTTGTTTTTACGATTAAATGAAACAATTACCTCTACTTTTAGATGCTTAGATTACTAATTAAGAATTTAATTTTACAACGAAATAATGACGTTTCCATCTTAAACTTTTGTATTCGAAAATTGTACAGCATTTATGTTTAATTGCATTCATTCTATTCGTTATGAAGAAGATAAAACTCGTGCGTTACGAACGAAATGTTAATTTTCGCAGGTCTTTGCGATCGAGCGTATAACGAGTGACATCTTTATCGCCTTAGAATCACAGACAGTATTTGTGGTAGTACAGTTTGTCTCTACCGAAGATTCTCGAGTGCGTATTGTATCGGAGGCAGCTTAAACGACGGCTTTGAATAAGTAGTAAAATGTGCCCCCTGGTCAGACACGGGCGCAGGAGCGGAAAAGATTCTCGGGCTTAACTGTATCGGAAGCCGAGGGCCGCTTCCGAGGATCGGCGAATTGGAAACCTCAAGAGTCGCGAGACTTACGATTGACCCGGTAGATTGAAAAAGCTCGGGGCGAGCGCTTAGCCGCGCCCCGGAGGGGAATCGCGCGCGGCATCGACGACGTAAAGCGCTCTGTACATACGCCGGTGGATGAGAGGCACCCGGTAAACACTCCGGGGCCGGGGCGCGAGGGACAAAAAAAAAAAGCGCGCGAAGAAAGCGCGGGGGCAAGGCCGGGGCATCCGGCGCGCGGCCTCCCGGTTCCCAGCCCGCGCAAGCTCGGCGGGTCTGCGGGCGCAATAACAATCGCGGCCGGGGGAAGGGGGCGAACCGGTCGGCCGGCGGGCGCACGTGAGAACCGCGCGGCACCGGCTCTTCCGGCGCGCCGCGGCTCTCCCCCAGACGCTCTCGGCCTTTCTCCCCGGGTCCGGACCCCGGCCCGCTAAGCTTCCTCTTTTTCCAATTTGCGCGAGGGAGAGGGATTTCGGCCGGCGCGCATTTACATCGTAATTGAAGAGCGCCGCGACGCGCCTCGTTACCGCATTGTCGGCCCGGCCGACTCCTGGACAACGGCGAGAGGCCCGGGCGAGCGGCCCACGCGGTTGCCGGGCCGGCGTATCGGCGACCTGTTCCGCCCGGGGGGGGGGAAACAAAAAGCGCGGCTCGGCCGACGTGGAGCTGTTGACGCTCGCGCTAAACGACTCTCGAGTTTTCATTATTGAAGTGGAACGTTGGACGATCATTATTTGAAGGATGCGGGCGCAGCGCGAGCGTCACCTTTTTGCCCGGCTCATAATTAAAGCGGCAAGAGCGCACTCGCAGTGAGGAGCGGCGGCACCGGCGATTCCAAACCGCCATTTGGATATTACTCAAACTAATTGCATTGCCCGGCCCGGCGACATAACCTTCCAATTCATTTGGCTAAAAGAATCGTTAGGAGCGAGGGGGCGCCCGGGCTCCTCCGTCCTCCGGGGGGCGTCGGCTTACGTAAGGGCCCGGGGGGGGGCCGGGGCCCCGGCTCCTCGGCTGCGGCTCGGGCCCAAGGTCACCTGCGGCGGCGGCGCCGGGGGCGAGTCGGCGCAGTGGGTCGCGCGCGCCTCGGCGGCTGCTGCGCGGCGCGCGTCTGCGGCTCTCGCGTGCACGTACACGTGCGGCGGGCGAACGTTCACTGCGTAGTTGGGGACCGCGGGCGCCACGGCCGGCGGCGCGCGCCTCTGCGCCGACTCGCCGCGCCGCCGCCGCCGCCGCCGCCGCCGCCGCGGCCGCAGCCGCCGTATGGGAGCGAGCGAGGCCGCGCGGGCCGCACACCAGGCCGCGGCCGGCCCCCGTCCGTGTGACCGGCGCGCCCCGGCCCTCCGCCGCCGCCGGGGCTTTCCCGGAGACGTCGCCCTGCCCGGTGGGCCGCCGCCGCCCCGGGCTTTCTGCGCCGCGGCCAAACCTCACCCGGCCGCCGCTTTGTCGATCAAATATGCAAGCTGGCGCATCGCGCTTCTGCTCCTCTGAATAGATTCCTGATATGGATATACCAGCTGCAGCGCTTGGTCAACTTTTAACTATACCGCTCGCTCGCGCGCACACACTCGCTCCTGAATCACTCGAGTACCCCGCACTTACAAACGAGCACCAACTGTATAATAAGGCTCATTCCCACGTTTTCCTTTAAAACCCTCTCTTGCAATAGTCCCTTTACAACCAATCAACTGCTTTAGCATTTTTGTATCATTTTGACTCTGCAATTTCCTCATCGAATAAACAATTTATATTATTAACAAATGTCTTCTTTTGATCATGTATAATACACCGAGTTCCGAAAATTACCTACGTCAAATCGATCGTTAAACGGATACGTCAAAGTACAAAACATTTGCGAAAAATAAAATAATTGGTATAATATGTGAACATTTACACAAACTTTAAATAAAAGTGCATCGCTTTATTTTTTAGATACGGCTGATTTAACTGATAACAAATCAATTTTTAGACCACTACTTCCAATTAAATAGCTGTTTTCAATTTGTAATGCCGTGTATACGTATATTAGTTGCTGTACCATTGTAACGACCTTTATTGTGTGCATTCGAAATGATTTTTATTTTAAATATACAATCAAATCATGTTATTATTATAAATTAAATAGGAATGAAATATTTTATACAAAAAATGGCGTCTACTCTAAAAACAAGTTTATAATTTTTTAAACTCTAACACGTACTGCAATCATGTAGTTTTATGAAACTTCGAGTCCATATAAATCCGTTAAAAAAATGGTTTTATTTACATCAAACTTGAAACAGTTCCACTCATAAATCAAGCTAATGTAACAGTCGTAAGATCGTTACAACTCGCGGCAACTATAAGGATTATTTTCAAAACGATAAGTGAAAATTTTAATCAAGAACTTCAACCCTAAGTAAAGCTGTAGTAATAAGTGCTTTTACACTGTGAGTCGGTACGTGAAAGCCACTTAAAATTTAAACTATTAACTTACAAAGTTTTAAAATATTAATTCTTAAAGCACTTTCATACAAAAGAGTATTATAAAAAGTGCACTTTTACGATTTACCATTCTAACACTTTTCTGCATCTTTCTTTCACATTTGTACCTGGTCAATATTCGCTACGATTTTTTATTTTCTATTGCTCGAAAGAAAGTTATTTAGTAAAATAACTTTATAAAAATAATCAGAAATACTTCAAAAAGAAAGGAATTGTCGTACAAACATTCATATTGGAATAATGTTAAAAAAATCTCAAAAAACTCTCTTCGAAACTGTAAGCAAGTAATACATCTGAATTTTAAATTTAGGAGAAAATTCATGTCAGTAAAAAAAATTGAAGGTCCGTACTTGCATTACATTCGCATGTGGAACGGTAACGTTAGATTTAAAACTTTACTTCCCTTTGAAACAATCTGATAAAACTAAAAGTTTTGCCTTTAGTATTTTAACCGAAAATCCTTTTGTCGAGATTATTGTTATGCTTTTGAAGGACTTCTGTAACTCTATTGTCCAAGTACTTGTTACATTTCAGTTTAAAATCAAATTATAAGCAGTCTAAATTGGATAGCTGAGTCCTGACACATAGTTTTTAAGAAATTTTCAAAGTGCTGATATTTACTGATTATACTTGAAGAAATATTTAAACAAATAAAATATGCCTATAGCACCACTAAACTGCAGACTTTGAATCGTTCTATTTTTCAGCGAAAATACTCATTTGTTCGATTTCTAATACACTGGCTAGACGTTATAAGCTAGGCGAATTAGTTATGAGGCAAAACGGGCAAATAGTGTATTAAACATGTATTCAACAATACTGCGTTTTGTGCATTTTTTAACAAAATATTTCATTAAAAAAATCTCTAATTAATTGCTCTAATTTATTTGAAAAAATATTTAGATTCGTTTTTATTATAGTATCTTTATCTTCTTTTAACAGCTAGTTTGAATATTTAGAGCCTGTACATTATTAATTACTATCTTAGCACTTTGCGAATTTGTTACGTATTTTCATTATTATTGAATTGAAACTAAAAATTATTTAAACCGTGGCTGTAGATAATTGAACAAAGATTTCATATCGAATCTTTCTATTTTGGGTTATCTAATTAGTTTTGATTTCATTTGAGATTTTTAGACATGCTTTATTTCAGAGATTCAGAAATAAAGTAAATTGACAGTGGTATTTCTGTTAAATCCTAAATGTTTAATCACTCAAATTTATTTAATATGTATTCATTTAAAATAGTAATAAAAACTTTAAAACAGTATTATTTTAAAAAGATTATTTAAAAGTCCATAATATTTCAGTTTTAGTAATATAGTTGTAATTATTATACTGCAATAATATCTTTTCCATTATATTAGTTGTATAATATAACGTTTGCTATTACTGACTGCTTGAACTGTATTACAACTATATGAAATGCAATGTTAGTGATGTAGTTCATTTTGAAATGATTTGTGATTGTACAACTGTAAAGTTATGCGTATCGATGGGAGGTAATAACCTTGAAACGAAGTCTTCACCCACGCACCATACAGATCGACGTTTCGCATCTTCTACTGCGTTGAAACATTGTTTACAGAGAAATTAACATTACGGTTGAGTTTCAGTTCAAGTACCGTTGCGAGGGAAGTAGGACCGGTATTTACGATGTGAAAGAAATGAAGTAAGGGAGAGTAAAACGTGAATAAGAATGGAAGAAAATCAGTAGGTGCGCTGGAGGCAGAAAAAAGATAGGGTAGAGCTCGGTGTCGAGCGCGAACAAAGAGTATAAGAAGGCAGATACGCTCGTATGTACCCGCACGTGCAGACGGACCATAAGTACAGGGAGATTGAGATGGCGCAAGTGGGCGAGTAGTATATGCAGACATTTGTTTAGAGGATTTTACCGCTGGGTGAAATCATTTCTATTAAAATTTTCATTATCTACTACTCTACTAAATGGTGCAAAAAAATATTCGGGGAAAATATTCTTCAAATTCACATTTACTCGTCTTTCCGATTGTTTTTTATGGATCCACATGTCAGATAAAAAATATTTGAAAATCATGAAAAGTTATTACTACATTTTTACTCACTTATTATCAACTACTAATTATTATGTATATTAACTTATATGCTTCGTTATCTCGAGCTATATAATATAATTAAAGAACGAAATGTAAATGACTTAATTTCATATTCATGCCGAATCTCTGAGTGGTACAAGGAAAGGTATTTCAAATAGTTGAATGCAAAGAAACTTGTAAAACCGCCTTGTGACAAATAGTCGAATATAAACATTAACTATATTAGTACAAGTAGGACAATGTAACTCTTCTAATTCTGCTAAAAAATAGCTATCGTATACTTAACTTAACTTTTAATTTGACTCGAGTAAGAAATTGTACGATTTCAATGGCACGATTCTGCGCGCGTAATGCCCTACGCGCGCATATCCTCCCCGACTGAGCGAGTGAGCTCGCACATGCATTAAACACATGCATTCTTGCACGTGCACGTGCAGCGCACTCCTGCGTGCGAGCCTTGTGTGCGGTGCTGCTATCTACGTACATGTATATGTGTGTGTGTGTGTAACAGAAGGGATAAAGTCGCGCAGCGAGCCAAGCGAAAAGAGCGAGAGAGACGGAGAGAGAGAGGAAAAAATGAGAGCTGGCCCAAGGAAAGAGTTGCGCGCTCGTGGGATCGGGAGAGAGAGAGAGAGAGAGCGAGGGAGAGTACCGAGGGCTGGGAGAGATATAAAGAGAGAAAGAGGGAGAGCAGTAAAGAAAGAGAGAAAGGCGAATAAAAGAGGAGAGGAGAGGGGTGGGGGGGGGGCGACTGGGGTTCCCGGGTCCGTACTGCAGTCGAAGGAAGCTGCGAGCAATTGGCGGACTTGAAAAAGGAGAGACAGATTGGCAATCTGTCAGAGTCGCGGACGAAGCGGGCGAGGAGGAGAGCGGGAGAGGCGCGCGCGGCATGCGTGTGCATGCACGCGAGAGCGAGTAAATAACCGAGAGGACGATTCTTCTCGGCGCGCGGTCGCGCGCGAGCTCCTGAATTATTCCGCGCTGCTTTACCGGCGGATTCGCGCCTGTCCTACTTTTCCCCGGGTCGCGCGAGCCAGCGAGCGAGCGCTCGTAAAACTGCACCGCGGCCTTTATGAAAGATTAGTGGAAATTGGCGCGAGAGCCGTGTAAGCGGCGCCGCGAGAGCCGCAGGAAGTCATCCCGCGACGTGGCCCGCGGGAAAACGTGGAGCGCGGACGGCGGCCTTGGCGATTGCGCCGCGGGACTCCCGCGCGTTCCTCGGCTCTCTTCCGCGGGAACCTCCCCAATGGCGGCGGGCGCTTAATTAAAAAGGAAAAAAAAGGGGGGGAAATCTCCGGGCTGGCCGTGTAGCGCGGGGGGAGATGATTCTTCGGCGGGCCGATACATATTGGCCTTTTCACGGAGGCACCGCCTCGTGCATTTTCCGCATTCCTCAAATGATGCGCGCGGCTTTGGCTCTTTTATCGGAGTCAAAATATTGCCGGCGCACAACGCCGAAGGAGCGGGAGTCGCCTTTTTTCCTTGCATATATAAAATAATTGCCGCGCTGTTACGTCGCGGCCGCGGCTGCGAAAATAATGCACGGGTTTTTCTGCGCATTTTTTTTCAACGCTCTAATGTGACTTGTGACGCAAAAGTGAATCTAATCGCCTTGGAGCTAGTTGGCTCTACTCAACTCCGGGCAAGAACCTACTTTGAGTTTTGACTTTGGATTGTGGTTAGAGTACTCGGCGCTTTGCATTTTTAATTCCTCCCAACTTTACAAACTTTGATTTATGTCGCTAATGTAAAGTAATGAAAGAACTTGCGTGTATATATACTGTAAAACTATATGGATATAGCTGTGGTTAGCCATTCAGTTTACTCTTTTCAATTATTTATAAATGGCGTCATTCAAGAATAACCGATGTTTATAAAGTGTTATCAACAGGAGTTTGCCTTTGACCGCGCGAAACAAACGCGAAATTCGTCAACCGGAAGAAAAGTTGATACTTGTCCGCATAAAAGCGTAAGCTCGCAAGTTTTGGAAAGGCGAATCGACCTGTCGATGTCTAAAATATGGAATAAATTTAAATCGGCATAATGGCGAACTGATTCGGGCTTACGAGAATTCAACTTGCGCGATCAAGCGCAAACGCCAGCACTCGAAAAATATAGCCCTGATTCAAAAAGTTGCTGAAAGCGCTAGCTAACAAGGTCGAATGAGAAAATTAACCCCAAATCCAGACGGCATAATGCCTCGATTCATCAGGGCTTAATCTCGGCTGGGGCGCGCGGGCGGGCAGAAAAAAAAGAGGTCTCGCGGGGCGGCTGCGAGGGTGGCGGCCCGAGTAGTTACACCCACTCGATCCGCCGGCTCTCGCCCCTCCGCCCGGAGCGAGAACAAACACAGGCGGGCGTAATAAATTTTGACGGGGGCTCGATTTATGCCCCGGCGAGGCTTCGGCTCGCGGAGATCGACTGTCTCCTCGCGCCCAAGTGTAATTGACGCGGCGCGCCTCCCTTAAGCAGCCGATCGAAGCGGAGTCGAGTGCACGGGGGTGGGGGAGTTGGGGGCTCGTGCGCCGCGCCCTTTGTCCGAGGAGTTTGGGCGCGGCCCCTCGAGCTCGCGGGCCTCGGGGCGCCTCGCAGCCGCGCGTTCATTAAATTCTAAATGGCAAACGCGAGCACGGCTCATATAACGCTCGTGGGAATCTAGCCGGGCTTTTAGCGAATTCTTTTTTCCCCGGCTATTTCGAAATTAGAGAAGTGTACAACCATCGTCAACAACTCGAAACTGGGGATCGCTGCATCGATGTGCGCGTAAGGGACGATTGCGCAATTAAGGGGTATTCATAAGTACGGGCAAGCGGTATACGCAAATGGGTACTAAGGTTAAAAATTACCGAGAGATTGTAACGGCTGATAAACTATGCACAAGCTCGCCTGTCATGCACGCGGGGAGATGTAGGGCTGCTTCTATAGTTATGAATCTTTATTATCTATTAACGCAGATACGTGGATGCGAATTGGTGTGCACGTAGTTAAGTCAGTGGCTCTTAATCGCTAAGGCTAGAATAGGGTAATTTTCCAGCGGTAATGTCCGCAGTACATTAGGGCTGAAATCCGCACCAAATACACTCTTTCCCCCTAGGAGCGATTAACGCATTAGCCCAGCAGCGGGCGGTGCGGACACAGTGATTCTCGGGAGCAACAGCCCTCCGGTGACAGGTTAGGTCCGGGGGCGGGGCGAGCCGGGCCCGGCAGACCTGCGGCTGCACCTCGTGGAAATTGCCCATGGCGTGGATCGACTACTCACCGTGCTGATGTGGCGCTGAGAAGGCCGAGTGCCGCCGCGGAGACATGTTCGAGTGGTTGCCCTGCGCGCCCGGCGGCTGCATCGACGAGAGGGCGCCGAGGGGGGTGTAAGACTTGCACGGCTGTTCCTTCTACAAAGGAAAAAGCAACGTCTCGCGTTATATATAAAGCCCGGCTCCTCGCCCCGGGCCGCGTCAGAACCACCGCGCGCCCCCTCAAAACTTTATAAGCGAGCCGCGCCCCCGTAGTCTGTCCCCCGGCCCGGCAACGTATGCGCGCACACAGCCGCCCGCCGCGGGGGATATATTGCCAGTGTGTTATCTTTCGGCGCGGCCCGCAAAGGAGGCGAAAGACCGGGCGCCCCGCGAGGAGAGGCGTCGGCGCCCGCGTATTTGCTTTGCCAGGCGTGGCCGATCCGACCGAGCCATTAAGCCCCGCTGATACCGACCCCCCACCCGCCGATAATTAACGCGGCCCGGCCGCGAGCGGTGTAACGCGCATTGTTCCCTCGCGATGCGCGGGCCCGAGATTTCCGCGGGGCGCGCCTCGGGGCTCCTGCGCGAGCTGCCGCGGCCTGGCTGCGCGCGCACCAGCCGCCCGAGTAGAAACAGAAATTAAGGGGCAATTATACCTGCTCGTGGAGCTCCGTAGCAACTGCCGTTGCGGCCGTCTGCGTGTGACTCGTCGAGCTTATTCTGTACTGCATTCCAGCGATGCTGCAGAATCCTTCGTGATGAGTTGATCGCGTCTGGTTGACGTAGACGCCTTTAACCGACCAAATCAAATTCCAATTTATACAAACTGCAAGAGTGGCCGCTAATCGGGTTACCGCAACGCCTCTCCCGTCTAACAATCCCCTCGGTCCGCCCTGGTACGCGCGCCGCCCGCCGACAACCTCGTTTAATCGACCTCTCTATCGCACGAGATAATTACCCGAATTCCCGATCGATCGACCAGTACCGACTAATCATGGGGAAAAAATTGATAAACCGCGCGGTTGACGCGCGGCGTTTACCCGACTGCGTTCACCAGTCGACCGCAGTCATCGAGCGGCAAGCGCGCCACTTTTAACGAGGGACAACGGAAGCGCACTAACCGGTGATGGTGACGTCCGTGTCCTGGTTCACGATGACCACCTTCTTCGGGGGCTTGACCATCTCCTCGGCGTCGAGGCTCGGCTGGCGCTGCTTGCGCTTGTCGACGTCCGAGTCGCTCTGCCGGCGCCGCTTGATGAACTCGACGTCGGACTCGCTGCTCGAGGAGGACTCGCTGCTCGTCCCCAGGCGGTTCTTCTCGTCCGAGTAGGAGGCCGCGAGGATGGCCGAGGCGTTCAGGCTGGCCATGCGCTTGCAGACCACCATGTCCTTGAGGTCCATCACCTCGGCGTTCTTCTTGCGGCGCTTCTGCTTGGGCTTGCTCGGCTTGTCGGCCAGCTCGTCCTCGTCGGCCGGGCGCCCGGACCGCTCGCTCTCCTCCTCGAGCCGCTTCTCCCGCGCCCGCTCCTGGCGCTCGCGCTCGCGCTCCTTGCGCTTGCGCTCCTTCTCGCGCTCCCGGCGCAGCTCCCGGTCCTCGTCGGACGAGCTGCCCGAGGAGGTCGTCAGGGCCTCGAGGACGTCGTAGTGCTTGCCGCGCAGCCCGGGGACGTTGCGCAGCTTCCGCTTCGCCTGCTCCTCGGGCTTGCCCTTGGCCGCCGGCTTCTTCTCGGCCTTGGGCTTCTCCTCCTTGGGCTTGGCGGTCTTGGCCGACCCGGAGCCAGACCCGGCCCCGGTCCCGGCCCCCGAGGCCTCCTTCTCCGGCTTGGGCTTGCAGAAGCCCCCGAGGTAGACGCCCCCGTTCTCGTTCTCGTAGAGGCAGTGCACCTTGGCGAGGGCGTTCAGCGAGGCGACCCGGTGCCGCTTGGGCCCGCTCCAGAACCCGAAGAGCTTCATCCGGTTGGTCATGGCGCGCTCCTCCGAGGGCGTGCGCTCCTTCCGCTTCGAGTAGTTCCTCGAGCGGCTGCGCCGCGCGTAGTCCTCGTCGCTGCCCTCCTCCTCGGTGCTGCTGCCGCTCTCGGCGCTCTCGACCTTGAGCTTCACGGGCTCGCCGGCCTCCTCCTTGGCGGCCAGCAGCGGGCTCTTCGCCCGCCCGGCCCTCGAATTGCCCCGGGGGCCCTCCTCCGAGCTGCCCTCGTCCGTCTCCGGGTGGGCGCCGCGGGCCGGGGCCTTGCCGCCCGACTTCTTCGCCGGCTTCTTCGCGGCTTTCGACTTTGTCGGCTGCTTCTTGGCCGGCTGCTCCTCTCGAGGCTTCGGCTCCGGCTCCCGGTCCTCCACCACCTCCTTCTTGATCTGGTCCGTATGTACAAGCTCCGCGTCCTCCTTGGCCCCCGGCGACCTCTTCGACTCGCTCAAGATCCTCTCAAGGTCTTTGCCGGTCTCGGGCGCGAGTTGCTGCTGCTGCTGCTGCTGCGTCGCCAGCTGCGCCGGCTGCTGCTGCTGCTGCTGCTGCTTCTTCTTCGAGGTGCTCTTCTCGCTCGCCCCGTTTTTCGCCTTGTCGTCCTTCTTGGCCGCGGCGGAGCTGGCCTTCGACTTCGAGGGCGACTTGGACTTGGATTCCGCCTTGGCGGGCTTCTCCCCGTCAGCCTTCCCCAGGAGCAGGCTCTTGCTCTTCGCCAGGATGGACTTCTTCTTGGGCTTCTTGGCCTCCCTGGCCGCGGCCTCGGCGCTCGCCAGCAGCGCGAGAGCTTCGGCCATTTGCGCGCACTTGACTAGCTTCGGTTTCTTCTCGGCGAGCTTCTTTGCGACCGGCTGGTGAGGCTTCTTCGTCGCCAAGACGGTCTTCTTCTGCGAGCTCTTCTTCGGCGCCTGCTGCTGCTGCTTCGGCTTCGCCTCGGCCTTCTTCGGCCGGACGGGCGAGGGCTTGCGCGGCGTCTCCTTCTCCGGGGACTTCTTCCCCTCGGGCTTCTTGTTATCTTTGGCAGTTGCAATTTTTGGACTATCCTTCGACTCTAATTTCAGCAATTTGGCCTCTCGCTTTCGGTGTTCTTCCTTCAGCCGCTTCTTCACCGGAAGCATCGAGATCCTCTCGTCGATCTTGCACTCGTAGAAAGGCTTCTCGTGGATCACGGCTCCGTTGGTCGACTTCAGCCGCTCCTCCTTCTCCTCCACCTTTTGCGTCACTGCCACAGGAGCCAACTGCTGCTGCTGCTGTTGCTGCAGTTGCTGCTGCTGTTGCTGCTGTAGCTGTTGTTGCTTTTGCAATAGGAGTTGCTGCTGGTGGTGCTGCTGCTTCTTCTTCACGTCGTGGACCAACTTGTCGATCACCTTAAACTTTTCCTCTTGCTTCCCGACCTTCTTCTTGTCCGGGCCTTCGGCCGCCTCAGCGGCCTCCTGTTTTTCTTCCGACTTCTTCTCAACCATCTTTTCCCACTTTTTCTCGAGCCTTTCCGCGATTTCCTTTATCGACTTGTGCTTCTTCTCCTCGATTTTCGTCGGTTTCTCCTTAATCTTCTCGTCTACCGAGAGGAATTGCTGTATGTGCTGTTGTTGCTGCTGCTGATGTTGTTGTTGTTGTTGTGGTTGTTGTTGTTGTTGATGTTGCTGCTGCAGCAGCAGCTGCTGCTGCTGCTGTTGCTGCTGTTGCTGCGGTGGCGGCTGCTGCTTCTTCTTCTTTGCCTCCGAGTCGCTTTTTTTCTTCGTCGCCTCCTCGGACTTTTTCGGGCGCTTCTCCTTCTTCGGGTCGAGGGCAGCAGGCTTCTCTAGGGAAGCTCGACGCTTTTTGGCAACCACCGGTGTTTTGGTCGCCTTTCGGCCGATTACTGCCTTCTTCTGCGGCTTCATCCCGCTCTTAGGTTTTCACATTTTCGAAGCTATCGGGAACCGCTTCGGATGTCTCGATGCACTTCACTCACTACACCACCAACACTACCTGACCACCATTTTTTGATTATGTGGCAGTGGAATGTTTCAGTGCTGCATTGATATTCACCTGCAAACAATAAAAGTAAATGTTTAAAAATTGAATTTTTATTTTTTAACGTTTAAAGTCTATATATTTGTATGTATGACAAAGCTGTTTTTCCAGCACGCATGTCAAGTAATTATAAGTAATTATATCAGTGTCAATATCAAGTATATTGCCACTGATTTAGATATTTTGTGAAAAATATATTATGCATTTTATTCTATTCATTTCAATTCGTTAAATTTAATTAATTGTTTATTATTTATTTAATTGTATCACCTTACAGGTTCAAAATAAAATTATCCAATTTTTTCAAACATTACAAAAACAAATACTATATAATTAACAACGGATGAATTATACTTATACGCCTAAACTAACAATTACACTATTAAACAAAATGTAAAACTATTAATTCTTATCAGCTGAGTGTCACATACAATAAATGATATTGAATAACTGTTTATGTCACTTAATATCCTTTGCTATAAGCTTTGCTTAAACAATAATGGAGTTTCATTTCTCAAAGGGAAATTTAACTTTCATATTTTACTCTTTCTAACGTTTTGCACAGCAACCTTGAATGCACTTCTAAGCAGCAACGTATACAAACATTATATTGAAACTTGTATTGAAATTACCAGAATTGTTTAAAGCATTCGCAGAGTTATATAATTGCTTAAAATAGAGGGTACTATATAACAACGTAGGTATAATTGAAACATGTGAGGAAAAATGCTTTAGATTTGTTTTCATAGAGGGAAAGAAATGAAAATACTAGGGCATCAGAGGATGAAAAATCGGTAAAAGTCAATCGCCGCAGATCAATAAGAGGTTCTGGTAGGCTCATGGAACGTGTCCGAGCCAAAAAAGGAAAAGCCGGCCTCTCGTATAAGTATAGCAAGAGCTGATTTGTGTGAAGACGGGCCAAGAACCCGGTCGCCTTTCTCCCCCATCGAGTCGAGCGGTGTATACTCTTCCGCTCTCATTTACTTCGCCACTCGCTTTCCCCAAATTTGTTTAAACAAAAGAAAAAGGAGGAGCGGCTGGATTTGTCGAAATTTCCTTTGCGATACACGATCTGGCACCGTTTGCTATCTCCGCTTCACTTATCGGCGAGCCGTCAGATACACGGCAGCGGCATAAATCACTTTATTGTGAAACAACCGCGATTTTGTTTAAAAAAACGATGGCGCGCTCCTCGCGGGCGCTGTTTTTCTTCGGTCATAAAATAAACTGAAGTTGCAAGCGTATCGATAACAAGGCGAAAGAGATTAAGTTTGCGCAGGCAAACATTTTTTGCGCGCATTTCAACCAAATGCGGGCAAATTATAATGTTTGATTTATCGATTGGTCGGTTATTAGAAAACGTAGAAGATGTGTCCTCATCGAATCCAGTGAAACGAAATAATTACAATCAAGCGATACACATTTGTTGTTGCTTCCGCAGGAAGGAGAGCTAAATCCAATTTGATCGCGGCTTTGTAACTTGATAGAGGCGAAAGGGCGACTAGTTTTTAAGGAAAAATGCCTGTGTGCCCTGCGCGCTTCCCCTTAGCAACTTATATACGTTAAGGAATTTCCCGATAAAAGTACGCGCCGCCGAACGCGCCATCGATTTTACAAAAAAGTGAAAAAGCAGATCATGTCTCGCGCGCGCTGCGATGGATTTCAATCTCAGCGATATCCTCTTGCAGCGAAATACTCACTCTTTGCTATTGCCAATGTTAAATTCTAATTTTTATACTTTTACAAACATGTAAGAATAATAAAATACCGCGGGGGTTTTAAATTCGTCAATTACTTAAAAGACCGCAACAGTAATTTCACGTTGTTCACACTGGTACGGCGCTCTCAAATACTGAGGTGTAATAAAAGTATCTTTCTCTCGAGCTCCTCGCTTTCTCCCGCCGCGAAACTTACTCAGCGCGCGCGTGCAGCGAAAAATCTTTAGAACGCGAACAACAGCCGCGGGAGTAAAAACTTTCCAAAATATGTCACTTCATTAACACGGATGCGGCTCGAGGACTTGTGGCGTGCATCCGCCGACGTTTCTCTCGTAGCTGTATTTCAATTGTTCCCGTCAAAAATGGAAAACATCGCAGTGTAATTATTACATTAAATTCTTTACAGCTCGCTTACGTAATTAAAGTATTGAGGATTACATTTTTAAGGTAATTATTATGTTGAGTAACTCATTCTTTACCCGCTTCTGGTCAGTTTCCTTGTGTTATTAAAATAAATGATCAAGGTATTACTATTTTCTTGTTTAATACATTTGCGAAGGTAAGCGTTCAAGTAGTCAAGTTTCCATAATATTCAAATGATTAGACTATTAATTATAATTTGTTTACAGCAGGCGAACATTTGTAAACTTTAATCAGAATTTTAAACGTGTTCAAAATGTGTGACTTTTATTATTTTATATACGAATTACACATATTCAAAACTTGGACGTTGAATAACGATGGGAAAATGCACCCAACCTTAAGTTTTTATGACATTCAAGAAAATGTAATCATTAAGAAATACGTATCAAAATAATAGGACAAATATTAGAAAGAATACGTCATTACTACTCGTTTTTCCAACGGCTATTTTGCAATAGAGCGACCTTCTTACTTACACTTGCGTCGAGAGTTCGTTTTCTTTGTTTCAACCAGGGAGTCACTCGAAAAATAAAGAAATTGCTCTTTGTTTTTCGCGCAAGGATTTCAAATAGACGTTTTAAAATTCAAGACTTTGCAACGAAAAATTCGTTTTTGACTGTTTCGGTGCCCTTTTATTCGAAATACGTGATGTTCGAAACGTACACATATTAATATGTAAGACAGGAACACAAAAAATCCCAAGTTTTGAATCTTTCTTTTTTTACTTTCATGTAAAATTAATTTTAGCCGTTACACTGCTTTAAGACTTGATATAACTCACATTTATATTTTACGCAAGCAATAAATGTATGATGCCTTATAACTCTAGAGAAATTTGTTATTATGCACTCTGTTGCAGATTCCAAATGCAAAGGATTATTGATTTTTTGTACGGTACGTTGTGTGAGATAAATTGGAATAAATGTATTAAATTATATTATAAGAAATAAATTATCCTGACAACGAAGAATTAAACCGCGATGATCAAGTTACAATACACACATATATATGTCTGTGTCTGTGCTCGAGATGTTAAAGCTCGTCACAACTGATATAAGTTCCGCAATGTCCCGTTATTTTTAGCAGCCTCCATCAAGTATTTTTAAGTTATATAATTTAGTAATTTTTAGACGAACTGGGTTCGAGGATAAAATACGATATTCCCTTTATAACTTGACAAATGCCACTATAGTAGTATGTTGTTCTTAAAAAATTGTCAGATATGGCATTGAAAATATTTAGAATTTAAAGGTAAAGCCTTCTCATTCAAAATAATGTAAATTAATATCCCAGTACCACAAATACTTTTATTCTAATTAATTACTAGCAAGCTACTTATCTGTACACGTAGAAGACAATAACAGACACGTTTAAAGGTACGAACATCTACATGCAGTATGGTAGTATAACTAAACCGTTTTAGTCTGTAAATTTGTAACGAGTATGCGATGCATTAATTATGCCGAAGTATTAAATATGACTTTGAATAATGTACATACATACACATCAGGTCATGGTGTAAAGTCTTTTATAGTGATTTAACTGGATAATAAAAACTTATTAATTTCAATTAAATGCTTTAAAACAGATTGTTACAGTAGATAATCCTTAATCAATTAAACGACTGATTAAATATTAAAATATAAATCTGGAAATGCAAATGATAGAAGGTAATAGTAATCGTTGAGTTATATTACAGACATTTTCAAGGTCAATAAATTTTTTTGTGCATATCTCGATAAATTCTCAAGGTTAACGGTACAGTGAAAATGAATGATACAGTCAATATTATTAAATCAGTCTCTATAGATCATTGAATGTGATGGCTTATAATATTTTGCTGCATTACAGAGAATATTTCTCAGACTATATTGAAACGGGTACGTTTATATCACGTATAACGAGCATGTGTATATCACATGTGGTTAAAGAAGTTGGCAAAGTGTTAAAATGTATTTTATTCTGCATATTAACTATATGATTGATTTGTCCATTACTATTCCCGTTAAAGAGACAAACGTTGTCGTACAGGTTAATCAAACTTTTACATCGTTGATGAAAATTAACATAACGTACGCGCGGGCCTTGTTCAAGAGTAGATACGAGTAATTAATATTAGAACTAGTAATGCAGATTAACGAGGGCAGATCACATATTTTCTTGGCAGTGTGTACGTGTCGCTTTTGAAACGTGCATTTGAAATCCTTTTCATTATACGAGGCTCGGTTGCAACTCTCGTCCACTGGTGTAGGCTCTTCTAGGGGCTTAATAGTCACCTCTCCGAACTAGCCGGGACTCTTAAACGAATAAGCGGAAAAGCCAACAAAGCGAGCCGGCGCGGCGTCAGATAAGATTTTGATTGATTCGCGCGCCCGCGAATCGCTCGGCGAAGCAGCTTAATTTTGTTGAACTATGCGCTATGGCCGGCGCGGAAAAGCGAAAGTTCAAACAGGGCGGGGGCTCGAGGCAGCTCGGACATCAATCTCGCTCCCGCGCGCCTCCTCCATCGCGGAGCAATATATTCATTTCTCGGGGTGCACGCGGCGGCCGGCCCATCGAGCCGGCGCGCGCCTATGAATAATTCGGGGGCGGGCGGGAAAAATTGGAGGCCGGACCCCGGCGGATGCTGGATGCACTTGGGAGGGCGAGAGCCGCCCCGCCGCGAGTAGACCGGACCGAGGGTGGGGGAGAGCGGGAGCGGCGGTAAGTAAAAGAATCGCACGTCGGCGGTCGAGTTAGGCCCGACGTATGAATTGCCCGCGAGGGTTCAAAGGGGAGGCTGCGCGCGCGCGGAGATTTATCCCATCGGCCCGCCGACCTCTAAATGTTTGAGAGCTCGTTCCCGGGGGACGGGGGCGCGCCGGGCTGAATTTAAAGGGGGCCTCGGCGGCCAAATTGCGCTCATTGTGCGCCGCGGAATGACGTCCGCGAGGCGGCGCGCGGGCCACCGGCCGCGGAGACCCGGGCCCTTGGAATATTTAGCGGGCGTCGTTGGCCCGGGCGGCCGCGGCTCCGAGGCCTAAGGAGATTAGCCCCCGGGGCTGAGGCGCGCGGCGCAAAGCCCGCGTCCAATTTGCAATTTGCATGGATTCGGCCGCTCGGCGCGCGCTTCGTTATTCGATTAGGCTCGCCGCGGGCCGCTGCAATCGAGCGCTAACGGCTCGTCAATTTATTTATCGCGGGGCAAAAAGGACCGCTCGACCGCGCGGTAACGCACTCTTTCGTTCGACTCCGACTCTTTAATAATCTGCCGATCTGGCGCTCTTGCCCGGGGCGCGGCTCCGCGCGCGTAATTGAATTTTAATATCAAGTTTTTCGCGGTAAGTGGATTAGCGCGGCGCTCCGCTGGCCACGGTTAAATAACAGTAATTCTATAACGATCCGCGCGATCCCGGTAATTCGCGGGCGGTTATCCGTCCGGGCTGCGCCGGATCCCCGGTTTATTTTGGCTAATCGGCGCCCCGGCCCTAATTCGATTAGGCGGCTCCTGGGCCTCGGGCGTGTCCCCCGCTATCTTGGGCGGCGAGGGCGCGATAAGGCATCGGCAGCTCGCGCGGGGATAAAATCTCGATGGGAGTTATTCGCGGGCTCGGCGGGCGCGGAAGGAGTAGCGCCGCGCCGCCTTGGGGAAAGAGCTCGGCGGACTCGCTCCCGTATCGCTCGGCCTTAAAAGAGGAGCAATAGCTGGGGAACGGTTGTTTTTACGGTATTGCGCCAAGGAGCCGCGGTGCGCGCGCGCGCGCGCGCGACTCACAAAGGGCCGTAAAATTTTGGATAAAAAGCCGAGAAAGGAGGATTGGCGGGCCGCGTTTCAAGGAGGAAAGCGGGGCAGCGGCGCGACGTCCCCGGGCGAACCTGTTAGATTGGCGCGTGGGCGTGAAAAATTGGCGCGCACGTGGGGGTGGGGGCGGCGCATCCTGGGCGGCTCGGGCGGCTCGGGACGGCGCGGGACGGCTCGGCCCCTCGGCCCCTCGGCCCCTTGGCCGACGGCAGGGGGAAACTCTACGAGTACGACGATCGATGCGCCTCGGCCGCGGCGCCCCTCCGGGCCTGGGTAGCGGCGGGGGCGGGACTCCTCGGCGGTGGCGCTCGGGCGCCGCCTGCGCGCTCGGCGCTCGCTCGGTCGCTCGCTCGCTCGGGCGCTCGCTCGGGGAAATTGGGCTGCGCGAGCGCCGGCGGCGGCGTAACCCAGAAAAGGAAGAGGCCGAGGATCGCGGCGCGGTCGACGTGGCCGCTCTCTCGGTGGCCAAGGGCGCACGCGGCGCTGCGTGTTTACCTGCTGCGGCGGCCCTGTCACTCGCCGCGGCGGCGGCGGCGGCTCCTCCTGCTGGTGGCCGCTCCTGCGCTGCCAGCGCCGAGGCCGAGCGCCGCGCTCGGGGCCGCGGCTGCACCCGCGACGCGCCCGCCGCACACGCGCACCCACGCACGCACTGCTCGCGGGGGCCGGGCCGCTCAGGGCCAAGCACGCCGCGCACTCGCCCGGACACTGGGCCCTGCCCTCGGCTCCGGGGCGCGGGCTCCTCCTGCTGGTGCTGCTGCTGCCGCTGCCGCTGCTACTGCTGCCGCCGCGAGCCCGCTGCGCTCCACAGGCCCACCATCGGCCATTTTCCCGAGCGCCGCGGCGAGCAGCGCCCCGCCGGGAGCCTGTGGCGCCGAGCCGAACGCCCTCCCGGCCAGGCCATTTAAACGCGCCTCAGCTGGCACCCGGAGCCGGCCGCCGCCGCGGCTCGGGCCGCCCGCGCCGCCGCCGCCGCGGCCCGTCGGCAACGGCCCGCGCTCGCCCCGCGCGCTTACCGCCGGCCGGTAACTCCCCGACCTGCCGCCCGCCCGCCGTCCTGCGTTTCAAATCGCCGACTCCTTCGGCCCTCGTTATCGCGCGCAAAGTGCTTTGCCAATGCATATCCTGTCAAACGTATTATGTGCGTTCAGACGTTCATCATTTCTACCTCGCGTCCAAGAGCCGGGCTCCACTTTTAATGAATAACACTTAGAAACATCAAACGATTTGTCACCCTCAAATGACGTAAAAACAGTATCTGCGTTCAAGTTTCAAATTTAGAAAAACCATCAATCGGTACATACGCCAGTCGAAACCTAACATTTTCAAACTTATAATCAGTCTTAAATGACTGTACAAATTCCTAGTTTACCTGATTAATCTACATTTTGTATTATATATTTCAATAAGCAACCTGAGGTTTATAGCACAAATAAATTTTTATTACAACTGCGCAATCTCGCTTATTAACGATCTGGAACCACGTCGTCAGGACGATTGAGATTAATAACTTCCGGGCATCTTTCCTCTTGGTCTTTTGAATTGCTGTACACTGCGGGGCTGAATTGTCGAGCTCGAGATCATGTTTTCATGAAATGCAGGAATACCGGCGAGTCTTGTCTGTTTTATTTTAATAAATATATTAATTATTTATTTTAATTAATATGTAGGCAAAAAGAAAGAAGGGACCCCTGCGAAAAGAGACATGCGGGAACGAGCATTACGGAAAACTATTTCCTTCACAACGGGGACACCAAATTTAATTTATACCAATCCATCGACTAATATCTGAAGTTCCTTTTGTCATATATTTATTTATTTATATCATCTTTTCTAGATCGTGACTCAAGTTTATTAAAAAACTAAAATTTTTTGACGTTTTCACTATAAATTGAATAAAAATGAAAATATTGAGAAATCAACATTAAAGAATTCATCGGTCCAAAAAACCAAAATACTATAATTTATGTTTTAATCTTGAAAATCAAAAAATTGTGTCAAGTTATAGTCTAACTTTTCAAAATTTTAATTGCATCATTGATACAAAAAAATAGGCTTACATAAACCCTTGGTTCGTCTTATTTATTATACTTTTTAGTCCAAGTAAGCAATTATTATTAAGTAATCTTCCGCCCATTGTGCATGTTAAACTTTTGATTTAGAAAACACATTTTATATGGTTCCATGGAAAAACGCCCAGGATTCACTGAGGCATTACTTTAAGATCCTTGATTATTATTCCTGCAGTTGGGAACCAAATTAGTAAGGAACCAAAACATCCAGGACTATAAAGCTAAGTGCAATAGAAGCAACGTAGATTCTGCAGCCACTTGTAGTCGCTCATACTCATCTGAAGCTTTCAATTTGAAATATGAAAGTGAAGAAAATTTTTTCCAGCAGTACCAAACGATCTATTGGTCATCTATTCGTAACAATATTAGGAAAGTCTCCAATATTTAGACATTGCTGATTAAAAATTTTCTACTTACATAATCATTTTTTTCGAAGGGAATCGAGCCTTCGCAGTGGTGCTCTTTGCGATCGATTAATATGCGTAAGACCGCCCCTTTAACTTATCGCGACATCTGATTGATCCATCTTGCGAACTAATTAGCTACGCTTACTTTCTTCATGCCCTCTAATGCATTCTCATTTGCTGCCCTTATTAATAACTTTGATTAGTCTTATCTTTGCAAAAAAAATAATGAATTTGAAAATTAAAAGCACCATTCTGCTTAATATAGCATGAACTACACGCTCTTAAAAGAAATGGAATTCAATGGCAAACACCCTGTATATACGAGATTTTGGAATACTTGATTTGCTGAGTACAAAAGGAGTCTAGTCGCTTCCCTGACAACGTATAAATGAATGAGTCGGGGAGACTCTCTTAGGTTGAAGCGAAATAACTATCCTATAATAAATACAAGAGATACTACGAATTGAATCAGTGGTATGAAAATTTTTATGATCAGCTACGAGTTACGAAGAAAGAGTTGAGTTCCCGGTCCTTTGAGTTCCCGATAATTCGTATGCTATGGATAATTTTTTATGTAGACTTCAGGTATTAAAGTAATAACAGCCACATCGTTGTTTGCTCTCTAAGTCAAATAAAATCGACTTCATTGTCTTGTAATTGAAAATCCCCTATTTTTCAGTCAAATATAAAATGAACAGCCTCCTGATGAATGGTGTGAGGATATGCCTGTAACGAAGGCAACATTTTAAGATTGAAGTCAACTCGCAAAGGCGAATCGAGCTTGAAGAAAGCCCACCATCACACGAATATTAGAGAGCGCTCAATACCATAACATTGTAAAATAGATACGTTAAATCAATCAGTTCTTGTCAGAGTCAATATATCGCACGAGGATCAAGTCTCATTGTGTCGGTCCAGTCTCCGAAGGAGACTTGTACCCGTTTCAAGTTCATTTCTATTCCCAAATACTAACAAGCTATTTAAAAATGTATTACTAGTTTTAACTCGTATTATAAGCACTGCAATTCATTTCATCAAATTATTTTATAAACCTTCAAGCCTATACCTTTTAGATAAAATACATACATATGATAATTTTTTTTTTAAATTTTAATATTCTTCGGTATACCCTAATATTAAATTTCATTCAAACTAACTACTGTAAACGGTAATTTTATGGTTTGAACCACGAAACAACTCCGTTTTATGAAATGCATCGCCGCGCTATGTGAAAACACTCTGCAGACGATCTGCACTATTTTAAAAAATCAATTTTATTACCCGTATACTATATCTAGCTTTAGGACATCAATCATTTTTATCTATAAAAGGACATTAATGTTTTACATCTGTAAACGGATATGGACACTACTAATAATGTATAAAAATTTTTAATTAAATATAGAGTATTTCCGATGCAATTCTGTTCCAATCAATTATTAAACTTATTTGTTTTTCGTAAAGATGAGGTTAATCATTAGATTATCCTAAAATATAGCAAATTAGTCAAAAGTCAAAAGGCGATCTTTCACATCTTGAGGTAGACCAATATACCCCCGTGCTCAGTATAAGCGAAAGTGGAGGACAATCTCGAGTCTCCAACTCTCGTAGTAACTCTTTTGAACCACTTTTTTAAGTTGCTTCGAAATCGCATTGTTATCAAAGTATTAATAAATATGAATTAAAACTAAAAAAATTGATATATTAGGACCTTGAACAAGTTCTCGCTATTTCTTCAAAGATAGCAATAGCAGTACTCCGTGCATGAAATTTGAATGGTAATGCACACACTAGGAAATACTGTATGTAACATTAAGTTTTAATGAGAGATACTTGTATTTGTATGTAATCAAGTAATTATTTATTAACTCTGAAAATGTCTATTCTTGTGCAAAATAAATTGTGTTTACGGGGACTTATTGAACTAATTTATTTAAGAGAAATCTGCAATTGAAGCACAGAATTCTTGATTGAGACTTATGGTGACAATGCTCTGCTTGGATACGTATACAGAGACTGATTTCAATGCTTTGAAAGTAATGCTTTTGAATTAGAGAATAAAGAATTTCATGGTGCATTGAAAACATTTGAAGACAAAGAATTGCTAGAATGACTTTATCAGGACCAATGTCAGGCGCTAACAGTGCTTGGAAAAATATTACCAGCCAGATGAGTCAACTATTTCAAAACGTTTAAAAGTGTTAGGAATGATCCAGAAGCAAGGACTTGAGTACCGTATCAATTGAAGACGTCGAACGGCGTTTTGTCACATGTGAACTACTGTTTCATAAATATTGTTCGCAAAATCAAATATTTGGTGGGATCAGCAGAGTGTAATTTATTATAAGCTTCGCAAACTGAATGAGACTATCACGGGGCATCGCTATCGATTTCAATTAATGCGTTTGAGTTGAACCCTAAAAGAAAAACGGCCGTTATATGAGCAGAGACCCGACAAAGTGTTTTTGATAGAGGAGAATGCTCGGTCTTATGTTGCAAAACAAGTGAAAACCTACCTGGAAACGCTTCAATGGGAAGTTCTACTCCACCCGCGATTTTCAGATAACATATTTCCTCCCGACGGCAAACGGCCTAGCTGATCAGCACTTACACAGACATTACATTTTTACGCAAAAGCTAAAAAGTACATCAATTCTTAGATGACCTCAAAAGACATTTGATTTTCGACGCGTAATTCATATACTGTCAAAAAGATGCTGAGAAAGTGGCCTCTAGTGATAGGAAATATTTTAAATCAAATGTTTTTATTCCTTACATTTTAAATAAAATTTTTATTCTGTAAAAAAGCTGCGAGAACTTATTCAAGATCCTAATACTAATGTGTTATGGGCGACTATTTTGCTTAATTCTAATCTTCTTTTTAGGTCTATCAAGTAAAAATATTGGTGATATTACAGTAGATACTTTATTGTAAAAACTACTTATTCTAAGTAGTGTTAAAAAGTTTTATACATCGGATAAAAAGTATGAATATTGAAAAAATATTTTTATTTAAAAATGTATTCATTAAGGCAGTAATTCAATTTAAATGATGTAAGAGTAGTTAACTCGGAATGATAGAAGTAATTTGAAATCTATCAAAATTTCAATTATTCACCGACGTGCTGATCAAATCCAATAAGCATTGCTGAAACTATAGATCCCACTTCTAGTTCAGACTGTTCTGTACTTTTACTGGGCAACATTAAAAAGGCATTCGCATTTTTGCAACTCAGTAATTTACTGCTTATTTGATTGCCAGTACTATAAGCCTTTGGATAAGCTTCATCGTCATACCATATCAAAATAACTCTCGCGAATTCCGGTCGTTGATCCAAATAATATTTAGATGTTATCTGCACACAATAAAAAAAATTTAAACTATGGAATCCATAATATTTTAGGTGTAATCATCAGATAGGAATATTATACTCTTTTTTTTAATAGTTACCTTTGCTTTCACGACAATGTTTTTTGCATTGTTTTTGGTAAATTGATTTAAAAACGGAAGTACAAACAAATTTGCAGTAACTAATGCAGAAACTGGATTTCCAGGTAAACACAAGAAATATTTTTTCTTTCCATTATATTCACAAGTGGCGTAAGTCGTTGGCTTACCGGGTTTTAAGTTAACTCGACCTACAATGTATATAAAAATAATCATTCTATTACAAGTTCAATAAATACGAATTGTATAACTTATTTTTAGTACCAAAAATAATTGTAGCATTAAAAATGTTTATCAATATAGGCTTCAACATGTCCCTGTCGCCCATAGAAACGGATCCCGTTGTAATAATAAGATCGACCTCTTTTAAAGCTTTCTCGATTGTATTGATCATTACGGTTTTCCTGAATACAATAAAATTAAAACCTTGCAATATTAAATTTTATTACTTCTTATATACTCACTCATCAACGGCTATTCCTAAATCTACAGCATTATAGCCATGTTCCTTTAACATCATTATTAAAGTTATTTTATTGCTGTCATATATGTGACCTGGTTTTGCAGCCTCTCCTGGATTTTGTAATTCATTTCCAGTGGACAGAACACCAATTTTTGGCAAATATGTGACAGGAATTTCACAACAACCAGAAGCTGCTAATATTCCAATTTCAACTGACCCAATTTTAGTTCCAACTTTTAAAATAACAGTCTCTTTTGTGACATCAATACCAATAGGTCTACAAAATTATTATTAATTCCATAAAGTTGTTCTTTATATTAAAGTTCATTATATTAAGATTAGTAGATTTTAGTTTACATTTACTATGTTATTTACCGTACATGTCTTCACATTATTATGATTCACGTTGAAAAGGTTAATTATATATTAAAACCGCGCAATAACTGATATCATTTATTAAGCTATTAATATCACGTTTGTTATTTTTGTATAATTTTTGTAAATATAAATATTTTGTAAGATATACCTAATGTCTTGCCCAACTTTTGGTTCAGTAAGAATCTCTATTTCTTCTTCCTCTTTTCCATCTGAACTTTTTAATAATAACTTTGTGTCTTCAACTTGTACTACTGCTGTAGCTTCTATAAAATTTATTAAAATATTGGTACAAGTACAGTTTCAGAATAATAATCGATTCACATACCATCAGGAACTGGAGCACCAGTATTAATTCTAATACAAGTACCGGATGTGATTTTTACTCTTCCTGGCTAAATAGTTAATAAATTATTTTTAGCTTCACAAATTCATCCAATTCTAAAGAATTACTCATATAAAAAGAATTCAGTGGTCAAGTTAATATAAATTCTTCAGTTCATATTTCTTACTTACTTCATGACCTGCTTCTACGCTACCTAAAACCTTGCGTTTGCCTTTTCCATCTTTTGTAAGAACTGCATATCCATCTTTCATGGAAGCCCTAAATGGTGGTATATTACAAGGTGATTTAATAGTTTCAGCCAGGACTCTTCCAAAAGATTCCCAAATATTTACTTTTGTTGTAACCACTTCAGTATCTATACTATTTATTAAAAGATTTTGAGCCTCCTCCAATGATATTAGTGGAAAAGGTGATTCACGATGGCGTTCAGCAACATTATCTAAGTTGAAAGTAATATTTGATTTCTTATGTGAACATTTATTATGCAGACTACCAGACTGCATAATGTGATGAGATTCTTTAATATTTTCCTTAACATTTAAAATTAAATCAACAGCATGAGGAATTGCACTTTTTATTGCAGAAAAACATTCTTTAGCTGCTTTTGGTGAGCCTGGAAGATTTATAATCAATGTTTGACCTCGAATACCACAAACTGCCCTAAATAATGAAATATAAATTATTTCTATTTTTATAAAATATTATAAAATATATCCATATTGAATTTACCATACCTTGATAATACAGCCATTGGTGTAATCTTTAAGCTTTCCATAAACATAGCATAAGTAATTCCAGGAGCTTCTTTATTAATAACTTTTTTTGTAGCTTCTGGAGTAACATCTGTACAGGCAAAACCAGTACCTCCAGTAGTTAGGATGACATTAACTTGGAAGTTATCTGACCAATTAACTAAGGTTTCCTATAAGTTTAAACAAAAAGTAATTATTTTGCGACAACATTTTTAAAAAACATACCATAATCTTAAATTCATTGTCAGGAACAACAGCAATACACAGAATTTCATTTTTGAAAACATTTTCACTTTCAGGTTCTTTTTGAGATAATAAATTTTGTAAAACTGGTCCACTCATATCATTTTGATTATTTGCATAGCAACTATCACTTACTGCAAGAGAATTAAATGAAAATATATATAACCTCATATCTATCATATCATACAATATCTAACCTCAATTTAAGTTTATTTACTTATTAATGCATTAAATTAATACCAAAGTAGATTAAAGACAATCATTCTGTTTTAATTTACTTTTGAAAAAAACGAAGACTTATTTATTTATAAAAATGCTTACTTGTTAAAATACCAAATGTTATGCAGGACATTTTTTTCATAGCAGCTGTTTTAAGGAGCTGAATGTACTTTAATGAAATGAATGATTAGATAAGATATCAATTAGTGATGTATCTGTTTTTATTTTTAGTTTTGTAAATATTTTTTTTTATTTTTATATCATGTAAAATATAAAAAAATTAATCTTAATTATAAAAAATGGAGGGAAATTATTGGAAAGAAAACCAAATTTCAACATTAAAACTATTTTATTGGTCAAAATTATCAAATTATATAACATAAAACAAGTTTGACAATTTCAAAAAGTTTATAGCACTCATGGATAAATTAGTGCCAAAAGTAACCCTTGGAATCTTTGTATTTTCATTTAATAATCAACTAATCCGCTAAAAATATGAATAAATAGTTTAAAAAACATTTCACCATTTTAATAGATTAATTTGAAAAGCTAGCCTTACCGATTATTCCTTGGGCTAGAATGACGAGGTGGGCTACGATGTCGTCTCCTCGATTCTTGTCTGTTGTTTCTCTCTTTCTCATCCCTCTTTTCTCGTGTTCGTTCACGTTCACGTTCGCGTTCGCGTTCACGGTCACGATCACGATCTCGATCTCGATCGCGTTCACGATCTCGATCACGGTCGCGATCGCGATCGCGGTCACGATCTCGGTCACTCTCTTTATCATTATTTCTGTGTTCTCGCTCTCGTCTATCTCTACGACTATGACTTCGTGAACTTCTCTCAGGACTCGATGAACGAGATGCCGAGGATCGAGAATCTGAGCTGTGACCTTCGTAGCGACGTCTTCGTTCTCTTTGCCTACAAAAATTTAACACAACTTAATTAAAATATTTTCTAATAGCATTCAAAATGTTCAATAAATACATTTACAATTTATTTTGAAACAAATCGGAAATATTTCTTTAAACAAATTATTAAGTGTGCACCATAATAATATAAATCCCTCAAATGTATATGGTATAAATGAACATTCATTAACTCACTTTCTACGTAGTTTCAGAGACATTTCTCGTATTTCATCCTCTCTGTCTTGCCTCTGTTGCTCCATTTTTTCAATTCGAGCTTGTTCAGCCTTTTTGTCTGCTTTATCTTATGTAAAAATTAAAAATTAAATAAGTTTATCCGTGGTCATAAATACTACTTAAATTTTAATAAGACAACTTACATTGCCTGTTTAATAAAGCCTGCATTTTCTTTTTAAGCCGCTCTTGGGGAGTAATTTTTGATAACTGAAAAAATAAAATCTTATAGATATGTTCGAAACAAAGGCGAGATGTACTCGTCCTTTAAAATCGTGTGTATGTTTTCATAATATTTAAAAAGCTCAAACAAATGTATATCGACGTGTACAAAATGGTGCACCAAAAAACACATATGTATAGACAACTTTTGATGAATACAAAGAATGGAGCAATCATAAATTATTTTATAAATCCAGAATATTATAAATTAAATTTAATATAATTATGAGAAAGTCTTTCTATTTTTCGCAAATAATAATGTAAATTAGCACGGCTTTTATCTTATCTTTACTGAAAAATATTGTTAAGATGAGAAAATAGTACATGGTTGTTTTCTTTTGCTTTGTGCATTAAGTGACTAAGAAAGCGTTACGGTTCTTACTGACTTTGTGTCCGCCACCAGAATTTGTACTTAACCCTGCTTTTGGCTTCACCCTATAAATTATTATTAGATATTATTATACTGCATATTATTGAAAATCAATAATCAAATCTTTTATAAAACATGTAACCTACATGTTTGAATTCGATGACGATGTCTTTGCAACAGATTGAGAATTCTTGTCCTCAATATCCGATAAATCTATTTCTGAGCTTGATGATTTCCCACGGCGACCATAATATCTAAATAAAATATAACTTGTATATTTAATTTGTTTCTTTTATTTTTTGAAAGTAATTGTGCAAGTATCAGAGCTTAAAATTATTTCGATTAATACAAAAACATGTACATTACCTTGGTACATTTGCAGGTCTATTTTCTAAACTTTTAGATCGTTTGCAATTTGATCTACTTCTAGATCTGGAAGAATCTGATTTAGATCTACTTCTATTTCTACTTCTGCTTCTACTCCTGGTTCCTGATCTTGTTCTTGACCTAGTTCTGGATTTTGTCTGTGACTTTGACCTTGATCTTGACTTTGTTCTTGTCACTCTTGATTTCGATCTAGATCTCGACCTTGACACAGATTTTGATCTGGATTTCGATTTTGAGAATCGATGTTTATTAGATTCATTTCTCGACTTTGATCTAGAACGCGATCTAGAATAACTGCTACTTCTGTTTCTAGGAGAAGATGAAGTTGAAGAACGCGTTCGCGATCGTGACTTTTTCGAATGAGACCGAGTGCGCGAACGCGTTCTCGTTCTTGCTCTTGACCGCGATCTTGACCTTGACCGTGAACGTGACCGTGATCTCGTATACGATCGTGACCTAGTTCGACCTCGTGATCTTGACCTAGAATATGAATGGGACCAACGGGAACGACTACGTGATCTGGATCTTGTATACTTTCTATTTCTTGATACATCACGCCTCGGTCTGTAAAAGAAACAATAAATATAAACAATTAACTAGATATTATATTTTATCAATTTGATTGAAAAATTATATTTTTTTGTTACTTATATTATTTATTTCATATTCTTATTAATGAAAATTTTCTAACATTGACTGTTTACCTGGAATATGGAGGACTTAATCTTCTTCCATCACGCTTTCGATACGATTTACTTCTGTTACGAGAATCACTTCTAGACCTAAGTTTTCTACATGTCGATCTTTCATTTAAAAGAGGACTTTCTGATTTTTTTCTTTTTGTATTAACTATATCTGCTTTTTTGGAAGTTGATATAGTTACTTGGGAAGAACTACTTTGAGCTGCCTCTTCTTCGCCACCAAAACTCGTAATATACGTAATTTGTCCTGCATTAGCTGGAGATGCAGATCGCGAACGAGATTTTGATGAAGACTTCCTGTATGGATTATATTCTGGACTTTCTCTAGCAGCATAACTGTAAGACAATTGAATGTTTTATAATCAATATTTGGTTCTAACTTATATAAAACTGGGTAGATTTAATATTGCATACCTCGGAGGACTCATTACACGGCCAATCATTTTTTTCTCTCTAAAGGCACGTCTCTCTCTTCTAGATCTTCGACCCTATAAAAATTTATTGTGGCTCAACTTGTTTATAACCGTGTTAATAACAGCTATGTTAATAATTATTATAATACTTACAGAGTACATTGCCTTTTCTTCTTCTTGTTTTCTTGCTTGTCGTAATGTTTCAGCTTCTTCAAAATCTTGAGTTAAAAAACTAAAGTAATCTGCTCCCAAAAGTCCATATTTTTGTGCCACTAGATTCATTTCATGAGCTTGTGCAGGTTCAATTTGAGATACATCTACACAGATATCTAAATCAATATCACTATCATCGTCTTCTTTTTCTTCTGGTTCAGCATTATCTTCTGTTTTTGATATTTCTGAAATTGCTTCATCTGTTTCATAGTTATAACCGATTGCTGCATTATTGCTGGATTTTTTCTTGTCTTTATTAAAGTCTAGTTTGGTAGATCCAAACTGTTCTTCAATGTGAATTTGATGAAGAAACTTTTCTTCAGTTACTTTATAGAAATAAAAAATTTATGTTATGATAAATTGTATTTAAATTTATTTGTTGTAAAATAATAATACATTGTTATACCTACCATTAAGGAACTCATTTTGTACAATTATTCTATACCTTTCATAATTTATATGTCTATCTTCACTAGTTAATGGAACATCAATATCATTTGAATTATTAGCTTCTGGAATCCAATCAAGATGAGCTCTCACATCAAAACGATCAATTAAATTATCTTCATTTCCTTGCCACGGCATCCTAAAATTATTGAAAACAATAAATATATTATAATAAAGAGAATAAATAGTTATAAATTATTATAAAATTGAAAGTTAGTTGTATTATTTTGAACAATTCTTTATTATACAAAATCTAATATTTTTTTTCATCGATACTGCTGTTACATTGCAATGTTTGGCAGTTTAATCATTTTGCAAAAAAGGTGAATTTGTTTTATTTAATATATTCTAAGAATGTAATATATAAAAATTTAAATAGGAGAAACAAAACTTATTATTTATTAAAAATAAACTTTACAAATATGAACATGTGTTCTGTAGTACTTGATATACGAATAAAATTATAATATATATTAATATTCTCCTTCATTATTACTTTAAATTATATACATTGTGATACATTATTTCAAATACAAAATAGCACTTACATATTAGCAGGACTATCACCAGCAGCTGCTATAACTGGATCCAAATGAATCTTACAAGGTCTCCCATGTAATTGAAGAAATTGTGTGGGATCTGATTTCTATATAATTAAAGTTAAATATATTAATATTTTTAACATACAAGTATTATAATAGTAATATTCAGCAAAAAGTTAAATAGTTAAACTATGAAATTCTTATTTTAATTTGGATTAAAGAATATTATCTTACAGTATTTTATGCTGATCAAAATGATAAAATTTATAAAAATGAATTATTCCTTTAAAAGAACAGTTAACTTTTTTATACCAATTTTTGAATACTACAATATGATTAAATGATATTATTTTGCAACATAATTTTTTTAATATTCCTATATTTGAAATTCTGAAGATCAACAAAATTTAAAAATGAATAAAATGTAAACTTGATTGTGGTGTGCAATACTTAGTGATACAGTTTTACACATAATGTAAAAAAGATGTAACCAATAATCCAATATTGTTTAATTATGGTATTTTTAAAATATCAATTGTTTGAATACCAAATAACGATATAGTACCACGAAATTTATAAAAAGCTAGCATTTCTATGAGAAATTGTGAGAGAATCTATGGCCGGGTCGACCACTCCCACAATCTTTGTTTCTTTCGTCAAAAATATTAGCGTTTGTTTCAGAAATTGATAATTAGAAAATTATTAACAACTACAGCTAAAACTCACAATTTTCTCGTAGTAATCTCGGCGCCGCTCAGCACGTCGTCGATAATCAACCAGCATCCCGCGAATTTTCTTCTCCTGTTTCCGAGCCTCATGCCACATTCTTCCACCGGTCTTCTTCACGTTGAAATTCATTTTGTATTTATAGGAATCGTATAAAACTTTTGCTTCCAATCTCTGTACATCAATATGATTTAATACTTATGACCAACTATTTATCAAATAATCGAGAATATGTATTGATATCACAAAAAGATCGAAATCATTAATCGCCATATTACTTTTTTCTGAACATGCTTATGGCCACCAATGGCTACTTATGGCTTTATATACACTAATACTGGTTACTATATAATACCATACAGCACTAGTTTGATTGCTGTAGAGCATCAACTCGGATGAACATTCTAAAAATAAGTGCGTTTCAATAACACTTTATTGACCATGATTTTACGGTAAACAAACTGCCCTTTTACCGGAAAATCTATAATCACGTCGAGCAATAATGGACAGCGTCAGATCGAGTCACCGAGTCACCACTTACTATCTCCTCCGCGCATGAAGCGGCGTGGTCACGTGGCATATATCGCACTTCACACTGCTAGGCGATTCGCACTCGTACTGACTTATGGATACCAAGAGATTTGTACTTATACTCTATACTAGAAAATTATCAAAAAAAATCTTAAATCGAAATTCACATTTTACGGTCAAATCATAAAATTATAAATAAAACTATATAGAGAAAAATAATGAAACAGTGAGATGCGCAAGCAGAACTATGCCTTAAATTTTACTTATGCAAATGTGTCTCCATACTTCTCATGTATGGTCACATATTAGTGTAACTTTTGACGTATAATATGTGAAAAATAATTTGAAGCGGTGAGCCGCAGTGAGCCGGTGACCCACGGTTATTGCAGCAGGTAGATGCGCTTTCGCCAAGACTTCGTGCCTGCGCAGAGCAACTCTCCTGGTGGTCGACGCTGATTGGCCAACTTTTTGCGCATAGCCTAAAGTAATTTAAGGCAGAGACTGAACATCTCGCAAACTATTTTACCATGCCGCCAATTTCGTCTTGTTATTACAGGAGTAGATATTAATATTATAAAAGGAAAGTTATGCATATAAATAAATAAATGTGGATGCGTTTAAGAAAAAGGGTTTGGATTTACAGTGTAATTTATTAAAAATTTAGTTATAAATTAAGGAATAGTTAAACATTCAAGAAATTAAAAGGTACTTTTTTTGGATTTTATGTTTCATTAAATATCGATCAATTAAAAGCAAAATGAATCAAAATTTTATCGAAAACATTTTTAGTTATTTATGTATTTATATACATAATTTTCCCAATATAGTTCTCTCTCTTTGTTCCCGCCGGCTCGCAACGGCGTGCCGCTGCTGATTTAAACTGCTTTACACTACGCGCGAGAAGTTGTCCAGTCAGCGCCGATCGTCAGGAGAGCTCGCTCTGCGAGTAGGCGCGAAAAGCCTTTAGGCAAAATAGCGAACTACCGGGGAACAATACCGGTGTCCAGCACCACGTGACCGGCAAGTCAGACACTGTACGTGCGATTTAAAGCAATTTCGAGAGCAATTCACTAGCTCTCTGGTCATTATGATGGGTCACCAAAATTGCAACAGTCAAGAAACGATTACCAAAAGGTTCGAAAGTTTGAAGTCAAATGAATTACATAAAATCAAAATTCTAATGTTTACATTTCGCACATAGCAGTGAGGTGTAGTAATGTAACTGCGGTAATGTCAAATTAGTAACTGTTTTAATTGTTGATTAATTATATCGATGTAAGAGATTATCTATAATATGTTTATAAATATCGCGTATTTGCTTAAGGTATCCATGAAGCTATGCTCAAACAAAAATCTATAATTTTGGTCAATTTTAGAACATGTCGCTATTTGCTACTGTACTATTTGTCATTTTTGCGTTAATTCTTTAGGTATATTCGTTGATATTATTTTTCAAATGACACTTAAAGATATCAGTATATATCGTTTAGAATATTCAAATTGAATCGATATTTAAATTAGTTGTAGTACTACTCCGTTTGAGTTTGTGACATCATTTTACTGTTTCAGACAGTCGTTCCGGAGCAGGAGACATTATTTCATGAACACGATGATAGATGCAGACAGCCCATTTCTCCATTCACTGTTTGCCAAGTTGTCAATAGATTGAATTCATGTACAAGTTATCTTTTTCAATCTTATAGGTGTCAGAAGTTGTGCAATCGTTGTTAATAATAATAGGCTCGGTTAATAAGAACAGTTTACAGCGGTCAAAATGATGAATTTTCTTCTAGACTTGCCGCTACTATTTTTTACAAAAGAATGCCTATCAGAATATGTAAATAATTTTAATTTTACGCACGGTGAGTGGAATGAGTCTACTTTACTTAAACTTTAATAAACTGTGTGATTTTTAATTTATTAAAATTTTATAATTAGAACGACAACAGTTCAAGTGTACAAAAGTATTACAATTTTTAAATTAAGAGTTGATATAAATAATATTAATTTCAATATCTTGTATTTTCTTATCAAAATTGAATCTAATCAAACTAAGAACAATTAATTATTTTTTTATAGTTGAATGTTTTAAGTCAACACTATGTAAAACTATGGGTATGGGAATCATTGCTGGTTCTGTCCTAGGTAAAATTTCATTGCTTAATAAGTATTTGACATTACTTATAATATATGTTAATTTATAAAAAATTGAATTTACTTTTAGTAAAAGTGCCACAAATTTTAAAAATTCTACAAAATAAGAGTGCTAAAGGAATAAGTCTAATTAGTGTGTTACTTGATCTTTTTGCAATTACTGCTATGGCTTCATATAGCTTTCTTAGCAAATTCCCATTCAGGTAACAGAGTAAATATAATATTATAATTAAAGTATTTATTTTTGTCATATTTCATTATTTTATTTTATAGCTCTTGGGGCGATGCAGTGTTTTTAGGCATACAGACAGTTACTATTGTTTGTTTAGTTATAAATTATTCTAAGGGGCCGACACAGGCCTGGGCTTTTTTGGTGGCATATATTGCTATTATTATTTGTGTTATTGCTGGCTTAGCACCCCCTAAGGTTGTATGGTTTGGTCAAGCTATGAATATTCCAATTGTTTTATGTAGTAAGGTAAAATATGAAATATAATTATTAAGTTATTATCAAATAATGATATGATATTTCATTTATTTCAGTTAATGCAAGCCTACACAAACTATTGCAATGGTAGTACAGGACAACTGTCTGCTGCTACTGGTTACATACTCTTTTTTGGGTCTTTAGCACGAATTTTTACTTCTATTGAGGAAACTGGAGACAAAACTATAATAAATATGTACATTTGTTCAACATTAGCTAATGCAGTTATAGTATCACAACTACTTTACTATTGGAATAGCCCAGAAACAAAAGTTAAATCGTCATAAAAGAAGAAGTCCCATTAATCAGCATTTATTTGATGTTTGGAAACAAAGACTTTACCTATTTAATAAAAAATGCATTATATTAAGTCTAAGATGGCTTATCAAATATTGTAAATATCACTTTTATATATTATGACCGTATTAGAAATAAATTGTTTACAAATACTTTAAATTTATTAAATTTCTTTATAAATGATACTTCCAAACCTAGCTTCTGTTTTAATGTTTTTATTCACAAGTACAAATATTATATGTGATAATTATATCATATTTTGTGATCGTGTTTTTTGCATCTTTAATACTAATCTACATCTTTAATAATTTATTATTTACTTAAAATAATAAAGTATTAGTAATAATTTTGGATAAAGTTGTTTTAACAATTATATTTGTAGTCACAAATTTAAAACATATTGTGTATACTATTACTAAATATACTATTATTATTAGTATGTGGGAATACGTATGCATTGAAAGTTTTTGTTCTGAGTACTAAAGCCACGTGTTAACAATTACATGTTATTTATTTGTCATCCGGTATATCTGTTTGATTTTCTCACGAACTTTCTCTTTTTGATTAATCGTTTACCGCGCAAACGACACTGAAGATGTCGCTTGCAACTTCCGGTAAGAATGCTGTATAATAATGGTTGGTTGTTAACTGTGATACAGACAGAGACAGGCCAGGCCAGAGCACAGTCGCCAACCACGCAGCGTGCGGGGCTCTGAGTATTCATCGACCAGTCAGCCATTTTTACTCAAGCAAAAGGCGAGGCGATCCAGAAAGACGCCATGTTTGCGCGTCGTCACCTTTAGAGTTGAGCTGGAAGAGTCTTTCTTAAACATGATAGAATCATGTTTCGAAATTGAGTAGATAGCGTTTATAAAAGAATTTTATAGATATAGTGACATTTTAAGATATTAGTTGCACGAAAATACCTGTAAAAAGAGCAAATGTTGCTTTGGATAATACTGTGAAAAAGGTGAGGTTCATTATCATTAGTGCCTATTTGCTATTAATATGTACTTCAAGCATATTTTATTGCTAAAATCATTTACGGTACCCAAAGGATTATTACTTATTGTTGAAAAATATTTCGACAAATAGCAAGTTCATGAGCGAACCCAATATTAATGGAAGTTAGAAGCGGGCTACATGTGTAGCCATTAAATGACTTTTTAATTTTCGTGTCATCAATAGTATTCCATGCAAATATAAAGAATGAAACCAATTTGAATATCATATTTTTGATTAGGCTGGAAGCACAACCATTTAATATTTGACTATAAACTCAAAGATATTTTATTTGGTACTTGATTGTACTCAAACATGATTTTATTGTCCATTTTTCTTTAAATTATTCATACTGATAAGAATTAACGAACTTTTAGGGGACTCTACAGTCGGCATTTTATCTTGATTGATTAATAATAATTACACTTTAAACGTTTCATATTACTGTTGCTTTATAGTTTTATAAATTATTAGTTGACTTTTTTTTATAAATGTTTTGCTTCAAGGTTTTCAGATCATCTTTTACTACAGAGTGTAAAATGGATTCAATGGATCCACATCTTATAGCACAAGCTCTCAACTATCATGGCCAACAACTTCAAAAAGTTTGGGAAAGTGAGCGCAACGAATCAGAATTAGCTATGCTTAATCTTAAGGAACCTAATTTTGAAATATATCAACAACGTCAAAAAACATTAAGGTATTTCTACTATTTTTATGTAATGCTTCGAAAATTCAATTTTATAGATATTGTTTAAATGATTTAGTTAAAATCCTTAGATTGTAGAATTTATTTTTATTTTAATTAAGTACAATTATAAATTTTTTTATTGTATTCACTTTTAACTTCAATTTTTAACGTTTAGTTTTAACGTTTAGTTTTAGCGACAGAGGAAAAAGATTGAAATTACAACAGTTTTTGGCCAAGAAAGCAGATGCTTTATATGACAAGTCTAATCTTATCAAAACTGTTGAACCAATCAAACAAGAGCTTGGAGAGGAAGGTAATAGCTTTAATACAAAAAATTTATTTAAGTTATAGAAGATATAGACAACTAATATTACTATTGTTTGTTTAAAGAATTTTATGCTACAATGCCTGGATTGGATTCGTTTGTAGCAATGGAAAAATCACAGCGAATACGTAATTTTTTAGAGGTAATAATATATTATGATTTGTAAAAATAATCTATTGTAGAAATTAAACAATTTTTTAATCATTTTACTTATTACTTTTAGAGTTTAATAGTTGGTGATGTCATTTTTGCACAAGTAATGGGCAAAAGTGCTGCTGGTCTTTTATTGAAGGTTCTTTGCAATTGCAGTGATTTCCCAAGAGTAGTTTCTGAACTGAACGTAAAGGTGATTATTTATTTTTAAATTAAAACATGAATTTCTTTTTTAACGATGTAAGAGTATCAAACATTTATTTTAACTTTAGGCATTAATATTGAATACTGCAACTGTACCAGCAGTGGATAAGAAAGGTGTAACAAGAGGCTACATGGCCAATGATCTTGTCTGCGTTGTTGTTGGTGAGGTTAATGTTGAAGCTGAGCGAGTTGTTGCAGTTATGAATGTATCTGCTCGTGAAGGTCAAGCTCCTCATCCACCTATGGGGCTTGTACATGCTGAAGATCTTCCTGATGCTTACAAGTAAGCCTTTTAAATTTTAGGCATTCCTATAGATACGACAACAAGCATAAGTGTATTCAAAATTTGTACGCAAAGCATTTGTTACGATTGAGGTCTTTTGTGCAATATTTAATGTCAACGTGTTTGTTGGACTTTCTTCACTTTGTTTTATTTTTTTTTTTTACTTTATTTATTTTGATTTGAACTCCAATATCAATTAAAAAGAGGCATGTGGTGGTATTAATTGTAAGGTCTTGAAATATAATATCATCTTAAGTGAAAATCTCTGAAAGAAGATGATGATTAACTTAAATGATTTAGTATCCTATAGCCTAGCTATAAATACCATCCATTAATACAAAAATTAATATGGGAAAGGTAAAAGAATTTTCTCATCAAGCGGGCCATGATTGTTACTAATGACTGTAGACAAAGTGGGTTTTCTCTTATCAGCTTTTATGAATCCAGGTGCCAGACAGTCTGTAATATAAATGTCAATAGTTGATACAACAATGAGTTAATAATGCAATAAGAAAGATTTGAAGTTCAAGCAGTGGTTGACACAGCTGTTGTTGTTTTCACGTTCTATCTACATTTGTGATACATATATTACATTTCAAGCACCAATGAACGTGTCACTAAACACCAAATGACCTCAATGTATTTTGAGATTGTATTTCCAGTATGAAAGGCTGTTTCGGGCTTTTTGGTCTTATATTGCGGATGGTAGGTACTAAGAAAATACATAGTTGTTTGGTCTTTCTATAATGCATTTATATTGGAACTCACAGCCAACTATTTTAGCACTTTATGTTATTATTTGTAGTGTGCTGCTCTAGTTTTACATTTTATTTAGCTTGATTTTTTTGCATAAAGACCAAGCAACTGGAACTGTGCATCCAAAAGTGAATTTACATATTATATCCTTGAATAATTCGCGATTTGTCAAGATGATTAATACATCATTTAAACTTACAGCTTTATTTGACAAATAAAAAAGATGTCATTTGATCATTACACCACAAAATGTGCTAATTGCTACGTCTAAAAACATTTTTTGGTCAACTTGTGGATGATAAAATATATATATATACACATATAAATATATATATTGACGTGGCTTTAAAACCTATCATAGGGTTATGCATATAATTTAGTTGCACAAAAACGAATTTTGATATTAGAAAAATTTTATATCTGTACCCAAGCTAGGGCAATACGTGCTTTAGTCGTGAGAGAAAGCATGTTACAGAAAATTATAAAAATCAATGAAACAGACTATATAAGTATACATCTTAGGGGTTATTAGAAAGGTGAGACATGAGATTTCATAATTTTCAGGTTTCATACAGTTGTACAGTTGTCATAAATTTTAGAATAAGAAAATTTGGATCATGTATAAGTATGTGTCCTACCTTTAAAATATTAGCCTGTGGTTGCTTTTTAACAAGATTTATGTTTGGTTAATAGTTAATACTATACCAACAACTAGTAGATAATGTACCAAAAACTTTCACTTGTGTAACAGTGCTAAGTTTATTGGTATGGAACTCTATCTACAAAATAAGACGCAAGTGTAAGTCTAAGAATCAACGTAATCAAGAGTACTGCGGATTTAGATTTAATAAGGTTAAGTCACTGTCAAAAAATGAACCAAAAAAACCTCAGCGATTTCGTTCTTATTAAGAATCTAAGGAAATTTACAACAGCAACCTTCAACTAATGAGTGTAATTTGTTTGATTAATTCAAAAAAAAGAGATGTAGAGAAAGGGCGAAATAACCCAACAATTATGGTTTTTAGAACTAAAAGTGAAATATTGAATAGTTACAAAAGCAGCCACTTTATTACCGTCTATAAAAACAAGTTTGCATTAGTCATTACAAGTTGTTAATATTGTTTCTTTTATTTTTATGTAGGAAGGCAATGGACAACAAAGGTCAAAACTATGAAACAATCATGGAAAATAGTTCTGGATTCAACAATCCCAACAACATAAAGTATCTATCTGATTTGTTGGGTCTTGGTCAACAGAATTATTCAAATATGGTGGGCTTAAGGTAATAATTTGTACAAATTACTTATTCTTTACAACCTCATTGAAAAAATGGAATGAGAATAAATTTAAATCATAATTATATACTAGCAATATTTTTGGAATCAATTAAAAAGATTTACAAATTTTAGATATTTTAAAATAATTTAAGTTGTATGAATCTTAAATTCAGATTTAAGTTTAATATTTACACTAACAATTGGAATATTGGTTTATTTAAACAGGGAAAAGTTTCCATCTTCTGAATATGCCATTGAATTGAGGCAAGCACAAGCCAGTAAATGGGCATTTCGCAGTGTGGCTGAAGGTATCGATCATTTCAAAGCTGGTCGTCATTCTGAAGCATTCCAATGCTTAAATAAGGCCCTTACAGTTGATCCACGGAATGTTGAGGGACTTGTTGCAAGAGGAGCTTTGTGAGTATAAACTTAACTAGGGGCTTGCAAAAAGATTTTGTTCATTGTAACTGACATTTTTTTAGAATAATAAAAAACATTTTTATATAATTTTTAAATTGACAAAATTTAACAAAAATTGTTGTTTAAAGTAGTATTGTAGTTTATTCAGAAATACGTGATTCTATAATATTAAGGATCAAAGAGAAAGATGTCTTAATAAATGATTGGTAAATACATGCATGTTCAGATACGCAAACAGTGGTAGCTTCAAGAAGGCAATTGATGACTTCGAGATGGCATTGAAATTAAATCCAAGCCATGCAAACGCCCGCAAGTACATGGCTGAAACGCTTGTTGCCTTGGGTCGAAGTTACGAAGATGAGAAGAAGTACGAGGATGCAGTAAAAGCGTACGAGAATTGCCTTACAATCGTCCCGTTTCACGAGGAGGCGAAGAATTCCATAGAATACTTAAAGAGTAAATCTAACTTGCCACCGGGCATGCCGACGACGGTGTTGGAACCATTTAAGTCCTTTGACAGTGAATCCGCCGAGGCCGATGCTAAGAAAGAGAAGAAAAAGCGCAAGAAGGAACGCAAGGCACGTTCCAAGAAGCGGCAGCGTTGGAGTTCAAGCTCCAGCTCGTCAAGCGGCGGTTCTTCGAGCAGCAGTAGCTCTTCGGATACATCCGCTACTTCGAGCAGCTCTGGCGGAAGCTCACGCTCAAATTCACGCTCGCCTGGTCGCAAGCGTAAGCACAAGAAGGATCACCATGGTTCCCTTTCACCTTTGTCGAAGCGCATGGCCCAGTACAACAATCCACCTTCTGGGGGAGCATCCGTAACCTCAACGGGTGTCAGTCTCAGTAGCCATGATATGCTCGCACCCAATCTTTATAGCTCCAATTCACGTGAGAAGGAGGACTACGAGCTTAAAGTTCGAAAATTCTTAGAACAAACTAAGGATGATTCAGATTACGAAGACAAGGTAAGACGTCGCTAAATTTACTTTCTCTCGCGTGTTCCAACGCTGTTGAGTTACATCACTTAACCCCGATCTCTTTTATTTGTAGGTCAGGAAGTTTTTGGAAGAAACTGCTAGATGGAAACGAGAAAAAGAGAAGGAAAAGAAACACAACGAGTCCGAGAAAAAGTTGAAAAAGAAAAAGAAAGAGAAAAAAGCCAAGGATAAGGATAAGGAAGAGAAAAAACTGCGAAAGAAGAAAAAGAAGGAAGAACGCAAGAAGCGTAAAAATAAGGACAAGCTCGAAAGAGACTTGCAAACTTCTTTACCTGATCTTGAGCAGCTCGAATCGAAGCTTAGCGCGTATTATGCTAAAGTTGAAAAAGAGACTGCAGTTATAAAAAGGTAAGCTTCAGAATGTTCTTAATTTATAAATTTATATTTACCTATATTCACGTATATTCATGTCCCGAATCTTTGTGAAATACACTTTTGCAACTTGGATTGAAATGAGCTTCTTCGCCAGGGCCATGATAAGATTGCGCTTCTGCTGCTGGTTATGGCCTTTTTAATACTTTATTATATTTTTTACATTTACTAGGTATGTTGATCAGTATAATGACATGCCTTCCCCTCTTAGTAATGCTGAAAAACTTGCCGATTCTACAAGGAGAGATGACGATTCGCGCAATGACGTTTTTAAAGCATACCACGAGAGAGATCCACGGCTTGCTGCACCTCAGCAAAGAAAAGGTAAGGAGCTATGAGTGATTGAATAATTTACAATGTTGGTGCTTTATTATGAATAACATAACAAACTTTGTTCATCCTTTTTAGATTCACAACGTAAGCCTTTCGCAGATATATTTGAACAAGAGTCTCAACTGATTCACCCAGAACCAAAACTTCCAAGTTTAGATACAGTGGCATTAAACGCTAAATGGAAAGCTGTCCAAGCTGCAAAGTATGTCGATAATATTACTGTTCTTCTCGAGAATAATTTTGCATATTACTTTGTTAGAAATGGATAATTATGTAAAGTAAAATAACAGCATGCACAATGGTATATTGATAAATTTGATTTAGAAATAATATTCATGCCTACGGTAGTATATTTTTGCAATTTTTGAATCAACGGTAACAGTAAGTCGTCCCGTGTTTTTTATATAAGCAGCTTGAAAAAAGTACAGGTAGGTGAATTTGCAAAATGTCTAATGAAAATGCTGTTACAGACAACGTGACCCTCAGCAGCAAAAGTGGCAGGAGCTACCCACAGAAAAGAAGATGAAGAATACCCTCGAGAGCGAGGAAGACGAGATCGAGATGCGACCTCTCGACAAGTCACTCAACATTCGCAAGCACATGCAGCGCGAAATGGCAGAGAAACGGGCGGCTATGCAACAGATAACCGGGCCGATGCCGTCTCTCGCGCACAAGGACTCGCCACTGAAGCAACAGCAGCAGCACCAACAGGCTCAGCAAGGCCAGGCGCCTATCAAGTACCCGACACCTCAGCCCCAAAACAAGTTCCAGGGCTACAAGGATCCACCGCCCATGGGGCCGGTGCAGCAGCAAGGCGGCGGGATCGGCAAGTTCTCGAGCCTCGGCAACAAGTTCCAGCCGATCGGCCAGAGTGGCGAGTCGAAGACGAAGGCCGGCGGCGCGTCCCGATCGGACTCTGAGAGCGACAGGGAGCGCGGACGGCGGTCCGGTGGGGCCCCCGCGGGGCCGGGTCACCGGCAGCAGCACCACCAACAGCACCCGGGTCACCAGCAGCAGCCGGGCCAACGGGGACGGCGCTCTCGGTCTCGCTCGCGCAGCGGCTCCAGCTCAGGCTCGTCGCGCTCACGGTCCAACAGATCGATGCGCCGCTCCCGGTCCAGATCCTACTCAAACCGCAGGTCCGGAAGCTACGAGCGCAAGTACAGTCGCTCGCCTTCGGGCACCTACTCGGGCAGATCTCGCTCGCGCTCCAGGTCAAGGTCGAGGTCCTACTCGCGCTCGCGCTCCCGAAGCCCCGACCGCGGCTACTACCGCAAGCGGTTCAATAACAGGCCCTTCAACAACCGGGGCACCTACTACAAGCCGCGCTTCCAGCCGTTCAACAACCAGAACCACCGCGGCCAGGGCGGCGGCAACTTCCGGAACAACGGGAACAACCAGCAGCGCTTCTACAACAACCAGAACAACCAGAACCACCGATACAACAACCGGCGCGGCAACTTTCACCACAACCAGAGGGGCGGACACATGATGGGCCACCGGGGCGGCGGGCGCATGAACAACCGGGGCGGTGGGCGCTTCTTCCACAACCGGCAGAACAACTTCCGGGACAACTTTAGGGAGAGGCGGGACTTCCGGGACAGGCGGGCGTTCTCGCGGGACCGGTACAGCGACAGGAGCTACTCGCCCGACCCGATGCGCAAGGTCGACGAGGCCAAAGAGAAGATAAACAAAATGATAGAGGAGGGCGACGAGCGACCGGTGCGCGGCTCCCGCTCTAGATCGAGGTCGAGGTCTCGCTCGCGCTCGAGGTCGCGCTCGCGCGAACGCGTCAAGGAGCGCTCGCACTCGCGCTCGCGCGATAGGGCCGCCGACCGGGAGAGGGACCGGGTCAGGGAGCGCGACTCTGCCGAGCGCTCGAGGGAGCGGAGCGAGCCGCCGCCCTCGAGCAAGCGCCGCGAGATGAACGAGCACGAGAGAGAGGAGGAGGAGGACTACGAGCGCTGGGGAGAGGGCGAAGAGGCAGAAGGAAAGGTTCGTAGCTAATACCTTAATCATCTAACAATCGACAGAGCGCCGGGCCCCTCGCTCTCACACCTGCGGGACAGAGAAATATCGAGCGGCGGCTCTGCTCCGACGTCGTTGAGCGCCCCACTCCTCACGCGCACCCAGATATCTTGAGCGCGGATTTGCCGCTGGCTCTGGCTGTGCGGCGTGAGGGGCAGGCGCTCTCCACCTCGCGGCATCCCGCCCATTTCATTTCCACTACACTATAACCACAACCACAACCACATCCACATCCACACCTCGTCCCGACTCCTACCATCTTGTGACTTTTTTTATGATCTTTTCTCTCGGTGTATGCTCAGCATGATGTTCTATTCGTGTTATGATAGAAAAGAATCAGAAAAACAACTGTTGCGCATGAGGAATCATATTAACTCGGACTTACTTTAAACTCTTATAATTTATTACGTTATACGTGTGTACACAGCAGAGAAGAGGTCAATCATAACTGTCGTATCGATGATGATGATGATGATGATGATGATGATGATGATGCTAAATGGAACGATCAGGAACGTAACTCTCGTTTGTTGTCAGAACATGGAGCAAGACGTGGGCGATATTATACTCGGAGAGAAGGTGGATTTCATTCAGCGTATGAAGCAGCGCAGCCAGAACGTTCTAATAAAACGAGCCATTGAAGCTAGGACATGGTTCAGGGCTACCTCGCCTTAGGATTATTATAAACCATCGTCCTTGTAATAAAAGATCATGTGTGTCTCTTTGAGAAACTAGAATATTATATGTGCGTGAACCTTTAGGCCCCGTTTCTGTGATACACACATACACACATCATCCTCGACATACGAGATGCAGATAGTCAGATTATCGTTACGACCAACAGTATGAATGATCAAAGAAGCCTTTAAGCGTCGCGGACGACAATATTATTCGACGCCTAATATTTGACTAGATTATATCAAATGAATTAATGATTAAGACAGCAACCTCCTGCGCAACTCATAATGTTCGACACTACGTAGTTTGTTCTTCGATTTATTGTACAACGGACGACGCTCGTGTCCGTTTCGTGTTTGAATTTTTCGTTTACTTAACGAATTTATGTATAAAAAAACTGTCGACAAATATATGCTTTAATTGTTAGGAACTCACTTAACCAATGTATTTATCTTATTCGATAATCCTTCATTTTTAAATAAAACTTGACAAAAGATATGCCAAAAATACTGAGATTGTCTTTGTGCGTTGTTTCATTCACACTTGTACATTATTAATTGGAAGAGCTAACTCGGTTCGACTGCAGACTTCTGCCGGGCATGCGCCTGCAGCCGTACACCTGGGACCCGCACCGTTCTATTTGCGCTTTGATGCTGTGGGCGCCGCAGTCTCTGTGCCAGTCGGCGACCGTAACGCGCACCTCGAACTTTCACCTTTCTTCCACTTATTCCTCCGAGCTCCTATTCATCGCACTTCCAATTGATTTTATCTTTTCAATTTATCCACCCCAACTAAGATATCACTTTTCTTCCTACGCGTTTCTTTTTGTATCAAGATATTTGATAAAATTCTTACATACATTTTGCTATCATGAGAGTAAATTTACGAATAAATACTCGGGCAAATATCACTAATTAGTTTTTTAATTTTTAATTAATGCAAAATCGATATCTTGTTCATTGATAGTAAAAAATAGTACTTTTTACTAAAATTAAAAAGCCTTTCCAATATTTTTAATTACATATATTAAGTAATTTGATTTGTTAGGAGGTATAAACAATAAAATAAATTTTTGTTGCCAATACATGTATTGTATTGTTTCTGTGTGCAATTTTCAACTTTCTTAGCAGTGTACATTCAAACGGGTAAGTTTTTAATTAAACTAACACTAATTGTTACATAGGATAACAAATGATTTGTATAAATATAAGTTAAAAATAGGTTAGTGGTCTTTCATTCGTTGTCAAGCGTATTGATCCACACAATTCTTGGTATTTGCTAATATTATAAGTTCGCTTAATGAAGTGATCGATTTATTAAAATTTTTGATAATTAACGAACAAACTTTAAATAAATAGATGTTAATGCAAAAGAATAATAATAATATAACTAGATATCAATGAAAAAGAACAGTTAGAAAATACAAGCATAATTGACACTATTCAAAATTAAGCATATTGACCCAGATTACTAAAGTAAAAGCTTCGAAATCGTATTTGAATCAAGATAAAAGTAGTTTAATGTCAAAAAATTAATCAATCTTATAACCTACCTTGTTATGATGTAAATAGTTTCTTCATTGGTATAATAAATTTTAATATTAAAGTTGGAAATTTAAACATCAGCATTCAGTACAATACAGTTTATTTACATTTTCAGGAAGTTTTATTCAGACATGCTTTGAGAAGCAAATTCACAGAGTATCAAAAATTTCGATCGTGTAAAAATCTAAAGCCAATCTTGAAAAGATTAAGCTGCTTTAATGGAAATTATTTGGTTCTATTTTAATATCTCAATCTTAATTGTATCAAATGAAAGTCAATTTAGGAAATCTATACTTCTTATATCCTTATGAAATAAAACACATAAGTACCTTCATGTTGCAGTAACTTATATAGTAATACATATAAAACATTGATATAGTTTAAGTTAATATTTTATTTAAACTTTTTTCTCTTTAAAAATATTGTTTATGAATCGGCAGAATACCCAAGAAGATAAGTCATTATATCGTAAATCCAAAGTTGAAGTCATTTGTACAAAGACGATCTAATTGTATAAGTTTTTATTAATCATTGTCATAATACAAAAACTTATTGAATGCTAGATAGTTTATTAAATCTTGGCTATAATGCAGACTTGTGCTAAAGTATACATAAATTCATTTAATTTATATATTTTTTACCTATAATATACTATGAAATAGTGCGAATAACTAAACATAATGAATGTTATAAAAACATAATCAAAACTTATTAAATAACGTAGGCGAATAACGTAAACGCATCCGAAATATCAAATTCGGAATTACAATTACGCGATTAAATGATAGTGAGCGACGCATGCAGAGCTGAGCAAGCAGGACAAGTCGTTAAGAATTGACGGGGTCCGTAATAAGAAGTGGGCGTGAATTCCCGATCAGGCGGAGGGGATGAAACTTTACATTCCCCAAATACCAACTGCTCGAGGAATATTCCTGCGCCGTCAAAGATTAAATCGCGGAACGAGGACAGAGGATGATTAAGGTCAGGCGGTTGGGTTTTAGGCTCCCGTGGCAGGCGTGGCACCCGGGGATCCGAGGGGGATGCGCCGCTCGCCGGGGACGTGAGGGCCGCCGCGATGGACAAGGAGCTCCTGCTGCACGAGGCCGTGGTAATGGGCGACGCGGACTTGGTGCGCCAGCTGGTGGCCGAGGCGGGCCTCGACGTCAACCGGCGCAACAACGTAAGCGGACCGCGCGACCGGCGAACGCTGCCTAACCGACTATAATCTTCTTTGCGCTCAAGTACGGCCGGACGGCGACCCACCTGGCGGCCTCGCGCGGCAACGCCGACGTCATCGCCATGCTCCTGGGGGCCCGGGCCGACCTCGAGGCCAAAGACAAGGTATCGCGGGTACGGGGTTTCTCTGCTTGGCTTATCGCTTCGGGTTGATTAAACCTCGGTCTATCTTGCCGGCGATCAAGTACGGAATGCGGCCGCTCCACCTGGCCGCCTCCTACGGACAGCGGCCGGCTGTCGACGCCCTATTGGACGCCGGGGCAATCGCTTCTGCTACTGATAAGGTATACGCACCTGCGCTTATTTACTCGTCTTACGTACTTTCGACTTGGTCGACATCTTTGTACCACTGCCGAAATCGAGTCTCGCATCTCGCTTTATGACTAGTTTTAGTCAACGTTTTTCACGCTCGCTGCCGATTTTTAAATAAATACGTCGAGGGAGTTATCTCATTAAAAATTCCTCGCTCAATTTCGAAAGCTAGATTAAAAGACTCAAATCTATAATTTGCTTAATATAGACAAATGATAACATTTTTAAACCCAAAATCAAGTTTAAATTTATCCCAATCGTAGAGTATGAAATTTAACTCGAATTTAAAATCAAATTTCAAAAAAACATAAAAATTTAGCCTCAAGCCTGAAAGCATTTAAACACTAGCCAGTGTTAAAAGAATTGTTGAAAATCCATTAAATAATCAAATAACTCCCTTTAGACACGCGACATATCGGAAATCACGGGAAGAGAACGGCAGAAGTAGAAACATACAAGTAGTCGTAGGAGGATCATGAAAGTAGATCGGGAAGGAGGGAAGTGGACGGAAGGAAGGGTAGGACAGGGTAGTTTGCTGATTCAGAAGCAGTGCACGCTGCTGATGATGGCGGCGCGGAGCGCATCGGGCGGCGGCGACCTCCTGGTCCATCTGGCGGGGCGTCTGGGCGCGGAAGCGCTGCAACCTACGGCTAAAGATGCGGAGGGCGCGACAGCCCTGCACCACGCGGCGCGCGTTGGCGACCCCGGGGCCCGTGGCGGCCCTCCTGGAGCCGCCCCTTCTCCTGGAGGCGGGGTCGCGCGACGTCCGCGGGCGAACGGCCCTGCACGAGGCCTGCGCGGCCGGTCACCAGGAGGCGGCGCAGCGGCTGCTGGCCGCGGGGGCCGCCCTCGGGGCCCAGGACCACGAGGGCCGCAGCTGCCTCCACCTGGCGGCTGCGGCGCGCGAGAGCCGGCTTTGCGGCCAGCTCCTGGCGAGCTGCCCCGAGCGCCAGCGGCTCGGGCTCCTGCGGCTGGCCGACCGCGACGACCTGCGGCTCCTCCACGTGGCCGCGTCCCTAGGCTGCGGGCACCTGCTCCACCGGCTCCTGGACCTCGAGCCCCGGCCCGCCGAGGCCCTGCTCCTGCGGGACCACGAGGGCAACACGGCCCTGCATCTGGCCGCCCGCGACGGCCAGGCGCACGCGGCGGAGATTCTCCTGGAACGCGGGGCCGACCTGCGCGCCCGGAACCACGTCAGTAGAAGAGGCTAGCCCCCGCCTGCACCGGACCGCCCCTCACGCTTCCTCGGCGCCGCACGCTTCCCCCGCTCCCCCCTGGCTTACCGCATTCGGCTTTACGTTCGACTAACGTACCAGCAACGCTCCCGCTCGCAATGCACCGCTGCAATGGGACAGGACGAGTGCCGGTGAAGCATTGGCCCGCGCGGATTTAGATTCGAGTCGACGGAAGCGGCTAGCGGCTCTGCTCCCCCGGCCCGCCGCGGGAGGGCCCAGGGCACGCGCGCTCAGTCTCGAGGCCTGTTGCAGGAGGCGCGGATGCCGCTGGAGGTGGCGCGGCAGCGGGGCCACGGCCAGGTGTGCCGGCTGCTCCTGGCGGCGGGGGCCGCGGCCCCGGAGCGCCTCGGGCCCCGGGCGCTGCACGAGGCGACGCGCGCCAGCCTCCTGGGGATCGCCGGCGTCCTCGCGCGGACGGCGCGGCTCGAGTGGCCGGCGGGCGCCTCTCCGACCTAGTGGACCCCGGGCTGCTGGCGCTGCTCCTGCTGCTGCTGCTGCTGCTGCTTGCGTGGGGCCGTCGGCGACGGGGGCCTGGGGCTAGCGCTTCGCTATCGCCGGTACGGGTGGTAGCTGACGTTGCTGCTGGTGAGGGCGTGGGCGCGCTGGGGCCCGATGCCGCCGGGTGCACTCGCGGCCGCTGCTGCCGCCGCTGCTGCCGCGGCGGCACCCGCCCCGGCGAAGTCGCCCGCCGCCAGGGCGGCGACGCTCCCGCCGCTCGCCAGGGCCGCGGCGGCCACGCGCACGCCTATCGCTACGCCGCTGCCCACGGCCGCCGGACCTCCGGCTGTGCTACCGCTGCCGACGACTCCTGGAGGGGACCATCACCGGCTCATTAGCTTCACGCCTGCGGACCTGCAGCCCTGCAGCCCTGCGACCCCGCCGAGCCGCTCGAAAGCAGTGGACCACCTCTTTCGTTGTTTTCACCCCAATAGGCTTTCAACCTTCTGTATTCTCATACCTTACTTGGCTCTTAACTTTCTTTACCTTTACCAATCCTCACAATCAACATTAAAAGGCTATTGATCTTAAACTATACTCGTTATCTTGTCTTCTTAATCCTTACTTTCACCTCTCCTTAATCTAAATATAGTTAGTTTGCTCTTACGTTATACATCCATCCTCAATGCACCAACTCACAAAACTCAGATGATTTAGAAAGTATGATGTGTTATATGAGTCTAATAATAAGCATGGTTAATTCAAATAGTTAGATATCTAAATTAAGAAAATAATTTAGCTCTTTCAAATTTTACAACTACTAAAGCACTACAAACACTCCCAACGGGAAATCACGCATACTTCGAGTTTTTACATGAAACGACACTCATGAGACTACAAACAATTTAATTTAATAATGATTCTCATGATTTTATAGTCTTAAAATGTTTTTATAAAAACTGAAAGTATGTTTTATCTTTATCCGAGAACCATTAAATGAAAATAACAACATTACCAATAGATCACACACCAAATAATGATTCACTCGAAAAATAGTTTTATTGTACTGAATTATAGCTAAATGCAAACTAAGTGTTAAATGAATTCATTTTAATACTAAAATAATCTTTCTGAATAAAAAATAATACTTTTTTCATGCAAATTACGTTTGCGTTCTTGTACACAAATATCGATTAACAAGGAACATTTTTATTGATAGAAAAATGTACACATTGCATTGTGCGATATTTAATGTTTATTTTTTTGATGCAAGTGGATTCAGAAATTAGTCAAATCTATCATAAAATTACTACAAGTTGTTACGAAATGTCACCCATAAATGTGTTTGAATAATGTGGTATTCAAAGATATGAGTTATTGTTAATTTAGTAAAAATTTATATTTAAAATAGAGAAAATTAGTTGTATTCGTTAAGAAACTATATAAAACAAAAATTGAACACAATGATTAGTTAAAAATAAGCTGTACAATTAAATAATAATAAATTTTGTAAAACAATATTTATGCACGATTTCCATAAGTACTAAAACGCCACCATTAAAACAGGTTATTTGAAAGCAATAAATTTCTTTACAGTAAATACATTTTGCTTCAAATAAATTTTAAAAACAACTGTATTTACAATAAAAAAAAGAAACAATCATTTTCTTCAAATTTTTTACTACAAAGAAGCATTGTTTCAATACCCAATAATTATTCTATTTATTATCTACACGCATTAATAATTAATGATAGCCTAAAATATCCAATCTACTAGAAAAACGCATGCAAAATGTGTAAAAAAATGGAAAAGAAATCCATCTTAGACTACTTTTAGTTTGATATATATTTTCGAACTAACAAGGAAAGTAAATCACATTCGTTTATTCGTGAGAACTAACAGAAATTTTGTAACCAGCTTTTAATAAATTTATTTATCTTAATGTAACAGAAAATTAAGATTCAATTTCTTGAGTTTTGAAAAGTTTTATTTGCAAATAAATTATATAAAAAATTTATCGATTTCAAACAGTAGAATAAAATATAATATTTCTCACGTTTCTGCATAATAAATTGAATGCGAGTTTATTTTTTTATTTATATCTGAGTAACGTATACTTCGTTGATCAATCAAATAAAATAAAACATTAGATTACTAAACTACATTGCATACGGTATTGTTCCATTTTTGATTACTTTCCTTGATAGATTAATAAAAATTTATGTAAAGAAGATCGATATGCAAAAACAATGCAAAAAGAGATAAGCATAAATGTAATATAAACAATTATTCTATTATTAATGTACCTCTATTGAAGTATCATATACGTCCATGTTTGATTGAATGCCTGATGTAAAAATTTTATGCTAAAAAACTTTAAATTAACACAAAATACCGAGTAAACTTTATTATGTATTTAAGAAAACTTAATGTATAAATATTAATAAGTATAAACACGTAGTTGTATACGATAAAAAATTATACTACTGGGATATTAGGATAAAGAAAAAGGATGGAATAAAGAGATCAGCTCTTAAATATTCTTTAGAATCATTTTTCTCCATTTAATTATCATCCTCATAATCATCTATACCATAGTATATGTTTACGAATAATTCACTTTTTATTTTCTATAATTAATCATTATATCATAATCACTATAATCATTTATCGTGTCAACTTATGATTAATATATATATATAGCTATATATTTATATAATAATTGTAGTAGCGATAACGTATAGTTAATAGTAGGTAGTGTTTATATTTATATTGTTGTTAGCGTTATTGTTATCATCATAATCATTATCGTTATAATTACGATTATAATTATTATTAATAATATTATTATCATCACCATCATAATATCTTAAGTATCAATCAATCAATCAATCAATCAATCATTAACGCTTTTTAATCAGGCGTATAAGGTTCTGTTCATTACATTGTGTTTGAGCATAATCGAGCCCTCTGCTTCAATACGCCTACACGTGTGCTTGATATTTATATATATATATGTATATATATATATATGTATTTAAAAACATATTAAAAGTGTAATATACTGCGCCAAGAAACATGCATCTTTCTTTGTCATCTCTGTCACTCTTTGTATAATAATTGCTATATAAATTAATCATATTTAACATTAAACGTGAGAACTAGTTAGTTTTTTTTAATTCTTTCTTAAAGTTTCGAGAGGCGTGTTTGCCACAATCTCGTGTTTAGTGTTGAAAGTGTGTGTTTGTATAATGTACGTGAGTTCTGGTAGAAAAGATCCGAACGCATTTTGACATTAAACTATGTTCATACTTGGAATTGAATCACACTTGCTTCACTTAACCACGTTCTAAGTTGTCCAAACTAACGGAAAGACCTCTTTTAATTTCATTGTACATTTACGTTTATATTAATTTAAAACCTCGTATAATTCATTATATTTCTTATGCGCGTTTGCTGCCGAGAATGAAAGACGCACCCATTGAAAAGAATCGCCGGTGTATTCTTATAGATCTAATACCTCGTGAATCGATCATTATGCTCAGACTTTTGTTACTTTAAAACCTTAAATTGTGAGACTATCTTTTATATTTTTGTTCCACACTAGTGTCATCAACATGCACTTATAAAGCGTTAACGAAAGTGTTTCGCACATTTATCTGGGTGCCCAGTTGCCTGTAACAGAGAATGAACAACCAAGTACAAGGCTGAACGTACACTTTCTTGGATGCACAAGGAATAGTTTTTGCTATTCGTTTACGGTTGGGACAGGAGTTGGAGTTGAAGTCTAAGCGAAAGAGGAGTGGTGGCTTGGGAGGGGTCAAGAACCAGATTAACAAGTTCATGTACAGGGCTCAAAAGAATGGAGGAATAAAACAAAGGCGGACTTCTGCACATTAATCGCAACGAGTGCTAAGAGTCTTTGAGGTACAGCAAGTACTTTGAACTTCGTCAGGGATTCTATTTAGTCGTAATCGTCGTTATTTTTTTCTTTAACTATGATATTTTTACAGTACCTTAAAGGTCACGCAACGGTTTGTTAATTTCTTCGTCTTTTACTTTTTATTACATATGACGCTCTAAATTAGTTTACTTCCTTTTACATTTAAATATTCTTAACTATGTTTTTAAATTACGGGTATTTGCAGTCGGGGGGCGTCGCTCGCGGGCGAATTTATCGACGATATTTAAATATACACAGATTTTTCAAAAACTACAACAAGAGGAAAATGAAAGGGATGCGAAAAGGTCGAGGAATGGGATCGTTGAAATTAGGGCGGCCAACAAACTCAGGTGTGCGATGTGAACTGAGTGCGAATCGAGGAGCAAGGTTGCATGGTAGGATGAAATCACAAGTCGAATTTTTCAGGGTTAATAAAGCGAACTCTCTTGATTTTCAGTGTATCATTGGTTAAATACAGATTCTTTCATTTCTTTCCATATAGTCTACTTCGCCCGAATGTACATGATGCTTCGAGATAATTGTGGCTCATCAAAAATAAATCGTGTAACAAAGTTTCAAAATGCAACGAACGCGCGCCACAGCTCGCGACTACTCGCGAGCGGGCTTCCATAAAGATATTTACAAAATTTCTATAAGACTTAAAGGTACCTTAAAATTGATAAAAACGTATTATTAGTAGCTTAATTAGAATCGATCGAGGGATGACAAAAGTTCGGTTTTAAAATAAGAACAAAAAAGATTTCTTAACGATATATAGTTAGGCGCTACTGACTAACAAGTGATGTACAGTGCGAACAGAACAATTTGGCGTTCACGCATCGAAAAAAAAAATGATTAAAAAAACGGGAAAAGAACAAGTCGTCGCATGTGGCAGTGGGCTGAAATAAAGATGATGCATAAAGGAGGACCAGAGATTGATTGGAGAATTAACGAAGGAGCTTAGGTGATAATACGTGACTGTTACGTGGGTGTGTATATATTTTTCGTTTCATAATAATAATAGTAATAATAATAATATAATAATAATAATAAATCAAGTGATTCCCAGAATGTACTTGTTCGTTAAAAGTAATTTATAATATGTATATAGTATAGTAAAATGTTTTCAAGCGCTGTATATTAAAAATCATCATCATCATCACTCGTTATGAAAAATACACATTCGATTGAAATATATAGTAATATTAAAATTACATTTGACTTTCGTTTTATCGTTTACACGAAGAATAGTAATGAAGGGTCTGGATAAGGGTGAGGGAATAGATCGAAACACAAAACAAAGAGTTCTACAAACTAAACCGAATAATATAAAGAGGAAGGGGTTGAAGTCAAGAAAAGAAAAAAAAAAGAATAATTAGAAGAATAATCGAACAGGAAAATCCAGATTTATCCACTTACATATATACGAGGGTGTAAGGGGGTGAAGGGGGATTGAGGATTAGGATGCGCAATGTCCCTGCGACCTTCTTACAGGTTTAAAGTCTGGCAAAGGAGAGCGTAAGGAGCGCAAGAAATTGACGATCGAAGCTCCCCTTCCCTGTGGCGCGAGCCAGGGGAACGGGAGCGGCCTTAATTTTTTTACCTTTATCTTTATGTTTACCTCACGTTCTACACTTACTTAGGGTTGGCTCACGTAACTTGTTAATTCTCGACTCCTTATCCTTAAATTAGACAATATATACTGGATCGTGCGTTTAAACTCTTTATCGTCCTATCACGTCTTTTATCCATCGCTAGTCCGTAGTTTGGTGGCGCCCTTTTCGTACACACACGGGTCGGTCGTGGGTACGACTGCACGCGCGTTTACGGATTTAAAGAGACATTCCACTGCGGTGCACCGTCGCGAGATCCCGTCGCTTTTCCGTTCCTACTTCATTATGCCGTTAATGTATTAAATTACATTATCAATAGGTGAGACTTGCTCGCGCGCTTATAGCGTTTAGTTAGTTTATGTTTAAAAGTAAAACTCATCGACGTACGAGATGATCATTAGGAGAGTAAAGAACTTGATTTTACAAACTCTATAAGACATACGTATAGATAATTATGTAATCGTATTTTAATTAGTCGCTAAAACCAGTCTTTATTGAACGGGCCATTCTTGGCAGAACCCCGATTGAATATTTAATCTATAAACTTGACATTATGTATTATCGTTTACCAAAAAACTTGATTTCTACACTGCTTCTCTTTCTCTTTTTCTCATTCTCTCGCACGTACTTCCAACATTCGCGTCCGCAATCTCTCTGCCACTTTTGTATGCACACTTTCGACTCTTTCGCAAGATGTAATACGCGAGTCCGGCACGGAGGTACCTAACGCTTCAAGAGTTTTTAAAAGTGTACCGATTGACTAATTAAAAGTAAAACTTTAAGTGTTTGGTGATCTTAATCAAATTTTCCCTCCTCGTCTCTTTACCTTTCCCACACAAGCAGACACATGCACAAAAACATACAAACACACATAACGCTCTCTAACTCCCAAATATAACCCGTCTCTTACTCTCTGCTTATTTTTTGTTTATTCTCTTATGTCTACTTTTCTCCACTCTAGAAATTTCGTTTTTACCCCATTAACTTTAAATCTTTATTACTTATCCGTTTGCACTAAGAATTATCAGCTTTAAAACACTTTAACGATTAATCAACAAAAAAGGCAATTACGCGCTGCCCGTTTTAAAAAATTTGTTTCGTAATTATATGTATTCTTAAATTAAACTCTCCTCGACTAAGGGGTTCAGTCCGACTTAGGTGCAATCTTTATTTGATTTTGTCGTTTCTTATACAGATGTTCCATTGATTTTTTGTTGCTTCTTGTTTTTATGCGTGCTGTATATAAATACATGCATGAGCGAAAGCCACGAGTGATGATATATATAAAAAACGAACGACTTAAACCGAAGAGAGGCGATTAGAAAAGTAGTTAACAACCCTGAGAGCAAGCCGACGCGGACGCGGCCAAATAGTAGTTAATAAACGATTCCTTAATAATCCGAAAATTTAACCTTTTCCCTAAAAGCTATTTTTATAGCGATAAGTCAATATTAGCTTCTGTGTTTTTACTTTCGAAAAATACTAATAATATTTTCTTCAAGTATAAATATAATATTCATCTGTTTAGCCTTAATAAACGCCTTTATTCATTTTATACCGTCAATTATTATATTAATTCATTAATTATACGCTCGTCTTACTCGTTTTTTACTTTTACTTTTTAACTTATGTGCCTTATTATTTGTGCCCTACGCCATTATACTTTACGGAAATATTTAAAGCTGTGAGCGCCTTTGATGGGGCGCCTTAAGATATACACCTAAAGTTCTCGGATCAACGAGACTTATTACTAGTAATTCTTATTTATCAAGGACACTCAAATTCGAGATATAATCGATTGGTTATCAAGTCGGAGAGAAGAGAGCACATTCAAACTTTACTCCTTCATAGAACATCGGTTTTATTTACTTTTCCATTCTCATCTTCCTTTATTTGTTTGATCGTTTTTATGTACACATGCAAGACCGACCTATTAAAACATGCCAATTAAATATTTTTCCACTACATTCTCTCCTACACTCTCTTTCCTCTCTCTCTCACTGTACTAGGATTTAATAATTTGTATTAATTTATCGCGATACTTAGATTTTAACGCCTCACGGTGACGTCATTTGCTTGTATTTCTCTTTAATATCATTATTATTATCATTGTAAACAAACTCGTTAAGTTAAATAAATGTTACCGCTTCAACCCTTTATTGGTTTTTGGAATTTAGGGAATAAATAATTAATACTAAAATAAAATCGATACACAGAAACGAATTTACTACGAGAAGCATGCTTTCAAAAATGAAAACTTTTGGGAGGAGCGAGAGAGTCAGAACCTGAGTTAAGCCTATCGTCCAACGTTTATTTACGAAATCAAAAATGCTAAGTTTATTAAACAAAAAATGCGAAAGGCACAAATAATAAACGGCAAAACTTGCTTTTTACAGTAGTAACAATAGTAGGATTTCACAACAATATTTATAATTGTATAGTAAATAATAGCCGTAGCAATTCTATAAGTATTTAGCCCACGTTAGAATTAATAATAATCATAAAAATCACACAATAACAATGATCGTAATAGTATTATTATAATTCATTATAAAAAAATGATTTATACCTGCTGTTTACATCAACAAGCCTAATTATAAATAACTATTACAAAACCGAGGTAAAATGTATGTATATTAATATAAATATAAATTAAAAAAATCAGTTCATTTCTCGTAATCAACGTGACGATAAAAAATAGTTGTAATTTACAATTCGCATGGAAATTAAATTTAAGGCTGACATACAATCTTTCTCTCGTCTCCTTTTTCCAGTAAACTTGTGCAGAAAAACAAACTTTTGCTAAAAGTCTTACTAATGTATGAATTAAAAAAAGAACAATAGTAGTAGCAGTAACAGTAGTAGTTATAAATATAATTACGATAATAATAATAATTATAATAATAATTACGATATAATAAGAATAATGATAATTAATACAATAATAAAAAACTTCGAAAAAGTATGACAAAAAAGGAGGAAAAAGAGACAAGAAACTTACTATACGAATACACAGGTGCCGAGTTTTTTACAGCGTACAAAAGTAAAATTACTACGATAATAAAAAATAGGCTAAAAAAGATTACGAAGGAGCCCAACGTCCCGATGTCAGTTGATTTACAAACATGCATACACAATTGTCAAAATTAGATCTACGTATGTTACACTACTGTCGAATAGTTTATTTTAATTAATGATAGAATTGGCCTAAGATATTGACTTATATAATCGCATTAATAATTCGTCGTTTCTTTTTGTTAATTCGTTATTAACTACTACACAATAGTAGATCTGTATTGATTGTAATGGGTTGGTCGTCTGGATATTGCGAACCTGTCGCTTAAATTTAGTTTGCCGACCTTCTGACTCTCTCACTCTTTCTCTCTCATTCTTACTTATTCTTTCAATCTCGCAGTCGTAACCTTTATTCGCTTTCTTTCATATACACTCACAGGTACACATGCATTCCCGTCAACTTCCTCATTTTTAAAAGTAATTTTTAATATTAAACTCGTAATTCTTTTTCTATTGTAACGTACATCGCCGTTGAGAGATACACGAGCGCTAAACCATAAAAGGCTAATATAAATCAATAAAATAGAAAAATAAGAATATCTGGAAAGTTGGTTTGCCAAATTGATCGAGCTTACAACTTTAATATCATTAAACATAAAATGACAATTTAATTATAAAATTAATATAGATATATGTATTTTGAAAAATTAAAACATCGAGCGCTCATTTATCTCTCGATTTAGCGTTAGGGCCACTGCGGTGATCGCCTTCGTCGTCGATTTCTTTAATTATATTTTTGCTCGCTCCTTCGTCTCTATTGTAGACATTCAAACATGTTCCTTGTTTTTTCCGTTTTCTTATATTTTCTCACTGTTAACATGCGAAACAAATTATATTCCTGATCGATTTTAATTTTTTTTCTGATTTTTGAAGGTCGCAGAAACTATATACGACATATATAAGCATGATTAGTTTTCTGCCCTCGGTGTCCCAGCGCCGAAGGGCTCTCGCTTGCACCATGGGTGGTCTATTGTCGCTTTGATCTCGACGTAATATTTATACGATAATTTGAATAATTTCAATTTCCCCCCCATTTTTTCATACAACATCTAACTGCTACAACGTAGCTGACTTCCGTTTTGGGGAGCGATCGCTTAAATCAAAACATTTGAATTCCAATTTTTTTTTCTTTTTCTTTTGTTTTCTCTTCTTTGAACCTGCCCTGTTACGTGACAAGTAATTATATTTTAAAGAAAATGCATGATTCTACACGATCGCTCGAGAACGGTGTGTCGATCTCTTAAGTCAAAATGACCTTGTCTGTAAAATCATGGAGAAACTTTCACAACGATCGGTCGATTTCTAATAGTAAATTCTTCATCATTTATACAATTGACCTTGTTTAATATTACCTTATTTTTATCATTACATCATTAGAACTACTTATGATACTTTCTTTGACACAAAATTTTTGTCTTTAGCTCTTTGTAATAGTGCATAATCGAAATCGATGTGAAAGTTCGTTCAAATTATTTCAAGACAATGGTCAGATAAATTTAATTTTGTATACGGGTACGTGCGTGGATGTGTGCCGTACGCGTATAGGCGCGCACTCGTGTTTATGTTTTATGTTATGTTTTGCGTGTGCATCCTGTCTTTAAAGAAAGTAAGGTATATTGATCTGGTAATGTGGTTATTTAGTTTTGTGATTAATTATTGAAAGTATTATCGAGTCGTTGGACGTTGATCGCCGCTGGGAGAGATGTAGATAGTTGAGTTGAAAAAGTTTGCTCAGCTGGTAGATTGAGGTTGCAATGGAGGTCCGAGAGTGCAAAAGTAAATGGACAACCCACGAGAGCAAAGCCTTTAAGCCTTGGGCGCTTGTCAGGTCCGTGAAGACGGGAATTTTGGTTGAAATTAAAACGGTCATGAGGTGGGCCACTCTTTGAATTCAAAGCCTTGCTGGCTGGATTTAGGAGCGCTGGCACCATACCCACCTTGGCTGCTCTCTCCTCCTTGATAAGAACGTTGAGGATAGCTCGTATCTGCATAGTTGCTGTAGCCTGTGTAGCCGGCATAATCAGGTGTTTTGGCCGAACTGCTACTAGATCCTGGTGCTCCTGAACCACTTGTCTGCCTGGAGTAAATATCACCTGCAACGACATCATCTTGCCATGAACTATACGTATTTTTCATTTATTTCCTTGCATCTTAATCTACTGTCGAAACAATCATATATTACTGCGAATTCGCGCTCATTGAAAGCTTTTATTGACGTTATTCTTATAATAATGGTTCAGGCACACAGTGAACAGGCAAAATTTTTAGACTTCAAACATTTACAAAAATATTAGCAGTCAATAAACTATTTCCTATTATTTACACAGTTATAATTGTTCAGCTTGCTCTCTAACATTATAGCATAATTACTAATTATTAACTAGGTTATTCACTGTATTCACTAATTACTCTATATTTACTTAAATGTTTACACGGAAATAGAAAGGAAATGCATTCATCTATCTGCTACCATCTATTCCTTATGTTTTTATCCTTTTTACTTAAATACATCATAATTTTTTAAAATGTAATAATTAATTATATATTAAAATATATATTATTAGTGCAAACATACTTAACTACAGTATTATATAAACAAAACATATTATACAATGTTTATTATAATTATTTTCTCATGAGTTTTTTACTTAGCACCAAGCCCAGGAGTTTTGTTATCTGTTTTTTTTATTTTCAGTAATACAGAAAGAAAATACCATAGATATCCAAACAAATTTAATTCATTTTTAGTTTGGTAAAATATAAAACTATTTTTATGATTAGTTCTGTATCATTTTTGTTAAATTTGTCTAATTTTCTGGCAAAGTTAATTGTAGTCAAGAGTTATGGTTAATTACCTACTAATTGGTTTTTAATATCTAAATATTTAATAGCCAAATGCCCAAAGGCCAAGATCTCCAATGGAGTCAACTGGAAAACAAATATTAGCAGTATTCCTATGTACACATGGTTAGTGAGTAATTAATTTTGTTTTTAACAGAAAAATGGATTTTTGAAGTGAAAATATTTAGAGATTTTCAAGAAATACCATATGAATGTCACAGTTAAGTAAAACATGTAGTCTCTAATAAAACATTGTTTGGAATATAAAATAAGTGCAAAGAATTTCCCACCTGGAGAATATCAAAAGCCTATGTACAAGTATAGATTACCTGCTTTATAAAATGTTAAAAAGAACATTATGTTAAAAAAATACGAATATTAAGAAAATAAAATGTAAAAGAGATAGAAAGGTAAGTAATAATCGTCTCGTGCAGCACATCCAAAAATGCAATCTTTTAGGGCGCTTAATGTGTCACATAAAGGATGTACTGGATAAAGGATGTAAGTAAAGACACAAAGCAGAAAAATCCAAAGAGGAGCGAGAAACGCTGGACGTTACAAATGAATTAACAGGAAGCCGCAAATGGCTGAATAAAATGCACTAGAGGCTAAAATAAGAAAGCTGGCAAGTCGGCTTGGATTTCCGAATAGATAGTAAAAACGAAATAAGAGAAATTGGTCCACTAAAGAATTTCGAATCTATCGTTGCAGTCAGATGATATGTAGTGAATATGCAACATAGAGATAAAAGAAATTGACGGGAGCACAAGGTGGCGGTGGCGGTGGCGGAGTCCGGGGGTCTGAGGTGTAGGTTATGTTATGCAGTTGCATTTGATTTTTGACTGAGCGTGAAGACTCACCCTGTGGACCAGAGGGGTTCGAGTTGGAGTTTGGCTGCGAGGAGTTGGGCTGAGGGGGCTGGGGTGGAGGCTGGCTCGAGTGCCCGGGTGGGGGCCCATTTTGTGGCATGTTCCACGAGTTCCAGGAAGCTCCTGGTCCTCCTCCCGCAGCCCCGCCAGTACCCGCCGTGGGCCTGTAGCCCCCTGAAGCGGCCGCTGCCGGCCCACCTGCGATCATTAACCATACAAATACAGTTCACTAAACGCTACTCTAAAACAACCTTCCTCCTTTCCTCCCTTTTTTAAGTCTTAGGTTGCCTGTTTTCCTTTACTTCATGGATTTCCAACAAGCATCCTTGACCATTTTACTGTACTCTTTTCGATTTTATAGTTTTTTATCTATCTGTATTCGTTTATCATTCAACCTATTGTATTTTCTTTCCTTTTCTACTTTTTCTCTCCAGGGGGCTTATCTAAACATCAACGCCTCAGCTTTTCTCCTTCTCTCTCTCTCTTTTTCTAATTATTATTATTTTTTTAGTCTTCGTAAACTCTAAACAGACGATCAATTTAAGACGGAGTAAGAAAGTACGTTTCAAGTACATGATCAACTTAAAATTTTCTATTCAGACGAAGGCCGAGCTAGGGAGAGAGAGAAGGTAGGAAGTAATGAGAGCTGTAGTAATAGATCAGGAAATGAAGAGCAAGGAAAAGGAGTAATAAATATCAATATGTGTAGGTATATAAATACTTGCATTATTCAGTAAAAGTAAAACATGTTCATTGTAAATATCTTTACAATTATATCTGATAAATAATTCATAAAATAATTTATGAAGGTCTTGGACATTAATATCATGCGCTGATCATTTTTAAAAACAATCTTAATGAGTTTTGAGTTTCAAGAATGCCTTAAATAAATGAAACAAAATGTTTGACTTGAAAATATTAAAGTTTTTATATTTATCATAAAAAATATATCAATTTCTTTAAATTAATTTTTTCTATTTAAAAATGTCGAATTAACTTGATTAATTTTATTTTCGCGCGATAGTATATCTCGAAATTTTGAGACTATTAAGAAAAGCAAATTAAAAACTAACCGTAGCTACTATAAGCTTGATTAGCTGCAGTTGGCTGGACATTGTAACTGCTACCCCATTGATGAGGTGGCGGCGGTGGAATCTGTTGCTGCTGCGGTGGTCCCGGTGGTGCACCCCAGCCTTGAGGGCTATACCCTGCGCCGAGCCCTGCGTTGTAACCTGTGTAGCCACCAGTTGGAGGGTTAGTTCCCCAACCTGCTCCATACTGCTGTATCATATTTCCTGGAGGTCCCATTGGTCCACCCATCATAGGTCCTCCCATCTGCCCATTGGGCCCGCCCATCGGACCCATATTTCCTGCCATACCCATTGGCGGTCCTTGCTGAGGTGGACCCCACTGTCCTTGATGGCTATCGTTCATCTTGCTAGACGAGTCTCGCGGCTCGGCACGCTTGATTTCAACCTGTAAAAAAATATTCATAATATATAAAATAAGAAAACGGACAACAACGTTGAGATAGTAAACAAGAAGTAACGCTAATTTTAAGGGGCCATCGCAATTCAGTTCCTTAAGTGTATGGATCTGCAATGTAAATTTCTCACTTTTATCACTGAATTTTAAAGTGAACTAAAGTGCCAAAGCAAAATTTATTGATAAAAAAGAGAAACTACAATATTGGTGTCTGAAAGCCACTTAAAAGACAACGTTTAAAGACAAATTTAACGCTTATCAAAACATTACAAATAGATTTTATTTTTAACTTATTATTAACTAAGTTATAGTAGAAAGAATATTACCGTAAAAATAAAAATTAACTTTAGAAATTGTAACATATTAAATTATATTAATTAATTATACTTAAACAATCGAAGCTAAGCCTAGTATTTATAAATCTATAAATATGTGTATCAATAACTTTAGGAGCTTATAGTCTACTACATTTAAGGTGTTTTCTAATATTAACAATGAGCCCAGCATTATCAGCATATTAATATTGTTTCAAACTTCAATTAAATCAAAATATTTACATAAATTTAGTATTTACTTTATATTTTTTGTCTACTTGATTATCAGTGAAAGCAAAGCTAAATCACTCGATTAAGCAACTACTCTTTCACATAATATAGAAACATTACTTAGTTAAAATCCATTATATAATCATATTAATTTAAGCAATATTTTAAGACTGCAAATTAAGATTCAAGCAATGAAAATGGTCTTGAACTGAAAACTATGTAATGCAGGATTCTTTGTTAAAACATAGTATTCCATAAAAACTAAAGTAAGTTCGTATACAATAATTACAAAGCATATAATAAGTTTAAGTTTATCTAACTTATCTTAAAAGTATATGTATGAATATAAATATATGTATGTATATATATGCCTATATTAATATAAGTTTCTGAAACATCGTTGGGGCGTCATGAGCTTTAAATATATGTATAAAATGATTAATTTAGAAGTATAGATTCGTTTCGTGTATTAATGCTATACCTGTTTTCCATTCAAGTTGACAAAGTGTTCTCCAACGCATCGGTCCACTGCATCTTCATCCTCGAAGCTGAGGAAGCCAAAGCCTGCCATCCAAATGCGACACATCGTATATAAAAAAATTGTCCGTCGAATGTTTCGAAGCAAATACACATCTGTTTCATTATTAGAGACACCACCGCCATCGAAAAGTTTTCACTAACCATCGTCTTTTTTTTACATAATCATAGTGTTGAGCATATAATTGTTTCTATCTTGATAAAACTAAACTTTATTTTTTCAGTAAAATTTACAAAAGAACACCCTTGCAGCTTATTGTATATAGTTACATATATGCTTATAGTAATATACCGATTCTAAGCCTTAAGCTACACTTAAAATTTAAATGTTCGCATTATTGATAAAATGAATGAAGTATTCAATTAAGTTAATGACCCTGCTGAATTCATAAACTTTTTAGGTTTACTTTGAAAAAGTAAACAAAAGTATAGTCAACCATTCAAATTACATATACTTTGGAGGCAGTTAAAGGTAACTCAATACCATTAACCTAAAGCATATAAATTCAGACAAGTTTAGCTAAATATTAAAATTAAAAAAGTTAAAAAATACAAGAAAATTAATTATTCTTAAAGTACTGTAAACATAATTTAGGCTTAAACACGGAAACAATGACTTTTCAAAATGACAAGTGTGCTCTATTTTATATGTAACCTTTGATTTAGAATAAACAAAGCTCACCTCTGGATTTCTTTTTTTCTTGATCATACATGATGACAACTTCCATTACTTTGCCAAAGCGTTGGAAATAAGATCTTAAATCTGTCTCTGTGACATTACTGGGCAAGCCTCCCAGAAACACCTTGGGAAAGACTCCACTACGTTTTGGTTTTTGGAGCGTACGAGGATTGCATGGTTTTGGGTCAATCTAGAGATAGAAACAGAAGGAGATTACGATAAAGAAGTTGGTGCATAAGCGAGGCGTTTGAAAGAAGAGGAGTAATACCGTGCGTCCATCCAGCAGGTGCGGTCCACTTTGAAGTACATTGCCCACATTGGACGGGTCACTGAAGGTGACAAAGCCAAAGCCGCGGCTCCGACCCGACTCGCTATTTTTCATAACCACGCAATCTATGACTTCGCCATAGCGGCCGAAGTAGCGTTGGAGGTTCTCCTGGGAGGTTTCCCATGATAGTCCACCAACGAATAATTTTCTGTGGACAGAATCGAAGGGAGGGAAGGTTAGTGGCGAGGGGCGTGAGGCAGCGGGCTCGGATCGCACGAGATTTTGGGGCTTTTTGCGCTCTCGGGGGGACTTGGGAGCAAAGCCGGCCCTCGCACACAGAGGCTCGGCGATCTATACGGCGAGTGCGCGCGCGAGTGTGCGCGCTCGCGCTCTCGCGCGCGAGCACAGGTCGAAGCGAGGCGAAACCGGTTCGCTGGCTGCGCCGCGAGCCGCTACCTCCCGAGCGACATTCGGGACTGGGAGGTTTTTACGGCCGAGAGGAATAGAGGGTCCCGCGGGGGAGGGAGCCGCTCAGCGGGAGAAAGGGAGTGGGCGCGGAAAGGCCAAAAGCCCAGGAGCGAGCGCTGGCCGAGAGCCCGGGGCGCTAAGCCGCCGAGGGCAGATAGCGGCCGCCGCTCCCATTGCCGAGGGCTCGGAGCAGCACGGAGCGAAGTAGGCGGCGAGCCCGAGGGCGCTCGACGCCGGCTTCGCTTGGGTATGCGGCCCGCGGCGCCGTATGCCTGCCCCGGGGGCCCGGGAGGGCCTCCGCGGGCCGGGCCGCCGAGCGCAGAGGCCCTTAATCGGCGGCCCGGGCCGGGACGCGGGACGCGTGGCGCGGGCGGTCGGGGCGTCCTGGGCGTCCGGGGCGTCCGGGGCGTCCGGGGCGTCCGGGGCCCGGGCACGAGGCCCCCCGGCCGAGGGAAAGCGCGCGGTCCCGCGGCTGCGCCCGCTCACTTACCCCTTTTCGTCGTCGTCCATTTCGTTCTTCACTCTCATGCTATTTCACTTAAAACTACGGAGAGCTGCTAGTTTGTCGGAGAGGTGCTCGGGCCTCCGGAATATGGGAGCTAAGCCGTGCGCGCGACGTCTGCGGGAGAGAGTGGCGTGTCGTCGGCGGACGAGGCTAATGGCTCCTTGCCTGCTCCTGCGTGCTGTGGCCTGTGGGCTTGTGGCTGTCCCCGCACCGCGCCGCTCTTGTTGCCCGCTTGCGCTTGCCTCTTGCGCCGTCCCGTGCGCGATCGGCGCAACCTCTCGCCTGTCCTCCTCGCTCCCGAGCGGCCTGCCCTCGCTCTCTCTCCCACCGCCTCGGCTCTCGCAATGTTCAAGTCACTTCCAGCAAGGGAGCGACGGCCAACCGCTGTACAGCCTCTATATAGTTGTTGGCCTGAACTGCTCCACGGCCTCCTCCCGAGCGAGACAGACCGATGCACCGCTAACGTTACGCCGCAAGTGCGACATGCCGCGCGCGTCACTTCCGACCGACGGACTCTGCCGAGCCCCGGCGGACCGGCCCGAGCCCGGCCGAACCGAGGCGCGTGCTTACGGCACCCAACGGCACCTCTGGCTGCCTCCACTACGCTAGTCAATTCCGACTGCTATACCTACACGTAAACTATCTTGAATTCTTCTCTATCGCCGTGGTGCTCGCAGCCCTCAGCCATGTACGAGAGCCATTGAAGAGGCCTCGCCACGCTTGGCCACGGTGCACTCGACTCGTCCGCCGATGCTCGAGCCACGCGTCCACGTGCAACGTCCCACCACGGATCGCTTTATTATCGTGGCTCCTTTTACGCTGGACACGCACAGCGCTTGTCGAAAATCGACATCTACCCGACCGATATCGTTCGACTTCTTCCACGTTCACTATTGTTCCTCGGGTGGATTTGTTGAATGATACTTCACACCGTAATAAAAACAATAATAATAAAATTATAGTACTTTATTGAACAAAGTTAAATACATCGATGTAGAAACTAAATACAGTTTACTACAGTTTATTGCCACTATTTCATCTTAATAGATAATTTTAGAAAACATGCTAAGCTTTATATCTTTCATGAAAATGAATTATTACAATCTCTTTGTATGTTGTACAAAAGAAATAAATGGCCTATTGTAAAAAAAATATTCGTCATTTAAATAAAGACTTTTGTACTATTATGTACTATTGCACGCATAATTTTCGATTTCATTTACCGTAATGTCAATATTGTATATCGTATATTGAATGCTTATACGTCCATCTTTTTCTATCCATTGTTGAGTTCCAAAACTATCCACGTAGTACGTACCACATCGCACATTTAACTCGATTCTGGCGCTAAATTTAAATTTCGTACTCAGATTTTTATTCACGTTTAGTATTAGTTTTGCACTAGGTTATTGTTAAATTTATATAAATTATGTACAGTTTTTTATTTCGGAGATTTTATACAATTTTTAACTAAATTATTAATTTCTCTACAGTAGGCATATTACCATGAAATAAACAATTAAATTTACAGAAAAATTATTAAATATTAAACTATTAATTAAAATACAAACAAAATAAAATTAATTGTTTTTATAAGAATTATGCTACACTGATTTGGTTTATATTTATAAGAAACAATATTTAAGATGTACAATTATTAAAATTTTTTTATGTATAAAATATTACTCAGGGTATAACTTATAATATATTGTATACAAAATTAGTTGAATCCATACGTTGAAAATACAGGATTTCCTTTTTTTAATACCGAATAAAAATAAAATGATTATATAAATCGACGTATATCAAGACAGTTGTCTTGATATAAGTATTTGTTTATGACGTTTATCCATGTTATATACGTCTAAATAAATTGAATCTAATTCAATCTCGAAGTAGTTCATTGTCAGAGTAAAAAATATCTGCATCAAAAACATTTATAAAGGTCTATTCTGAAATACTATGTATATGCATTTTATTGAGTACATATACTAAATAATAATTCTTTTGTAATAATTTAAAATTATTATTTAATAGAATAATTGGGAATATATTATTATTGAAAGTATAATTCATCGAATACAAGTAACATAAATAGCGCGATATGCAAGTAGTATATTACAGTTCACTGTACACCCAATATATCTCTTAGGTTTCGCTCACTTTTTATATCGCAAATCATTTTTTATGTACGTGTAATCAAGTGTTGATGCAGAATATATCGAAGAATATGTAGAACTCTCTAATGGTATAGAGAAAATTTCAAATGTTAACATTGTGTATTTTCTTTGCAGATGCGCGTACAACTTGCATATAATGATTCTTATTACATATTTATACCACGTTAATTTGCTGTTGATTTAATAATTGGACAACAATCCTAATAATAAGACGTATCTCGATGTATTTATTGCAGTTACATTTTGGTAGCAGATCAAAATCTAATATTATATAGATAAGATTATATAAAGTATATTTGCTTATAAGAGAGGTCGCTTGTAGTAATGAAAAGTTACATGGTAGGGTCAGTTATACAGGCGCTATTTATTCTTATTTAGTGATGTTTGTTTTGTAATATAATACTATCTTGGGAACGATAAACGGGTGGATGGGCTGACCGACAGAGCGTCGGTTGATCGAAAGCCGCACTGAAAGTAACAGAACCCGATCCGTTAGCTTTGGCGGACAATCTCGGTAAGGAGTATAGCTATACCGGGGTATTACCGTATTGGCGGCGGGCCGAGGACGCGGGCCGCGGCGCTAGCCGAGACGCCGATTAAAAAAGGAACTCTGGCGAGCAAGTCGGCTCCTGTGTCGGAGGCGGTCGGAGAGCGATCGGAGAATCGGGCGGAAGTCCGCGAGCCTGCCGGCGAGGCTCGGTTCCCGCGCGGATCCATTAACTGGCCGTTCGGCTCGTAAAGCCCAGCTAATTAACGATGGCGCAAGAAGAAAGAAGCGCGGCGCGGTGCAAAAGTGGAGCATGCGCCGGGTGCGGAGGCGCGGGGGCCTAGGAGGACCGCGCGGGCCGGTTAAAGGCCCCTAATGCGGGAGCGAAGGAGGGCCGAGGGCCGCGGGACGGAGGCGGGAATTAATTAGCATGCGAGCGCAGGGCCATTTAGGGGCTCGGAGTGGGGCCGCGGCCGAGTTGAAGTATAAGAAAGCCGGCGGCGGGAGGGCCGGCGATGGGACGCGCCGGCTGGGAGCGCCGCCGAGGAGCCGAGGGAGGAGCGGCGGAGGAGCGGCGGCCGAGGAGGAGGGACGCGGGCGCGCTCGCGCTCCGGCCGCCGGCGTCGCCAGTCAGCGCGAGAGCCTCGGGAGCGGAGGCGAGAGCAGCGCATCCGTGACCTCGGGCTGGAGCGAGCGGCCGCCGGCTGGGGCCGCGGCCCTAACGGCGTAACGGCTGAGCCGCCCTAGGCCGGGAGTCGGCGGGGCCGGCCACCTGCGCGGCACGTGTGCGCGGGGCCATGCCCAGAGGATGCGCAAGCGACGCGGCCTGAGCAGCGGCGTCCTCGGCCTCGGGGCCGGCCTCCTCCTGGGTCTCTTCCTCCTGCAGCGGCGGCCGGAGGCCCGGGCCGGGCCCGAGGCCGCGCGCCCTGGCCCCGCCCCGGCCCCCCAGGCCCCCCTGGCCCCGGAGCCCGGGCCCCCGGCCCTCCTCTTCGTCGGCGTCATGACGGCGCGCAAGTACCTGGGCACGCGCGCCAAGGCCGTCTACGAGAGCTGGGGCGCCGAGGTCCCCGGGCAGATCGGCTTCTACTCCTCGGAGAGCTCGCGCCCGCCGCCCGAGTGCCCGGGCCTGCCCCTCGTCGCCCTGCCGCGCGTCGACGACAGCTACCCGCCCCAGAAGAAGAGCTTCCTCATGCTGCAGGACATGTGGACGCGCTACGGCGAGCGCTTCGAGTGGTTCCTCCGGGCGGACGACGACCTCTACGTCAGGATGGACCGGCTCGAGGGCCTGCTGCGCAGCGTCGACTCCCGGAGGCCCGAGTACATCGGCCAGGCGGGCCGGGGCAACAGCGAGGAGTTCGGCCTCCTCTCGCTCGAGTACGACGAGAACTTCTGCATGGGCGGCCCGGGCGTCATCCTCTCGCGCGAGACGCTGCGCAGGATCGTCCCGCACATCAAGCACTGCCTGGCCAACCTCTACACGACCCACGAGGACGTCGAGCTGGGCCGCTGCGTCCGCAAGTTCGCCGGGATCTCCTGCACCTGGAGCTACGAGGTAGGGGATCCCGCCCGCGTTTCGACCCTGCCGCGCCGCCGCGCGAGCCATCGGAGGCTGCGCGCGCCTCTCCGGATCGCATCCGCCCGCCTTTTCACCGGACTCCCGCGCGCACATGACAGGCCGTCTACTTGGCCGAGCACGCGGCCCTCGTTGAAAGCCGAGCCGCGCGCAGATGCGTTAAAAGCCCCGCACGGGCGAGCGGCCGGGGATTGTTTTCTCGTGACGGGCCAGTTAGCCGGTTGATCGGTTGGCGCGTCGCCCCGAGTATTGCGCTGTGTACGGGCTCGAATGTGACCCGCGACCGCGGCTCCAATGCTCTCTCGGGTCCGCGCCGGTTTTTTTCGCCTCGGGCACTCGCTCGCCGGGCTCTTCTTGTATATCGTGTCCCCCCCTTTTATCATTGAGATTCCGCCAAGTTCGGAGTCTTGGCGCGATAAGAAGCGGCTCTCGTGGCTTTGTTGCGGGCCCGCTTCTTTCCGCGGCTCTTTTTTCTCCTCCAGCCGGTGGAAGAGGAATATCATAAAGAGCGGGGGAAGGGGACGGGCCGGGAGATTGTTTACGAAGGCGTGTAATCAGATGGCGAGGGCTCGTTGTAATGACAATGCAGCGGGTGTGCGGCACGTTCGCGTCAGATGGGCCAGCTCGGCGCGCCGTCCCGGGCACACGTGCACCGCGGAGCGTGGAAAACTTGGGCTCGACGCGGCGCATACGAAGCAGTTGATTGGAGCTGGCGCGCAGGGCTCGTTAGAGGGCAGACGCGGGCTCCGCCGTCCCGTTAGCCGCGTGCGCCGCGAGCCAACTCCGGGAGCGCCCGCACAAAAGACCGGGACGGACGGCGTAACGAGGATGGGAATCCCGGGGGCGCAGGGGTCGCGGGAGGGGAACGGCCCGGCCCCGGGAAACCCGCCGGCGGCGGCGGCGGCGTCGCCGAGAACGAGGAAGTGCCTCGTTACCGTTTAAACGAATCGTAAGGCCGCTAAGCAAGCGCGCGTGCGGTCTTAATGGGCCCGCATGGGATCCGCCGAGGTGAGGCTGCCTCGCCGCGGCCGGCCGAGAGGAGCCGCGCGTCTCGGGAGCGGCGCGCACGCAGGAAGCCACCAGTTGACTCCAATTGAAACCCGCGCGTCCGCCTCTCTTCTGTGCAGATGCAGTCGATCCTCTACCACAACAGCAGCGGCGACCTGGCCTTCACGGGCCGGCTCAAGAGCAAGGAGGTCCACCGGGCCATCAGCATGCACCCGGTCAAGAGCCCGCCCCACATGTACCGCCTGCACAACTTCATGCGGGTCAGTCTCAAGCTCTCATCGCCCGCCGATCGCCCGCCGATCGCCCGCCGCAATCTAATCTTTCGCGCAAACTAGTGCCCGTACTTCGGCTTAAGTAAAACGCTCTTCAAAATAAAGCAAACGCCCGAGCGGCTCCGCCAACCGAGATTCAAAGAACCGCGAATGAAAATACAACTATTTAGCTAATTCTTACCTAGAATCCTAACGGTATTTTTACTGCTCTATATTAAATATCTAAAAAAGCTTCTGAAAAACGCTACTTTTTCTCCGCTATTACACCAGCTCCCTGCATTTGCAGCTTCTAGGTAATTTATTGTTTTCTCTCGACTCGTTTACATGTGTAAAAAACGAAAATCACGCGTTAAAAGTTATTAACAGTATATTTGCGCAAGAAGATGATAATAAGGCTCATGTGTACAAAAAATGCCGTGTGCGATCTATTTTTAGTTTCAATCGACAAATAAACATGTTTTCGCGTGCGTGTGTTTTTGCATAAAGAGCTCAATTTAGTCACTTATAAAAAGTAACACTCGAACAAGCGGCTATGCTCTAACCGCAAGATCTCTCTGGATGCATGCGCGCGTAACGTGTGAGACGATTGTGGGTGCAGGGCCTGCGCGTCCAGGAGCTGCAGCAGCGGCGCGTCGAGCTCGAGCGGGACGTAGCCCGGGCGGAGGGCCGGGCCCTCGGGCCAGCCGGCCAGCCCGTCCGCCACTGGGACTTCTTCTCAAGGTCGGAGTACGGCCTGGGCGAGGCGAACCCCCGGCGCCGGCTCCACGGCGACCTGCGCGAGGGCCTGGAGGACGCGACGCGCGAGGTCATGGCCTCGATCAACTCCTGCTCCCGGCAGCGTGGACGCTTCGTCGAGGAGCGCCAGGCGCTCTACGGCTACCGGCGGCGCACGGCCCGGGGAGCCGACACCGTCCTCGACCTCCTCCTCATCTACAAGAAGTACCGGGGCCGCAAGCTGACGCTGCCCGTGCGCCGGCACCTCTACCTCCACCAGCCGTTCACCGGTAATCAATCCTTCCCCGGCATGGGCTGCCCTCCGCGGGCGGCGGAGCGGCTTTTACGAGGCCGCGCCGACGCCCGCCGAGCGAGCCGCCCCCCGCCGATTATCGGCAACTCGGCCCGATTCCCCCGCGCCCGATGGCCCTTTAGCGCCGACGAGGCCCTCGCCTCCGAATGCATCAGCATCGGAATGCGGGGATTATTCAGATCGCGCCTGCATAATTGAAAGCCGCTCCCTGGGAGCCCGAGCAGCCAGCGCCGCTTCTTCACTCGCTTCTTTTCCCTTGCAGGACTCGAGGTGCGCGAGGTGCCGACCCAAGAGGCCGACGACCAGCTCGTCCACTTCGTCGTCCCGGTCTCCGGGCGCCCGGACACCCTGCGCCGCTTCCTCGCCAACTACGAGCGGCTCTGCCTGGCGACCGGGGCCGCGACGAGGCTCCACGTCGTCCTCTACGCCAGCCCGGACGGCCAAGACGAGGCCTCGCTGCGGCTGCTGGACCGGCTGGCCCGCGAGCACGGCCGGGACCGCGTGCGCCTCCTCCGACCGGAAGGGCACTTTTCGCGGGCGCGCGCCCTTGACCTCGGGGTCAAGGACCTCGGCGCCCGGGATCTCATGTTCTTCGTTGACGTGGACATCGGCTTCGGGGCGGGCGCCCTCATGCGCATCCGCCGCAACGCCCTGCTCGGCCGGCGCATCTACTTCCCGGTGGTCTACAGCCAGTTTGACCCGGCGGGCTGCGAGACCCACTGCACAGCCGGCATTTCCGAGACCGCGGGCTTCTGGCGGCAGTTCGGCTTCGGGATCGTCGCTCTCTTCAAGGCCGACTACGAGGCCATTGGCGGCTTCGATCTCACCATCGAGGGCTGGGGCAAGGAGGACGTTGACCTCTTCGACAAGGCAGTCAAGTCGAGCCTCGACGTCTTCCGGGCCCCCGACATCGACCTTGTGCACATGTACCACGGGGTGACGTGCGACGAGGCCCTCAAGGAGCACCAGTTGGCCATGTGCAAGGGCACCAGGGCGGACACCTACGCCAGCACCGAGACCCTGGCTGGACTCGTCTACCGGAACCCCGAGTACCTCCAGTTTGCGAAGAGCGTGAGGAGTCGTCGAGGCAACTCCTCGTCCAGTCCTGCCGCCGCGTAGACTGTGCGCTAAACGTGCCTTCCTCCAAGTGAATTTAGCCTTTCTACACCAATCTTTTTCTACAATTAGACTCAAAGCGAACGACTGATAATCTCGTGGCGCTCCGCTCTTTCGGAGCTATAGCTAATCCGAAAAGACTTTAATGCGTCTTGCGAAATAATTGTGATATTGCGGTGCCTTATTCAAGCGTACAAGACTATGTTATTATTTTGATAAAAGGTAATGTCCCCATAAAGACGTAATCGACTGCTTTATAGCCCCAAGTTTGAGCCCGAGCTCGAGCTCGAGCGCGGCCTCCTGGAATTCCTCCCAACTTTATTTTTCTACACAACGCCGAGACTTCATTCGCGTTCTCTGCAATTTCTCTTTCGTCTTAAGCAAACTTTATTATTGCTTATTATTTATTTTACTCCTAATAGGCCAGCAGTTAAAGAAGTCACTTGAGAATGGGTGTACAAAGTTACCGCTTCAAAGATCTTGTAGAATCTAGATGAACAATAGACGTTTATTTTCCATTTGCTGCCTAATACGTAATCAATTCCTTTATTCGCATCAGACTTTTTTTCTTTGGTGATTATCAATCGTTTTTTTCTTAGATTGTTTAGAAAATACTTGTCTTTTCGAAATTGTTTAGAATTAATTATGATTAAACTTTGCCATGATACGCTCAAACTTTATCTCGAAATACGTTTTCGATAATAGAGTTCGACTGGTTGTACATATAATATATCTAGAATATATAATTTGTGAATATGTATTTAGAACAATTCTATAACGTCAAAACCATCGACTCATTTTAATGTCACGTGCTTTTTTTTGCTTCATGTTAATTGATTTTGTTATATATGTTACCTAATGTAGGATGTGCTGCACAAACATGTATCAGCCGATAGCAATGAGAATTTTACCCTCGATTTTACCACATCTCGGTAATGTAGCGACCGTTCATGGAATGCCTTTACGTAACTACCACAGGTGCACTATCGAATCAATAGTTATTATTGGGCATTTAAGAATTGTTGTTCGTCTTGCAAAAGCAATCAATTTACTATTTTGCAACATGTTTTAAAAATTTATTTGAAAATAAAGTCTTTATATTGTATTATAAAATGTCCTCTTTTTTTCCTTTTTCTAAATTTTACAAAAAACTTTGATATAAAAATTTTTTTTTTCCATATTTAGATGTAATATAACCATGGGAAAGTGTAAATATTAAGGCGCATAATTCATATAAAACTACAAGAGAAAATATTAAATAATTTATTTTTCAATGCGGTTATTATAAATAATAGTACGCTATATGTGGATGCTTGTATAATAATAGTGATAAATTGAAAAGAAATTTAAAATTCATGAGTTTAATGCAGACTTTTGGTTTAACTAATAATCAAGTCGTATGTGGGTAAAAGTAGAACAACTGACAAGAGACCTATGCATGTTCATACTTTAAACTTCAAAAATACATCGATTTTTTCTTTGTAACATCATGAAAAAGTAATCTTTTTTAAAACGTGTTTACATTTGATCGAATATTCATTAGAAAAATATGTACTCTTATCACAATCCTAGTATAAAATTTTAAAGCTTTTTCCTCTTTATTACTCTTAAAACAAGATAGTCAATATCTTGACTTTCACCCACGTACGTTTGTAAATTTAATTAAGCTTTATTGAAGGACAAAAATTTATACAATTCAAAGCTACACATTATTGAAAGTATTGGGCTTTGCATTAACAACAAAGTACTTAAATTTTTATGGTTTAAAAGGACATATATTGGGTTTGAAAGCATCGGGACTTCTTATAAGGTTTTTATCACAATTTGCGCAATATAAACTTTAAATCCTGGAAAATACAAGTTTCAGATCAGGGGGAAGTCGACAGTTATAGTATAGACTGCACCTAAAACATTGGCGGATTCTCGGGCGGATGTACACATTGCAATGTCTATATAGATGATTTGTTTATACCAAATAAATTTCACGTTATTATACGAATGACAAATTTGTCCCTGAACTGGATTCTTCGTAACATTGAGTTTTCACGTAATACTGACATAATGAATTAATCTTGGTCGAAAAGGCTGCTGTTTCCAACTTCCTGCGCGGACTTGTTCATTAAGTCCACTTTATCGTCGAGAACGTAATTCTGAAAAGAAAGGAAGATAATCGTTCGCAGTAATGCGCTATTTATCCAGAATAAGTAGGATATCAGGAGTATAGGGCTACCGATTGATCGGCTTCGTCGAAAGCGTCACCGTAGTCTCGCAAATTCCTGTCGAAATACGTGGGGCGCTCCCTCGTTCCGTGAAGAATGAGCTTGGAATCCCCAATAGTCCCATTGTTATACTCGGGTCCAATCTGTTATAATGAATGACTTTAACGGATTTTTCAGGCACAACGCGTTCAAGGTATATACATATATAGACAGGCTGCGAGGAATGAATATTTAAAGAGCCGGCCAAAGTTGCAGGGCGCAAGAATCAGCCGAGTCGGGAATCTTTGGGTGGGAGCCTAACGAACCTCGTCGAGTATATCGAGAACCCAAGTTCCTTGGGGCTCCTCGCCCCACGTAGCCACCGACATGAATTTCCATTTGGCGAAGCCCTCGCTCGAGTTGTCGTTCTTCCTGCTGCCCAGCAGCTGGACCCGCGTCCCTGCAAGGAGATAAGAGGGATGGGTGCACCGATCACTCGCGCCGGCGGTCGACCTACCCGAGGGCGCTGTCAGGTGCATCCGCAGGGCGCCCCGGAGTGTGTACTCGAGGCTCGTCTCGAGCTGCACGTGCTCGAGGTAGTGGATCTCCCTGGGCGTGCCGCGGCATCCGTCCGCCGCGAATAGGACCCTGCGCGCCAGCCCGTAACTCACCTCGCGGCTCGGCCTGCGGACGTTATAACCCATGAGTCGCCCGCTCAATGCCGGCCCCGCCGCGATTAATATTAATCGCTGATCTCGCGGCCCAACTTGTCCCCGCGGGCCGGACCTTTGCGCTATCCCTGCTTTCCACCCGCCCGCCTATCCCCTGTCACGCCCCTTTTTTATCGCTCGCCTTTATCGCGCCAGGCTTTGCGCTTATTTTTTTTCCGCACGCCTTTTCAAACTTTGTAGCGTAAGGTGAGGTCGGGCGATTCTCGCCGGCTGGCCCCTCCCCCCGCCCCTCAAGTTTCCAACTATAAAATGTTAGTTTCCAGACTGCGGTAAAAGGCTGCCAAGGTGTTTTTTTATTATTCCTTTTATTACAAATAATAAACAGGCCCTAATACCTTTTCGATTTTCATCACCGGCGATTTCGTTAGCTATGTACACATAGCTATGCATGCACAGTTGGAAATAAATTTATTTTTGTCCACAGAGATCATAAATGTAATACATTGTTCAAATAAGAAAATTGAATTCTAAAAGCAAACTTATGAATATTAGATTAAATACAAAGGCAAACAAACTATACAATGCAACCGACCTAACTAATTTATAACTGTTTAATAAATGGAGTATGAATATATAAATGGACTTAAAATTCATCAGCTCATTTACTTATATATCGTTTTAAACTTAAATAATGTAAGAATAAACAAAAGTATATAATATAGTTTTTGAAAGACGAAAGTTTTATTTGCTTCTATTTGCTGTAAGTATAGATCAGTATCTGAATTACGAAAATCCTATTAATTGTATAACAAAACTATAATTCAAAGAATAAAAACATCCCGAGTAACAGAAATAATAAATACTCGGGACTTGGATTTACAAGCAGTCAAAGTGACATTCACCTTTCTGTATTTTCTCCCGCTGGATTTATTTCCCTCCATCGCGCAGTTCTATTCATGGCCACAGATCTCATATTTCATTCTCGTCGATTAATTTAAATTTCCAAAACAGAACATTTTTATACTGGTATTAAATGTTACAATGTTAATATCCGGGACAAAATTAGGAACACGCGAGCAAGAGCAATTAAGGAACGCTTATACGAAGTTCTCTCAATTGAAACTGTTTCACTGTACATAAGTCTCAAACTAAGGCGACTGATTCCCTCTAAAATGTATTGACAATATTAGCTTCTTTTTCGTGAATCTTAAACAAAGTTTATGTGTCAATTCCATTTTTGTATATTAGTGCAGTTGCAGCTTTAAAAATAATACCCTAACATATTAACTATTAGTCGTTGATCGATAATCGCATAATTGGTATGGAAAGAGCGAGCACGGAATTAGGGCGCGTGAGCAAATTTTATGAGCTTACATTACTCGGAAAAAAATCGTTCCTTGGAAAATCTTGGGCAAATAAGAATTTTCTGCAATAACTTTAGAGACTTAGAATATTGGCTACTTTTTAGCGCGCACGCTGCTCTAATTAATCAATAGTTATGCAATGCTTACAAAGTGGAGGAAGGAATGTTGCAAATGACTTTCCCAGGCACATTGGTCCAGTTAGAGCTCGCCATCACCAAAGCGTAAGCGTCCATCAAACCGAAGCCAAATCGGGGATTAAACCAAAGGCCAACTGCATTTTTGAACCAGCCTGGATTTTTCCTGTGAGTCGGAGTTGTAAAATAATTACTTAGATTAAAGTGGCCTTTAAAGTGAGAAGCAAGAAAAGTCGGACTCGGCTCGATGAATGGATGATCTTTTACCTCAAAGGTCGGTGCTCTGAAGTATATACCACAAGATGTTGGACATCCCGCCAGGTTAAATTGTTGCTGAAAAGAGAAAAGCTTTGAGGGAGATGGGCTTTCTTTGTCGAACCGGCTGCTAGGCGATCAGCCGGCGTGGTTTCGTCTTAAAAATTGCACGTCCAATAAATTACTTAAAAAGTAAGTAAAGGGGAAATTTGCGAAAAGGCTAATTTAAATAATTTTTGGAAAAAAGGCAGAAAAGTATATAGGATTGAAGGTAGCGCTATATACAAGAGATCTGGTAAAGATCAAGTGCGAGAAGAAATCTACTTTGAAAGGGGATTATGTGGGATTATGCGTAGTTACTTGGCTTGTAACGCTAAGGCCAAGATCCCAGCGGCCAAAGGCGCCGAGGCCGACGTCCCGGTGTGCTTGGTCGTGCAGGTATTTTTCAAATCGGTGGTTGCCTGCGGAGAAGCCGCGCAAATCGCATGAAATATTGATATTGTCTTCGCACTTGGCTTCCGCGCGTGAGTGGCAGCTACATGTACGTGTAATTTTGAAATTCAATTTCAATGTTTCCCCGCGATCGTTACAGGCCCCTGTACCGCCAAGTTGCGCAACATTCAGCGCGGGGCGACATAATAAAGAGCTATTTTACACGTGCGAGCAGAAACCCAATGCACAATCGTGATGAATAGAATGTGTGAATGTAGGTGGAGTGCGCGGGGGGTGACGTGCGGCGAATCGTGATGCGGTGAATAGTATGTAGAGGGCGGCGAGCCGCAGGGGGAGAGAGAAAGGAGGTTCGACCGACGAGCTGCGCTGAAAATGGCGAGATGGCTCGAAGAGATGGCTCATGGCTCGAGAGATGGCTTATGGGCGAGGTGAAGGGCGCGCGGCGGCGCCGGCACACTGACTATCATCTGCTCCTGGCTGTCCCCGCTGCTGTAGGTGGTCGCGAGGGTCGCCGGGCACTTCTCCCCGTACCAGGGGAAGTCGCCCGTCTGGCTGGCCGAGCCGATGGCCAGGGTGTAGACGCTGCCGACGTAGCCGTCGCAGGCGCAGTCGTCCTCCTTGGAGCCCCCGTTGCCCGAGGCCCAGACGTAGATGCTGCCCCGGCCGCCCCGGCCCTCGAGGATCCCGCGCTCGAGGGCCTCCGAGGCGAGGCGGCCCGGGGCCTCGAGGCTGCGCCCGTCGTCCGCCGGGCCCCAGGAGGCCGTGTACACGTCCACGAGGTCCGGCCGGAAGCCCAGGGCCTCGGCCTCGACGCGGTCGTTGACCGTCCCGTCGAGCATCTTGACGCCGCCGACGCGCGCCTCGAAGGCCACGCCGACGCCGCACTTGCGGTTGTCCGCCTCCATGGCGATCTCCCCGGCGCAGCGCGTCCCGTGGCCGTAGGCCTCTGCCGAACCGACGCCCAGCCGTTAGTCCCCGCGGCAGCTGGCCAGGGCTCCGCTGCTCTTACCGGGCTCCTCGTACCGGGGCATCGGGTCCTCGTCGCGGTCCGTCACGTCGTAGCTGATCTCCGGGTCCTTGAGCAAGCGCATCGCGTCAGCCAGTGCCCCCTCACCCCTACCGCACACTTACGTAGTTGGCGCTCAGGTCCTCGTGGGTGTACTCGAGGCCGTCGTCGAGGACGGCGACCCTCACGCCGCGGCCGGTGATCCCTAGCCGGTAGACGGGCAGGACGTTGAGGTCGAGGGCCGGCCCGCCGGAGGCCCTCCCCGGCTCCTGCTGCACTCCCCGGGGGGGGTTAGAAGCCGCTCGAACCTCCAATAGAGGACCAAACTACATTACCAGGTACCACTCCTGGTCCCAGAGCTCGTCGTTGAAGGCGCGCGGGGCCAGCGTGGCGGAGCGGTCCTCGCGCAGCCCCAGGTAGCCGCGCTTCTCCCGGCGCAGCGGCTCCTGCCGCTCGGCCCAGAGGATCCGGAGGGCGGCTCCGTTGGGGCCCTGGCCCTCCCGGGGCGCGGCCCGCTTCCTGCGCCGGGGCCCCTGCTTCGCGCGCCACAAGTACGTGTCCTTGAAGCCGAGCACCTGCGCGGCGGCCTCGTGAGGAAGGGGACGGGCGCCGCGGGGAGGGCTGGCCGGGCCGGGGGCGGCCCTCCACCCCTCCCCCGGCCGCCCTTCCGCCCTTCCGCCGCGCCCGCCCCCGGCTCGTTTATATTCGCCGAGGCCCGATAAATCCAGCGGATGAAAGCCAGAGTCCGGGAAAACGAGGATAAATGGGTGGAAAGTCATTACTCGGCGATAAGGGGACGATCCATCTTATCGGTATTCAAATGGCGCCCTACTGCCGGGCACAGAAGGGCCGGGCCCCGCGCGACACCGCCGCTTTCCCACTCCATTTGTTTCGATAGGATCGCCGCGAGTGCCAGGCGTAATCCCCGTCGCGCGGCCCCGAATGACCGGCCCAAGCTCCATCGTCGGCGGCGCGAGCGCGTGTATTCCCCGCACGCCTCGTTATTATTGACAGTCGATTCTGCATCGCTCCGCTTTATCGGTCCGCGCTCGCGATGCGTACATATACGATCGGGGAACGTGACGCGACGTGTCAGCTAGTCGATGCGCGGCTTCATTGTCGCCCGGCCGAGTGCGCGGCTCGCTCGCTCGGACGGTACCTTTCGGCGCGAGCGCATCCAGATTAATTGCGGGGCCGCTCCTGTGTGGCCCGTAGGTGTGCGCGCGGCTCCCGCGGGCCGCGGGGGAAAAGCCACTCGTGCGGCAAGCTCGCGCTCGCGTCGTCACGGCTCGCGGCGTCCTTATATAGCCCGCGGTCGTTAAGGAATCCCCGCGCGCATCAATGCTATCGGCGCAGGAGATCTTGATGACACTATTACGGCCTTTTGTTCCGCGGTGCTGCGAGCACTAAGAAAATGCACGGTCTCATTATACCCCGGGCTTCCTCGAATCAGTCATACACGAAAGTGTACGGCCCGAGCCGTGACGCGGCGCCTCGTCCAAAGACCGCGCAATATCGCTTCCTCTGCGTGATGCGGAGGAAAGGGCTACTTTTTCACGGAGGTTCTCCCTGCGCATTCATCGCCCCGCACGCCTCGTTAAGTACGCGCGGCTGATGCGCCCACGGTCAATAAGCCCCCCCGTGCCTTATCTCCCGCTATCGGGATAATAACGCGCCTTCTGTTCGCCCCGATGCGGGCATTACCGTGCAGGACGTCGTTCGTGGAGTCGTTCCCACGTGGCCGCGTAAAAAAGGGGAAATTAAGCGGCACGAGAGCCGTTGCGGTAAATCAGATCGAGCCCGGCGGCGGGTGCGCGGGGGGAGGGGCCGAGTGTGGGGCTGGAGTGGAGCGGAGGAGGGGTGGGGCAGGCAGCGCGGCCGAGTAATTTTTCCCGACGCGCGGTTTGCATCCGCTGGGTGTAAGCCCGTTACACCGCTGTCGAGGTATCCCCCGCCGCGGGGATGGTTTGCGCTCGCCTCGGCAAATAAACGTCCATTAGCGGATCCATTAGCGCGCGAGATTACAGCGGGCCGGAGATCTATATGGCGGGCGATAGGGGCGCGGGCGAAAAAGGAGGCGGGGCGGGCGATAAGAGGGTGCAGGTGAGTTAGGGGCCGGGCGGCGCGGGCGGCGCGGGCGGCGCGAGCCACGCGGAGGCATACGCAATCAGAGGGTCAAGGGGCGTAGGTGCGCGCGGCGCAGCTGACCGCGCGGCCGGAGCCTGCGGTGGACCGCGGCCAACACGTGCAGGCCGCGCGTACGTCTCGGCTGGCGGCGGGGGGCCGATAAGCCGAGCTTAGCGCCCCGGGCGCCAGCGGGGAATTTGAAACGGGCGCGGGGCGCACGTAAGGCGCGCCCGGGCGAGATTAGCCCCTTGGGCCGGGCGATAAGGGCGGTCGGGGCCACGTGGCGGGGCGGCGGAGCTTACCGGGCCGAGGTGCGCGAAGCCCGCGTGGGCGGCGAGGCGGGAGGCGAGGCGGGGCCCGGCGGCCGCGGCCTCGAGGCGCACGACCCACTCGTCGCCGGCCGCCGCGGCTGGGAGCAGGAGGGCGCAGAGGGCCAGGCAGCGCCGGGCGCGGTCCATGGGCGCGGCGGATGCTGCGGCGCTCCGGGGTTGTCCACCTCCGGGGCGAGACTGCCGCGGCGCGCCCCGGCCCAATTACCGCCCCCCGCGGGCTCGCTTTTTGTCGGGAGCGCGGCGCGCGGCTCGCCGCGGCTATTGGTCCTCGGGCATCGGCAGGCGGCGGCCCGCTCCGGGCGGCGGCCCCGCAGCCAGGCCGGTCCAGCTGGCGGGGGTGGGGCGCCCGACGCCCGACGCCCGACGCCCGACGCCCGAGAGCCCAGCCCCACCCCGCCGGCCGCTGCGCCGATTTTCGAATTGCGCCGCCGCACGTGCGCCCCGAGCGGCGACCGTCCCCGGGAGCCCCGGCCCCGGGCCCGCGGGCCCCGGCTGCGGATGCTGCGCCCCTCCGCGCCCCGCCCGCTCGATGTAAGCGCCGGTCCGGCCCCCCGTCGGCCCGCCCCGGCATCGATCGCGCCCTCCTCGCGCGACGCTCGCGCGATCCTCCCCCGCCCGGGCCGCCGCTTCTGCCCCGGTGACCTTGAACCTCATTTTTTCCCGCGCGCGCAGCAGCTGAACCCGCCCTCGCCCCCTCGGCCCCTCGGCCCCTCGCCCCGGCTCGCGCCCGACGCTAGTCATCGCGCGCCCGTCGAGGCGGATCCGCTCTTTCGACCGGCTCTCAAGCCCCTTAATTAGGACGGCCCCGGAAAATTCGGCCAACTCCGCCACGCGCCGCCGAATTCGGAGCTTTCAGACAAACCTCCAGCGCCTAATGTAAACGTATTATATAGCGTGTGCGCACTCCGCTCCCCGCGCCCCGCGCTCCCCGCCCGCGCCAATTATACGCTTCAACGTAATGTACTGTTGTACGAATTATTCCGGCACTCGTCCTCTCGCCGAACAATTCTAAAACAACAGTTCCTCCGTATCGTTTAATTAACGTTGTAGCCCGGCGTCACTTAGCGCGCCCAAAATTTATTCCGCAGCTTTCGACGACTCGCCTGTATGTGCCCATATAATACACACGCACGCGTATAACATGACAGCGGGTGCGAGGAGAAAAATAAGCAACCCCGAGATAAGAAGTGTCGCGCTATCTGGCTCCAATTGAAAAAAATCCCAGCTGGAGTCCCAGCTCGACAAGCGACGTTGGCACGCGATAATGCTTGCGCCTCATTTTTTGTCGATATGCAAATGTATAAAGCAAGCGCTTTTTATAGCGATCTACAGTCGCCACACAGTTTATGGCAGAATATAATCTCGACTGATTGCAAGAAGTCGAGGGAATCGTTATTTGCGAGACAAGTTACTTTATGCACTTCCAAGTGCAAGTATCATTGTTTCCCTGTTAAGAATTCACATTTTAACTCTCAGATATATGTTCCCTCCAATTAACTCAATTGTGATTTATAACTTTTGACTAGGAAATCAATAGTTTCAAGAACGAATTGGATTTAGATAGAAATCTATTTTTGATCAACGTAATATACAAAGCAGTACTTTGCATCATGTTTGTTTCAAACAGAATTGCTACATAAACAGTGTTTAACTGATTCCAAGCTGTTTAGTGGTTGTTTTCGTGTTACAAAATAACTTAAAAATACATAATTGTTATTGCAAATTAAATAAGTCAGTGAATTTAGTTGATAATGATTAGATTTCGTGTATAATGGAAAATAAATCGTGAATAATGTGAATAGGCAGAAAAACAAATCAATAATGAACAAAAACATAATATAATAGCACTTAATTGTATTTTTAATACAAAATTAATAATGTAAATATGACAGATTATAATAATAACGATATAAATATTAATAACGATACTTTTATGATATTCACTTTTATGATATTTATTCATTATTAAAATATTATTATGTAGCATAATTAAACATATTTAAATTCGAAAAAAAACAATTTGTATTGGAATGCTAAACATTAATTCAATTTTTTTACCTTATAGAAATAATAAATGACGATAAATGACTATAGATTAATTTTTTCGTGTGAAAAATGCTGCGGAAAATGTTGAGACTAATCAAATAACTATTCGGAGTAGAAGGTAAAAAGTAAGCATTTGATGTAACGAGTCATTACTCAAACAAGAGATATAGCGTACAGGTAGGGAGCAGCAAGTAAAAAAGTTTTTAGGATGCATTAATTTCCCAGGTAGAGATATATTGCGCGGGTATACAACAATCGCGGCATTGGTACTTCCTGACCTGGAATGAGTAAGGACTCGGCGTCGAGATCAGAGGCGCGTGCGTCTAGTTGGACAAAGAAGTTCCGCGCATTGCAACCGCGCGCTACGGATCGATAGGCAGGCCTGAATTTTTCCAATAGCCTCGAAGAGAGCCGAGAGATAGGAGCTGGCTGGCAGCGCCGGTCCAGCGAGCCCGGGCCGGGAGGCATCTGGCGGGTCGCCGAAGACAGAGATTGAGAGCCGGGGCCCGCGCGAAAGGTGCGCGGGAGTGGCTCATTAGGCGGGCTCTTAGAGGCTCGGGGCGCGTCGTTAGGGCCGCGATCAGCCGGGCGCCGCCCGCGGCCGGATATCGGGTGGGCCGTTATCCCGGCGGGTAACCGCTGCGCGCCCCGCGAGATTTATGCCTCCGCTCGCGGATCGAGTCGGCGGCGGCGGCGGCGGCCTCGAGGAAGCCGCCCCGGCCGACAAAGCGCCGGGCGATTAGCCGGGAGAGATCATTGGGCGCGGGCTCCCGCGGCCCCCGGCGGATTAGTAATTTGAGGCGGCGCGGGCAGCCCGGGCCAAGTCGCCGCTAACGAACCTCTCGCGCGGCTCCGCGCACCCACCGAAACACTATTCATCTCTCGAGCGGGGCTCTCGGCTGCCCTTCGCTCCCCGGACAATCGCGTGATGCGGAGAGCTGCGCTCGGCCCCGCGGCGCGGCCTCCTTTCCCCCGCGGCTCTGCCTTTTTCTCCTTCTTCGCGCGCTTGTTAAAAAGCCCCGCTGCTGAAATAAAGTGGGTGCGCCGGCGCTAGCTTTTTTTCCTCCTTTTTTCTTCCTCCTCCCTCTCTTTTTTTTTCGGCGGGGACAAAAGGCGTATTGCATTATTGTCGGGCAACAATTGCAACAAGGCCGTTTTATCGGGGCGCGCGGGCCGGCCCGTAAATCGATTGAATAAACTTTCAAAAGCTCTTGGGCGGCCGGCGTAGCCGATCGCTCGGCCGCGCGGCCCACTGTCTTTTACGATGCGCGCTTTATGAAAAAATAGTTACTGCGATGCATAAAGATAGACCGTGGTCGTAATGGCCCGGGGACAGTAAGGAGCGTAATTGAAATAAGAAGAGTAAGTGCCAAGTGAGCGTAATAAAAGGGCAAAAAGGGCCGCGAGCCCAGTCGTTCCCCCCGGCTTTAATTGGAAAAGGTAAATCAGTGCTCCGGGCACTGGCGCGCCGGCCCTGGCCCCCGCTTCGATCGGGGAGGGGGCGCCGGCTAGGTATTGAGACCGAGACGCCCCCGCGACGGCTCAACTCGACTTGTATCAAAATGTAATTAAAGGCCCCTTCCGTGGGGGCGAGTCCGCCTCCTAAAGCCTCATTGTCCTAGGCAAGCCCGATCCGTTACTCCCCCCGAGGCCCGCCGACTTTTATCAAAACACCTCCATCTTCCAATCGGTCTCGCGATACGCCCGCGTCCTGCATTTACGCACGCGCTTATTTCCGCCTCGGAGAACTCGGGCAGCGCGCACGCGCCCAGGAGCCGACCAACGACTCGAGCAACGACTGCGGATGACGGAAGACAAATGAAACGAAAGGGGGATTTCCTTCTGTTTTTAAACGCTGTTTCGTTAGCGACTAACAAGCTGTCGGGAAAGAAATTTGCTTCCTTTCGGCGACTAAATGCTGTATCGTCCGAGAATCTTTAGAATCGACTTTAATCGAGAGGAAAAACAATGGCCAAAAATATATACGCCACTCCGCCCCTTTTCCCATTTCTTAATGCCTTTCTCTATTCAACTAAAACATCAATAGCTATTTATTTTCTTTAAATAAGCATGGGGACATATAATACTGCCGTATAATTATCTCCAAGTTAATAAATAAAATGCTGCGCTTGCAAGATTAAACTATCATCTTTCATAACTTCGGAGAGCTTATTTAGGATTGCATCAACCAAAACGTGCCTGAATTTAATAGTAAAAGACTTGTTTTATGCATGCCATAATTGAATACATTAACATTAGGCACTGCTGAATATATGCACGTCGTATTTTATTTTTATGCAAGAGCACTTATTTTCAATATAAAATAAAACAAAATATATTATGCAAGAATATTTGTCGTGATAAGTCATTAACGTACTTCACATATTTGTTTACATATAAATTTTCTGTATACATGCGATAATATTTATTTTAAAAATATCTGTAGAATTCGAATTATACAACACGAGATATATTTTTGTTATTTTAGTATCAGATAAAAATGATTTGTTTTTAACTTGAATAGCATAAAAACATATCGACAACTGTTGAATTAAATATATGATAAGATTGATATGGCCTTTATTATTTTTAGTATATTATATAAGTAACTAGTGTATCAAAATGTACCACTTTTAAATTAATACGGAAAAATGTCATTGATACTACGGTTTTGACTACGGCACAGAACCAAATTTACTAGTGTTATTATTATATGAAGTATATGCAGGTAAAGAAAGTTAAAATAGACTCAGATTTTGTCTATTAATTATTGTGATCTTATTTTAAAAACATTCTTATTTATTTTATGTACAGCAATTTATACTAGGATCGTCATGGATAAATTTGAGTGCAGGATTGCTGTGAAATTTTTCCTAACCTTGTTAATGGCCTATGTCGTCTCTGGAACAGACAGTAAGATATTCTACTCCTTCTTATTTTGAATAAATCTGTAATTTCAAACAAATGCGTGTAAACTCAAGAAAAACAAATGGAGGACTTACTTTTGATGGCGGATCAATCCTCCATCCGCACTATCGACACGAGCGGCAAGCCGCGCGACCTACTACACCGGGCGGCCGACGTCTCGAGCCTGGACTACGACTGTTCCTCGGGCGCCGTCGTATGGTCGGATAGCAAGCTAAACAAGATTCAGTCTCTCGCGGCTGGGAAGCAGTCCGCGAAAATCGAGGTGCATAAGCTGTCCCAATGGATGCCCAATAAGTTAGCAGTCGATTCTGTCACGCACAAAGTCTACGTAGCCGACAGCTCCTCCGGGACGGTGAGCCTCCACGATCTAAATACGGGCAAGTTCACCATCATTATCGGCTCGAACCTCATCGACATCTCTGGTATTGCTCTCGACCTCGAGGAGGGTTTCCTCTTCGTCCAGGATAAGTACAAGGTGAATTGGCTTTGGCATTAGCTCTGTAGACTATTATACTGCTCTGAGATAGTTTTATCGTTTCTTTGATATATGTTGCCGATATCGCGGCAGAGTAAGTTGTGCTTGGTTGATTTTTGTCTCAAACATTTACCCGCTCATTTTGCTTTGAGAATTGTAAAAATAATGTCATCTTGTGACAACATTTATCAAACGAAAATGTGTTATTTTATACATGTAAACTATATAGCTACGGATTCAAAAACTTTTATATTTTCGAACACATTTTTATAGTGACATCCATTTCACTCAATTTTCGTCAAAATGATAAAACGACCTTTTTATCAATCATTTTTTTAAGCCCCTGTATATATTTTTTTACTCTTATAATTACAATATTAAATTATTATTACTTATTATTATTATTATATTATATATTATGTAAATATTTCATAATATATAAAGTCAGATTTAATCGGAACCATTAAACTTATGTACATCATAAAAGTACAACTTAATGTTTAAAATAATGCTAAAATTCTTACAAAAAAATTGTCTCAGTTCTTTAGCGATACCAATTTTCCGCGTTTATTACGTATAAATTTATATGATATAATTAATATCGTATGAAATAGTATAATACAAATAATAATAATTTTTATTTTTTACTTGTCACGTAAACGTCGAGATACGCGAGACTAAATATTTGAAAAATGCACACCTGTGTCAACAATTCAGAACTGAAGATTGATATATTTACTTTATACTATTATAGTTTTAAGAGGAGAAGCTGAATTGTAAAGAATTATATAATGAACTTTAGTAATACACTTTTGATCATATATGTAACCTTTAGACTGTTGGAGAATCTAAATATAGAGACTCTGCAACAGCCCATTCAAAAATTCATAAGCTTGCCAAGAAGTACATAAAAGTACATGAAAGTACTTCTGCATACTGTATAGGTGTATTTATACATACCTAGAGTGCAGACTCTGTACATAGAAATTTACTATAAACTTGATACATACATAAAAAACGATAAATGAAACAAGCTGAGTCACAGTATCTCGCACCTACACATCCCTGCCATTTGATCTGTGGATAATGCTGAAAAATAGTCACAGTTATATAAAAAACATTGCACAAAAATTAACTTATTGTTATTTTTAGTAACTATAAAATTTTATAAAAGTAAATCAAATGCTTTTTCATTTTTTCTTATCTTTTCAGAACCGAAAGAGCAAAATATATAATCTACAAAATAACTGTATTATACGTATAGTACATCATAAAAGCGTATACATACCTTTTATCGATATTATTAAATTACAAAATTCTTTGCATGGATTTGACGATGAAAAAATTTTACGATGCATTGTATTGTTGATTGAAACAGAAATTTGGAAACTAGCATATATCTTTTCCGAGCACAGTTTGTTATTTTCAAAATATTTTATATTAAAAGTATCATGTAAAATTCTTTCATATATAAATACATCAATCTTTTACATATTATATGGTTAACTTGTCTAAAAGGTACATCAATCTTTTATAGATTCTAAGAACTGACTTGGATGGAGATAATCATAAAGAGATCTACAAGAGTTCGAGTGAGCGACAGGGATGGTTTTCATCAAATACGAACACCTTGTCGCCGCTAGATTTGACTCCGATCATGGCGGATCCTCAAACAAAGCGTTTGTATTGTGCAGAAATACAAACCGGCCAATTACTAAGTTTGAATTACAATGGAGATGACAAGAAGGTTCATTTTCAGGGTAAGATTGACAGGCAGCTTGATCGATCATCCCTCAGCCCTGTAGCTATTTTGGACGGCGTCCTCTATTGGCCCTACAGCTCTAATAACGTACGTATATGTAGTTATCAGTTACTATTTAATACGTATTTATTTGTAAAATACATCATTATAATACATTTATCTTCGAGCAGGTCGTTAAGGTAAGCTTAAATAGCAAGGGTCCGAGTAGCACAGAGGCGAATGTTATATTTAAGAATACACAGCTGCGATTCATTAAGGCCATAAGCTGCTTAAAACAAGCTCAAATTTCCAATCCATGCAAAAGGAGAAATGGAGGATGCCAGGATCTTTGCATTCTATCTAGAAACAACCATACAAAATTTAGATGCGCTTGTCGGGTAGGCTACGAATTAGCTAACGATGATAAATCTTGTAACCGCATCAACGAGTATCTTACATTCACTATGGTATATGCGTGCAAAGAATCTTTTTTTCAAGTGTAATTAAAATTGTTAATTGCCTAAATTTATAATTGATTTTTTCAGAATAACAAATTAAGAGGTCTGTCTATTGACAACCCCAATAAACTAGCAGTTGATGCAATTGATCCTTGGGCATTCGATATGGCAGGTATAGCGACTGTGGATGTCACGACAGCGGATAAGGCGCTATATTACATAAAGAATCAGCCTCAAAATAAATTGTACACTGTGGAAATGACGGGCAGGGGCATAGAAAGGATCTTGAATCCCGACCGAATGAGCTCTTCCGTGAGCAGCTTGGCTGTCGACTGGGTAACACGTAATCTCTACTACTTTAGTACGTATTATTCGCAAGTAACGCTGCTCAATGTTCTCAATCTAAACAATCCCACGTACTCCATGGTGGTTATGGAACGACTGGCAAACGTCCCCAAGGATATAGTCGTGCATCCTAACAAGGGTTATCTTTTCTTCACCCAGAACATGGGTTTTAATGCCAGGATCACTCGGGCGGGTCTCGACGGCTCAAATCCAACTGTAATCTACGAAGTAATACGGAAACCGATCCAAACCATAGCTTTGGATTATGCAGCGGATATGCTTTACTGGGTCGAACACGCGGTGAGATTTTTACGATTTTGTTCATGCGATTCTTTTCAGGGATAATATTTTCCCGATTTTACGACACCTAATCTAGTTTAAAAATATAGGTGGTCGAATATATATGCTTATAAAATTTAATAAAACCAAGCACCGATATATTGTTTCGACTTTTTAGGCTGCCGGGGGACGGCCATCGGGCAAACCGATAGTCCGCAAGGGTAACCTTGCGGGCCAGAACGTCCAGGAAGTGCATATCAGTGGCCAGTTAGTTATATCCTCGATCGCTATTCACGGGGACTTTATCTACGCGATTGCGGACGACGCGAAGGTAATCCGGATAAGTAAGCTTGAGAATTCGAGGCCCGTGGTCTTGGCTGAATCTACCGCGGCTTCCTCGATGACGAACTTGAAGGTGTTTAGCCCGACTCGGGAGACCGTAAGGGATACCAATAATCCCTGTCGCACATATGGCTGCGAGAAATTCTGCTTTAACGTGGCGATGTCTTACGGCGAGCGGTTGCAGGCCGCGTGCGGCTGCCCTTTCGGCCAGACTCTCGCGTCCAATGGGAAGTCTTGCCTTACCAGAGGGAATTCAGCACTAACCAATAATGTAAAATTCTATGCTGCAGCACCTGCAGCGTGATTGCACACCGTCATACTCATCGCTATTCAAAGAGCGTTTAAGATGTGCGAGACCTGTCTATTACTTCAAATTGCTTTGAAGTTGTTACACCAAATTTTGAAAGTGATATCTTTGAAAGTCAATTGATTAATTATTTTTAGTTAAAAATTATTTACTTAAGATAAGCGTACATATCATATAAATATATACATGCTGTAAAAGTGTACTAATAGCCCTATTTAAGTAAATAATTTCTATTTACTAGTATCCATTGATATTAGAATAGTAAATATACTTTTGACTATTTTCATATAAGATAATGTTACGTATAAATTATTTAAACAATGTTTCTAGTTGTTCAAAGCTTAGTCGTAAGAATCAAGAGGCTTTAACTAATATACCTAGTAATTATAATGCAAGGATGTTAATAGTAGAATGTGGTTCATATTGTGATAACAATGTCAATAAAGTTGAGCAAATGAGTTGATCTATACAGTGTATATCGAGTGGTATTTATTTAGTTCTCTTGAAATCGATAGCGATTAGGTGATCATTAGTATTATATAATGCGAGCAAGCGAGCGAGGTTCTCGATCTAGTCGCGCGGAAGCTCAGGCGCGGGGCTAAGCGTGCGTCACCTTTATTTATCTCGCAATTATCGAAATCCCGTTTATAAAGGTGGGTAGAGGCTTTGCCGGGGAGGCAAATGCGCGTCGGGCGATTTCTTTGGAGAGGAATAGGGGGCCCGGGCGCGCAGAGGCGTCGATTTAAAAGTCTAACAAGGAGGGAAAAATTCGGCCGGGCGCCGGTTCAAGGGAGGGTCGGCTGCGGCGCGCAGAGAGCCGCGAGCGCCGGTTCAAAGGATTACGAAATTGAGGGATGACTCTTTAAGAGTCATGCAAACTCGATTCGGCCGTTATCCGCCGGGCCTTTATCTCGCCGCGGCCCTTAAAGGCTCCTCAAGCCAGGGGGCGTTATTAGATAAGGGGTCGGCCAACCCGAGCGACTTCCGGCTAAATATTTGCCCGGGCGTTCGCCGCGGACTATCTCGCGCCCGTAGACACTCGCTTACCTCCCGCGGGCACATAATCGATGAATAAAACTCTTATCGGCCGCGCGGCCCCCAGACCCCGGAATTCCCGCGAGCGGACGCGGGCGGATATGCACCCGGGAGACGGGGATCAAAGCCGAGGGGGCCCGCCGACAATAAAAAGCAGGGGATCAGCCGTCTTAGGGATATGGGCCGCGGAGCCTCCCGGCGATAGTTGTCCGAGGCGGCCCGGCCCCGGTATAACGCACGGCCAGCCGCCTAATATCGACTGGGTGATTAATCGGGCCAGGGCGGCGTCCGCAGCCGCGGGGATAAAAGGCGCCCGCGCGACAATGACGGAGGGCGACGGTCCGCGAGCCCCCGCCCCCGCCCCCCCTCCTCCTCCCGCGCGCGCTTTAATCATCGGCTCGGAGGTGTAACGGTGGAGGCGCGCGCTTATTCTCGGGGCGCGGCGCGACAAATGCCCCGGTCGATTCCCCGGCGAGTCCCGGCGCCCGGGGCGCAATTACGCCCGGGAGGCCGGCCCGCCCGCGCCTAACGGCCAAACTTGCCCGTGGAAAAAGCCGCGCGCCGCGGCTTTGAGGGGCTAATTCAATCGGCCCCGGGGCGAGCGCAGCGCCGGGCGGCCCTTAGGAGCGCGGCCCCTTAAATCTCGCCTATCGCCGCCCGAGATAAGAATTAGGGGCGCGCGCGATAGGGATCGGAGGTAGCGCGTAACGAGGCGGCTCGCGCGCCCCCCCCCCGGATTGAAGCCGGCGGCGAGGGGAGCGGGCCGGCCTCGGGCCCGCCTTTGGCGTGTCGCCGCGTCAGCGAAACCCGGCGAAACAGCCGGCGGGTCGGAGTAACAGGTTAGGGGCCGGCGCGGCGCCCCGGGAGCCGGAGGAGGAGCCCCTCGGGCCGCCGGCGAGGGCATTAGCCGCGATAGGCATCGCGATGATCCGGATACCCCGGGCGATAGCCCGGCCGGCTTTGGCCCGCGCAAAGCCGCGGCCGGCCCGGGCGTCCATTAGGGCATTGGCGGGGGCCCCCGCGGGCGCTATCGCCCCGGGGATCGAGGGCTTTGACGCGGCCGCGGGCACCAGGAGGCGGCCGGGCGCCGCTGAATAATCGCCCTCGCGGCGCGGTCACGGCTCGATGTCGAACGGGGGCGCCGGTGGTGGGGCGCGGGAGGGTGCGCGCGGCGGACTCCCCCGGCCCCGGAGCGCCGCGGCCCGGCAGTCGGAGCCCGGCAGCCGCCCCGGCCAGCCCGCCCCCGCCACCTCCTGGCGCCCGCCATGCCGCCCCAGGCGCCCGCCACGCCGCCCGCCGAGGGCCCTCGCCTCCACGCACCTGCCTGCCCGCACGTACGTACCCGCCGGGGCACGTGGCCCCCGGAGCCCCTGCCCGGGACCCCCGAACCCCGCCGCGATGGCTATCGATGTCAATTTTCCTCGTGCGCCCACGCTCTCCTGCGAGAATAACGCCACTGCTGCGAAGGATAATGAATTACCTGGCGCGGATACGCAAAAAGTAAAGGCCGACCGACTCGTTATAACGCTAATGGGACCTACTAAAGTAAAGATAAAATCACCGCCCGGAGACCGTGTAGACTGAGCCGTCGCGACAGAACAACTATGATAATAATAATAATAATAGTAATAATAATAATAATCATACTTAATAATTTCAATGCAAGTGCTTGACTAATATGTCACTCGCAATCAATACAAATATATCACTCACAAGATTAATCCGCTGGGATAATATTTGCTGTATTTTGGATGGAGATATACTCGTGAAAGCATGCTAAAGCTTGTCGTTGATTTTCCCAATTCTTTGCTTTTCGACGAAAATGACCGAATATGAGCAATAACTAGTGTTACGACGACACCGAGAGAAACGCTGTAGTAATTTGTAGGATACTCTGTTTTAAACTACTGGCGGATTAATCAAGTGGAAAAAATGACTAAACTGTTTAATCGTAAAAATGACATGAAAGCTTTGACGTGGAGATTTGTACGGTTTAACGAGGGCGTGAGTCGAGTATTTAATTACCATGGGGCAGAGTAAAAATTGTTAAAAACTTTAGCGAGTGTAATAAAGCTAAGGTATCATAAACAAAAGGACAGAAGACAAGGATGAGCGGCATAAATATGCAGATATAGCGCGTTTAACGGGAGGGGAAGAGCGCTTTGGTCGCGCACTGCACGAGTGGAGGGGCAAAAAGCGGCCTCGCGCGGAGAAGAATGCTCTTGGCTCTCGGGCCGAGTGCTTCTTGTTGAGCGGCGGATTGATCGGGCCGCGGCGAGCCCCTCGCAAATCGGGGGCCCCGGGGCACGCGGCCCAGGAGTCAGCCGGCGGTCAGCTCAGCCCGTTCTCCCTGTTGCAGGACCAGCCGGCCCCCGCGGGGGCGCACTGAGGACATGCCGCAGCCGCGGCGGCTCCTGCTCCGGGCCCTCCTGGCGCTCCTCGGCGGCCTCCAGGGCTACCGGGCCGAGCCGGCCATCCGGCCCACCCCCAGAGCCACGGGTAAGTCCGCCCGCGGCAATTAGCCCGATATCGCCAGGCCCGGCGGGGAGGGCCGTCCCCCGGGGCGCGCGGCGAGTCTTGCGCGCGGCCCGGCCTCCCGCGGGCCAGATGCCGCCTATCGCGCCCCCGGGCTAATGCATAAACAATGCGCCGCTTATCCGGCCCGGCCCAATGAATAATAAGCGCGCCGCGAGCCGCTCCAGCTCGCGCCCGGGACCCGCCCCGCCGAGAGGATCGCTCGCGCCCGGGTGGAAAAAGCCCGCCGATCGGCAGAGGGCCGCGCGCGACGAGGCCGCTTATAGCCCCCCGAGGCGCCGGCTAATCGAGCCGCCTTATCGCCCCGCCATTTTTGCCGGCGCGCGCCGGGGGGGCATTAGCGGCTCGCGGCCCGCGGCCAACTGCCTGTAAACTGATTGCGCGCAAATACCCCCGGAGCCCTGATTATGATTGCCAGCCGCCCTCTAATCCCCCGGCCTCGAGTGCCCGCGACAATGCGGGTAACGAGCCGACCCCCCGCTCGCCCGGCCCTCCCCCCGGCGCCGGCTAATCGGCCCGGAGAGACCGCCCGAGGACCGGCGTTCCCGGCACTTTTGATGCCGCCGCCGAGGCCCAAAGGACGGGGCAGCTTTCATAAGCGCTGGACGCGCCCCCGATCGTAAACACGGCCGCGCATAATTACCGGCCGCGCGGCACCGCGGCAATGCCGAACGCGCGCCCGGACATTTAGCCGCCGGCGGCGGCAATGTGTCAGCGCTTCTGCGTTGCCTCGACGATGATAATCGATTTCGAGTATCGACCTCGCCGTCTATTAAAATTCGCACGAGCCTTCCACTCCTGCCGTGACGAGGCCCTTTTTCCGTGTTTGCTCGAAATTTTCACTGTCAAGTTTATCTCATCACTGGCCTTGGCCAATAGACCTCCTTATAGATGCGCACTCATCTGGGCATTAATTTTTAATCCACTTTATCAACAACTTCAATGACTTTTCCTTTTTTTCAAATTCTAGCTAGCAATAGTGATAACTTGATAATTTTACCTTGATGTAGATATTTTTCATCGGTCATTTTTCTAATTTGCATAAGTATGCAAAAAATCCAGACTGTCGTAATAATTAACTAATCGTTACGAACTATTATATCATTTCATTTTCAATGATTTACGCCAAGAGATGACCCTATAAAAGCAATACAAGTATTATGTCGGGGACATATATAAATAAGCATTTTTAGACAAGGAAAATTCTTATTTTATTTTTATAACAACTATATGTACAACATTGAGCGTGCAAGTAATGATGGAATAATGAATCGACTCAAAAAACTTAGCAAGATATATGTTATCCTATAAAAATTTAGATTGTATAACATAATCGACGTAATGTAATTTCTTGATTCGCTAACTCATCACAATTGCCCCTCGTGCAACTAATATAATACATCGTGAGATAAGTGCCACTTAGCACGAACTAAAGTGCCTTTTTTACGTTGGAAAATCCACGATACTCGAGTGTTCCCTGACTAATACTGAGGTACTACCGAGAGTCAAAGTGAGGACAATCGTCGTGAGTAAGCCCCACGTGGCTAGTGTTCCGCTAAAGCGTCAAAGACACCCATTTGATCCCATTTCAAGATCCGCCGGACGATCACCTTGCGGTAGTCCTTGTTATTGTAAAGGGGATTGCCCTCCCCCTTGGCCGCAATCGCCATCACCTCCTCAATGTCTTTGACCTCGGACTGCTCCGCGGTCATGATCGGCAGGAGACTGATGCTCGAGCTGATGCCGACGGTCTCGAGGTCGCGCATCTGCTGGTCGAGCTCCTGCCGAGTGAGTGGCTTGGTGCGGCAGCCCGCCCGGGCCATGACCTCCGCGAGGGAGCGCAGGTACTCCTCGAGGAGCTTGTCCTCGATCCGCGACAGCGTCTCGTCCCTGATGCTCGTGTTGAACAGGTATTGGATGTCGGCCGCGGCCGAGGTGTACACCGGCAGCTGGAAGTCCACCTGCGGCGAGAGAGCGAGGGCCTCGTTATTCAACGGGAGCGCGCGGGCGACGTTTACGGCGCGCTCGGGCCCCCGCGGAACGGCCGAGACGAGATGCCGACCGGGGGACAGCAGGCCGTAAAAGCAGCTTTTATTGCGGATACCCTTATTCCCGGATGCCCCCTTGAAAGCCCTCCCTCCGCCTAAATACGACGAGCCGTAAAAGACCCCGCCGCGGCCGCCCCCGCTTTTTCACTCGGGAACAATCGCCCGTTACGCCGCGAGATTCAATTATTGTCCTCCCGCGCGGATCATCTCCCGCCGCGAGACGCGTGTCCATTCGACCCAGTGCACTGCCAATGCACTCGCATCAAGGACACTTACGAAGATGTGCTGAATGGGCCGTCCTTCCGCGTCGTACTTGAACAGCATGTTGTTGATCCAGTAGTCCCCGTGAGTGATCACGTTGAACCGATCGTCGCGCCGCTCGCAGGCCTCGTTCGTCTTCTTGTACAGGTCGCTCGACAGCCTCTCCAGCTTGGCCAGGATCCTGCAACGGGACAAACGCGCGTCAGTACCACCGCGACCAGGCTCCAAGGCACAAAAAGCCTCGCTCACTTTTTGTCCAGCTCTGGCCAGTTTGACGCCGCCTGGATAAGCTGCTTCGCCGCTTGATTGAAGAACATATGCATCTCGGTCGGCTGCTTATCATTGAACATCCCGCAGTTCAGCCTATCCTTCCACTTGGGCTCCTGCGCTCACGAATGCCTCGTTAGATCGGGCACAAGTTTCATTTTCCACAATTTCTATACCTTTTCCACGAGGGCGACCGAACTCCCGTGGTACCTTGCCAGGCTGCGGATCGCGAGCATGGCGTGCTGCTCGTCCAAGCCCATATGTCTGCTCGCCATGCGAAAGCCAAGGACTGACAGGTCCTCGATGACGAGAAGCTGGGGATCCTTCTGCTGTATGTACAATCCGCGTCCGTTCAAGGGCTTGCCATCCCCAAGAATCTCGTTCATTTTCACCAGCACTTCCATTATCATCGTCATCTCATTAGAGAAGAGAGATGTCTTCGATACCTGGTGGCACATTGAATTAAAACTTCTCTCACTTGACCTGTGTTATACAACTAATGTTTTTTCTATGCAAAGCGGCACGCAAATCAATCGTTCGATTTCTTTCACACCTATATTGATAAATAGTTCATGCTCTTTTCAACTCTGTCAATGGTTTTAAAAGAAAAATATCAATGGCATTTCAACTTTGATGGTAGAGTACCCTTTATTAATGGGATAAAACTACACTGATATGTACGCGCAGAGAGAAAGAGTTTAATAAAAGTTTACTACAGTAGTCTATATCAAGGGCAGGCTATCATCTGTACCAAGAATTATGCTATAGTTTAACTACATTTAAAACGTTTCTCTACATTTTTCCATATTCAAGGAAATGTGTATTGTATACATTTACGTAATAGTTGAAAATGCTATTAGATCATCGAATCGTCAAAAAATGCACTAGTAATTCTAAAGTACGATGAAAACTATAGAATCGAAATCTTATATTTTTGTCCTCACGCTCAAAAATAATGAAATATTAAAAAATTATTCTATTATATATCATTTCCAAAATTGTTTTATATTAATGTGCAATTTCAAAATAATTTGCAAAGTCGTTGAAACCCAAAATGTACTAAATGATCACAAAGAGAAGCGAGTTAAGATCCTTCGCGTTTGCGTATCTACTGTTTTTTTTTAGTTAAAATACTTACCAAGTCTTTATGCACTCCTTCGCTCGTAGGTTCAACTTTTACAATGATCTGCTTTTTCTCTTTGATTTTTCTACCATTTGTGAGCTCAATATGAGCACGATACATATCACTGGTGTAATTATCACCCTTGTTCGTAGCACGCGTGATATTTACATCGTTTACATGGATTCCTTGATCGCTTTCCGATTTCCGCAGAACTTTTTCGAAAAATTCAGTATTTAACCAAGTTATCACTTCGCTTTTCAATTCTTTCGCCATTTCTAGAATTAAATTGTCAACTTAGAATACATTTTATACTACCGATAAATGTTATATTATGAAATATCAAATGGAACACTACCGATCCTTGAGACAGACACACAAATTATTAAACAAATTATTTCTCCATTTCAAATCTTTAATTCCTGTATTCCTGTCTCCGAAAAAGGAACCATATTACCACTTTATAGTTCGCGAATGGCACGCTGATTCGAGGTTTTAGAAAAAGTATTTCCTTGAATCACTCACTCACCGTACTAGCCGTCACTCGCTGCGGCTTAAAGTTTTATCTGCACTGGTTCGCACGTTTCTCCAAGAGATCGAAGATAAATGCATCAAAACGCGTTTCTCGTCACTCGTTTTATAGATGATGTGTAATTGCTTCAAGTCATGAGATCTCAGATTATTCGAGGATTCTAGATAGTCATCGTCATATTGCACGACATTTTACTTGAGTTCTCTCCCCTCACATCATGTTATCATAAATATACGGAGTACATACATACACATTGACTCCTTCTCTTTTTCGGTTTTTCTAATCTTTGTAGCTTTCAACTTGTATGACTCAGCCCCACTATTGCATAGTACATGTTATAATTATTTCCTTATTTTACAATTACCACTACTTATGTATCGTAAAATAAAAGATTTCCTTTTCATACTACTGCAGCTTTTTAAATCTGCTTGAATTTCTTTAAATTATTATAATCTGAATGATTTGGCTAGTTTTTGATATACAGTTACAAAGTGTATACACGATTAGAAAAATTTAAAAAATTTTGTTTTACAGGAACTGATTCATCTGGGTTGTATTATTTGAAGAGAATTGTATTATTTAGGATATCAAATAAATTAATATTTTTTAAATTAACAATATGTACACCATATATATAAGCTCCAAAATATTCTGACAGATTTTGACCCTAGTTTACCCATTACAATAATGCCTTAAATGTTGCCACTTATTCTTGGCAATTTCTAGCGTAATGACTGCATCTTATTATTATAAAGATCTAAGTATCTACATAAGTTTCGTTAAACTTATTACAATTATTACAGAGTACAATAATTTATAAATTTTGAAAATACATGTTTTGATAGTTTTTTATTCTAGTTCATTTTCTGAAAATTCGAATAAATGTTCGCTTAATTTGCCATTAAAAACTTCAGGGCAGTTCTTCTTTATATAATGATTTTTATTTTCAGTTTCTTCATACTCGGATTCTTTCTGATCATGTATACGTTCACATGTATTTTAGCATTTGTGCCATGCTGCAAATATGTTCTGATTCGATGGGATTTTCTGTAGAAAATACATGGAAGGATTTTTAAACAGATTACAAGTTTCCCAAAAGAAGGATAGCTTATACAGAATTTTATTGCTCAATACATAAAATCTGTTATAATAATATATGGTGGCACTGTTCTACCACAATCATGTAATTGTTGAACTTGTTCGGCTCTGATGCAACAGTCTAAATAATTGAAATCAATTAAGTAAAGTTTATAAGTAAATATTAAACATAATTAAATTTTAAATATAATGATAAAATTACTAATATATTAACTAAATTATATAGGTATAAAAATCTAATTGTGATATAAAACATCAACACTATTATACCTGGATTCAAGTTTGACCGTTAAAAGTCTTTAAGATTTTAGATTTTCGATGTCATGGTTCCTTTTGAAAATTGTTTCAAAGTTGCGAATAAACCGTTTCCAAATGTTTTTGTTGTTCTCTATAGATTTATAGTTTTGGCAATCAATATCCAGCAGTATAAGCTTACAAGCTTCTGGTTGATCTAAAATTTTCCACTTACAAATTATTTTACTAAAATCAGTTTTATGTTCTTTAATAAATGCAAACCTAAAATCTGCGGTTATTTTCCAATGCTTTAAATTTAAGAGTATTCATTGTGTTTAAGCCAATTTAAATTTCAGTCTGATTCTATATCTATTAATTCATCTTAAAGGTTAAGACAATTCTTGTTAAATATAGTATGTATAATACTATAACATTGGTTAAATTATTATATATTATCAGTATTAATTGTAGATTGCACTGTTGGCACATTTATATGCGCTCAAATAATTTAGTGAGACTTTTTAAATTTCTTCATTTTACTGGCATTTCTCCTCTTAATTTCCCCGATTTACCAAATTTTGAATTATTTTTTGACTCACGTGACAAATAATATATTTTGATCGTTTCTGTTACAAATAATTTATACACTTTTTTTTGTTATTTTTAAAAAAATTAGATTATTTGCTCTAAAAACATCAAAATACGTAAGAGTATTTTTGGTATTTATTAAAATCCTTTAATTTGTATTTCAAGGAATTCAATAAATTGTCAGAATTTTCATAATTATGACATTACAAAAATAATGTTCTCGACTATAAAATTGATAGTTTGCTATACAGTGCAATGATGAATGCACATTCTCACACATCATAATGTTCCGCAATATATAGTATCACTGCAATTTAACTAGACGTAATCGTAATCGTAATAGATTATAAATTACTACACGAACAAAAATAGTGCTATCGCGCATGTCATACATGTAAAAAGATAATTATATTTTTACACTGTTGTATAATCATAACATTTAAATAAAACAACAAATGCACAACCGACTTAGAGATAATCAAGAGATAAAATCACTTGTACGCACATTATAGCATTATTACGATACACGAATTAGTTAAATCGGACACATTAGCGAGCAAACGTGGATGCAAGTATCAATAAATCTATCGCGATTAGAGTCCTCTAAACTTTAATCTAGTGTCTGTGCACACAAATCACAGCTACTTATACACACTGCAATTGAAGTTCGTTATTTTCAATAGTTCAACATTTAAGGAGCTTCGTTTTAAAATATTTAAATGTGTTATAATTACATGTTTCTTCATAATGCACGAGGTAACGTGTTAAAACGGCGACAACAAGTTGACACACTTATATGTGTTACTGTTACACACTTGAATTTGCAGTGATATTTGCTTATGCAAAAATTTTAGATAAAAGAGTAAGAATTATTTAGAAATCTGGAAAAATTAAGCAACAAATGAGTCATAGTTTACAAATACAGTATATAATTAAATATGTATATACCTTTCCAAACAAGCTTCCGAATACTTGAACAGTATTCGATTTCTCGAATTTGAAAAGGCTCCTAGGTTACCATGTCTGCTGATAACTTCTGTAAGTAGTTTAAAAATATAGAAATTATCAAGGACTACATTTTTAAAAATCCAAGTTTAAAGAAAAACGCAATAGAATTACCATGAACCACAACAAAAGAAGCCATGTTTGAAAAATGTACTTAATTACCTAAATTCACCTTCAGATTACGCTTTGAACTATGATCAATCGAAATCTATTATCTTAAAGAATAATAAAAAAACCGAAACAGAAAATAATGTCAATAAAATTTCAAACGGTCATTAAGATATTATAAATCTTCTTGATTGATTTTTATACACCTAATTGACACAAGATAAAAGTTTAAAAATCGCAAAAGAACTCGAAAATATCATAAAATTAAATATATTTATCTGTGTAAAATCCTGATTGATCAAAAACGAGACATAACACTGATTTGAAAACCTTTCGACATTATGAAAACTTTTATATAATAATATAAACTTTTATTTAATATTTAAAGTGTGAAAACTTAAATTAAAATGGCAAATGTCAAAACTTTTAGGATAGTATAATTAAAACCGATCATACAGAACGTAACAAGAAGATCGCGTTATTTTCCTATCAAAGTCGAAATAAACGTAGAAAAATATCTGTACAAAAAATAAATGTCAATTTAAAATCAATATGCACCAACTGGGAGCTTGTAGAATCAGAATTAAATAATAATTATATTCATTATTATCTAAATCACAGGATAAGCTTAAGCCTAACGAAAAATACTCCCTATTCTTAGAAAAATACTCTTTAGAGTAATAGATATAGTAATACATAGTGGGATTCTGAGTGCGACAAAGACTTCACGCGGCTAAATTCAAAAAATGGCGCTTCTCAAATAAAATAAAAGATCTTACAGAATGCAAGAAAGCTGCCGTTATAGTATCTAAATTTTTTATACACAAAGATTGTAAAAAAATTTATGTATTAACTTTAAGTATTGACTTTAAAAAGAATGAAAATTATGTATCGAATAAATTTAAAACAATAAAAAGCAAATGAATCAATATGAAATCGAAGAGCATCTCAGAAAATCAACAATAAGAGAAAGAAAAACAGCTTTAAACAAAGTAAGTCCATCTTTGTATGTGATTGATCTTAATTGGCTTTATAGACTCACTCTTAAATTATATGTAATTCAATGTTGCACTCGAACGTAAAAATTTCCACTTTGTATGTGGTCTGGACAAGATAAATTGTAAAATTTTATAAAAAAATACCATTGGAGAAATACAAACTCATTCTAGTCGTTACTAATTTCTTACGTATTTATTATCTTAATAAATATAGTTTTAAATACAGGATTATTATTTATTTTGAAATAAATCTCTTCTGTGAATTAAGATAATAGAAAAATCAATATGTGATCTTTTCGATTAAGATTTAGACCATATTCTCAGAGATATTCTCTAGCAATGTGCACTTTCTGACTTTCAATGAGTGAAATTGATACAATATGTTCATGAAAATAATCTATGTCTATCTTTCTCGTCATCTATGTTATTAAATAATCCAACTACGACGATGTATAAAATAGTATAGAACTTATTAAAAGAACTTATTAATATTTAATTATAAATTTTGCAAACTATCCAAATGTTTCACATATGTATATGTAGAATATAATAAATTGTAAATGATGTATTTGGTATAGTAAACTCAAGTAGATGAAATCTGTCTAAATAAAAAAGAATTATTACGTCACTTACATTACGTCGAATCATTTATTACATTACGAGTTTTATCAAAAACTTATGTAATCGTATAGTTCATAAGTGATCAGTATATAAAGAATTTATAATTACGAATGTCATTGCACGTGTGCAGTAAATTAATAAGAATTAAAATTATATCGATTTTCAAATTATTTCATATGATTCTTTATTAATTAATCAAGTTAGATTGGTATCTCAGTAAACAATGCTGATGTTTAATTTATTTTGTCATCTAAATCACGACAAAAAAATCTGCCTTTCTTCCACTTTTTTAAGTTAATATGATTGAATCATCGCGTTCATTTGAAATAATGATTAATGTATGAATTATCAAGGAAGAAAATGGACAAATCTTAATGCAATATTAAATTCTGGATGATTTTACTAAAAAAAGAACAATTAGACGAGTATAATGGCTCGCAGTAGCATTAGTCTAACACGCTGGTTGACCGTACTCTTACGTCACTCGAGCAGCAGCAGTTAATTTCGCACGTCAACGAACGATCGGCTGGTGGCCCACGGGAAATGCACGGTGGCATTCTCGCGGCCAATGCCCACTCACGATTGCTGCATCCACGGATGCTGGATGCCATTCGAGATAATTGTAATGCAGATACATTTTCGAGAGAGCGCGCATAGCTCGATGGAAATACTTTCGAGTAATTTTGTTAAATGAAATTGTTTCCCTGACAAAAAAGGACCACTATGGTCCAGCATTATACGCGAAGCTATGCATCTTTATTATTATCAATATGTGTATATCAATCGGCGCGAGTATTCTAATGCAATGTAGGCAGTTATGCGTGACATAGTTTCCGACAAGAGCAAATATAAGTAGACGCATGTCGGCCGAAGCGAAGTGAAAAAATCATTGTATGATTTTCATGTCGCGCATGGCCGTCGGTATAATGGTAATATTTTCCGCGCCCGCGAAGATTGATCTCGTCGGCGAGGCCGGCAGTCGCGATACAAAGTAGAATGGCTCTACTCTGTCTTGGATTTCGCGACGCATCAATCCATCCACAACTGGCGCGATATAAATCGCCGGCGGGGAAGGAGGCGCGCGTCCGCGCGAAAAGGATAAAAAGAGGGCCGAGCCGCGTACACACAGGGGACTTAATTGAAGCTCGGGCATATATCCAGTGTCGATGATATGGGCCGCGGGCGGCGCGATAAATCCCGGTCAGGGGCGAGGCGCAGCCTCCGGGCTGCGGTCCACTGGCGGGGGGCCTCTTTGTCGAGGGCGCGCCTCGGTCTGCCCGGCTGCAGTCCTCGGCCGCTTTTTCGCGTTCCCGCGGCGAAGTTTGTTTATTGCGCACGTGCCGCGGCTCGGAACTTGGCCCGGGGCGGCCCGCGATTATTGCCAAGCCGCGCGCGGCGCATAGTTCGCCGGCGGCCGGCCGCCCGGAATTGGCCCGCGGCGGAAAAATCCGTCGCCCGCGGCCGAGGGCGGCTTTCATTAGCCGGGCCAATATCGGCCCGCGATTAATCGGCCGCGGACAATGGGCTAGGGCGCCAAGGCGGGCCCCGCCTCGGAATCCCCCGGAAGCCGGCGCACCGAATAATCGACTCGCGCTGCCAGAGTCGCCCCCTATGTAATCTAATCACACGCCCGAATCATCGCACCTGCACCTCGAACCTTGTCCTGATAATGCGCCAGGCCAAGCGCTAAGGTATCGACCAGTGGACCCGTGATTGTAGTAGCCTCGGCTCGGCAGCGACGCTCGGCTCTGCATGCGTGTACATAGACGTGCGGCTCAAATAGGACTTAATAGGTAGTTTTTATTGAATTGAGTTGAGAGAATGATCGCTCATCAATTTTCTGTCTTCCTCGAATTTAATGAGCAGTCATTGCGCGTGTAGACCTTCCCATGCGGAACGTCATTCTTTTTATTGTCTAGATCTAACATTATAGCGTGCGAAAATGAAAATGAAGAGTTATCCTTTATGAAAACGACATTTGAAGCCTATTTATTCGATAGGACAATATAATAAAGCCAGAATTTGTTTACTCGTCCGATGTTTTACAATTCGGTGTCGTTGCATTGTACTCTTGTTTTGCACAAATAACGTCGTATCGGAATATTAGAGGGAAATTTATGGTGCGCGATATTTTTTTTGTTGCCCAATTAATAATTTTATTTTAATCCTCGGGCCATTTATACCGCGGGTGTACATTACGTCTTGAACAACCATGAATGTACCGGATAAAAGGTTAATTAATTATTCTGGAATTAACTACTCGAAAGCGTGGGCGTTTCAGTAGCAGCTGACTGTTTTGGTATCCGATTACCCTTACAGCTCGTGCTCTACAATTGACATCGTTAAAACAAAGCGCGCGCGTTCATTAACGAGATACGCAAGCACGCTTAACGCGGCTTACGTAGCGCCCAACGGCAAAGGACGAGCAGTAGTAAAGGAGTCTTTTTGTTTTCCGGTCGGTGTTTCAGGAGGAGCCAGCCTGGCCGGGAGTCTAGGCGGGAACAAGCCGATGAGATCCTGGGATAAGCCGTACTTCGATGACGTGTCGGCACGCAACGTCACCTCCATAGTCGGCCAAACTGCCGAGTTAAGCTGCCACGTCAAGCATCCCGGCGATCGCACGGTAATGCCCTCGCGGCTATCCTTTTTACGCCAGTCGTTATGCAATTTGAGCGACAGAATCCGAGACGAGCCGGGAGGTGGGCCGGCGGGCCTTTAATTATCTTATCTCGGGCTGCAGTCGTTAATTATCTGGCATTTGCATGGCAATTAGCGCGTGCTCACACGGCTAATAATGCGATCGACAATATAACCTTGTTCAACTCGAAATCTACACGGCCGGCAAACAAGGAAAATACGTACGCATATCTATAGGCAGCGCTGCATCTAGGCACGCGCGAGCCGCCCAAGATTTGCCATCCGCACTCGCGGGAGTATATGCAACGAGTCGGGGAAAAAAGGCGAGCGGGATCGCGGCAAATCGAATCGCCCCCGGCCGTTATAATTGACGGGTAAAGAAGCGAGGGTATAGCCGCGCGAGGAAAAGTTCCGAGCCCCGGACGTTCGAGCGTATTACTACTGTCAAAAAAGACAATTTTTCTCTCTTTAATATATCTGGAGAGATAGAATTCTTGGGCCGCGGGCCGGCGGGGGCGGCGGCGCCTATTGAAATTCGAAACTTTCATTCAAATATTGAGAGGGAGCTCGGTCGGGGGCCGAGTGGCAAAGTATCGATCGGCCCCTCTCGGCTCGCGCTTTAAAAGTTTATCCGCAGCGGGCCGCAGACAGACGCGTGAACGCCTCTCGCGCCTCCTCCCCCGCACGCACGCATATACATACGCGGCCCTGAATGTTTAATTGGCTTTTTGTATTCATGCTCTTTTGGCACTCGCGCCTCGATAGGGGCATATATATATATATACATTGTATATATCGAGAGGGTGCCCGGGGCGCCGCGGCCGGGGGGGGGGAGAGGATCGAGCCGAGGCGGCCTACATATATGCGCCAGCGCTACACAAGGACTGACACGGTAAGCGGGGCCAAGTTCTCAATGGCGCTGACGTGGCCCCGCTCGCGTTCTGCGTTGACCGCGATCCCAGGGCCTTCGAATTGATTTACCGGCGGATTACCGCGCGTATACGGGGGCATCGCGCGGTTTAATTAAACGCCGAATATTTATAGGGGACGCGAATAGCGGCGGGCCGCGCGCCGGCGCCACGCGACTTTTCGGGCCCCCGAGAGTCGGTGGAAGAGTAACAGCCGCCGCGCCGGTTAATTGAGCCGCCTTCGCGCGGACAGCCGTGTGCGCGCGCAAGCCTCGGAGGGCAGGCCGTTTGTAATCCGCCCGCCGGAGGAATTGCCGGGCTATCAAAGCGCCTTACGCCGGGGCGCGGCGAGCCCCGGGAAACAAGTTATTAAGGGGCTCTCGCGCCGAGTAACGCCCCGGAGACGCCGGCCGGCAATAAGCGCCCCGGTCTACGTATATATATACATATATGTACGTACGCAGGCCTCGGGTTAATCGACCTATCGACAAGCTCGCGCGCGCGCGCCCGGCCATTACAGCCTTCCGGGCGGCCGCGGCGGCATATATAGGTCCCTTTGGGCGATTTTCACCGCACGCGGCCCCCGCCGGTCTTTTCCGCGCGGGCCGAGGGCGGAGCTCGCGAGGGAGCCTGGGATTTATCGCCCGCTGCCGGGGACGACGACTCTGCCGGTGAAGGGAGCCGCCTACCGACCGCCGGACTTGCGCCCGTCTTTCTATACACAAGTACGTGCGCCGCGGTTGTTCAGTAAAGAGCAGCCGGCGCAATGAGGAGCCGCGGCGGAGCGCATATTACCTCGCAGGGTTGCGGGCGGGAAGGAAAAAAGAGCAAACGGGGCCCGGGCTGCCCGTGCGTGAGAAATCCGCGCGCGAAAAGTCGACGTTGAATGCCATGTGGATGTATCAACATGTGAACTGGAACCATTGCAGATATCATGGATGCGCAAGCGTGATCTGCACATACTCACGTCCTCGGTCTACACGTACACCGGGGACGGCCGCTTCTCGGTCTCCCACGCGGAAGCCTCCGATGAATGGAGGCTGAAAATCGCGTACGTCCAGCCGCGCGACGCCGGGATTTACGAGTGCCAGATTAACACCGAGCCCAAATTGAACCTGGCCTTCGTCCTCAGAGTGGAAGGTAACTGCCGAGGGCCAACCTGCCGCCTGGATTTTCCGCCCCGCCATATCACGCCCCTGGTCCACGCGTGCATACTCGCTCTTTGTCTGCCGGGACGCGGGCAGTCGTCCCCCCCAACCCCCCGACACTCGCATGCACGCGGCCAATTCCTCAGCTTCCTCCCGCGGCCACAAGCGCCCAAGTAGCTCACTTAGCCGCCTCCAAATCGCCCCAATCTAAAGCTCGTTTCGCCGAGAGAGAAAAAAAAACCTTCCACGAGGAGCTTGCACCGGGGCTACTTTTTTTTTTCCTTTTGTTCTCGACGGGGGGCCGCGGCGCCCGGGCCGGCGGGCCGATCGCCGAGCCGCGCACCCGCCTATGTATATATCCTTGTATGCGTGTACGCTTTTTACCCTAGCGCTCCTCTCTTGCACAAAGCGCCCCACGTAGTCGCAGGCCGGTAATATTTTTCCAATAACTTTCAAAGTGCAATTAGCCTTTCGAGAATGCGAGCCAGGCCGCACCGGCGCACCTCGCGCGCAAACGGCTACGAGCCTCCCAACGGAATTCCGCGATTATTATATCGACCTTTTCCTTTCGTTTCAATTTCGGCGCTTGATGATTCCCAACTCTACTTTAATCCTCTTCTTCCCAACTGCTCCCCGGGCTCGCAGCGCAAAGAGAATCTTACAAAATATTATGTACGTATATATACATATATAATATGTAAAGTTTCTTTTATTTGCGCAATCGTGTAAAAATGGCCTTGGACCGGCCTGTCCTCACACTAGACCATTGGAATTTTTATAACTATCCCGGCAACTCCATTAAAAAAGTTGAATCAACTTCTCGAAATAGAGCTGCCGCCGATAAAAAGGTAAAGCCGGCCGAATTGCGCGCGTAAAAAGGACTTTTGAAAGTTATTCGGGAGAGCATGTAAGATGCAAATGTAATTAATTTGAGGATATTTTCCGGTGGTGCCGTTGGAGAAAGTGCCCCCGTCCCCGCTACCACAGCACGCGCCATTCACCGGACCTTCAACTCAGGTTAGAATGATGCTTGCTGCAACCTCCCACGTACAACTCTTCTCCCCGGCTTTGGCAAGCTTCCGCTTCTATACGTGCATTCACAGATCCAGGCCGATCATTGAGCGGCCGTCAGTCTCGCGGGTGTGCTGCATCCAGAAGCCATCCTTCCCCGGGAGCTTCCGAGGGCTTTCGCTGGACGGCCCCGGTGAATGCGCCCGGGGCGCGGCGGCCCGATCGCTCGCCCGCCCGGCCTGCTTCTTTCGCGCGGGCCGCCACCCGAGAGCGAATGTATGCCGCCGCGCCCGCGGATCTCCATAAATTTCGCGCCCCGAACTCCGATCCCAGGCGAATGAATCTGCATGAGCACTTCCGCATGCGTCCTCTATATGAGCATAATTGAGCGCGCGCGGCCGCACGCGCCGACACACGGCCGGGCGGGCACGCGCGCACGCCCACTCGCACACGGAGGCTGGCATGGACCCCCGTGGAACGGCCAGGCGGGCGCCCCAGCCCCAGCCGCCCCCTCACCACCTCCGGCAATGTTCCAGCGGCCCAGGCGAGGATCCGCGAGCCCGAGGACGTCTACGTCAAGAGGGGCAGCACCATCAGCCTGACCTGCACGGTCAACGTCCAGAGCACGCCGCCGAGCAGCGTCTCCTGGCACCACGGGCCCGCGGTCGTCGACTTCGACAGCCCCAGGTGAGGCCCCCCCGTTGGCGGCGCGCTCCGAGCGCGGCAGTTGGCGCCCGCGGCTTAACTCTTCTCCGGGTTGATCGCAGGGGCGGAGTCTCGCTCGAGACGGAGAAGACCGAGAGCGGGACGACGAGCAAGCTCCTGGTGACGCAGGCGCGGCTCACCGACAGCGGCAATTACACCTGCATCCCGAGCAACGCCAACCCCGCGAGCGTCACGGTCCACGTCCTCAACGGTGCGTATATCGAGCCCGTGTTGCGTGCGCGGCGGCCCCGCGGCCGAGGTCTACAGGTTGGCGCGTTGCAGGCGAGCACCCGGCGGCCATGCAGCACGGCGGCACCGGCGTCCGGGGCCCGGAGCTCCTCCTCGCCGCCCTGGCCCTCCTCCTCGGCCACCTGGCCAGCTGAGCCGCAGCCCTCGAGCTCTCCGACCGAAGCGCCCACCTGCAGCGGGACAGCCGCCTCCAAAGCTCGCCGCCATCTGCACATGTACATATGCACTAGCAGGTATATAGGCCTAGCTCGCGAGCCGGACACCCGGCGGATGAATTTTATAGCGCGCCGCGCGCCCGGCGCGCCCGCCCGATTCGTTGAATTTTTAAACCTAGCCGTGTATATAAGTAGGTGCATTATGCAAACTTAGTTTTTAACCTAAGAGCTGTACAGTCATTCCGGGCGTATACGCACAACGCGCGTGTAACTGCATCTTCGGGGCTCTGTATAAAAACACGCGAATCCTCTACGCGAATGCGCCAATAGTCCAATTTTTCCTTCAATTACATCCTGGGTTATATACCGTAATAACCGACTCTTGTACAAAACGTCTTATTTTCCCTCCGAGGCACGAGCGAAACGAGTAAATTATACAGGGCCGCGCTTACGAATTTATTAATCTACGATTTTTCTTAGTTGAGCTCCGGCAAGAATCGAGGCGCCTCGCGGGAGGAACAAATTTTACTGGCAAAAAGATATTTCCGCAGTGAAATTTTCCAAATTTATCGAGTCAGGGCCCGCGTGAGGCATCGTCGGAGAAGCGGATTTATAAAGAGTATTATCAGGCCTTAAGGAACACGGAACGCGGAACGCGGGGGATAACACTGAAAGTTGAGAGACTAAAACATTGTTATTTATTATGTATCTACATTTTTTCTTCATCATCTTCTCGAACTTTCGAGACAAATACCGGTGCCAAAATAATTTATAACTGTTTTTACAACTACCTACTCTATGTACTGTTCCTCGAAATCTCCTCGCTTCCACAGAATAATTATATGCTTTCGAGAATTTCGCTTTAGGCAACTCATAAAATTATGTAAGCCGCAACGAAAATACAAAGCAAAAACTGGACCGTTAACTCTCCTAGGTACTTCTAGTCTGGCACGAATTGATGGCCGCGATGCCCGCGTTAATTCTTTTGCCCTTACGCCGAAGCTCAACTATGCTTACAAATAAAATAACTTGTTCAACTGTGTATTATTAGTCTTCAAAAAGTTTAATTTTGTTCCTTCGAGCTGTACGCCATTGAGCTACGGTAATATTGCAAAGATACTTTAAACTTCTGCATTTGCATAAAAAGGGTCCATAAATTTTTCACCAAAATTTGCAATCGAAATCCGTACTTAATTAAAATTTACTTTGGCCTTAGCAATTTCGTCAACCGTGCAAATAGATTGCGCTTATACACTTCTAATGCTTCTCTTTGCACAAACTCAAATTAATTTTTAATTCAAACTTCTTGTTTGTTCTTGTTTGATTATTTAGATAGTAACATTTACTCAAACCATAACTATGAAAACTTATATTATGAGTGTTTGAATGATTTTTTCTTCAGGCTCCGTTTATACATTAAACACAAGTTTTTCTTTTCAACAAACTCTCCTACAGTTTATTATAAATATTCAATTATAAAGTCTGATTATTCAATGCGCACGAATGAATAATATTTGTACATTGCTTTTTAAAAATCGTTAATTGTTTACAAATTGTTAACCGTCACCCTGTCGTTTATTCGTCAAATTTGTATTATTTTTCTTACAATATTTGTTAAATTCTAATTTGTAACGTATTTATTACATTACATTATTTCACTAGACATTTTATGAGTTTACCTCGTCGCATAATCAACATTATGAAAAAACGATACAAACAATTATACATATAGATACGCCGCATTACGATTTATCGAATGTTTTGTTATTTTCTTGGTAATCTTATAAATAAATTTCCATTTTTTGTACAAAAAATATAAAGTACGTTGTTACAATAAAATGTACATGACCTTAAAATTTCTCGCTTTGTTCTTTCTTTCCTGTGCATGCCACGCAAATTAAAAAAAATGTTATGCGGTAAGAAACTAAAATTTTAAAAGAGAATTATAACGGTTTCTGTAAATTATACGCATTATTTTTAACTTCAAAGAAATCCGAAGTCGTCTTTAAAATAAAGTGATACATGCGTTTGTTTTGAACATTATATCTTAACTCATTAATGTCAGCCGTGTGCGTGTCGACAGTCTTGGCTTATACAATAAAGGTAAATTTTTGTTAAATTACGTCGAACTACGGTAAATATATTTAAAATATCTATAAGAGCGCTATTCTCTGTACAGTTAAATATAAAATACGACGTATGTATATACTTAATAAATATTTTTAAAGCCTACTACAATACGAGAGAAGAGATATATAATGTCTAAGGCAGTTTGGGTCGACAATGGTCAAGTTGTACATTTGCGAGCTCCACAGGCGTCCGCGTGCAAGTATTTGTATATAAAAAAATCGCATTGAAAAGGTATATATCAACAGAATACTGAAAGTTTTCGCATCCTCAGGTGAATGAAAGTGGGCAAGAGAGCGCGGGACAGCCAAGATAGGAAGTCGGTCCCGCGCGCACCGAGGCCGGAAGAGGTATAGACCTTGGTGTAGACGGCATCGCGCTGCATGGCCTCGGAGCGCTCACCTGAAATTCCCACGGAAGTATTTTAGTGCGGGAGGATATATTTGAATCGCGAGGAGCTGGCCTCCCTGCAGCGCAGGCATAGACAATCCAAGGGAGGCGGGCGCAGGGCCGCGGCGGACTCGGCCCCGGAGCCTCGAGCGACTAATTAAAAAAGAAGCCGAGTGGGAGCGCTCGGGTGCGCGAGCCTGCCCTCGATGCAGTTTTAATTCGCGCGACACGGGAGGCGAGTCCATTAGCTCGGGGCAAACAGCCGGATCGGGGATATTTACCGTCGTCAACGAGGAGGGAGATGGTGTCCATCTTGCCCTCGGTCGGCCTGCAGGAGTACTTGCCGGAGTCCCGGGCCGTCACGTTGGCGAGGGTCGCCTCGGTGAAGGTCTGCGCGGTCCCCGTGACGGTCTCGACGTTGATGCCGCCCCTCGCCGCCTGGAAGGAGGGGAGCGGGTCAGTGCGCTGTTGTATACCCGGGCGTTTAGACGCGCGGGCACGAGACCCACCTGGAATGTGAGGAGTTTGTTGTTGCGGAACCACTGGACGGCCTTGATCGGGCGCAGCTGGTAGGGCGAGGTGACGACGCACTTGAGGGTGATGGTCGAGCCGGCCTGGACGCGCAGCTCGCGCGGCCCCAAGAGCGCGGCGACCGGGGCGGTGCTCTCGTAGCCTGCAAGTTTTACGGCTGGCAGCGGGCGCTCGGCCGGGCGGAAAAGGCGTCGCGGGATTAGCGCTAATCCCCCTGTACTCGGATTAATCCTGCGGGCCGGGCGCCCGGGAAATATGGCGGCCGCGCGCCCGCGGCCATCCGTCCGCCCGGCTTTTTATCATCCGCGGGCGGGCCGAGGCGCCGGGCAGCCGGGCAGCCGGGCTTTGTTCCCCGGCCCGCCACCCCCCTAATTGCCGCCTCAATCTCGTCGCGGCTTTGTAAATGCGGCGTGTACTTACTTATCCGGGTCTGCTGGGAGTGCGCCTCGTCGTGGCCCTCGGGCTTGCCGGGATCTGGAAGAGCACCGCTCGCTTGAGTCTCCGCGGGGATTTAGGGCCTATCATCGGCGGCCGGTTCTTTCCGAGCGATTAGCCCGCGGCCAGGGCTTGCGGTCGGAAAAACCGCCGCGGCCCCGGAGTTAATAAAACCGGGCCGCCGTGGGTACGGGCCGAACAATAAAAGCCGCGCGGTATCGCCGCGCCGATAAAAAACCGCGGGCGCGGCCGTAAAAGCCAGGGGAGAGAGGTTACCTCGGACGGTCAGGAGGACCGCGTACATCATTTTGGGCTCGGTGTTCACCTGGCACTCGTACCGCCCGGCGTCGCTCTTCCTCACGTGGTCCAGCTGGAGCGTCCAGGCGTCGCTGCCCTGCAGGTGCTGGGCCCGGAACCGCTCGTCCGAGCTGAAGGTCAGCTTGCCCGAGGTGAGGATGTGCAGGTCGCGGCTGCGCATCCAGGAGACCTGCCGACCAGCCGGCCCCCCGTCATACGCCTGGCGGCCCTCGCTCCCCCCCCCCGGCGACGGAGGGGGGCGCAAGGGCGCACTCGGCCGCCGCGCCTCGCCGACGACAAAGCCCCCGATCCACTCGCCCCCCGCGGCGCCCGGAGCTCCTCGTTAGCGGCCGCCCGGCCCGCGGATCGATCGCGCCGCGCAACTCCTGGACGCGGCCGCGCGGACCGGCTCCGAGTGATTTTTCAGGCCGCGCCGCTTCCGCCGGGGCCCCCTGCAACTCCCATTAATTTCTTCCCCCGCGCCCTTTTCTTTCGCCCGCGCCCGGGGCTTATTATTGACAAACGGCCCGCAGATCATCGGCCGCCCGCCGCGGCAGCGCTCCCTTTTTTTTCCAAAAGGCGTATAATGGGGCGGATTAGGGCGACAGCCGGCCCCCGAGCTCCCGGCGATCGTTACATTTAATAATCACCCGGGCGTTTTTTCACCAAACAATCGGCCAGGCAATTACACTTAGGGAGTAACGAGTTGCGAAGGTTCTCAAATCAATCAGGCTAATTGGCCGTATGATTATCCCCCGGTGGGATGCGACCGAGCGGCGTCTGAAATTGCGCGGCCGCATCGTCGATTAGCTCGACGCGCGCGGCTTAACAATGCGTGACTCCCGGTTGAACAGCTGATGGGAGCCTCGCCGCCGAGGGACCGGCGGACGCGGCCGCTCGCGCCAAATAATAATCGGCCGGCCCGCTGGCCCCGTTAAGCCCGCCGGTATAAGGAAGCCGCGTCTCGCGGGGAGGGCGCGGCCCCGCCCCCCCCCCGCCCCCCGGCCCCGCGTAATTGCGTTATCTCCGCGGCGACGCCCCGCTCGTTATAGGGCCTTCGTTGCGCCCGAACAACCGAATGCAGCCCCCGCGCGCGCTAATTGAATGCCGGCGGGCCGTTATATCGCGGGCGCGCGTAATAAAATCACGCGCGGCCACTCGGCGCCCCGCCCTCTAATTACTCGGCGGGCAAGGAGGCGATTAGAGCGGCCCATCGGCTGCCAGCGGCTCCTCCGCCGCGGCGGCCTATAAATCAGCGGGGCGCGCGCGCGCGCCTTCCCCGTGCGTCGCGCTTACGGGAAGGAGGAAAAAGGAAAAGGAAAAAGCGGGCTGCATTTTTCAGCCGGCGCGGCCTGTTTGCACTTGGGCGAGCTCGGGCTTTTCTATGGCGGCCGCGAGCCGCGAGGAAAATAAAGCGGTTGGGATTAGTAGCAGGGGGAGCCGCTTTTATTCCGCCGGCCCCGGCCCCATCGATTTTCTTTTTCGATCAATTAAACCGGACGCACCGGCGCATTTTTCATTAGCCCGGGGGGTCCGCGGCCCGCGCGCACCGGCCGAGGCTGCGCCCGCGCTAAACGGAGATATTATGCGGATCTGGCACGAGCCCCCAAGTAGCATCAATCAGCGAGGGACGCTCGAATCAGAACAATGTGGCCCCTAACAGCAATTGATAACAATTTCAGAATCGATGTCACTCGCCAACGAATCCATTAGCCTTTCGTCTATAAGCCAATGGTTATCCTCGGGAAAATTATATTTGATGCATTGACCTGCACGGGCGATTCTTCATGCCGCGCTCGCAAATTCGGATGGTTTTGACAATCAATGACACGGGGGCATTGCCGCCTTGATGCGGAATTAATTGGAGGAAAGTCCCGCGCAGAAGGGGCCAAGGGACGGAATTAGACACGAGAAATACCCGGGTAATTATTGCAGTCACAATAAATATAGGATAATATCAAAGCGGAAGACGCAAAAATCCTGTACGGAATATAATTCGAGATAAATAATCGGAAAAGCCGGTATGAAATATAGCCCAGGAAGAAGGTATATATATAGGGCGCTCGGTGTCTTCGTTTGAAAGTCGAGTTGGTAATGATAAGGCGATTAAACGATCTAATGAAAGGCCGTGCGGCGGGCGACGGGCGCGCGAGTTATTATTATACGCGCGGCCGCTCGCATTATTCCAACTAATTTGTATGCATTTTTTCACATATTATTTTGCATGTTGATTCAAAGGCCGAGGACGCGGCGGCCGGGCAAGTAGGAATTCTAATTAAGGCGCGCGTCGAGTGCCGCGGGGAGGAGTGGGGGGAAGGGAGGCCTCCGGAAGAGGCCTCGCCTCGCGGCGCCGCTCAAGACTCCACTTTTTCGCGCGGAGCCGGCGCTCGAGCCGTGGAGATCGGGCCGGGGCCAAGTGCCGACGGGGGCCCCGATTGTAAAGGCGTACGCGCGCAATCCCCCGGGCCACAGCTGGGCGCGCCGCGGGGAAAATTAACCGGCCGCGGCGCGCCCCGCCCCCATGAATAACGCATGCCCCCCCCCCCCAACCCCCGCGGGTTATTGAATCTGGCGCACTCACGAGCTTGTCGCCGAGGCCGTGGACGCGGCAGGGCAGGTAGACCGTCTGGCCCTCGAAGCCGCTCACGTTCGAGGCCGTCTGCCGGAAGGTGGGCTGCTGCTCCTCGGGCTCCTCCGGGGCCGCTCCTGCAAAGATGCGAGCCCGCTGTACACGGCCGCGCGCACAAAGCCTCGCGGCCCCTTGATTTATCATCCTCTGGCGCGGGCTATATCTGGCCTTTATCCCCGCGGCCCCACTCGCCGCGGGCCCACTCGACGGGCCTCTCCACGGGGAAAGGCGGTTTTCGGCCCCTCGGCGCACAGCTGCGCGCCCCGCCCGATTATTTATTTCCGCCGAGCGGGCCTTTGTCGCTGTCGCGCCCTTTTGTTTATCCGCGGGGGCCGCCCGGCATTATTTTCCAAAAGTCGCCGGGGAGCCGCGACGAGCGGTTCCGCTCAATAATAGCTCCCAGTCAAATCAATCGGGGGGGGGGGGGGCCACGGGAGCCGCCCGTGCCTGCGAGCGCGGATCATCGCCCCATGATATCGTTACTTTTTATAGGTCCTCTAACCCACTTTAAATACTTGCGATCGAATTACAACGGGATCCTCTTGAGAAGATATTCTCGAGCGAGTGTCCGAGAGAAAAATAACAGATAAACACGTTACACGTTGGTAGAATACACAGCGTCCCGATCTCTCATCCCGCGCGCTCCTCTCTTTTGATATTAATAAATCACGTATCGTACGCGCAACCGAGCCGCAACTGATGCCTTTCGCATCGCATTCTTGCCACATATTCGACTGCAAAGCCGTACTAGCGAATTTAATTGCGATTCAGAAACACCCTTATACACGCCCTCCTTAAACCCTCAATCGAAGCTTTAATTCGGCCGCGAAGTTATCCTTAAGGCATATCACTGATCAATTTTCTCTTCAAAATGAAATATGAAAAGACGTTGACGCGGTGTGCATCGGTCCATTACGCCTTGCGTGACTATCATATACCGCCCTCGAGGTGCAGCCGCACTTAACGACCCGATGATAATTACAAATGGCTTTAGCTGCACTTAGGTACGCGGCCTTTGGCGCTGTATATACACACGGCTCCGCGGCCCCGTCATCTTTTGACCGGCGAGAGACGGGGCTGAGCCGGCCGCGATCAAAACACGCTTATGGATTCAGAAAAATAGCCGCGCGAGCCGAACGACTGCTCGCGGCGTGGGCGGGCGCGGACTCGCAGACATACGTACCGGCTCGGGCGAAGCCCGGCAGCGCGAGGCCGGAAGCGAATAGTAAAAGCAATGGGAGGAGAGTCCGTGTGCGCCGACGGTCATCCCGCGCGCCGACGATCCCCTTGATCGGCTTCATTATCGGGCGGCTGAGCCGGCGGCCCTCGGCTGCATGCTTGCGCACCTCCTCCGGGCGCCGAGGGACTCCTGGGGGGCCCTCTGCCCTCTGCCCTTCCTACTCGGCCGGGGCGCTGCCGCGGGGGCGGGCCATGCCGACGGCTTCCCTGGAACAAGCACTGCACCGCGGGCCTTTAGACCCCGTCCTCCTCTTTCCCCTCGTGATTCGCTTATATCAATGGGTGTACGCGGGCGTCGCCGCGCTCCCGCGCCCGGGGGTAAAAAGCCCATTTACGCGAGCGGCTGCGCTATAAAGCGCCAGTGCGCTCTATCGATTATCGCCAATTGGAGTCCCCGGCCCGATTCTCACGGCGAGAACGATCCGATTCGCGGCACGCGGGCCTTTTTTCAATCGGCGAGCCTCCCCCGGATCGGGATCGAACCTATCCCTTCGGATATCGTTAAAAGTTCCCCCGAGTCTTTCGCTGTCGGCCCGGCCGCGCGGCTTTTAACTGCCCCCTTCTCGGAAAATGAGTAAAACAGCGTGACCCGCATACGCGGGCGGAGGAGGAGGAGGCGCGGGTCCGCGCGGCCGGATTACGGCCCGCGCAAATAGCGTCTTGAGGGCTGCTCCGCAACTAAAAGCACTGTTGCCGAGGAAGCGCCTTGGCGCGCGCGACAGTTTTGTTTATACGAAGGCAGGGCGCGGAGCCGCAGACTCGCGAGGCGGACACACTCGGCGCACTCGGTGCATCCCGCACTGCACGGGCGCGCGACGCCAAAAGAGAAGAGGAGGAGCGGGTGCGCAGCGGCTCGCCGAGATCAAGGGCCTAGCGCGGGGCCGACCGCCCGCGGAATAAAAAAGCCCGGGCGCCCTCGCGCGACTTTGACATTCCGGGGCTCCGCGGGCAATCAAAGGCGGCCCCCCCGCGCGCGCGATAAGAATAGCCCGGCGACGATTATCGCGGCGGGAGCTGCCCGGGCCCGCTAAACTTGGCCCGCGGGTCCTGGCTTCCCGGAAGCCGGCCAATTACCGGTGCGGCTCCTCTGCGCTGCCGGGGCTGGCCCTACGAGCGGACGGCGCGCATCCCGCGCGCGACTATCTTCCGAGCGGCACTAAGCTCGGGTTTTCGGAGCGGCCCGCACGCGGCTCCTCGTACGCATCTGCCTCCGCACGTGTGCGCGCACACGCCGAGGCCCACGTGTCGCGGCTGTGTGCGTCCCCGCCGCCGCCGCCGCCGCCGCCGCCGCCGCCGCCCCGCTCCGCCCCGCGGGTAAGTATAGACCGCGGCGATCTAGCTGCGGGGGAGTCGGAATACCGGCGAGTCACGAGCGTTGGCCCGGCCGGCCGCGGGCCCACGCCCAGGAATTCCTCCGGGCCCTCCCTCCCTCTCGTCCCGAGGCCTTTTAACGGCTCGCCTCGGCCCCCGCGAGCCCTTTCCCGGCCCCCGAGTCGCCGCGCGGCGCTCCTGCCTAATTAAAGCGTCGTCGCTCCCGGGGCCTCGGACGCTCCTTTGCCAACGGCGGGCAAGAGGGGACGCCCGCGGAACGAGAGCGACGAGCCTCGGGGGGCCGCGGCACACCTCCTATAGGCACCCTTGCCGGATGTCTACGAGATGCACCAGCCGGAAGTATATGGTCTCCCGACGAGCCGCATCCTATCCGCGCGTAATAAAATACAGTAACGCGATATCGCGGCAGCCGCGGGAACGCGCTCAGCCCCGCGCGTATACGTGTGCGAGGATGCCTCCGCACCCGATGCGTCCTGCACCTACGTGGGCCCCTGCGCTGCCAAGCATCTTACTCTCTTTATTATACTCGTGCCCATCTTCCTTTCAATGAGCTGAGCACCTTCGTCAGCACGTGAATAAGGTATTGTCTTGGCTAACGTAACAAATACCACGGCCTCGATATAGCCAGAGGGCTGGGTTACGTCGTCTATAATTAAGTTATACCGTACTTTCGCGCACACCTACACCTACAACTGACTAACAAAACTATTATATTATATCAAGACGAATTTCATTCGATGCTCAAAATTTCTTACCTTACCACCTTCCTAACGTTACTTTCGTAACTAAGCCACTTATAAAGTTATCAATCATCGACATTGATTTGCAAAATTGTTACGTAACACGCGCAATACCGTACAAAATAAGCCTTGTACGATACTTAAATTTGACGAAAGCAACATGCGGTTCACAATGGTCTTCGAAAAAGACAAAAATATTTTTATTTTAAAATAATTTTAAGTGACGCAAAAACAAGTGTCAGTTTATAAACATGAGATTTAATTAAATAAATATAAACATTACTTTAATTTTTATGAAAAAATTTTTTTGTATTACCTTATTTTAACCTTTCAGTTTTTACCTTTCTTCTACTCCATAATTAAATAACTTTAAATATTAAGGAAATAAGGTAAGTTTTCTATGATTCACTCGCATTTTTCTAGCTTGTACTTTTTGAATTCTTCCTTATATTCTTCATTCTTGAAATAAACATATTTATTTTATTCATTTAATACGAATATTTTTTTTAAGAACTTTGCTTAAAACCTACAAAGTCGAGGATTCCAACCTGATACCTATCTCTAGAAAATCCATTGACTTAAACTACCTGTAGGTTACAATAGTTTTGATTTATATTATTATATTTGAATAAATCGCTTAAATTTTTGTAATGAATGTAATTGAAGCCAGATTGTTTTGTTAATACCAAAGAAATTGTTTTCAAATTAAAAGAATATTTATCGAAAAGAAGTTATTGAAGATATGTTTTGTGTAATTATGTAATTTCTTTAAATAGATTAATTGATCTACATGTTACAGTTACCCACTTGAATTTGGAATGAAAATGCTCTTTAAATGAGTGCACACATTAAATAATAATAAAAATTATTATTAAATTTTTAAGGTGGTAAAGTATTTCACAGAAAAGAAATCTGGTTCATATATTTGAGTAAATCGTTAACTCCTCAAATAAGCATGTATAAAGATGTGTTATAATTTATGAGATGATAATGAAGTAATTAATTAATTAGAATTTTTTTATTTATTCTTAATTTATAAATGCAACACTAATTTTATTAAATTAAGAATGTAAAAAAAACTTCTATGTATATGATATAAATTCGAAGTGTATCTGTGAGTACATTGTACAAAAGTATACCCTCGGAAATAGCTTTCAGAAGCACGCTCGGAAGCATGAATAAAGGGTATAAAACAGTGGAAGCGACGAAGAAAGCGAATGAATACGGCCTATAATGGCTTTAAGGATTAAAAGAAATCATCCGCCTAGACAAAAAGGCTCAGAAAATTGTTTATTTGTGCAGTTAAATACTCCCCGGATGAGTAGTATATAGTCACAGACGCACGAACTCACTCGCTTCCTGTTTATGAGTCCGGGAAAGTCCCGATTTGCGATTGGAGATTAAATAATTAGCCCCTCATAGACGCTTACCTTTTACTCTATAATATGCGTTATACATGCATACCTGTCCGGATGCCTGTTGCGGGCATACTCACAGTGCTTGGAATCTAAAGGACAAACACAAAAGGGTAGAAAAAAAAAAGGTACCGGTGAGATCGAACAATACACCACGCATACACGTGATCGTTTGACCAGCTAACTGCGTGGCCAATTTCAACATAAGTAACCCGGTATCCGCTTGGGCATACGTGCCTGTACGTATACACGTTTATATACTACGGTAATTCTGTACGTGAAACTGTATATCAAGCGTATACGAGTTCAGTGATGTTTAGCACGCATATATATATATATATATATATATATGTTTTACGTATATACTTAGCTGAAAGGAAGTATAGCAGTTGAGATATCAGTCAAATATAATCTGCAATATTGCACTTCATTTTGTTGCAGAAATGTAAAGGCCCACAAAAATTTAACTAGATTTTAATTCTTGTATGATCAGCAATAATATGGTTGTAATGGTATTTTCATTTATCTATTATTTATTCGAACTTAAAAACTTACAATTGAATGATATATTTACCGAACATTTTTCAGACCTTTGTATAAATTTAAAGGACTTTTGTATAAACTAAAAAGAAGCTCTATATAGCTGAAAAATTATTGCATAAAAGATTTTTAATTATCCAAATTTCTGTTTTTTCCATTGCTTAGCATCTGGTTGCAACACTTTAAAGTAAATAAAAATATTTAATACTTGATGTATTTCAGCAAAAATTGACAATTATATTTTTTGCCTACTCCTTCTTTAAGTTAAATGTCTAAAAGCAGACGACGTTTCAAAATTTAAAGCTTCCAAATCTGCCACTTGTGGTGTGCAGATCGAGGTAAGCATCGATCACGAGATCGAGCAATACGTTAATACATTTGCTTGGATAATAGGCTCGAATAAATTATTGATTACATCGCATTTAAAAAATAGAGTCTTTCGAAAGTTACAGATGCCTGTTTCAGATGCTATTATAAGTTATAAAGAGTAGTTAGCACTTTACTTTAATGGTTTATAAATCATATACTATTCAATGTTTACGTACAATATACATATTACATTTTATTATACCCCAATTAAAATTAAAACACCTATAGTGGAGTTCTGAACATTAGCCAATCAGAGAATTTTTTGAAAACTATATTCCTTTACTCTTGTTTTCTTCCATTTTTATTTGTTTTTGTCAGTTCGTCCTCTATATAAAATTCAGAACAATTGAAATCTAGACTTCCAGATCTGCATAACAAATAATACATCGCACAAGTAAGTATCAAATAAAACCTATATTATTCTAAAACACTTCGTAATATTAACTTATCAGTTCTATTATTTTATAATATAAATTAGTACTTTAATAGAAGAAATACACATTTCAATTCATATTTAAAAATATATTTTAAAAATTGAGTACCAGAGAATTAAATATTAATCAATTATAATTTATATAGATTCTTTAAAATCATGATTTGAGTTTAAACAGGATCATTTTATTATTGTAAAATAATTGTTACTATTTACCGGAAATTGATTTTAGAAAAATATGATTTCAAATATAATTAATAATATGTATACAACCAATAAACTACTATTTTATATTTAACTATATTATTTTCAACATTTTACAATTATATGTCATTTATTTTCAAAATACATGTAAATTTATTATGTTTATAAAGTTGTGTAATCTAATTTAATAAAATGAGTATAGTTTAAAAAAATATAATATATTGTAAACAAAATTTGTAATAGCACAATAGCTAATACGTAATTAATTAGATGTAAGAAATATAAGTAATTCTATTATCTAATGATTATTGTAAACAGTGAGATACTCAAGAATATATTTTAAATGAGTTTTGAATTTACTAATTGCATATGCAATTATTACCTTTCTGAATCACCTGCAACATTTCGAAATCGGTTATTTCCGATTACAAATAAAAATATCTGACTACCACACACAATATATGTTTTCATTGCATGCATTCGCGGATTAACACGCATGTACATATTTTACAAGATCTACTTCCTGGAAGCTTAGGGCTCTTGCAAAGTCGTGAGTTCAATCAGAAAGTCGCAGCAACTCTTTTATGTATACAATACACATGCAAGTCGAAAGATCGCCATGTTCTTTATTCACTTTTGCTGAGTTATTAATTAGAATAAAACAAAACAGTATACAATCGTAATTTGATTAAATTGTATTTACTACAAATATAATTTACAGTTGAATAAAATTACTGCAGAATACGTTTTGTGGTATAAGAGATACAATGTAAGTAATGTCATTAGCAAGTTAAGTACATTTCGCAGGATTTCTTTTTATTTTGTGCACTAGTTTTATATTATGATCTGAATACTCAACCAAATCATTTAATATTCAATATCTTTCATATTTCAAGTTTGTGATACTTATTTAATTTCGTTATAACTTAAAATTTTTAAGAATTATAGGTTATTGTATAGTAAAGTTTTGTATCATTCTAGGAGTTTGTACAATCAAAAAGCACTGTAAAAACAACATAATTGAAACGTATCCTACAGATGTCAAGTATTAAAACCAAAATGATTAACATTAAAGAAGATGAAAGATTTCCTTTTAGAGCAACACATGTAGAATCTGATGATCAGTATCTGAAAATTTGGGCCCAAATTGATTTTAATGTTGTTAATTCACTAGAAACTTTTCTAAGTCAATCGCAAATTCAAAGTCTATTGGAATCTAAATCTCTTGTAGCACAATATGTAGCACCTAATCATATTCAAAATTACAAGTATTGTGCTAAAAGAAAAGGCTATTTTGCTAGAGCAAAAGTTATTCAAGTTGGTACCGATGGACAGATTTTGGTTCATTTTATTGACTATGGAGATAAAGCTTATGTTGATCTTATTTATTTAATCGATTCTTCACCTGAATTAGATGTCTTAATAACAATACCTGCTGCAGCTACTGACTTCATTGTATATGGTTTGTGTCCTATTGGAGGTGCTTGGGACACAAATTTAATTATTGCAATTTACGAGATTTTAATCAATTCTAAAAATGTACTTTGGGGACAGTATAAAAATATTAATAATAAAAAAGCTGTTAAGTTTTACTTATTAAATGAGGACTTTAGTACTTTACTTGTAAACAGAAATATGGCTCTACTCAAGTATTAAACTCTCTTATACTCTTTATGCATTTTTTATGTATTTAATGTTAACCAAATATTAATTTTAAAAATGTTCTAGTCCTGTGTTATTTGAATCTAAAACTGTTCAACCACAATTAATGCATCAAGATGTTTTATCTCAAGATAATTCAAGGAATGTAAAACCTATTCAAAAAGTAGTAAAGTCAAATTCATTTAAAGCCATTCAATTAGAAATAGGTACATTGCACGATGTACGTATATCATATGTAGAAGAAGGTCCTTGTAAATTTTCAGTACAGAAATTAGGGAGTATTCCATATTTAAATAATATGATGGAAAAAATTAATAATCAAAACCACTTACCTTTACAAGAATCACCTATTGCAGGAACAGTATGCTTAGGACGACAAAGTCGTTCAAATAAACTTTGTAGAGTTGTTCTGAATTCTCCTGGAGATACTTCATGTAAGGTAATGTAATTTTATAAAATATGAGTTCTTAAAGTAAAGCTTACTTTCTCAAAATTTTATTAATTTAAATTATTTGAATTGCTATTTCCAGGGTTATTATGCGGATTATGGTCACCATGAAATGTTATCATTTTCAGATATGTATCAAATACCAGATGAATTTGTTGTACCAAATGTATTCTCTATAAGATTCACTTTGAGTGGAATTATAAATTGGAATATTTCCGAAGATATGAAAGACTATTTTCAGGGGCTTGTTTTGGATAAAAATTTAAAACTTAAAGTTTGTAAAGGTCCAAATTCACCATTAATTCAGTATTGTGAACTCTTTTTGGAAGGAAAAAGTGTTAAAGATATACTAAGGCTCAATTTTCCTGAGTCTTGTACATTGGTGTACATGGATTATAAACGTTTGAAAGAAGGATCAAAAGAAAATGTTTTTATCTCTTTTGTGAAATCTACTACCAAATTTTTTGTCCAATTAGAAAAAGATTCTAAATTATTAAACGAGGTCATGGATGAAATTGAAGTAATTTCAAAAGTTGCAAATGTGCTATCTCCTACAGAATTGCACTGTAATATGCCTTGTTTAGCTCTTTATGACGTCGATAGTAAATGGTAAACGAACCTAAAGAAAGTTAATAATTTAATTATAAGATATAATGCATGAAAAAATATTAATAACTATTTTTTAGGTATAGAGCATCTATTATCAATTCAGTAAGTAATGGTAAGGTAAAGGTTTTTTATGTTGATTATGGGAATGAGGAAATAGTATCTATTAATAATTTAAAAGCAATACCACCTGAACTGGTTGAAAAACTTCCAAAGCAAGCCATTCCTTGTAGTTTAAAGGGATATCAATCAGAACACGTGGACCAAGAACTCATAAAAAATTTTGAAGATTTGGTTCTTGAAGAACGTTTAATGTTAATAGTTTTGAAAAATCTTCCTGAAACAATTATTGTAGATTTAATTGACCCAGAAGATTATAGTCCATTGAACTCAGGCATCGCATCAAAATTGAAAGCTTTTGAAACTGTTAAAATACAAAAAATAATTCCATCTGGAGGGCTTGAGATAAATTCTGTCACGTCATTTGAACCATTACAGCTTAATAAACAAGTGTAAGTAAATATCTTATTATGATGATACAATATTGATTATTGAAAAAATATATTAGCGTCACATTAATTTTGAAAATAGAATCACAAAAATATTCGTGATTTTGTTAAATTTAAGTTATAAATATCTAAATTAACATGTAAATTCTAAGTTTAAAACTAAAAGGAAAATTGACTTACTATACCATAGGTGTGAAGGAAAAACTCAAGTTGTTTCAGTTCAGAAGCAGAGAAGCAAAAATAAGAACATAAAAACACGGTAAAATTATGAGAATTGAGATGTCACTGCTTATAGCTGTATTTATTAATCTGACAAATGAATTACTGCGTTTCTAACAAATAATTGTTATGCTTTTAACACAAATTTGCAATAACTACTGATATTCGTGTGGCGTTTTATTATGTTAATTGTTTAATAAATCCATTATAAAACATATTTTAATAACTACTTTTACAGAATAATGATATTTATGATTATAATTTATTTCAAAAATTAATTAAACTATTAAATTATTTAAAATTAATCAAACTATGTCATTTCATGAAAAAGATTTTTAGATATATTTTCTAAGTATATCGTTTACTCATATTAGTAAATTACATAAAAAATTTAAGAAATTGTACATTTAACATTAATATAAAAAATTTACATCTTATTTTATTAATTTGTGCTTTACTAACAACTTTCATATATCCATGAATGTATGATCATACATTCTCATGCTTATGAATAAACACTGCATGATTAATTAACAAGTAATGCATTTGAAATAATCGGGACATTGCTATAGAAGGTTTTTGCAATTTCTAAAGATCTCTCTAAACGCTTAAGAAAACCTAAAATATAGAACTATCCATTGATAAATTAGAAACTAAGTAACCATCTTCTATCATTGCAAATTTCTTAGCTTTAAGCTTAACACAATTTATTTCTTAAATGAAGTCACTGTTTAAAGATTTTATTAATATTTAATTATTTTCATTTTAGAAAAATTAAAATATATATTTTTCGATTTAATCATTTTTGGATATAATCAGATCTTATATCATTCTTTCTAGATACAATCTTATTGTATATACTCAGTATGTTTTTGAATTTAATAAAATTAAATAAAAATGTTTTACATAACTAGACTAATATTATAATAACAGGCATAGAATTTAGATTTTCTTATTTCGAAATGCAAGAATGATTTTTATGAAAAATATGTCGTGCACAAGGGTCACAAAGGCTGTAGTTCCTATAATATCTATAAAGCTAAATTTACTTCTCAGCAAAGAAAAATATCGAGAAGAATATTAAATTAACCATTTTATATTTAATATTTACAGCACTGGAAATTATAAGAGTGAAGGTTATCAGACCTCAAAAACTAATACTTTTCAAAATTATGAAATAGAAAAATCAAAATTTCGAAAGGATAACGAAAACGAACAAAGACACGATAATCGCTTTTGGAAAGGTAACTCTAATTATTCAAGTAGCCATCAAAGTAATAGATACGATAAAGAGGGTCAGAAACCTAAACAATCAGGATCAAAAGATTATTTGAATAATGATCGATTCAGTAGAGGAAGTTCTAGTGTAAATCTTGAAACTAACGATTTTCGTGCTGAAAAATTTGGAAAAGAGAATCACGGTAATCGGACAAGCCTAAACTCACGTTTGGAGAGAAACTTTCATTCCGATAAATGTGGAAGCGATAAAGATTCGGATGCATCTTCACGAAGTAGTGGAAGTCGTAATAATCAGGAGAAAAGAAACTATAATGATCAACACCGACAAGATAATGCAACAAATAATCGCAATCATTTAGGTAGATGGGAAAATGATCAAGACCGTAATAAACACAAAAGCGGTAAAAAATGTTCTACAAATAAATAAAGTGCAATAACATATGTTGAATAATTTATGATAATATATATTCATTTAATTTTTTAGATGATATGAGTAAAGATTCAACTATGACAAAATCACCTAATACTTTTAATAAGGTATATAATTATGCACATTTTCATGTTCGAATATCTAAGTATTCTAAAAATGTATTAATATTAATGCTTGCGTATTATTTACAGTCAAAAAGCTCTGAATTGAACATTTCATCAAACGAGACATTGTATATTAAAGATGCATCGCGATATATTACATCAACACCTATATCTAAGATTCCACCACCAAACATAACTGTTGGAGCAGTGAAAATGTGTACTATAGTTTATTATTATAATCAATCTAGCTTTTTTGTGCAACTTCATCCAGACAGTGAAGAATTAAATGGAATTATGGGTAAAATAAGTAACCTTTATAAAAATGGAGGCAAGGTGAATATTTTAATACATTCATTATTACGATATAATTTTTAAAATTAAATATATTGTATTATAAATTAATGTACTTAATTATAACAGGTTTTACAATTAAACGAAATAAAACCAGATTTACAGTGTATTGCTCAGTATTCTGAAGATAATGAATGGTATCGAGCTATTATAAAATCCGTTACAGATTCTAATGCTACTGTTCATTTTATTGATTATGGAAATGTAGAAACAGTTACTTTTAATAAGATTAAAGAAATTGAACCAGAATTTTTAGAACTTCCTGCTCAGGCTATACATTGCAAACTATTTTGTCCCCAAAAAATAAGTTGGACTGCAGAAGAGTCGTCCAAACTATTAAATGAAACAGACAACAAACAATTAGAAGCTGAATTTGTTGCAGAAGAAAATGGAATTTATGAAATTCTTTTAAAAGAATCAAATCCCTTTCAGCAAACTTCAAGACAATTTATTAATGAATTATTTGTCAGTGGTGTAGATCTGATTAGAGAGAAACAGCTTTTACGTAATAATACAAGAGCTGGTACCAAAGAACTAACAGTAGCTGCTACTACTAACTATGCCTCACCTGACGATCAGTGGATAGATATAAAAATTATACTTGAAAAACCATACGAATTGCAATTCATATCGTGGTTTACAACACCACAAAACTTCTACTGTCAACTTAATGATCACCTTAAAGAATTTCACGATATGATGAAGGAAATTCAAATTGTTTATGTTAATCATCATCCTGTGTCTGAACCACTAAAGGTTTTTATTTCATGTTTATTGAAAATTTGTGTTGTAAATCGTAAATTGTGTTGTAATAAAAATTTTAATTTACAGATTGGTTCTCCAGTTATAGCACTTTTTGAATCTGATAACGTTTTATATCGAGCAGAAATATTAGAAATTAATAAATCACGTAGTTATTTAGTTCAATATATAGATTACGGAAATCGAGCTTATGTACATGAGCAAAATATTTACTCAATAGAAAAAAAATATATGACTTTACCTAGGCAAGCAGTTCATTGTAGTCTTAAAAATATTTCCCCTTTATCTGGAAACGTTTGGCCTTGCAAAAATGATCCGAATTTCTTAGAAATGCAAAAATTGTTTGATACAGAAAAACTTGAATGCGTTTTTCATGAAGTGAAAAATGGTCAATATTTTATATCTTTGAATATTAATGGAAATGATATTACAAAAATGTTAGTCAAAAAAGAAATTGCTATCTTTACCCCTGAGGTCACAAACAATATATTAAATCGTGAGTAATTTATTTTGTTTATTTATTCAATTTTAATTAAATTCTAAGTTTAATTTTTTCTCTTAGTAAATTCTGAAGATATAACTAAAATAGAAAATATACCGCGAATCGACTTGAATCTACTCGAAGGACAAACATTACTTGTTAAAGTATCAAGTGTAGAGGGAGTTGGAAAATTTTATGTTCAATTCTACACTGCTGAAACTTGTCAATCAACAGTTGACACTTTTATGGATACAAAGGACTCTAATGTATGTTGTTATTTACCATTTACTCTGTTGTTTTTTCTAGTCTCTTATCACAGTTTCATATATAAGCTAAAAATTAAAAAAATAGTTTTAAGGTCATCAAAAACATTGGCAATATAATAGTTAAATAATTTTATACCGCAAGAGTGTTTTATTTATTAGGAATGTAAATGATTCTATTATTATGAATCTTTAGAATGAATTTAAAATAATTTTAGGATTTTTTAGATAATAAAAAATTTACCTTTTCATTACGAATATGAAAAACATAAAATAAAATGTTTTATGTTAAATCATTGATTTAGTTGTCTAAAAAATCTTTAAGAGCATTGTTTTATATTCATTCTACAGTTTAGTAATAATCTTAAAGATTTTGCAATATAACGTTAGATTTACATTTAAATTTAATATTTTATATTGTCTTGTGTAAAAATGTTAAATCAGAAAAATGAAAATAAGTAGTTCATATAAATGTAAAATATGCCAATGTCAGGTGATGCCACGATTATTAAGCCACGAAGTGTGCATTGGCGCCGGCTGTCTAGTATATTATAAAGGAAAGTGGAGTCGAGGTGTAGTTATTAATTTTACAAAGAAATTGTATGGTGTAAAATTTATTGATACTGGAGAGTACAAGGTCGTTTCTTTGAAGAGCGTGAGTTTATTTACAAAAACATGCAATTTAAATTGCACGTTTAGTTGGTTATTATTTGTATCTTTTAAATTATTATAAACTTATTAAAACATATATTAATCAACCAGTATTATAATTAATATTACAAATGCTGCATTGAAAACTGAACTAATCGTAATTAAGTATTTAAAAGTATAACATTATAATGTAGCATGCTTCATCTGTGATCTTACAAAATTATTACATTAAAAATTTGGAGGAAACTGAATGTAATTGTTAACACGTTTATTTACATTCGATTAAATAATTTGCATATATCATCAAAATATATTATAATTAACGTACATTTAAGGCACTAATTATTTTAATTTTAATAATAATTTATACTAAACATAGCTAGGAATTATAGTAAAGTGACTATTCTTCTTGAATTATTTTCATCAATTAAAAATTTTATTCAATTTAAGAATATTTAAAAAATAAATAGTCATATTACATTTATGATGTAGTTTAACTTTACTAATATGAATTTAAATTGAAAAAGACTTTACAGAAATACTAATAATAAGATTTAATTATTTAAAACCACTCATCTTTATTAAGAGGCGTTTAGAGCTATATATAATCAGTGTAATATCGATTGAAGCAATTTCTTATCAGTTGCAGCAGTGTGCTTAAAACTAAAATAAAAAAATACAGTGGGTGCATCAATTCCAAAGAATAAAAAATGTCGCTGCATTAATAGTTTTATTCACTTTAAAATTCTCTAGGGCTAATAAAACATTACACTATTGATATTTGAATGCCTTTTAATAGGATTGAAAAAAAGTTAAAATCTGTCAGTGTCTAATAACCTAGTCTTATTTTCTGTCACCCTGATTTGATTCTTAAAAACATAATACTTTTTCTGAATTTTAATTAAACATGAAATGATTTTAATCAAATATAATTTTTACAATTTAAAAAATCTAGATGTTGAGATTACCAGGAAATCTTGCAACCATGCAGAATCAAGCAATTGAGTGTTCGCTTTTTGATGCACCTGTATCATCAGAGACTGATGATGAATTTAGAACAGCCACCTCCACAAAGGATGTTAAGATATTTGTAGAAAAAGTTGATTCTAATAGGTATTTAAGAAATTGATTTGAAACTAAATGCAATTGATAAATGGCTAACAAGGCATGTTCATTCTTGAAGAATAGTTTTATATCATTTTATTAAATTGTATCAATTTTGCAAACATAGTAAATAGTACCTATTTAATTATCATGCAAGAAATTGGATAAGATAAAATTAGGTCTTGTTGTCATATATCGATTTTAAAGATAATCATATTAATTACTAAAATTTTATTTTTTGTATAAAAAGGCTTCTAGTGCGGATGTTTGATCTTGTGGGTAATAAAATAAAGGTCACTGAGGAACAAAATACTGAAACAATACATCCAGTATGTAGTATGCCGATCTTAAATTCCACTCATGATGTGATTGTAAGCCACGTCAACAATTCTAACAGTGTTTGGCTACAAAAGAAGATTGATTCAAAAATTAAAAATAGTTTACTTAGCGCATTATTTGAGTATTACAAGATATTTGAAGAAAATGTTGAACCTGAAGAAAATAAATTGTATGCAGGTTTAACTGTTGAGGGTAAGTGGCACCGAGTAATGTTGATGAAAGTCAAAGACACTGATGCTATAGTCCAATTGATTGATTATGGACCAGTTGTGGAAATTCCAATTAAAAATTTACGAAATTTAGATACTCGTTTTCATTTACCACATCAACTAGCAGTAGAAGTATCACTAATAATTTGCCTTGAGGGTGACAGTGATGTGCAGAAAAATATCCTTGAACCATTAATAAATAATAAAGAATTCACAGCAAAATTTTACAATGTTAATCGAAAGTGGATCGCAGAATTAACAGACAATGATCAAAAATTGAGCGATAAATTCTCAGAGTTGGCGTTTGTTAAGGAGGCTGCAGAGATGCTACCTGGATACGTTGCATTACCCGAAATGCGCGAGGGCGAAAAGTATAAAGTGTTTGTATCTCATATTGACGCTCCTAATGAATTCTGGATTCATCGTTACGAAGATGTGGATGCAATTAACAATTTACAAGCAAAGTTGCAGCTAGATTCCTCACAGTTATCCAACTGTAATACCGTTCTTGAGGAGAAATCCCTTTGTTTGGCTGCGTATTCCGTTGATGACTCCTGGTACAGGGCTGAAGTAATTTTTGCAGATTCCGAAATAATTACGGTGCGATTCATTGATTTTGGAAATACAGACGTAATTATGGCTTCTACGAATAAGGTGAAGAATCTACCTGCTAAATGGAAATCCATAAAGAAATTTGCAATTCCGTGTAAGTTAGATTTGGAGCCACGAAATGAAAGGGATATTGATTGGAATGAAGAAGCTTGCGAACGATTTTCAAAACTTGTTAAAATCAATACGCCTTTGCAAGCTTTCATTATTGCCGATAAAGCTCCGATGCGAATTGATCTTTTCTTAGGAGATCAGAGTATTTGCAAAACATTAGTGGATGAAGAACTTGCTAGGTATTCTAACAATTTTGAGAAGCTGGATGAGGATATTGTAGAGGAGCTTGAGCTCGACCCGAAATCGGCTTTTGTTAGTAATTCGGAATCGGTGGATGAATTCTGGGTACACGAAGAAAAGAACGTCAACGACTTGGAAATGATGCAAGACAGACTTTTAATGTACTCCATGTTTCCAGAAATTACAAAAATAGAAAATGGTCTATTCTGCATTGCCCAATTTCCAGAAGATAAGGAGTATTACAGATCAATTGTTCTTTCAGACAAAGAAGATGGAGCTTTAGTTCGTTATGTCGATTATGGTAACACTGCCATAACTAATGATATTAGAGAAATTCCTGAAGATTTAACTAATATTCCTCCTCTTGCAAGAAAATGCAGGCTAATCAAACCAGATGGAATTGAACAATGGCCAACAGGAATTAATGAAGAATTTAGTACATTAGCTGCAAATGGCATGACCGTTTTCATCCTGGATATTGTGGAAGAAGGTAATACATCTTTAGTTAAGTTAAGTTACAATCACAAGGATGTTGCGACCGAGCTTGTACAACAATGTTTGAAAAAAACATTGCAACCAGTTGACGAAAGTATTTCTGTAGAAGAAGCTAAGACTGCTATTGATCAAGAGAGACTGTCTCCAATAGGTGAATAAACAACGATGGAATTATGTAAAATTAGTCACGTAAATTCTCCTTTGGAATTTTGTCTACAAAATAAAAGTGAGTTTGATAATCTAGTAAAAATAATAAGTGACTTTGAAGCAGCTATAACTTGTAATACATTACGAGACATTAAAGTAGGACAGATTTTTGGCACGTCTGATGATAACGGTAAATGGCACAGATACAAAGTTTTGGAAACGAACCACCAAGGAATGGTTGGTTTTTACATAGATTATGCTAATTCAAATTTTATAAGATATGCAGATCTATTCCGTCTACGTAAATTACCGCTCGAACTAGAACAATATCCTGCGATTGCTTATCGATGTTCTTTAAAAATAAAAGATGATTTAAAAACATTTTCTCAGAGTACTTGTCAAAAATTTAAGGATCTCTGTCGTGATAGCGACTTTAAAATTCAGAAAATTGATACAGATAGTTCGTTAACAGACCCAAAGCAAGTAAGACTTTTTTACAATGATCAGAATGTTCTCGAAATGTTGTTTAATCACGAGAAAAGTTTAAAAGAATCAGAACACTTGGAGGAGAAAAAATCGTCCTGTGATAGTGCCATTCAATGTGAAAGCAAATTATAATGAGCAAAATAATAGTGAATCTTGTACTGAACAAGGATCTTATTACAAAAACATCTGGTGGAATAAGTGAAATTAAATTAAATGGTGATTAACAAGATAAAATTAAAATACCTTTCAAAGAAAATTCTGCAAATGCACTGTTACATGTAGAATAAAAATTCTAAAATGATATTAAATTAATAACCAGACTTGTTGACATATTAAAACAATTGATTAGATAAACAAGGACATTCCACAATGTTAAAAAAGATAGCATGTAAACTTTTTTCTTTACTCTATGCTCAATTAGCATAGGATATATCATGTTCATCTGTACATACATAACTACTGAACAATCAAGCATAAAAGAATAACTTATAAAATATTATTTAACAAAATTGAACTGCCTGAAGTTAGTGGCTAAACATGGAAATATATTCTCTACAATATTTTCTAGATAGTATCGTTAAGTGAAATTATTTTTTACTAATAAGAAGTTAGTTATTACTTAAAACTAACATTCTAATTAGAAATTAATATGAAATTCATATGAAACCAATACCGATGAAAACCACGAAGTGGCTCACCAAAGAATAAAACTGAAAATGAATAAGACTTAACTATGAAGAAACAATATGATCTTTCAAGTTCTTTAACATATTTAAAAATATATTGATTTATTCATTTCATTTATATTTTTTATTGTGCCATTGTAATTTATAACTTGCTAAATATTTTATAGATTTCAAGAAAACATGTTGAATTTCATATTAAATATTGAAAAATTATCATTTAAATAAAATTTTGTTATTGCTTCGTTAATACTATTAATTTAATTTTACAAAATATTACTGCATAAAAGAAGGTAAATCAATGCTAGTGATACGTTCATATTTGCACAAGCAGGGTAAACGTGAAACGTAAAATCAATATTAATATATGAAAAATATAAATGACTAAAAATATAAATAAATTCGTATTATTTAGCATTAAGTATATTAATAATGATTCAATATAATTCAATATTAAGCATATTAATATTGAATTACGAATAATAATTCAGATTTTCAGGTTTATAGAGATCTGTAAAATTATTTCCTTGTGATTTAATTCAATTAATTTAATGATTAGCTATTTACAATTTTGTAAACTAAATAAATCTAAACTAAACGTAGAATGTAACTTAAAGTCTTTGTACAGTGCGCAAAACTAATTTTCATAATAAAATTTGATAAAAAAACTCGATTTTTTAATTAATATCCTTTATATATTACATTAAAATATTTTATTTTAAATTAATTTAAGTTCTGAGTATGCATATTTTATTTAGGGATTTGATTAATTACATGTAACTATAAGTACACGTTAGTTTGCTTGAAATCAACGATTAGACTTAGGTGGTCTGTTACGCCTAGTAGGAGATTGAACTACCGGATCGAGCTCTTCAAAGCGGACTTTTAAGTTGGGTCCACTGGCATCGAGAGTTGTATATCCAAGTGAACGATCCGTTTGAGGTCGAAAAGAGTCGAGTGGCTCATCCTTATGTTTATCGCAGCAAAATCCGTAAGGTTTTTTGGTTATTATCTCTGATTTTTTATGTGCATTTTTTGAATGTCTGCCTTTTTTCATGTTTTTGAGGGATAGATGACTTAAGATTTTACCTGAACAAATAATTTATTTATGATTTTAAGGTAATGGGAAAAAATAAGTGTAACAATTTCAGCTTTCATATTTTTTTAGATTAATATTTATTAAATAGGTTAAGTAATGACTTAATAGTAAGTTTCAAGAATATTAATTATTTATTTTCTGTTGTTGCTAAGCTTTTAGCAATGTAATTATTTATACTTAAATAGTTATAATTTTAAAAAGTTATTTTGTAAATTTATTGTAAAATTTTGAAAAAATGCTTACTTTAAATATTTGTTTCATTAGTATTCTTTTTTAGTGTATTGAAATGTTCTTTATTTCAATATTTAAAATTTTCGAACAATTGACTGTTTATTTTGAATTACAGGAAAACAAATGAGAACATGAACACCACAACTCTGTCAACTACTAGTTTAGGTTCAACACCAGGTCAAAGAATACCTGAATCTGAAAGTTCAGAGCCATCAAATACAAGTAAATTCATGAATCACCTTAAGTCTGAATTAAAAGCACAAAAAGATCAAAAAAGTGTTAATCGAGAACTTCATTTAAAGAGAGTGCAAAGTTTAAGAAAAGAATTAGAATACTTAAAAACAACAGAATGGAAATATCAACCAGTTGATCGTTAATATCATTTCAAAAATTAGTTTTTGAAGCTTAAAAAAATATTCTTAGCATAATCTATAAACTCTCTTCCTTTTTACATAGTCACTTAAGATAATTAAAAATCTAAATTTTGTATTGTAAGCAATAATAATCGAGCAAAAGCAAATTAGTGTAAGGAATGTAGTATAAGTATGTATTAATATCAAATCTTATTTTTTTATTGTACTATATTAAGGAACGTTTCTAGTAATAAAAGAAAAATTAAAAAATAATTACATATCTAAATTTATCAAAATTTTAATTCCTACTCAAGCCAAGTACAACATTTATTAATATGCTTGAAGCTTAATATTTATTGATATTTGCTGTATATGATAATAAATATTGTACGATAACAAAAAGATAGTAATTAATCGTTTACTTTACAAGTAAATATAAATCTTATTTTACAAGATACTGATTAATATATATAAATTCAGTTACAAAATTTTATTTAAATCAATCTTTATTTTCATTTCCCGCACTACAAGACTGTTGATTATCCATCCACTAAAGTGGTGATTTGTGTAACAAAATTTTTTAAATAAATTTCATTCTTTTATGTAAAAAATACAAAATCTCAAAAATCTATTGTTCTTCAATTGCTTTATAATTACAAGCCTTGGTGCGAGTTTGTCTGCAACAAAAATGTAGTGTTTTGATTTAGCAATTGCCATGTATAAATTTCTTATACTTGAAATAAATGTAACATTTACCTCCATTAATTCCATACTATACTGACTGAATCTTGGTTTTTAGCTTTAACTTTTCGTTCTATTAGATTTTCTAAAGCCTCACTTCGTACACTTAGGGTTTCAATTTTTTCAACAAGTTGTTGGTATGGTGAAGCAGGTTGACCTCCCATTACTACATGTCCCAATTTACTGTCAATCTTAGCATCAAGTCTTGCATTTCGAATTAAATTTACAATCCAACATTCAGCTACATCAACTTCCATATTTAGTTTTTCAGCAAGCATTCTAATTTTTAATTACAAATATAAATATATTGTTTCCAAATATTACAAAATTTAAGATAATTTTTGTACTCACTGAATACTAATACATTGATGAATTCTGCAGAATGTTTCAAAGATCATTAATCTTGCATTTTCAACAAATTCGTTAAGCAGGGCAATAAGAAAAAAGTCATTGCATAAGACTGTTTGACATTCTTGCAGCTTTTGTCGAGCTCCATCAAAATCAAAATTGACATACAGATGTTCCAGAAATTCTGTAATCGGATCTCTGTAAGTGTATGATTCTTGTTGAATGACTTTCACAAGATCTTTTAGACATGATCTTCTTGATCGATTAACAATTACTGCAGCTGCCAAATAACGCAAGACATGTGGGCACATTGTTTGGATTGCATTTAAGTAACTAAAAATAAATAAAAATGTAAAATTAAATTACATTAATTTAATAGTTAATACAATGTAATAAACACAATTTTTTAATTTTGCTTACTGGGGCCTGTATAGAAACATATCAATAATCATGTCTCGTCCTTTGATATGATTAAAGAATACAAAAAGACTCCAATGTATAAGCCATGTTCTTTGTTGTAAAACTTGTAGTGAACTTCCCACACCAACATTAACATCAATATATTCCCTAACTTTATTAATATCTTCAAGTGCTGTATCCCATTCTTGTGTGAGAATTTCTGAAGCCAATTTTCCCCATGATGCGTTTAAATAATTCTAATATGATAAATTTATGATTAATTTATTAAGATTAATTTATGAATAATTTTAAATTAAAATTAATGTTTTTTACCTTATCTGTGGGTGGCATTACTAGCATATAAAAGTATAAATAAGAGCTTGATACTTGATAATTACCACATTCGTATCTATATTTAGCAAGTTTTACAATATCATCCATCATTTCTATTTCAAACTATAAAGAAAGTAATTATTAACAACTAGCAAATCAAGTTTATAGAACAAATAAAAGTTTTAAATATTACATCGGTATCGTCAACTAGAAATTTAATTAGTGCTTTAGAATCACGGACACTTTCCATTCTTTTCATAATTGAGTCATCACTAATTAAATCAAGGATGACTTTTGCATTAGAGTTTAATCGAGTTAATTCTTGCAAAATCTCTGACCTTCGATTTTTCATTTCCTATAAAAAAAAAAGTCAGCTCAATCAAATTGACTATAATGGTATAATATAATATGCAATTTTTTATTTAATATAGTTATTAAGCTTACCTCTGGTACATTTATGTTAGGATATAATTGTTGTTTAACATCAATTAAATAATCAATCATGTTCGTTTTACTAAGTGTGTCGAGTTTAGCTTGTAGTAATTCATTCTCATCAAAAATCTATAAGATAATTTAACAACAATAAAGAAAGTCATACAATTATACAACAGTGTAATTTTACAATAGTAAATCCAATTTTCGTACAATAAAAATTGAAAATTGGAATATTTATGAGAAACACAAGTAGGAAATAAAATATCATTTTAAAAATATTTAAAAAATGAAATATTAGAGCGAGGCACATGGATAGTGGAAGCAGGTGTTGCAAGAAACTTACTCCTTTAGCACTCAGAAACTCAAGATGAGGAAGAACTAAATGCCGGTCGAGGTACTGCCCGATCCGATACGTTAAATCGAATTTAGCCATCTTCGTTCTATCAAACTATTTATCTGGTTTCTTCAAAAATTAAAGAGAATACTGTTTAAAAATATTGAGGTTAGATGCTCAAGAGCCGACATCAAAATCGCGTAGCAGGAATCGCGACTCAAAAGAAAGCGCGTGAGAGGGAGCTGATGCTGGCATGTCTGAAAACAACCGAAAATAACTTGACTCGCCCATGTAGAAGAGAGGAGACTACATAATAATACTTTGCTTCGATTTTTTTAAAAAAGTAATATTTTTGCAAAAGTACTTTCGGCTACATTTATTTTCATAAACAATTTTAATCAGAATTTATTTTACATAACTATTATTTGTAAATAATAAAAGCTAAAAATATAATAATAATAATCCAAAACTAAACTAAACCAAATAAAAAACTGAAACTTTTTTGATAAAATATATTTAAATTTGTACTCAAATGAAATAAACTAGAAGTTTGTAGGTTTATTTAACATATATTTTATTATATAAATTTTTTTAAATTTTAAGTTTAGCGTAGATTTCCTCTTAAACCGATAATGAATTTTATTCCATAAGAGTTTGAAATGTATAGATATTTAGAGTGCAATCAGGGTGTAGCTTTGTTTTTAATGAATTAAAATTCATTATATGTTTTATTTAATTAAAATGAAAAAAAATTAGATTTTTATAATATTTATTTAAAGAAAACTTATTATTTTCATCTTAGATTTGAAATTGATAAAAAAATTGATATGTTACATTTTTTGTTACATTTATTTGAACTGCAGACCAAGGTATGTGGCGGTTCCAAGCTCGGGAGTCACGGCCCAAGTAGACTTAAAAATTTGAATCAATGAGGGCATCAGCGACTTATGTGACTATAGTGACAAGGCACCGCCCGCAGCCCAACGCGTAACAGGAGTTTTTAAGAACAGAGCACAGTCAGGGAGAGTCAGGGCTGGTCAGGGCTGGTCAGGGCCTAGTCTCTCAAGTCATTTCGCACATCGCAGTATTTATATTAATAATTAAGTAAAAAGTTTTCTAGATGAAAAATTGTTTTATTTTATATAAATTCAAAAGCGTATTTTCTAATATATTACTTTTTTAAAAAGTATTATTTTGACGAATATACGTGTCTATTTGGATCTATACACTAATAATGTGCATTATTATAATGTTTGGGAATGCTCGTGGAAACCGTATGCGGACATCACATTGACATTACGCGTACCGTGCACGTGGAGTGATATCAGCTCCACAGTGTTATGTGGGCGTGTTATGTGGGATAAGAAAGTAAATAGGTTTCATGAAAATAAACCTTATTAAATTTTTAGTTATCTAACGACGAATTAAAGTATTTAACGACAATACTACACGCTTATTCTTAAACGAAAGAAAATTGTAATGGAAAAAATTTAATTTATTTTACATAAAATTATTATTTTATAATTAATTATTTTAAATTATTTTATATAATATTTCAATTACTTTGTGAAGTGCGAGTTAACCTCTAAAGATTCATAACTATTGCATAAAAGCGTGTGGAAGTAAACTTTCACAGAGTCCTTTTATCGCAAGAATTTATATGGTATAATTGAGTTAAATTTTTGCATAAATTAAAAATATCTTTATTTTATAAAGATGTGAAATGATACATTAAATTTAAAAATACTTTTCAGTAAACAAAAAATAACCATGAAAGGAGTAAGAGAAGTTATAGGTATCGATAAAGTTGACTTAAGTGGAAATCTTATATTTATCGAAGAGCAACATAATGCTGATGCAAATTTTATTTTTCATGCTATTGTGTCTCACTGTATTGATAAAAAATATGTAGTATGCCTGATACTATTTCATAATACTTTTGATCATTTTCACAATGTTGGAAAGAAACTTGGATATGACTTAAAAAAAGATTATGGATCAAATGTAAGAGTAGTGGAACCTTTAAAGACTATTAATAAAAATATTCAATTTGAAAATAATGCAGAATATAAAGACAGGAAGAGCTTGGATTTTGATATTAAAAGTAATAATAAAAGTTTGATAAAGCAATTAATAAATATTATTCAGAAAGAGTGTTTATCTGTGAAAAAAGAAAATGAAACTCAGAAAGTGTACATAATTTTAGATAATTTAAATCATTTATTGGACTTTGGAATGAGTATTCAAGAAATTTGGCTTTTTATGAGATATTTAAGATCATTTATCTACACAGAACCACTCCTAACATTATGTATTGCTAGTCATGTATATAAAACAAATTTGGAGTTGTGTAAGCCAAATTTGATAGCACTTATGTTGAGAAGTTTTGCTGAACTTGTGATCAATGTTCAACCTTTAAAAACAGGCTACTCCGATAATATGACGGGTAAAATGATTATAAGTTGGAAATCACATCATGAAAGAGTTAGGTTTAAATGGTTAGAAGAAATGATATATTTGTATAAATTATCTGATCGTCAAGTTGAACTTTTTAGTAAAATTATTTCATTATAAACTTGTTTTATACATTAATTTTTAATCAATATTTTTATAAAGTTTTTAAGAAAAATAAAAATATTCCTAATATACTTGAAAATCCATTTTCTACTTTTTTAAGAACAATCTTTATATATTTTACAATAAAAATTATAGATTTAGAATATTAAGGAGGTGGATTTATGATAAGAAATGGATCAACTGATTTATATTTGTTGACAATTATTATAAATTTAAAGAATTATGTGTCTTCTGTTTAATGTTTAAGATTGACTAATGCCTTTATACACTTCCTCGAGAAGGTCTATGTCTGACTGCAGAAAAAGTATCATTATGGATGATCCAAGAATCTCCAACAAAACTGATTTTCCTCGAAACTGCAATTGTGATTTCTTGAGTATCTTTGTTTTTTTCAACTTGATAATTTTTTAAAAAATTAATAATGATTTCAAGACCGAGAGCAAAAAAAGCCATCAAGATCCCAGATCCTAAAAGTAAAAACATGCCCTGTGTATCCTCGACCGTAAGCACGCGATCTTCGATTTGTATTTTACGAGATATCTTCTTTGTGATCTGTAATAGAAAAATAGCATTTGAATCAGAGCAGGGAAGATTACGAATAATGGAATATGTAACTTGTTTATTTGTCATAATTGCTGTGCGTTGGATTTTCCAAGCTATGTCGTTGACAATCTGGTCCATGAGACCGGTTTCCGTCGCACGGGATATAAATTGACTGACAGACCTTGTATAAAGTGATTTGGCAGGGAATAGCTGAACGACGTTATAACGGACAAAGCATTCGTCGCTGATGTGCATTAGGGTGCGCTTCGTTGACCATCTAAGGAGCAATCGCAAACGAGTGTAGCTTATCAGTCAAGCGTGTATGATATGTGGTTATACATATATGTAATACACAGAGACTCACGAGGGGGCAAAGTTGGTCTGGATGATGTAGTCAAGGGTTGTCTTGGAGGCTAGGAAGGCATAGGGCCAGAAGTAGGCACGACTAGCATTCTGCACGCCCTCGAGCACCGAAGGGACATATTCGATTTTCCGGAAGAGCTGCTTGAGGAAGGGATCGTCGGTCTCGCTGACGTTGAACCACTTTTCCCAGCCGCCGTGATCTGTATTAAGGAGTGCGTTTGTTCTATTACTTGCGAGAGGAAGTGAGATATAGTTGTTAGGGTCTCACCCAAGGTACCGATCCGATAACGGTAGGTCTGCAGCTCCATGGCCGTCTCTATTGCTGATGGGTAGACTGGAAGTGTTATGAAAGCGACAATGGATCCGGTGTAGCAGGCGGTAACGATAATGGTAAATATCCAATAGATTCCTGGGAAATGACCGGGGTTACACTAGTACACTCTCAATCGCACACAGGAGACATAAATACCCAATAGGAGGGTGATAGAGTTCTTGGCTATGCCGTGACTGAGCAGGGGATTCGCCACGACAAATGAGTTGGTGTAAGTACTGAAGACGAACCAGAACATGTTACTCAGCCCCGAGGGATGCTTTAGAAGCGAGAGAATTGGGTACTTGCTGTTGAAGGTCAAGGGAACTACGAGGAGGAAATAGGCCGCGCAGAGAAGCAGCCAGACAGACAGCTGGAAGGGGCCCAGAATGGCCCGATACCTGCCGACAGACACGGAAAATAAAATTCACGATATGAGCGAGCGAGTAAGGCCGTCGAATTACTTGGGCAGAGCTGTTGAAGCCAGGGAGATGAAGGATGCGCAATCCTCCGCGTGAGGCGTCGTCGCGTCGAAGCTCTCGAGAAGGTCCGCGGTGTAATATATGCCGCCGACGGCCGCCGAGGTGATACCCAGCGCCACGTCGCTCTTGACCGATTCGACAAAGCTGGTAAACAGAAGATATCGGCGCTCGATTGAGCCGTTCGTGCACGATCAAGGGGATCAGTTCATCATCCTACCTGATACCATTGGAGCGCGGCTCTGTGAACTCCACGGAGAAGTTGAGGTAGTCGCCTGCGAGCCGCATGAGTCGCACCTCGAGGCCGTCCCAGTTGGACTCGTCCGAGCCGAGGATCGACCTAGATCATTGCAAGGGTCATTGCCGTACTAGCGTGCAAAATCGATGGCATACCGCCTGACAACGTAGGGAGGATTTTCGATAGCCGATACGAGGAGCCGGTGACCCATGAAGCCCCTGCTAAGCTTCTCGGGGAAGAGGTCGACGCCCTCGAAGGTCAGACGGTCCTTGATCCAGGAACCAATGAGGAGAGGTTGCGTGGAGCCGCTGCCCTCCGCATAGAGCTTGTGCGTGTAGAGGAGGTAGGAACCGTCCTTGGAACAGGAAAGGGGTGGTGTTAGCCGGAACTCGAGGAAATAGCCGCTCGTCGACAGCTTACGCCATTCCTCTGACTCATGCTGTGCGTGATCACCAGAAGATGCACGTACGCGCGGGAGGCGTGGCTCTTGAGGAAGTCCTTGACCTCCCAGGGTGACTCGGCCGAGACGATGACCACCTTGCTCCGCATCTCCTGGCCCATGATGTGTTTCATCGCGAGAATGTTGTAGAGGAAGATGATGTAGTTGACGCACTTGTCCTTTGAGCGCTCTTTCGGCCGGCTGCCTCCGGAAAAATCAACGCTCTCCTGGACGACGGCGAGGTTGAGGCCACGGAAGTAGAGCTTGAACTCTACGGGTCGACTCTCCTCGTAGTTGGCATCGTAGACGATGCTGAGGGTGCAGTTATCGAAGTGCTCCGCGGCCAAGCGGCGCAGCAGCCACGCGAGACTCCGGTCGCGATCCCGGCGTGCCCGCACCGCCTCCCCCACGTTCTTGGGCGGGAAGAGATGGCGGTGAGCGGCACAGAGGGCCACGAGGCAGAATCCGAGTAACAGACAGCGCATGTTCCGCGGTCGACTTCGGCTGAGCCCCCACGGCCCTGGCTCATTTATAGACCGCGCCCGCCTGCTCGGCTATTCATGGGTTCCGCGCTTCCAATTTTCCGTGTATCGATCTTTCTGTTTTTATAATTGGGATCGGGGGCGGTGCATGAAGAAAAGAGACACTTTTTTTATTTCATTGTGTGTGTGAGCAACGCCTTTATTTATTCAAAGACTCAGAGGAAGCTTCGATCGTGGAGGCACTCAGTCTAAAACCGCCTCCGAGGATCTGCTTTGGCGCAGCGCGCGATGATTTCTTCTCCGCTGGAACCGTGATCGGTCGTGGGTCCTTTTTTCTCTCAGCAAGGCACTTGGCTTTGAGCGCCTCGAGGTCCTTCTTCATTTTGTCCAATTCGAATTTGCTCTCGTTGGACAGGGACATGTTCAGCTCCGCGACGAGGCACTGTGGAACGATAGGAAAAAGAAAATAGTCGAAAGAGATAGTACCTTAACTCTCCCGCAAGCCGAGATTCACCTTCATTTTTTTGCTGCGTTCCCTGAGGGCGCGCCGTGTCTTGCTCAAGCAGAAGAGTATCTCGGGTCCTGGCTGCTTTGATATAACATCGCACATCTGCTGGTACACGCGCTCCATGTCTTTCATCTTCTTATCCTTGCTGATCATAATTGAGGTCATCTTGAACAGGCGCCTCTGCAATATCTGGATCTTGTTGATAAGCTCGAAGGTGTCGGGATCGGAGCCCTGAGAATACCACGAGCGTGAAGGTCGTGAGGGAGTCGGGTCTGGGAGATGTCATCGCATACCTCGAGGTTCCGCCACCTGTGAACGTTGAGGGGGTTCTGCACCTCCTCTTCAAGAGCCATGACCTTGATGCGCTCCTTGGTGAGGTCGCGTTCCATGTGGCAGAGCTCACCACGCAGGTCGCACAGGTTGGCGGTGTTCTTTTCAAGGGCGGCACTACGCATACGCAGTTTCTTTACCTCGAGCTTGAGCATCTTAATGTCGTCGAGTCGCTGGGCATACTGCACCTCGCCCCGCTTGATCGTCTCGATGAAGATTTGGTTTTTGTTGTAGAGGAGGCTCAGCTCGTCATTGCGACGCACCATCTGCGTGCCGATCACGTCGCGCTCGTTCATCACCGTCTCAAGGTCCTTGCCCTGCCGTTTAATCCGCGTCTCAGCCTCGGTAAGCAGGCCTCGCAGGCGCTTCTCCTCCTCCTTCATGTCGCCCATCTCCTTGCGTAACTCTGAGTTGGTCTTACGGCTGGCCTGCAGGTCGCTCTGCAGCCCATCCTTTTCCTTCTCCAACCTGGTAAGCACTACATGGGCAGGTGAGATTAAAAGCTGACGTTTTTCGATTCTAACTCGTTATCACAAAACTCATCGTCACTCACTAAACTCCTGCTTCATAAGGCTTGCCTCCTTGGCCAGGAGTTCGTCCTTCTGCTGGTCCAGCTGCATGTTCATGTTACGTAGACGCTCCTTGAGATCGTTGATCTCCTCCTGAGCCGAGGATAGATTCTTCTTGTAGGTGTTGCGCTCCGCCCGGATCTCCTCGAAGAGGGTCTGCAACTGCCGGTATTTCACGTCTGCCTCAACTAGTCGCTTCTGGAAGTCCGCGATATCCATTTGCTTAAGCTTCAGGTCGTCCATGCAGTCCTCAACCTTGTGCAGGAGGTCTTGACTCTCCTGACGACATCGGTCCTTGTCCTTTTCAAGTCCTGATATCTGTCGAGCGGCCTCCTTGGCGCCCGCTTCCATCTCTTCTAGACTTGTCGCCAACTTGCGATTCGTTTGGTCTAGCATCTCGTAGTCGGCCGCGAGCTTATCGTTCGCCGCCTCGAGCAGGCTGACGTTCTTCACGGCGACCTCTTTCTCCCTATTGAGCTTCACCTTGTCTTTGTGCTCAGTTTCCAGGAGCTTCTTGAAGGAGACTATTTCTACATCTGCGTTGCGCAAGTTGGCCGTCGCGCGGCCGAGGTTGTCCTCGGCCTTGGTGCACTTGGCTGCTTCCTTGGCAAGCTTCTTCATCGAGTTCTCGCGATCGGTTCGCAATTGCTTGGCCTCGTCCTTCATTCTGAACGCGAAACAGACATTGGTTAGGTACTTCTGATTCTTATTAACCGTCGAATGCACAACTCACCTCTGGATCTCGAGGTTTAGTTCCTTGATGTACTTGGACTGCTCGGTGACCTCCTTACGCGCCTCGAGATTGCGCGCTACAAGCCTCTCAGATTCCATCTTGGTCGACATGAGCTTGGACATGAGCTTGGAGATCTCAATTTTGTTCCGATCGTTCTCGCGAATCTGCTCTCGCAGCATTACCTCCTGTTTGGCCGCATTCGCCGTCGTCGTCCTAAGGGTCTCCTCAACTGTCTTAACAAAGTGCATACGTATCAACATTTGAATTCGGGAAAGCATTTTTAGGACTTTAGGAAAAAAGTTATCAGGAAAGCACCTCGAGATCGGCGAGTCGTGCATTGAGCTCGACCGTTGTTTCTTGGAGCTCATTTTCGAGCTTCTCGCACTCCCTGCGCTCCTTCGAAATATCGCCAGCCTGCCGATCGATCCTGTCCTGCATCTCACTAGCCGTTTTTTCCGCCTGGCTCATGTTGTTTTCAAGCTCGCGATTATAATTAGTGATCGTCTTCAGACGCTGCTTCAAGGCTTCGATCTCGTCTAGCATCCGCTCGCGCTCCTTTGATAGACCCTCGGCCGGCTTAGCTACCGGTGCACTGCTCCCAATAGTAACTATGTTCAAATTTGGTTTTCATACGCTTATAGCAAGTCTAATCTAATTTTCCATTAATATCATAAATGTTTGTATAAAAAATCTATTATTATTAAAAATCTAAAAATGTTTTTCTTAGTTACATTCGAGAATATAGTTGAATTAATTGTAGTTGGAATCGTCCTATGTTCTTTACATTGGAATATAATGTAAATTTTTTTTTTACATTTTTACATTTTTGTTTCAATAATGCTGTAAACTAAATTATTTATCAATTACTGAATATTTCTATTTTGACAAAGTGACAAAGAAAAAAATATAAAAATATTAAAATGTTGATAATTTAATCACTATAATTTAGACAAATATTAAAATATTTAAAAATTGATTTCAAATAAATTTTTAGTTTTGAATGATATAAAAAATCAATTGTTAAAGATTTAAAAAGTTTCAAAAATGATCATGCTACAAATCAATAAGCTTATATATGCACCATAAGTTACATGCAAATAGATTTTTTAATACATTGTTTAGGAATATGTTTTGGATTGTAAATAAAACTATATATTTTGTAGTAATATTCATATTGCACAAGGGTACAATAAATCTCATATCTCCCTAAATAAAAAGGAGTTGTCATGCTTGCCTGTCGCCCATGGCCAGCTGCTTGTTCTTGTGCTCTATCTCCTCGGCGAGCTTGGCAATGGAGATACGTAGGTTCTCAATCATCTCCTGGCCCATCTGCTCGCGCGTGTGAGTCGCGTCGGTAACCTTCTTCTCCTCGATGACGTCGAGATTCAGTTTCTCTATTGTCGCCATGTCCTTACGCGCTTGCTTCGTAAGGGCGGCGATTTGGCTCTCAGCCAGGGTCACCTCCTCCTGCAACCGACTCCGCTAGATTCTTCGGAGTCCGCCTCGCCCGGTACAAAGCTTACCTTCAGCGAGTTGCACTTCTCCGTGAGCTGCTCCTCGACCTTGTGCGCCTTGTACAAGGACTCGAAGAGACGCGTGTACTCGCCCTCGAAGTTGGCCAGCACTTCATTCGTCCGCATTTCCTCTGTAATCTATATAGGTATGTATGAGGTAATTTTTCCGAGAAAATAACCCAACTACTGGGCGAAGGTCATCGGAATAGTAAACAACTCACCCGGGCGAAATCCATCTCGAGGGCACAATAAACACTCCCGGCGGAACTGCCTGCCAGGGATGCCTCCCCCGCATCGCTGCCTCCGTCCTGTTAAAAGGTCTCATTAGCCACTTGTCCATGAGCTTTAATGGGCCGAGCGAGTCTCTACTTAATGCAACAATGCGTATTCCACGGTACAATTGAATTTGTGAAAAGAAGAGCCGCCAGACTTTTGGCTTGCAAAAAGCTAACCCTCTTCACTATGAAAATTCGTTTCATTGAAATGTTAGCGCGGCGCGAGTAATTCTCGATTAGTGCATTACCATTACGAGAACATATGAATTGTATAAGTGTACCGTCCAGTTACGAGCGTAGGTGCGGCCGAGTATTACATTCGCGAGTGATTGGTAATCATTTATTTACCCTGTCGAGGTCGGCATTCAGTTCCATGTCCATCATGATTGCACTTTTCTTTGAATCTTACGCCGCCGTCGCCGCTGAGTCCTTGAGTGCTCGACGGTGTATAAAGCCAAAGCTAAGCTATAAAGATAACGCGCTCGGCGCAAGACCTAGGTAAACGTGTTTTCGATCGGAATTTGTTGACGAGCTCCCATGACAACCACCTGCTCCCAAGAATACTGCGATTGTAAGCCAATCGATAAATTCCATTGTAAAACCTTGATGCGTACCGGGTGCACAACAATTTTGTGTGGTGATTGCACTCGTGGGCGGATTGAGGAGGGAGGGTCAGAAGGAAGCACAAGTCGGAGCTTAGAATAACAAACTTTATTAACATTTTATTATACATTATTATTTATTTCTTATTATTATCTATTTATATTCATTTATTTATATTATTTGTTTATTATTTTTTATTTCATTTACATTTTATTTACATCATCGCATCATACATTCTGTCCGTAAAAAAGCAATCGACCGATACAGTTAAATTCAGAATCGACTGCTGAGTTGACACTGCCTATCGATGACGAGTTCGACGTCATTGCTGGCCAATTATGCGCACAAGCTTAGTGCTCAAGCAATCGAATCTGAAAGAGCTGCTACAAGAGTACTGCTTTGGAATCTCGAGGAAAGATATATATGTATATATAATATATATATATACATATATATATTGATAGCATCACTGAATGCTACAATGTATATTTCAATGCATTATTGATTTCATTGATATACAAATTACATAGATAGTTTTTTTTATTTCGTGTAATATTTTAAAAATAATTTTTAAGCAATTGTAAGTATTTCCATATTAAGTAATGTAAAATTTAAAAATCTTTAGTTGTCAATGAGCTCATTTTACTGGCCAATCATTCTTGCACCAACTTCAATAATTTTGAGCTTAATTTATTGCCAAACCTATCGAACGATATTTAAGAATTTTTAATTGATACGAAAGTTTGTTTGTCACCTTAAATAAAACAATAACAATGTTTAAGTAAGTAAGCCATAATTCCTAAAAGTTAAGTAGTACAAGTAAGAAATTCAAAACAAATACCATTATAGAAATTAGATTATATTTCAGATTCTGCAAGTAACTTTAAGCGAAATAACTATAAATGGCAATATTGATTCAATTTTATATAATATTATTGAATCTCATAAATTTATCGATTTCCGAAAAAAGCAAGTGTAGAATATATGTATAGAGAACACTATACAGAAATAAATTGTTATTTTATCTCCATTTTTTTAAGCAACGTTCTGTTGACCAATAATAATTGAAAATCAATGAAATTTATTAAAATATATTGATTTTTATTAGTTTAATAAAATTTATTGGTATTCCATAGATACTACAAAAATTTTAATTATCATTATTCAATAGAGATGAAAAGAGAGACGTTTAAATATAACTTTTAATTCAATGCATAAAATCCACGATTATATAAAACATCTATATTTATAAAAACAGTTAGTATTATAGGTAAAGCGTATTATGAACAAGAAAGTACAACTCTTTTCAGAATAATCACACAGCCACGAAAATTTGTAAATATATACTGTATAACACCCTAATGATGCTGGCCGAATCTGAATACATTAATCTAAATAAACATAAATAAAATATAAACAAATTATACCCAATTGAATTCAGCTAAATTACTTAGTTACATGAATGGTATCGATTATTCATTGCAAAACGTATGAAAATAGAAGCCCCAGAAATCTATGGAGGAAAATACACATTTATAATTATTGAAAATCATTGGATCTTAATAAATGACTTAAATAAATCACTTAATTCCCTATATTTTGATTTTAATTATTTTTCAAAAATGAAATATATTTAAGTTATATAATTAATTGTAAAATTAAATGCATTTATTTAGAAAGTATTTACATACGAGTATTTACTATAGTAAGTACTTAGCTATGTACACTAAAAATACTAAGTATTTAGCTATATACAATAAAATTCATAATATTATACGTTTTGATTACCTAGCTACGCGAATGGACTTAATTTTATTAAATACCTAATTTATAATAAATAATTCTATTAAGATTCTCTTGTGATCATTTTTCGCATATAACCATATTGATTGACTTACGCTGTAATGGTAAGGTCTACTTAAATTGGTCGGCTATAAGAAGGTTAATATTTTATTAAATCTGTCTAGAAGCCATTTTTGCTATGTAACAAAAATCAGTTGCCGATAGTTTGACTCTCTTACTGTAAACGACCAAGGGCATTCACCGCGAGGGGTCACGCATTTTTTTGAATCGCTTGAAATCTTTTGCAATCTCTGTAATCTTCCGAGTTCGTGCTCGATAATTTCACAGAAACCTGGAACTAAATTCGAGCGTCGGACCGATGCTAGGCGCAGTGGAATGGAGTTCGGCAGCCGCTCCGTCGGGCCTACGGGCGAGTGGTGGGATTTCAAAAGATTGCACGGTATTACAATGAGCTTCGGCGGGATTCTTCGGGACTCGCGTGATTTCAACACGGATCTTCACTTTTTCGAAGAGTACGCGACTACGCGAGACTCTCTAATTTCTAATATTTTTAAAAGTAATAAAATTGTTTTTTTGTTTAAAAAATTTTAAACAATTTCTCTAAAACAAACTCTAATAAACTCTTAAACAAACTCTCTAATTTCTAATATTTCTAAACGTTTAAAATTCAAAAAAGATTTCAACTGCATAAAAAATGAGTGCGTGACCCCTCGGGCGGTACGCGGGTCGGCATATATTTTCCGACGCTGCTGCCTTCCGCCGTTCCCGTCAAATCGACGAGTGTTCGGTTATGACGATAGGGCCAAGGAGGGTAGGGTGCGTCGACTAAACGTTAAATGAGTGGCAAATAATTAGTTGCTGCGTCGCTTGTATTCACCGCTAGCATCGCTATTTTACTGCAACGCTATTGGCTATTAATATTAACCGCACGAATTTTAAATAGTATAGTAATGTCGTTTAAAAATCCGCCACTCCCGCCAAATTTACTATAGTGCGAAAGCACGTGCGCAAAACGAAGCCGAGAGGCCAAATCTGTGGATTCTACCTCAGGCCGACCCACGCGGCCCGCCAAAGTTTGAGGGGCGACGCTGACCGCCGACCCTTTCCTAACGGTATTGTAAAATGTTCTATAACAATTTCCAGAAGCGAAAATATTTTTATATGAAAAACTAAAAAGAATACATAAAAAGCGCTTAATCCAAAAATATACTACAACAACTAAACATCCAAAAACCTTCCCAATATCATGAAAATATATATATATAATATATATATATAATATATATTATAACGAGTAGACATGTGTTGCAGAACACATGTGTACTCGTTGATTACTCTAGGGGGATCGGCACGCGCCGAGCCGGAGGTAGCCGCGAAACAGAGGAAAGCCGCGAAAGAGAGAGAATAGGACGCGTGTGAGGGCCGGCGCGGAGAGGAATAACTTTCCTTCCCGCCCAAAATAACCGGGTATCAAAAGAACACCTTGATGATGCCTAAAATTTCTGTTGTTCAACAAAAAGAAGGATTGATGCCAAGGATATTTGGTGTCGAAGAATTTCGACAGCCAATGAAGTAATTTTGTTCTTTTTCTTTTGTTTTCGTGCTGTTGCGGTAACGCTCTTGTTGCCGGTAGGAGCGGAAGGAGCGCGGGACCGGGAGGAGCGGTGGTCGACGACGCCATTTTCTTTCCTCGGGAAATTTAATAAAAAAAAAAAAAGAAACGTGTAAAAATAATTATTGAAATAAAATCCAGTACATTGAGTCAAATGACATTTATTGATTCCCTGCGTTTTTTTGAATTTAAAATTTTAAGAGGCTCGCCATCACTAAATTAACAGAACATTAAAGTAAGAAAATAAACTTTTCACAGTGTGTCGATGTGTCTGTTAAAGTAAAGCCGTTGTATTATTTTTTTTTGTTAATTGTTTAACGCGCCGTCCTGAATAAACGCGTTAGAATTATTTTATCCGTCGCGGAGAAATCACAGGGAACAAATTGAAGAGCCCAACGATTCCCGCCATTTTGTCGCCAAGAGGAGGTACAGGCTGGGCGGAGTATCGCCGAGGGATTTTCCAACCTTTGACGTATTCCCCGAAGTAAATTCGATTTTTGGACCGTAGAGAAATTGTAGTAAGAAATATTTTGTGCGTAGCTAGGGAATAAGCTTATAGGGTACTACGTCACAAATGGCATCCCTTGTGGGGAATTAAATCGAAGATGGAAAATCCGACGGAAAATGGTTGTTGCGGCCTAACTTTTAATTGTAGCCTTGGATAAAAATTTAAAAAAAAAAAAAAAAAAAAAAAAAAAAAACCCGTTGAATAAGTGTGTCCCTGATTGATGTAAAATTTTAATAATTAACCTCTAAATTTAGTATCGACGATTTTTTTTTGATGAATTTTACCGTTGAAATATGAAAGTTTTTAGATGAATAATATATTATTTGTGTAACACATGTTTTTTTTTTCTCGTTTTGAATATTGTTGTCTGGTTGTTGCCCTGAACTACATTGTTGTCAAGGAAACTATCGAGGTAAAAATTTATTAGTAAATATATTTCGAATGTTCGCAAGATTCAACGAGTAGGCAGGGTAATTTTCTGTGATTTATTGTGAGGCCTGGTACGTTTGGTACGAAGAATTTTTGTTGTGTGAGAGGGTTAAGACGTGTTTTCCCCGTAGCGATTTCAAGATTAGTTTTTTTTTGTTGCCGAGGAAATTCCGATAGAATGGAGGACGTCGACGAACAAATGAAGATTATTTTGTCATCTTCAAGGTCAGCCAGGGCATTGAGAAGGAAAATAGATCGTCTGCCGATAGAGGAGGTGGAAAGGCAGCTAGAAGGGTTCAATCTCAGGCTAACGGGGGATGAAGGAGTGCTCCGGGACAGATTGTTCCGAAATGAGGCGCGTTTATTGGAAGTGTCGCGTTATGAAATCCCGTGGTCTATGAGCGAGGATGAGGAAGCTGCTATGGCACAGGAATCTGCCGAGGAAGTAGAAATACCGGAGGCGGAAGCGGCGAGTAGAACCGAGGCGTTTAATAGAAAGAGAAGGGGAATAGAAGAAAATAGGCGGCAGGAATCAAAGCCAGAGTTTCGAGGTGCCATCCCAAAGACTTTGGCTAGCTTATCACTGGCTCAGCCCGGTGATAGGGGTCGGATCGCCGAGGGAGAGGTGCAAGACACTCATGATCTAGACCGATCCACCACCCCGGTATTATATCAAGGAGTAAGATATGAATGGCCTCCGTCTACGTCATTCAATAAACCCAAAATCACCTCCGTCAAGAAAGGACAATGGATTACGCCCCGAAGCGCATTGCCCTCAAAAAGAAAGGTGATCCCGGTTCCAGCTGAGTTAGAGGCATCCATATCAACAGAACTTGAAAATTTAGACCAAGCGCCGGAGCCGCCTAGACGGAGGGTTTTTGAGGCCATCGAAAACCGCCAGGGACGTGGATATACCGACGAAGAATGGGAATCGGAGGATGAAATTTTAGGAAGCCATTTCAGACAAATGAGTAGAGACAAGGGGGCGACAAGGACGGTCGGTCCGGCAGAAAGCCATAGGAATGAGGAACGGAGTTGGATGCCTAGGGGTAGGGAGGTGATGAGGAGACCTATCTCTACGGCAAGTGGGATGTTAATCCATATTAAACTCCTGCAAGGCAGGAAAGGAAGGAAGGACCGGAGGACTTTCTCTCGAGATTGGAAGGAATTCGTTTGAGAGCCGAAATGACTGAACACGAACTGTTGGACGTCTTAGATAGCGTTTTTTTTGGTGCCGCGGGAATGTGGTATAGGACGGTTCAGTCAAGTATTGAAACATGGGGTCAGTTTAAGAGGCTTTTCCGGAGTCAATTCATGGGAGATGTGGACGAGGACGACTTGCTCGAGGAGTTCAAAGCAAGGACCCAGGGAAGAGGAGAGACGATCTCGCACTATTTATTGTGCAAAAAGTATTTGATTGGCCACTTGAGGCACCCACCGCCGTTATTGACTCAAATCAAAATTATTTATAAAGGATTGTTGCCGGGGTATAGATGGTTCATGGAAGGCCATCAAATAGAGTCGTTGGATGATTTAATTAAAGTGGGTCACCGCTATGAGCGGTTGAAAGAACTAGATAAGAAGAGAACGTCTCCTCCGAAGGACGATAAGGTCTTGTTAATAGGTGGTGCCTGGGGAAACAGGGTTAAGACAAGTAAATCACATGGATTTTTGGAGCAAGACGCTGTAGCTGAACTGACGATGGGAGGCCGAGATCAGGTGAAGAGGAATCCTCGAGAGAAAGTAACGAAGTCTCAGGAAAACACAAGAGCCAAGAAACGGTTAGATTTCCAGGTGGACACTGTAGCCACAGCGGAGAAGGAAACAACGGGGTTTAGGAATGGTGCCGAGGGAGAATTTGGCTCAAATGGACGTGAGTGGTCCAACCAGAGGGGGGGGCCATTAAAACCACCACAAAATTCGTATTACTCGCAAGGACGAACTCAGAGTGAAGGAAGAGAGACAATAGCACCCAATAGTTATAGGACGTTCCAACGGGTGACAGATGGCAGGCCAGATGAAGCGTGCTATTTTTGCAGGAAACAAGGCCATAGGGCTTTCGAGTGTCCGCAGAAGGTATGTTATAGGTGTAGGGGAAACGGACATTTTGCAAATCGTTGCCCCATGTCGCGGCCTGTCCAAATCTGTCAAGGCTGTAACCAGGTCGGTTACCAACTGCGGAACTGTCCAAACTGTGTGGCCGTGAGACAGTTATTGGGAAACGAGGAGGCAGGGGTCAGCAACCGCTCGCAACCTCCTGCCACCCAGTAAGAGCGGAAAGAATTCGTGAGGAGGTAACATTCGCTTTGCCGTCGCTATCGGATGTTAACCAGGAAAGGAATTTGAAATCAAGCTGTAGCCAGGTGGTGAGGGCTGAAATACATGCTCCAATGCAACCCAAGAAAATAACGGGTCAAGAAGGAGATAAGAGTCGCGTGTCTGAGTCGGAAGATAAAATTTCTGATCAGACCGATGTTATTAGTCGCGTGTCTGATTTGGAAAAAAGAATTTCCATTCAGGCCGATGTTATTGGTCGCGTGTCTGATTTGGAAAAGAAAATTTCCATTCAGACCGATGTTATTGGTCGCGTGTCTGATTTGGAAAAGAAAATTTCCATTCAGACCGATGTTATTGGTCGCGTGTCTGATTTGGAAAAGAAAATTTCCATTCAGACCGATGTTATTAGTCGCGTGTCTGATCTGGAAAATAAAATTTCCAATCAGACCGATGTTAGTAGTCGCGTGTCTGAGTTGGAAAAGAAAATTTCCGATCAGACCGATGATATTGGTCGCGCGTCTGATCTAGTGAAGAAAACTTCCAGTCAGACCGAGGTAAGAAGCCGGATATCTGCTTTTGAGAATGGAAGGTCAAGGCAGATGGATGGTGTGAGTTGCGAGCCTGTACAGGAGGAGACTGTCCTCCAACAGGCCGGGGGAAAGGAAGGAGAGGATAGTGTAGATCCCGAGGCAATAACAGTATTAGAAACAAACGATACGGGCAAGGACGCGAATGGAGCCGAGGGGAAAGGAGAAACAGATTCTGGAGTCGCGAGGATTAGGACTGACAAGGAGGTGATACCTCCTTGTACAGTCCTGGGAGGGGGTAAATCTGGATGGGATCCAGATGAATCCAGAAATACGGTGGAAGAGTACCCTCCCATGGTAGAAGAATGCAGTGTGGAAAATCGATGTTATTTATGGTTTTATATTGGAACAGAGAAGTATAAGGCCTTGGTGGATACGGAAGCAATGGTATCATTAGTAAGTCCCAAAATTGCAGAACGGTTTGCCGATAGATTGGAACCGTCAAACTCCATGGTAAAAGGTGTATCGGGGGGTGTTGCCAAAGTCAGAGGGATTTTATATCTTAATATGGAATTGGATGGATGTAGCCGACGGTTAGGTTTCAAAGCCATGGGATGTTGTGATCAAGATATAGTATTAGGAATGGATGGGTGCAAGTTATTTCAGATTATAGTGGGCACGGAGCCTCCTCGATGGAAAATAGGTAATGGAGAGTGGAGGGATTTTGCGGATGAATCGATGAGGAAAGAGGACATGGTGTACGCGGAATGCGCAGGCATTGTGGAGTTAAAAGCCAATCAAGCAACTCAGCTGCTCGAGATGGTCACGGAGTGTCTAAAGCGGCAACCAAAAGAGTTTGGGATGACGAATTTAACCTGTCATCGAATAGAGGTGGTTGGACGGGAGCCGGTGAAGCATAATCCCCGACGGATGTCGCCAATCATGTGGGAAATAGCCAAGAAGGAGGTGGACAAGATGTTGAGGGAAGGGGTAGTAGAATTTTCAGACAGTGATTGGAGTAGCGCCCCGGTGATCGTGAAAAAATCGGATGGATCGTGGAGGTTTTGTATCGATTTCAGAGATCTGAATAAAAGAACGATACAAGATGCGTACCCGATACCAAGTATTGATTCAATTTTGGATAAGTTAAGAAGGGCAAAATATATATCAAAAATCGATTTGAAACAGGCCTATTTCCAAATACCGATGGAAGAAGGGAGTAAAAAGTATACAGCGTTTGCAGTTCAAGGCGCAGGACTGTTCCAGTTCCTAAGAATGCCGTTTGGTCTATCGGGTAGTCCAAAAACTTTCCAGCGTCTAATAGACTATTTGTTTGGCCCAGAGTTCAGACCTCACATTTTTGGGTATTTAGATGATATAATTGTTGCCACGGAGACGTTTGAAGAACATCTGAAATGGCTAAAAGTTACCTTAGATCGAATTTGTGAGGCTGGCTTAATGCTGAATGAAAAAAAGTGCGAATTTGGTTGTTCTCGGGTGACCTACCTGGGGTATATTTTAGACAAGGATGGTTTGCGGCCAGATCCGGAGAAGGTTAGACCAGTGATAGAGTATCCAGCGCCAAGGAATAAGAAGCAGTTACGCAGTTTCTTGGGAATGGTCGGTTGGTATGCTAGGTTTATCGAGAAAGATTCAGAAATGAAGCTACCACTTCTCCAACTAATTAAGAAGGATCAGCTTTGGTGTTGGGGTGAGGAACAGGAGGAAGCTTTCAGGTTATTAAAACAGGCTCTAACCAGTGCACCGGTGTTAGCAAGGCCAGATTTTTCCAGAAAGTTCACCATCCAGTGTGATGCCAGCGATTTTGCCATTGGAGCAGTGTTAACCCAAGATTTTGAAGATGGTGAGCACCCGGTGGTATACGTGAGCCGTGTGTTAAATAAGGCGGAAAGAAATTACACCACCACCGAGAAAGAATGCCTAGCTTTGGTATGGGCCGTGCAGAAATTCAGACCGTATGTGGAGGGCTATAAGTTTAAGGTCATTACAGACCATAGCGCCCTTAAGTGGATACGGAACCTGAAGGACCCGACCGGAAGACTTGCTCGATGGGCGCTGCAACTTCAACAATGGGATTTTGAAATAATTCACCGAAAAGGAGCGGATCATCACGTACCGGATGCATTATCTCGGGGTTTTGTGGTAGAGGAGGAAGTAGCGGGTTTTGGAGAAATACGGGATCCATGGTATTTGAGAAGGGTGGAAATCTTGACCAATAATCCGGAAAAGCTGCCGGAGTGGAGAATGCAGGACGGTTTGATGTATATGCATCGGAAAGATCAATTATTGGACCCAATTTTATGGCCAGAAGATAAATGGAAGTTGGTAATCCCAGTAGAGCATAGGGAAAGAGTGATGCAAGATGCTCATTGTCACGCCTCCTCCGGTCATTTAGGAGTAGAGAAAACGTACTATCGTGTTGCCTCGGAGTACTATTGGCCGGGATGTTGGTATGATGTGAAGGAGTTTGTGACGACGTGTGGGAAGTGCCAGGAGCATAAAGCATCCCAGTTAGGACCCCAGGGATTGATGGGCCATAGAATAGTGGAAAGGCCATGGGCGGTGGTGGCAGCTGATGTCATGGAATTCCCCAGCAGTAAGAGTCAGTTTAAATATGTCCTGGTGTTTCAAGATTTGTTTACAAGATGGGTGGAACTGAAACCTCTGAGGAGGGCGGATGGAAAAAGTGTTGCCAAGGCCCTAGAGGAGCTAGTTTTGTTCCGATGGGAAGCACCGGATTATCTATTGACAGACAATGGAACGGAGTTCATGAATAAACATTTAGAGGATTTACTGCAGGAATATGGCATTAAACATGTTACTAGCCCACCCTATCATCCGCAAGCCAATCCGGTGGAAAGAAGTAACAGAACATTGAAGACTATGATCAAAATGTTCGTGGGAGAGGACCACCGGGATTGGGACGTCCATCTGCATGAGCTAAGACATGCAATGAATACGGCGGTGCAATCCTCTACTAAAGTATCGCCAGCTTTCTTGAATTATGGTCGGAATCCAAAGCCAGTGAAAAGTCTACGCCGAGAATTGGAAAATGGGAAATTCAAGCAAATATTGGATAAGGAAGCATGGTTGGACCGGTTGAAACGCCTAGACGCGTTGAGAGACTTGGTGGCACGTCACGTGGACCAAGCGAGTGACCGCCAAAGGACCTATTATAATCGTGGACGCAGGGACGTGGTATTTTGTGTTGGGGATCAAGTATTGAGGAAGGTACGAGTCCTTTCGAATGCTGGACAGAAATTTTCTGCAAAACTCGCACCCAGATATGAGGGCCCGTATAGGATCCAAGCGGTGATTACTCCCACGATTTATGAATTAGATACGGGGGATAATCGGAGAATAGCGCGGGTGCATGTGTCGGAATTGAAAAGGTTTGTGTTGCCGAGGGGAGAAAGGGGTTAGTAAGTGGTGGAGGTTGTGTCGTCAGTAGCTGTGTTGTCCTGTTGTTGTATATAGAAAAATTTTATAGTAAAAGGATATGTATAAAAAAAAAGCAATAGTTGTTTTCAGGCATATCCAGGGATTATGGCCTATTCAGGAAATATTGTTGCCGAAGGGGAGAAGATGATGGTGGATGGGGCTGTCCAGGAGTTGCAGGTAGAGGAAGTCATGGAGGTGGCCCCCGTGTTAGAAGAAGGAGGGTCAGGTGAATCAATACCGAGGAAAAGTGAGATTGGTGTGGCCAGGGAGGAGGATATTATAATGGAGGATTCGGTTATAGGTAGCGTTCCTCAAGAACTGGTGAGCTGGGCCGATCAGCTAACCAGCATGATCGAAGAAGATCTGCGGGACCAGGCACGGCAGGATCCGGAGGGAGCAGAAGGAGAGGACGTTCTGTTGGTAGCAACCGGGCCTGAACTGATTTCCCCGGTGTCCTTCCAGTTGATTACGAGGACAGAGTTGCAGCGGGACGCGGAGATTTTGGGGATAGACCCCATTGGGGTAATGAATGAGCCACGGGAGGAAATGGAGGAGGTTGTTCAGAGGCAGGCCACCGCGGTGGCGGAGTTGTCCTTGAACAACCCCATAGAGTTGTGGCAGTCAGGAATAGCGGCAACACTGATATGAGTTTTCCTGATCAGGTAGGACGGATCGAGGAGAGAACCGAGGCGGAAGGAATTGTTGCCGAGGTCGAGTGGGCGGAACCGATCAACTCCAGAGTGGATCCGGGATCCAGAGGTGGAAGAGTGGAGTGAGGAGTTCGTCTCTCCCCTGGAAGCGATCCGACAAAGAAACTTGAATGCCGAGGCTGAGCGAGTGGAGAGACGCAGGGTAAGGAGGGAGGAGGCCAGGAGACGAAGGGCAGAGGAAAGAAGAAGACGCCGGGCGGAACAGAGGGAAGAGGAGGAAAGAGTAAGGAGAATGAGGAGTGAACGAAGAAGGTTGGGAGAGGCTCAGCGAGAGGAGGAGGAGAGGAAGAGAAAGGACAGGGAGGACAGACGCCGTAGAGAGGAGACTTCCCGAAGGAGGGTACCGGAGGTTAGAAGAGGGGCTGAGGAACGCCGAGGCCGGCAGGTTCCCCAGGACAACCAGGAGGAAGAAACCC